>OY728167.1:699840936-701116798 GCA_963277665.1 Viscum album | reverse complement strand
GAAAACTAGTGATGTTTTATTGAAAATATTATTCCTTATGATTGTGTTTTAGTTCTGGGGAATTTTTTTATGATTAATGGCGGGACCTATATATCCCTTAAATGCATTGGTTATGTGAATGTTGGAGGTTGTTTCTATGGTTTCTCCAAGTGTAACTGTGATGGTTACACCATAAGGTAGCCGAGAGGGTTACATTGTAAGGTATCCGTGAGGGTTACAAATCAAAAGGTATCCATGAGGGTTACAATATTATGAAATTAGTTCCCCTAGATACCTTTTTTTTATTTATTCTTTCTATATTTTATAAAAATCTAATGTTCCACAAAGTAATTATATGATACTTTATGGGTGAGAAGTAAGTCTTTGTGAAAATTATTTCATATGCTTATACGTATTCTTAGACTAACAGTTTCACTCCTTCTTTTTATATCCCTTACTGATATAGTTGTTCTCAACCCAAATTTTAAAATTTTTTCATATGGTGTAAGGATGGGTAAGAGAAAATGAGGACCCAAGATGAATGTTTTAAAGACTTTTCATGAAAATATGTCATGTCTTTATTTTAAAAGTTTTGTATTATGAAATAGATGGATACTATTTTAGTAGTACCCACTATGTATTCTTATGGGATGATATGTATGAATAATGTCCAAACATCCTAAAACACTAAACCAAAAAGGTCTTTGGGGATGTAAAGAAGCGAATGCTATTTAATTTACTAGATTATTTCATGATTAATGTCGATTCCTTGTAAATATTTTGATTTTAAAAATGTTATTTATTTAGTCAAATTATTTTTTAAGTTTTTTAGAAATTATTTTTAAATTATGTGTGAAAAAATGAAACAAAAATTCTTTATAGAAAAATATATTTTTTAATCATAAAATTGGATTTATTCTTATTTATTATCTAGAAAACTCATAAGACGAATGATAAATTTTTTTATTAAATATATGATACATAAATATCATTAAAAAAATTCAACAAATGTTGTTTATTTAATTTATTGAGGTAAAATTGTTTTCTCATAAGAAAATATATTTTTTCAAATGGTTCCTATTTTCATTCCAAATTAATTGGTCACCAAAAAAATCATCTTATATAAAGATATAAACAATATTTTCATAATTTTGTTAATCTTTTTCATACACATTATTCAAATGGCTATGTGATAACTAACATAATAAATAATAATATTTAAATAATATTTCATGCTTAATTTAAACTCAATATTGCGTATAAGACAAAATAAAATCGGTGTTTCTTATAATGTAAGATATCAAAAAATTTAAATAAATAAAAAAACATTTCATAAAATTATTTTATTTTACTTGTCATGTTCTAACAAGGGGCAGTTTTTCATCCATTAAAGTTGGATGTAGTTTTTTTTGGGAAGCACCCAAGACTATTGTGGATGTTTGAAGTTTACATGGTCTTTTAGGCTACTATAGAATGTTTTTAGATGAATTCTATTAGGATGAAACTCCTCGATCATCCTTGAATAGAAATGAGAAATCATTATTATATATTTAAGTGTGTTAGGGATATTTTGAGTACCTAAATGTGAAATTTACATGTTCAAAAGTCCTTCTTTTTCCAGAATAAGGTGTTCAGTTTGAGGTTTTTTATAACACTTCATATCTTGGGTTGAGATATGTTATGATGTGGTATAGATTAGTTATTTGTAATTGGTATTGATATTTACATCCCCATGATCATAAATATACAACACATGATATTCAGTTGGTAGATTTCATGGTTTCCTTGAAGTTGTGGTGACATCACCTCATCAATGAGCATTTTATGGTCTTTACAAATTAAATATCATGTTGTATGTCCTCTGTCATCCTGAATTGTACACACAACAGATAGAGTGGATGTATTTATTATATGATTATTAATTATATATTAAAAATAAATTAGAAAAAGTTAGTATTGTAGACAATGCAATGAGAAGAAGGTCGTGCAGTGATGCTTCGTGCGAATAACTAGATTCATAGTGAGTGGTAGAATTTCTACCAGTGATGAATCTAAATATTTGAGAGATTTAGGTTGAGGTTGTTTATTTAGATGTTGGTGTAATCATATTTGTTGTAGTTTGTGGAGGAATATCAGATGGGGGATTCTTTGGTGGAGAATTGGAGAGACCCAGTTGATTTTGGTTATACCCATAAAGCTTGTTCTGAAGATGAACAACACTAGGTGTTGTTCCAATGGGGTCATTTCATCTATTTTTTCGATTATTGAGATGGTTCTCCATGAGTATCATATATCAACCGGAGTTTTATATTCTAGTGTTATAATGATATGTCGATATCTTAGTGGGTTGTTTCTATGGTCTGGGTAGAATTTTCTAGCTGTAGAGATTGTGTCTTTAGTTTTTTATGATGTAATTTGAAGGCTAAGTACCTTGTTCCATGTGGGTTACTCTAGTCATTCGATGTTCCTCAATGGGAGTAGGATGAAATCTAGATAGAATTATTTATTATCATTCCTTGATATTTGGGAGTAATTTATTTCAATATGTGTGATAATGGATCATTTTATGAAATCATTCCACTTTAAAATGGTTAATAAGTCAGTCTAAGTGGAGTATTTATTGAGGTTGTATCTGGATGAGGTGGTGAGTTTCCATGTAGTCCTGAGGATGAATAAATCTAATCATGATCTACATTTTACCTCCATGACATGGAGAGGTCTGCAGCATGAATTTTTCTTTCAGTTATTCTATAATAGCACTTATGATGCAAAGATAAATGTCCAGAAAGAGGGGTCCATACAGACTCTCATAAAAATATTTCATTTGTGTGTCCCCGATTTTGGAGGTTTCTGGATGAGGAACATATAATTGGTTGAGCTTTCTTACCACGAACTTTTTTACTCTCCCATTTGTATCGAACATTTGAATCTTTGTATTGTTGATCTTTCCATTCTACATTTAACTAGAAAAGTTGGTGATTCATCAATTCCAGGACAAAAATAGTGTAGAGCATGATAGATATTTTTTATGTATTTAATGGAAGGATGAATGAAACAGATGATCATCAAAAATATTATTTCAATCATAGTAGAATATCTCTCGAGTTTGTAATTGGAGATCATGTGTTTCTAAAGGTTCCTCCTCATCATGGATAGAATGTTTTTTGTCATGGGAGTAATATTTATTCCTATTTTTTGGGCCTTTGGATGTTTTGGATTGAGTTGGAGACATCTTGCATCATATTACACTTCAATTATAGATGACTAAGATGAATGATTTATTACATGTGTCGAATATAATTCATTACCTTCATGATAATTACCACATCATTTATTGGGAATAGATAAATATTAATGATGATTCAACCATAAAAAAGTGACATATGGATATCCTGGACTACCAAGAGAATGTGTTTTGTAGGCATGTCACTCCCTTGGTTTGTTTCTCATGAAAAAACAATGGCATGGAGGAGATCACATAGGAACAATAGTCAGATATACATGATCAGTATACTGATATTTTTTTGGTTTATCTCTTCTCTTATAGAATTAATCTTTTGTGGATATTTCCTTTATCTAGTTTATGAGATGGTTTCTACTTATTTCATTATTGGTAACCATTTATTTTTTTGAGATTTATCTCCCCAGGGGGATAGTTTAGGCTCTATTTATTGGGTTTTTATGGTTTCAATATTTTTTCCTATGATCAATATAGCTAAGATCATGTGACTATGAGATTATTGAGAGGAATAAAATGGGGTTTATTTTTAGAAAACCATTCTTCCTTATTAAATATGTTGGTTTGATTTTGGATTCATATGGATGATAATTTCTTAATAGGAATCTTATTTTAGGGATTGGATTCTAGTACCAATATGAGTTTTGTTGGGGCCACTCCAATTTTTTGGTAGAAGTAATCATAAGGAAAGAAATGTGTCGACAAGATTTTTTCTTCGCCCAAAAACAACTATAATGGGAAGTTTGTTCTTTAGTTGGTAAACAACCATTCCATCACAATTGACGTGCAATAGAAAGAGGTGGGGGAATTAAAGGGTTGGAAAACAAACCCTTGACATCTTTTAATCCCTTTCTCTATATAACAAGATTTAATCCCATAAATTTTAATAATTAAAAGCATGTTGTAATATTTCTATGATCCTTTGAAGAATTTATCTGGAGAAGAAACAGAAATAGACACCTTTCTATTGTGGATGTAGGCATACAACCAAAACACCATAAATATCTTGTGTTGATCTATTTTTCTTCATCTATTTGTTTGTTTGTTTTTCATGAACATATTTATCCCTAAAAAAGTTGTATTAGAGAATTCGAGTTCGAAAAAAGAAAAAGGGACATCGAAGTTTTCTAGAAATTATAAAATTGAACATGATCAGAATAATTTTATGACACCAGATCCCGGAAGATCTCGACATGAATATTCTAATGATGTAAGAAGCCTCAAAAAATAGAGCTGAAATGAAGTTGGTGAAGCCATTTAATGTTCGGATCAAATCTTGGGTGCTATAGTACCCTCTTGTCGAAGAAGATGACACTATTCACACTGACAGAAAATTTGTGGTGGGTTTTCTGGACACTATTCTAGAAATCCAAATCGGTACCACATCAACAATTGATATAGACCATTTAAATTGTTTTTGAAATATATCGTCCAATTGGAGTCCATTTTCAGCGATCCAGGAGTGTATTTTGGATAATTCAAACATTTCCGGCACATTCATACAGTTAGATTTTTAAAATTCAGAATAAATGAATTTATGCAATTATTAATAACATGATTATTCTTACCGCGTTTAATTAAGCCATCTAGAAACTAAAATGGAGGATGTTTTATATATTAATGATTTTTGGAAACCAATAGTTGATACCACAAAGTCCATTGCAGTTCAAGCGGAGGATTATTCAAAAAGAGGTGAATCCGGTGAGAAGACATCAGATGGTACCCTTCTAGTTGATCCAGAGTGGGTCATACTCAATATGAAGTGCAATTCCCAAATCCGATAGTGGAACGATAAGGGAATATCCCAAAAATTTTCCAATGAACATGATTCCACTGTTCTTTAGAGAAAAGTTTAATATATCTATGTGAGCACAACCTTGCAGACCAAAGAAAACATGATACACTGTCTTCTAAACATGAAATACAAAGATGAGACCAGTATATAAAAGAACAAGAGAGAGTTACAAGGTACTATATATGAGTTTAATTACATGAAAATTATTATTGATGATGAGTTTCAAGAACTATTGATGTTGGGTTCTTTACCCATGGCATATACACATTAGTTGTGTCAGTCAGTAATTCAACGCCAGATGGAACTATCACCATAGAGATGGTGAAAGATAGAATGCTGAATGAGAAGTCTTGATGGTAGTATGAGGGATATAGACATGAATTATAGGCTCTTTTCATTGAAAGATAAGGGAAGAATAAAAGTCTAGGAAGAAGTATATGAAGAGAACCTTGTGATCAAATTTTCTGAAGGAGGAAGCGATCGAAATCTCAATCAAGATATGTCATGAAGTGGCACTATTGTTGAAAGTACGAACACTTCAACTAATATTGAAGAGGGATAAAAGAACAGAAGAGGAATTGGGAAGGTAAAACCCAAAATAATGGTTCTATAATTTTTAATGAAGAAATTAATATTGTTCAAGAAGACAATCAAGTCAGTCTTGCATGTGAAGACTCGACATGGTTGATTGATTCCAGTGCATCCTACCATGTCATCACCAGAAGATATTTCTTCTCCTCTTACACATTAGGGAGTTTCATACATGTTGATATGGGAATTTATTTTGAATCCAAAATCACTAATATTTTTAGTATTCTTTTGAATACTAATATTGGATGTGTGTTTTTATTGAAGGATGTGTGGCATGTTCCTGATATTCTTATAAATTTGATATCCATCAGAAGGCCTGATGATGATGCATATGTCAATTCCTTCGATGATAGGAAATGGAAGCTTGTCGAAGGTATCTTGATAATTAATAATGGAAATAAAGTTACTTCTCTTTATCCCACAAATTCCAGAACATTTCGATGAGAGATCAAAGTAGCCAGGAAATATGTTCCTACAGAAGCTTGACACTGGCGGCCGGGTCACATGAGAAAGAGAGGAATCATAATTCTTTCTAGTAAGGATATCTTTCCAATAATAAAAGGTACCCATTTACATACATATGTCGATTTAATCATGGGAAAACAACACATATTATCATTTTATGGTTATTCACCGACCAGAAAATCAAATGTTTTAGATTTGATTAACACTGATGTCTGCATGATGACCACAAAGTTGATGGAAGGTTATATTTATTTTTTACCTTCATAGATGTTAATTTTAAGAAAGAATATGCCTTTTCTTGAGTAACTAAAGATCTTTTAGGGTGTTTTCAAGTAGTTTCATGTGAAGGTGGAAAGAGAAAAAAGATTATGATTAAAGTGTGTATGGGTAGACAATGGAGGAGAGTACCATGATCTATTTGAGGAGTGCTATAGGTGTTTCGGTATTAGGATATAAAAATTTGCACTGAAGACACCTCAACATATTGGCCTTACTGGGAGGATGAATAGAAAAATTTGTGAGAGATTCAGATGTTTTCTCTCAAATGAAAAGATGTCAAAAACCTTTTGGGGGGAGATAATGAGGGTTGTAGTTGATCTTAGCAACCTTTCTCCATTAGTTTCTCTTAAATATGATGTTCTATAAAGTGTCTGGATGGGTAAATATTTTTCATACAATTAATTGAGATTATTTTTCTATAAGTAATATGTTGGCATTTAGAAAATGAGTAGGTGAATCTTGATGGAAAATGAATGGAATGTATCTTTTTGGGTACACTCATGAGGAGTTCTTATACCAACTCTGGGATCATATCAATAGAAGGATTGTAAAAAGAATATTTGTGGTGTTTCTTGAGGATTGGACGATTGAAGATTTTGAGAAGCTAGAAAATGTAGAGAATTCATAGTCTGAGGAAATTCCAGTCAATATGGAACCAGTCTCACCTCCATCAATACCATATAGTGTGAGATAGATACCTGAAACTAGTGATATATCATTACTATGTAATATGTCTCAATATGCTGATATTTATCCATCATATGATTTTACAGAATAGATTCCCCCTAAAGCATAGTTGAGGAGATCCACTAGAGAATGACAATAGAGTTGTAGATACTCACCACATGAGTATGTGATGCTCACCGATGGTGGAGAGATAAAAAGTTATGATGATACCATCTGGGGTCAAAATAAGATGGCATGGAAGAAGCACATAAAAGAGGAGATGAGATCCTTGCACAAGAACCATACATTTTATTTGGAAGAGTTACGACATGGAAAGAATGAACTCAAAAACAAGTGGGTGTACATAATCAAAGGATAAGATGGAACCTCATATCCATGCTATAATGACACGATGTTTGTGAAGGGGTTTAGTAAGAAAAAAGACATATAATTTGATTAGATTTTTTCTCCTATGGTTAAAATTTCTTCTATGAGAGTTGTTTTTTGATTGGTAGCTAGTATGAACCTAGAGGTTCTATAACTACATATAAAGATAACATTATTACATGGTGATCTTGATGATGATATATACATGGAGAATATAGAGATATTTCAGTGAGAGGAAACAAAATCCTAGTATGAAATCTCAAGAAAACATTAAATGGTTTGAAACAGACATTGAGACAATGGTAGAGGAAATTAGACTCATCCATAGAGAAAAATTAGTATAAAAGGATGAATGTTGATCACTGGATTTTAATCAAAAAAACTTCTAATGGTTATTTTATTATCTTGTTGATTTATAATTATGATATGGTGATTATTGGAAGAGATATCACTAAGATTTAATGGTTGAAGAAAGAGTTGAACAAGTCTTTTGAAATGAAGTACTTGGGAGATGCTACTAAGATTCATGGTATGATGATTACTCATGAGAGGAGGAATAATAAATTGATATCTTAGGAGTTGTACATTGAAATGATTTTGGAAAGGTTCAACATGATCATGGTGAAACCATTTAACACTCCACTTACAAGTCATTTCAGGCTCATGATAGGTCAGAGTCCTTCGACTAAAGAGGAGAAAGCAGAAATTGGAATGGTTCCTTATCAGTAAGTAGTTGGTAGTATTATGTATGCAATGGTGTTATCAAAAAGAGATATTGCTCACATGATAGTGTTGTGAGTATATTCTTATCAGATCTATGAAAGGATCATTTGATAGAGGTCAAATGGATATTGAGGTAAAACTGAGGTACATCTAGTCGTTGTTTATGTTTTGGAAGTGAAAACCCTATTTTAGAAGGATACACAAATGCATATATGGATGGAGATGTATACATGAGTAAATATATATGGGTACTTGATATCATTTCCAAGGGGAGAAGTCTCATGGAAATAACAACTTCAGAAGTGTGTTTCTTTATCCACCATAGAAGAAGATTATGTCACAGTCAATGAAGGTTGTATGGAGAAGTTGTGCATGGAGATGTATTTATAGGAACTCAGACATAATTAGGAGAATTATATTCTCTATTGTGACAGTAATATCACTATTCATCTCAACGAGAACACAAAATTTCATTGCAGGTCCAAACACATGGACATGAGATAACACTGGATCTGAAATGTTCTAGAAGAAAGATTGTTGAAATTAGGGAAAATCCACACCAATGATAGTGGGGCATATATGATGATGAATTTTCTACCAAAAGATATATTGGATTCTTTTAAGGAGAATATAGGTCTAGATTCTACCCCCATTGGTTGTGAGGGGGATATTTTTGGGGGAAACACCCATTTTTTTAGAATTCAGTGGAATGAAAAAATGATGTCAATAATATTTTTTTTCTTTGGTCAGAAACAACTATATTGGGCAGTTTCTTCTTCAGTTGGAAACCAAACCATCAATTACAAGCGATGTGCTTCATCTAGAGGTGGAGGAATTGAAGGGTTGGTATAAAAAACATTGACATATTTTAATCCATTTCTCTATATAATGGGATTGAATCACATACATTATAATTAGGAAAAACACATTGTAATCATTATATGATCCTCCTACGAATCTATCTAGAGAATAAATATAAACATAACCCTTTCTCTTGTGGATGTACGAATACTACCAAACCACGTTAAATCACTTGTGTTGATCTGTTTTTTTTATTCGGTTTATTTTTTTCTTTTCCACAAACATTTTTTTCCCCAACAATTTTTGGGTGTTGGATGTGAACAATAAAAGATTATGGATGAAAAAGGGGGTTAAAGTGAAATCTAATATAGAAGGTTTCTATAGCGTGGATCCTAGGGTTGTTCCATTGGTAGACTGATGTGACGTGGATAGCTCGATAGAGGAATAAAGAGGATCGAGGGAGGATTTTAGAGCCACATTCAATTTTTGAAAGGTTGTTCCATTGAGTAGGGACTCAGAGTAGGCCCTTCACTGGTTCTCAAGCACCGTGGAATGGAGAATACCACATACGATGTAGTGTTATGAGTTAGTTCTGTCAATTTGAGGGGAAGCTACTTCATGCAAGTGGGATGTAGTGTAGCCTCCATTATTAGAAAATCGAGTCTATGGTGTGGGGGTTTAGATTGTTCCATACTCTCTCTTAGGGTAAATAGTATCTGCACCATGTCTGGAACCATGGTATTTGGATGTATCTTGACCAAGAAGGATGTGATGTGGTCTAGATGGATTGTTTTATGGTCTAGGTGGTTTCGATGTGGTCTAGAGGGTTATACCACAGTCTTTAAAATCTATGATGTCCTATAAAAACAGGAACGCCCATAAATCGAATTTTCTACAATCCTTCACTCCCAAACCCTTGGTGCCCTAGAGATCCCTTTGAAAGCCTGTAATCCTATATTCGATTAGAATTACCCCCCACCTTATAGGCATCAATTTGTTCTCATACAACGTGAGTTACATCCCATCATCTTGTGATTTATTCTCCATTTATTCTATTTATCCCACCATTATTATTTCCAAGACATGTTGGATGATATGAATCATTATAAGGGAGATTCATTTGATGTTTTTGGTGCAGTTGTGGTGTAGAATTCTTAGATGGATACAGTTTCCTTGTGGGACAGTTGATCATGGATCTGAGTGTCATATCCATTTTCAAATGAATAATGTTGCTTTCTTCCGGTTTGGGATTGGTTTTTTCTATTTAGTTTTACATGAAATCATAAATTAACCATGATTTATCTTTTTTGTGTGGTAGTGGATTTAGAAACAATAAAGTGTAAACTAGATTAATAAAAAAATTAGTTTATGGTTAGTGATCTTTTGTGTTTCCAACATGATAATGGGTTGTCTCTTTATTTTCTAGATAATGTTCATTCTTTTTTATTTATTTTTTATCATGTAAATTATTTTTTTAATTGTGTCATACGACGTTATTTTTAAAGATTATAAAGAGGTTATTTTTTTATGGATAATAATCTAAAGATGAATGTTTAATAAATGCAATCATGTAATTTTAAGGAAAAAATTGATGATTAATGAACTTTTTAATTAAATTATGGTCTTCCATGTGTTAATGGAGGTCTCTATACGATACATAAAATTTTGTATTTAGCGGCGGTTTTTTTTCATTTAGCGGTGGTTTAAACCACCGCAAAATCATTCTGTGGCGGTTTTGGAAAACCTCCACTGAATCGTGTGTCGGGAAATAATTAGTGGTGGGTTTTTAGTGGCGGTTTAAACTATCACTAAATCGTTTTTAATTTTTTTGTAATTTTGTAATTTTTTATTTTTTTATATTAGTGACTTATTTAATTTTTTTTAATTTCGTAATTTTTTTATTTTTTTATTTTTTATTTTTTTATTTTCGTAATTTATTTATTTATTTATTTATTTTCATAATTTATTTATTATTATTATATTTTATTTTCATAATATATTTATTATTACCATGCACATGCCCATCTCTATGCACAAGTCCATCTTCATGCAGAAGTCCATGTCCATGTACATGTCCATGCTATATAATGAAATTCTGCGTTAGGAGAGATTTGAACCCCTTATCTCTTACTTATTATCCAAAGACTTTACCTCTCCAGCAAGCTCTTCATGTGGTTAATAAATCAAATTTAATATACTTATACATATATATATTAATTAAAAAAACAAGTAATACATAACAAATAGATACACACTAAATAATTATTTAACAATAATGATTAATCAACAATCAATAATCAATAATCAATAAATAATAATTAATAATATATAATATATAATATACAACATACAACATATAACAGATAATATATAAGACATAATATATAATACATAATATCTAATACATAATATCTAACACTTAATATATAATATATAATATATATAATATATAATATATAATATATAATATATAATATATAATATAATATATATTATATATAATATATAATAAAAAATATATAATATATTATTTATTATTTATTATATATTATATATTATATATTATATAATACATAATAGATAATATATAATATATAATACATAATATATAATAGATAATAGTTAATATATACTATATAATATATAATAGATAATAGATAATAGATAATATATAATATATAACATATAATATAGAAGTAATGTATAAATAATAAATTAATTAACAAATAATTTAATATATGATAAAAAATAACAAATTAATAATAAATTAATAAATAATAGGTAAATAAATAAATAATAAATAACGAATAATAAATGATAAATAGTAAATAATAAATAATAAATAGTAAATAATAAATAATAACTAATTAACAATAACTAATAATTAATAATTTATCATTAAGAATTAATATTTAATATTTAATATTTAATATTTAAACCATTATTAAAAAATATATAAAAAAATTATAAATTATTAATAAATAATGAATAAATTATTAATAAATAATGAATAAATAATTAATAATTAATTAATAATTAATTAATAAATAATTAATGATGAGTAAATAAATAAATAAATAAGAAATAAATAATAAACTAAAAATAAATTAACATTTAGTAAATTAAAAATAAATTAATAAATAATAAATAATAAATAATAAATAAATAAATAAATAAATTAATAAATAATAAAATAATAATTAATAATTAATAATAGCTAATAATTAATAATTGCTATTTATAATATTAACAATTCTTAATTAATAATTAATATTTAAATTTTAATATGAAATATTCAATATTCAATATTTCATATTTAATAAATAATTAATAATTAATTAAAATTTAATTAATAAATAATCAATAAATAATAAATAAATAAATAATAAACTAATAATAAATTAATATTTAGTAAATTAAAAATATATTAATAAAGAATACAGAATACAGAATAAATAATAAATAATAAATAATAAATAATGGATAATAAATAAATAAATAAATAATAAATAATAAACAATTAATAATAACTAATAACTAATAATTTATGATTAATAATTAATAATTAATAATTAATTATTCAATAAATAAAAATTAATTAATAAATAATGAATAAAAATTAAATAAATAAATAATAAATAAATAAATAATGAAAAATAAACTAATATTTATTAATTATTTATTAATTAATTAAAAATAAATTAATAATTAATGTGTACATAATAACTAAATAATAAAAAAATAAATAAATAATTAATATTAAATAAATAAATAAATAATAGATAAATAAATAATTAACTAATTAATATTAAATAATTAATTAATTAAGTAATTAAGTAAATAATTAAATAAATCATACAATGTTATGAAACTCTTAAAACCCTAAAAACACTAAAATGACCATAAAATATGATCTGAGACTCCTTTTCAGTGCCACAACCAATCAAATTGATGATCGTGAAATGAGATTTGATATGATATGTGGTACAGGCCGAACAGACACCATGATAGAAAGTTATAACCATTTGAATTTTAAGAAATCGGTGTGTGTAACTAAAACCTCTGTTTCGGAGGCATTCTGAGCCTTTCTGGAGAAATAAAAAGTGGTAGAATACTCAACCAGTTATTACCAGACCTAATGGATGTAGATCTCATCGCAAGATTCAATTTGATATGTGGTAGAGCCCAAACAGACACCCGGATTAAAAGTTATGGTCGTTTGAAGTTCGAGTTCGATTTTTGACTTTCGAATTATGAATAATTTTTCCCTTTGATTATCACATGAATAAAATCTCATTGGGTTTTTTCTCATTTGATAAACTTCGATTTGACTGGTTGTGGAGCTGAAATGGACTCTCAGATCAGATGTTATGGTTATTTGATTCTAAAGTCTATACTTCTACTTATTGATGATTTTTTTCAGTTTAAAAATATTTTTAACTATTAATTATAAATATTAATTAATTGACACATTATGAATATATAAAATTATCAATAATAAAATTTATTTTATTGTAAATAATAAAAAAAGTAATAAATAATAAATAATAAATAAATATTTTTTTCAAATTTTCTTAAATTTTTATGCGGTTTCCAGAAAACCGTCTTTAAAAAAATTGAAATTTTTTTAGAAGATGTTTTAAAAAAATTTCAAAAAAAAATTATCTGCGGTTTTTTTGGGGCGGTTTTAAAAACTGCCGCTAAAACAATATTTTCTTGTAGTGATAGAATATTAAGCTGGTAATTCTTATTGTTAATGATAAATGATGTCATACGTTTTGTTGTTCATCCCTAATGTTTGATAACACGGGATTTTATCCTATGAAGCCTGTTTTAATAAATGATAGAATCAGATAGATGATTCCATATGATAACCATAAACAAAACTAATTATATATAAATTCATTATATAAAAATTGAATGATAATATTTTTTTTGATAAATTTAATTCTTTTGAGGGAAATAATGCTTGTTTTATTATAAATTCTAAATGCTTGGTATTGGGGTGGTGAGATCATGTTGGCATCTAGAGGTTGAATTCCTCCTTTTAGGGCCTAGATTCCCCATCGACTATGATTGTTCCTCACTTCCATTTCATCTTTCTCTGGATATGAGACATTATATGTGATGAGATGTGAGATTAGGATGGTTGTTGGTTGAGGAGATATGATAGGGGATGCCATGGTTTGTGGAATCAGTGAACACTATTAATGGATAGATGCATGATGATATGCATCATTCTGTCAAGGAGGGAATCAAAGTTGATAGAACAAGTTGAAGATGTGATTACCCATTAATTTGATGACAATAATATGCTTTATTGAGAAGAAAATGTTTAAAAATATGATGGTCTGTTTTCTTGTTTTTGTGTTCCATTCTGCACTACCTGAGGCTACTTGTGTTCCTAGTTATACATCACCATTTTGGTAGCATAGGATGTATCATGATGTACCTAGAATTTTGGAATGATAATAAATATTAACTAAATGTATTAAGCCATGGGTTTAATTCTTATTTGAATGAAGTAGATAATAATCCCGAGAAACTGTGGAATCTATTGGATTATGACCAGAGGGCATGGACTTCTATTGGTGGTTAATTTAGTTTAATTGTAATAATGTTAATTACTATAAAATGAACTAATTAATTAATGGTTAAATGTGAAAATAGAATGGGTTATTTAATTTATGTCTTTTAAAATTATTATGTTTTTATAGGATATATAACTCTTAATCGTGGTGTTCCTGTGTTCATGTGATGATAACTAGATTTGATACTAATACTAGGTTAATTCCCATAGTTTGGTTGTGATTTAGATTATATCCTATAGGGTTTATGATTTCATATTCTAGCCCATAAATATTTTTGGGGAGATATACACCTAGTGCACTCTAGTAGGGTGCATTCCCCAATAACTAGGTTGTCAAGGACTGGATGTATGACTACCCCCTATAGCCCCACTCTCTTATCCTAGACATACTATGTTATAGTATGCACAATCGTTAGTTTTCCCATATATGTGTGTAGCGTTCTCTAATGGATTTTTGTTATTCAACACACATTTATCTTTAAATATAGTACTTTATGGATTATTATATTTGTGACATATATGGGTCATGATGGTTCGAGTTACATTACTCGACGTATGTGATTTTATGGTTTGAGGTATAATACCTAATGTATAATACACAATATATGATATATTGTGGTTTCAAAAAGTGACTTTGTTACTATATGTTGTAATGGAAGGGGATAATTTGATGCATGATATACATGTTGTGATATATTAGCCTAGGTGATTTTGGGCTGGATTCTTCTAGAGAGAGATGGATTAGGACATTCAAAATTGTGTCAGAGTAGAGAACCAGTGGGGAATATGTAGTATGGTTCCCATATTTTATTACTATAATATATGATATCTTTTCAGTGTTATATGATGAGTGATAACCATGGTGGGGATGGGATCTTAGTATAACTATCAAGTGATGAGTTAGTTTCACTTGTTGTTCATGGGATTTAGTATGCTTTATTTATCTTTTTCATGACAAGATATTTTTAGGATCATACTGAGTATATTTGTTATTCTCACCCTATGAATATATAGAATATTGTTTTCTGGTTAGGATGAGTATTTTATATATTGGGATAGATAATAATAGTTCATGGTTTTCCAGGAGATGGTTGGGCTTCAGTGCTACTAGGTAGTTTAAATTTTGGTACTTATTGGACATTTTCAGTTATTATAGTTTCATATTTTATTACATGAATGTACATAGGATGTTTATTTTATCTATTTATGAGTAGGTTTTTATTATTATTCTTATATTATCTCTCAATTATGTATTTTCTCTTAGAGGGTAACATCCCCATTTTGTATGTTTATTATAACCTCAGTGCTTGTCGCCAATTTATGTCCTATTGGAGGTGGGTTTCAGGCCATCGCCATCTCTCCTCTCTCATGTATGATCTAATAGGGGTTCCTTTATTGGGAGGGTTCATGACATTTAAAATTTTAAAATATATACTTTATTATATTTTTCGTACTCTTGTCATTTTAGTTTTATATTTTTAATTATATTTACTCTCGATGTGATTTTTTATTAGTCATTGTGGATCACAGGTACATAATAATGACATACATTACTTAATTATGGATATTGGGAATGAATAAACCCCCATATGAAAACCTTTGGATAAAAATAAACCTTATTTGAAACTATTTATCCAAAAAAGGATGATGAACATACCTATGGGTAGAATTAGTTCATTGGGTAGTACCCCAATCAAATTGTTCAACATGTCGAAAAAATAAAACCTTGGGAGATTATTGGTGATGTAATATAATATCAAACGTCATATGTTATCTTATATAGTAATGAATCTAATTTTTTATGTTTATTATACCCTCGGTGCATATCTCCAACATTTTTCTAATTGGAGGAGGACATTAGGTCGTCACAATCTCCCTTCTCTCACATCCGACACATGAAGGATACCTTTTTGGGAGGTTTCATGACATATAATGTTTTTAAGTGCACATTATTATTATATTTACCCTAATCATGTCTTTTTATTATTATAATTCTTATCATTTTTACTATTGATGTATTTTTTTCGTTGTTTTTGTTGGTCATAGGTACATAATAATAATAATCATTACATAATAATATAAACTAGAAATGAATAAAACCCTAGTTTAAAACTTTTAGGGGTTAAAATATACATTATTTTATATGTATTTATTCCAAAAAATGATGATGAAGTGAAATTTTGGTAGAAATCGATGATTGGTAGTACCCCGATCAAATTCTATAATGTGTAGAATAACCCAAACATAGGAAGAAGACCACAATATATTATGGATTTTGATCTATTTATAGTTGGTACCCAGTAATTTTGTTACCATCAATTGTCTATAATGTTTTTCATGATATAGATGATCTAACATATATGTAAATTTTATATCATGAAACATAAATACACTCTTTTAAATTTGAAATGTTTTCTACAAATATATAATAGTTTCAATCACAATTAGGTTTCCAATACTTCTATTTTTTTGTTGAAATCCTATTTTTACATATAGATAGATTCACATATTTATCAATGAAACAACCTTCCAATTACATTACTAGATAGGATATTTATTCCATGAAATTGTTTGACAGGTATTTTTTAAAATCAAAGATGGATAAGGTGAGAATTGACTTTTAAAACAACATTTAACTAGATAATGAATTGGTTTTTTATATGTGGTAGAAATTTAATGAAATTTTACAATGACTTCTACATCATGGATTGTTTTTTATCTAAAATAATGAATTCTATTATGAATTGTGTTCAACCGAAAGATACATGGGTGATAATTTTGATGGTGGAGGATTATTTATCCAAAACATTTTTAAGATATACATCCTCCTAAAAAGATGTCACAAAATGATATCTTGTGGAAATTTTGACATGCTCTACACTGGAGATATATCCATCAAGTTGAACAGACAACCTACTTGCCATCCCAAGTGGAAGTACATTAAAAAAACATGAATTTAATTTTCTTAATTAATATAGTGCCTCTGAATCCAACTCACATAGAACAATTTTGTGTTTTATGTGGAGGGATTAAGTTGTTCTACAAGTATTGAACTAGATCAACAGTAAACCACCCCATCTGATATTTCCCTAACAATGACCTGGATGGTGATGCAACATGTCCTCTAGCATGTCTTCATATAGGCTATAGGAATCCAACTAGAAACAATAGTCTATAACAAACATATAGAGAATTTAATATCACTATAATTACATATAATAATATGAAAAATTTAATAAAAATTAAACATAATAGTAAGTATACAGACTTTTTTATATGATCTTAACATAAATAACATAAATACCATCACAATGTATTAAAATAAAACTTGAGTAAAAAAACACCCATATAAAACGATGTCAATCATTGATCCAACTAATAAAAAGTTAAGAAAGAGTTAAAATCATTGATAAATATATAGCTATGAAACCCCAAATACTTCTTCACCTTTTCTCCTAACAATCTCTCTAGACACACTGTCCAGATTCCCTATACACCATGAGACATGACTATTAAACAAATGTTCTATAACCACACTTGGTTACCCTTCTAGGGTGTGACTATAAATACTATTTGGAAACCACCAACAGTTCCCCAAATATATTCTATAAAATCCATATATGAAATGAAAATAAATCAAAAAGAAAAAGAAATCATATAAGAAATCGTATGAATTTGTCATGTGTTAACCGGACTTCCATGACACCTGACCCCACCTTATATGGCTAATACCAATATCAGGTCTATATTACTCATAACAAATTTAAAATCCCATCATGGGAAGGTGAATCATATCTAGTCCCATAAAATGGGAAAACCTATCCAAGCCAAGGAATACAAAGTAACATGGGATGATCTCAGTCGTACTTTCCTACCACTCGATATGATGAACACTTGGGCGGTACGACCCCAAACCCATATCAATAAGTCCCATTACATCCCTTATAATTAATCACACATTTATGGGAATTTAAATTAGTCAGAATTTAAATTTTTAATTTTGGGATGAATATGAGGATAAAATTGGTAATTTCCCCTTCAATTTTTGTATGGTAATATTTTCTAAATATTTTATTGGTTTTGGAATGGAGTTTCTACCCTAGGGAAAAAATGATGAAATTCTTATATGGTTAAATTTTTTAAATATATTAATATTAGTTAATTTTTTAAATATTATATAAACCCAAATAGTGATATTATTTTAATAATTTAATAGAATGAAATTCTGACTCTGTGGTAAAATTTAGAATGGCGTTTTATTCCTAGGCAGGGTGCAAGCTTACATTCGGTTCTGGGATATGGCGTGAGTTTTTAAATGTCTATTTTAATGAAAATTAATTTAAAATAAATTAAAATCCCTTATTTTTTCCTATCCTTGATGGAAGTTGTAAGGGGATCTCCCTCGCATAATGGATAGATAGAGATAAAAGTGTAGAGAAAGCATCATCAGACTCATTTATGGTAGTGATTGAGATTGGATTGGGATGCAGTTGCTATGTGGAACAAACATAGACCAAATGGTTTAGAGTTTCTCCATCATATAGGTCATTTATTTTTCTCATTGATCTCCCTATTTATTAGTATTTTAATTTATTATAGCATAATACGGACTGTTATGACAATTCTAGGGGCTTACATGTGATGATTTAAGGTAAACCCTGGGATTCATGAGCTTTATAGGGGATTTCCATTATGGAAACCCCTATAAAAATTGTGTTGTTCAAAGAAAACAATCCCTTCATCCATAATTTTGGGTGATAAGAAAAAGATGAAATTTCATAACGTGTAGTCCTTGTGGACACACTGTGTAGGATGATATAGCGTGTGGGTGAGCACTCGGCTAGACACCCCATGTGCCGGAACAAAGACATTTAGAGGATACGACAAGACACCATGTAAGGAACACAACCATAGGGCATGTAAAATACTCAACTGGATATCATGTGAGGCGCATTCCCATGTACCTTTAAGTGGGTGACATTCCATATAGGGGTATTTCATACCATTTATTTGGTAATATTTGTCAATTATTCTCGAGGTACATTCCAAGAGTAGTTAATTAAGGGTAAACACAATGTAACCAAGGTTGAAACCTCATGTACTATTAACATTGAGGGGTGTTCATTGATTTTCAGGCCTGTAGAAAGAAATGTATATAGAAAGATTCCATTCTGACTATTTTTTCTACATAGAATTTGATGGTGGACTACATTAGTGATTTGAGTACATTGAAGAGAATATTCTGGGAAAGTGAGTTATGATGGAGTGGTTCTTCATTCATTAATTTGACCGAGTGGAATCTTATGGGACACATGATATGATACCTAGGTGATGGTCATGATAATGATGTGAGTACTTGATATATGATCTCCAAGTCCCTAAGATTGAGATAACATGGAAATATTCCTAGTTATCAGGTAACAACCTATGATTTTAGTATACATTTTCCTTAAATATACAATGTGTTCGATTGCTTTCTCCACATGCAACACCGAACTAAAACAAAAACATGATTGTTTTCACCATTATAAAAAATCCATTGACTTGTTAATTTTGAATATGTGTAACCAAATTATGAAATATATTAATATATGTATTTTGAATGGTTATTTTATACAAATATACTTAATTCATTATTTCCTTTAAGGATCCAGTTTTTATGTGAAGCACATTTTATTAAACAAAACCATGTCATTTTATGTTAGTTGATGATTTTAATAAAATATAATAATTATTTATTATTACCTGCATTATTGGAGTTTTATATAAATTAATAATAATAACATATAGTATTTTAAAAATTAGTTTTCCAATAAAAATAGTTTTCGTTATATTTTTTGTTTTTATATAAAATTTATAATATAAAATTATAGAAATAGAATTTTACACAAAAAATATAATTTTATGTTTTTAGAATGTCGATATTACATTATGGGGAATTTTTTGGTTTTCGCTAAAAAATATTTTTAGGTTAATAGTGAAAAATATCATTTTTATAAATAAGATGATTTTATTACATCATTATTATATATGTAAGAATTAGACATTCAGGAAAAACATTAATAAGAAAAAAATATGTATTTACAAAGTGACTTTATACTTTTATAAATTCTTTTTTTAATTTACAACCCCTTATTAGACATTTTATAACATAAGTAATATTTTTCATAATATTGTTTTTAATACATTATACATTTTTTATTTAAAAATATATTTTTTCTCAGTTTCATAAATGTAATTATATAAAATGGATTTAAAATTTATAATCATTAATAACACATTATTAAATAAGTAAAACTTTATTTTTTCACATAAATGATATGTTAATTTAGTTAAAAACTAGTTATCATGATAAATATTAAAAAGTGTAAAAATGGTTTATCAGAGAGGGAAAGACCCCAATTTTTTTAAATATGTGTGGGAACTATTTTATAAATCCTTTATAGACCATATATACTTCCAAATATATTATTTCTCAATTTTGTAGCCACTTTCCTTAATAATGACTTCACATTATTAAAAATAATTGTGTATTTTTAACATTTTCATCTCTTTTCACTTATAAAATGAGAACTCCCTTCCTCACATACCCTCAAATAAATTCAACATATTTAAGCCCAAAATCATCCCAAACCTCTCTTAAATATTCCCATACACCATAATGGGGATACCATATTCTCTAAATACCATCCCCCAATGGCTTAACCCCCTTCGAAAAGTGGATAATCCAAGAAGTTATATATAAATTTATAACCACCCCATTCTCATTTCTAATAATTTATGTGTAGTTGTTCTTCATAAAATTTAATTAAAACATATTGAAATTATATAATCATTATCATTATTATACTTTTATTATATTTTATTATGGTAAATCATTATCCACCATTCCATTTTACTTTTAGAAAAAAAATGAAATCATCATTTCTATGTTGTGAGAATAACCACCTACATGAAGTAACATATTATTTTTCCTTCACTGCCTAAAATGTATGGATTAAAAAGATAATTTAAAACTTAATTAAGATATCTATAACATATTTAAGATTATTAAATGAAAAAAAAATTACACCTTTAATTGTTCTATGGAATACCAAATTATCATCCATGTGTACATGTAAACTACCGCCTCCATGGAATGAATAATTTCCATTTTTATTTTCACAATAAACATGCTTGTTTAGTCACAAGAATCTTATTAATGCATAAATATGATTTTTCTAAAACTATTAATTTTTATGAAAGGAAAATTTCATGATAAATTAACAATATGAGAAATAAAAATAATGGTAAATTCAATAATCCAAAAGAGAGTTATAAAAGACAAAAATGTTTTATATGTACTACAAAATAACATCATATAAGTAAGATTCATATTATATATTTTATATTAAGATATATCACACTAATAAACACTATAAGAGATCACTACTATTCAAATATAGTGATATTACAACTCACTTCATAATCATCCATTAATTGTGATATGTTCTTCTTTTGGTTAGAGTAACCACCTACATTAATAGTGATATAAATTTATATCATGGATTACAATAGGAATTTAATTATGTTATAATATGATAAAAATAAGTAAATTATGATTTTTCACATTAATGGTAGTATAAAAATTTAACTCATTATTTATGAAATCACATTTTGTTCACTAAGAATCATCAAAACATACTCATTTTAAAATTCATTTTAAAAGACTATAACCATAAAACCCATAAAATTAATTCGTAATATTAAAAATTGTCATATATCAAAAAAATACCTTTTAGTATATATGAATGTTTATCAATGACATATGAATAAATAACATCACTGATATTAAGAAACTAGTTGAAAATGATCAGCATTACACACTAATTATACTGACAATAGATAATTACTATCTAATATAAATGCATAGAATAATTTTAAATAAATTATATAAAAGTATATAGATATAATAAATTTTCTAAAATTGATAATTATGAAAGTTACTTATTTTTACTGGAGTTTAGATCTCATTTTGACCAAGCTAAAATTATTATAAGGGGTACATTATCTCAAATTTAATTTATTATTATATATTTTTTATTGTGAACTATGATACAATTAATATAGTGTGATTAGTTAGTAAAAAATTTATTTTAACATGATCAATATGTTTTAAGAGAAAAATAATATACTTTATTTAAATGTAATTTTAATCAAAATATACTAAATTAAAATAGTGTTTTGATTAAATAAACATTCAAACCATTAGTGTTTTGATTTCCAAACTAATTTTTGAATCATTATTGCTTCCAAAAAATATTTCATCATGGAAATTTCCATTATTTTTAAAAACTCTTATAATTTCCAATATATATTCATGGAGTTTTACATGTCTTTTCAATATTTCATTTCCCATTTACTCATATTTTAATAAAAACATATCCTATAAGTGAAAATAATCTTGTCTTTTCTTCTCAGTTGATAACTTCCCTTTTTCCATATATGTATTATTTGGATTCTTTTTTAGGTGTCTGTTTCTATGAATAAATAATTTTTTTATCAATCTCTAATACTTTACCTTATTTTCATGGTTTTAAATATATTTTTAACATTTTTCATTAGGTTCATTTTAATTAAAATTTAAAATTCTTCTCTTTATAATGTTTACATGTGAACCCATCATTATAATGTATGTATCATTTTAAATGAAGATTTATCTCTATATTTTCGTTGTTTCTAAAAGAAATTTTCCCTATTTATATTATAGAATATTTATTTTAAAATGATTTAAAAATATCATGAATCATTATTATTTCGAAAGTTTTTTTTAAATTTCTAAAAATTATTTTTCATATAAGTCATTATCCTTTGATAATTTTTGTTGATTATCAAGAAAATTCATCAAATTATACTAACCAACTTATTTATTAGGATAGATTATGAAATTTTATTTTCAATAATTTAAATGATACACAATTAGTTGTATCCTTCCTAGTCACTAATGGTTTATAAACAAAATTTTTTCTTTAATGGCTTCCCAACGAGAATATTATATTTTTTATTCATTTGTTTGAAGGGTGTTCGCATAGATTTCATACATCTATTTTTTGGGGAAAATATTTTTTTAATTATATACACTTTATATATATGGTTTACTTACCAAATTCTTTATTATCTTTATTTAATTTTATTTATCTGGAGATTTACTTTATGTCATTGGATATCCGTTTATTTTCCATAGGTTTATAGTTTAATGGTTATTGATGTAATTATTAATCACTTTCTAATGTGAATCTAATTGACAAGGATACGAATCCTAATTTCTCTCAAACAATTCATTATGGTGAGTTGAATGAAACTCCTCTTATGTTTATGGGTTCTTTATTATATAAAAAGATAATAATTGTTAATTTAATGTTTTATGAAACCCAAAATATTTCCACAGGTTGTTTTTGATGTGATAGGGAATTGATTTTCAATTGACACAAGTATGTATGCATGAATGATGGGTGGGGTTCTAAATCTCCCTAAAATGAATTGGCTAAAAGTTTATATATCATGGGATACGTATTCAAAAGTATATTTTAGTTTCTCATATATATGGGAACTAATGGAGGTGGTCAAAAATAAAATGTACCCAATCATAATATTTTTTCCACATTTTATACATGATGAAAAGTTGTGTCCTTATTCTCATTCTAATTTTATGAGTTCATGGATAATATTTATTGGATCATTCCTGTATAATTTTATTCCAATCCTTATTACATGATGTATGATCCGTTATTTTTTGGGTATAAATTATTTATCTATCATGATTATACACATATTCTCACTTATGCTCACTAATGATTTTTTATTATTCTCACTAATGTTTTCCCATTTAGATCATTTGATATCACCCCATTTTTATGTTTCCATTTCCATATTTTATGAACAGAAAAATTTATATAATATCTAGATGAGTTTATTTTGTGGATAATTTATGACAGATGTGAATAACTTGTTAGGGATTAAAAAACCACTCTTACAGTGGAAAAAAATATCCATTAGATAAAAATTCATGAGTTTTTTAGTTAATATTTTCCAATATTTTATAAAAATAAAACCCTAAAATATTATGGGAATGTATTATAATGAAATATTTTCATTATGTTATTTGGATGTGTCGCTAACATCTATTGGTTTCTATAATTGGTATCAATGTAGGGTTTAAATAACTTTTTATATTAAGATTATATTGGTTATCGATACATTGGGGTCATAAATGTTAATAATTACTGAAATGTTATGGTTGGTTATGATTTCAAAGGTATTGATATCAGTTTAGGTTGATTTAAGTAATATTTTTCAGATTAGTACAATATAACATTAGTGAAAACACTAGTGATAAGTCTAAAGGATAATTCTAAGTATGGGAAAACAATTTAAAATTTTGGTAAATTAGAGATATTGTGGTGTTCCTAAAAATAATATCCCTATCAGGATACTACAAATGGAAGTTGGATCTAGTAGATATGCACCATGGGTTAATGACCATGAAATACATATATTGGGCATTAACATAATTTTCACTGAGTACGGGACAATGGGTCATTACTACACACCTAGTTTGACACTCATAATGGATATTAATTAGTCAATAAAATTATCTTTATTAACTTTTATAAAGTAATTATTTCATAATTACATTAAGGATTTTGGATATGTAGTTCAAGAGAACCTGACATAATGAAATATAGATTTAACTTAAAGTATCAATGAATTAATTAATGTTTCCTTAGATAATATTTATTTTTTATATTAATATGATCATTTTGTAGGATTCTATTAATATTATCTAAATAATTTGTGATTTAGTATTTGGTCAAAATAGAATAATGAAAAAAATGTTCCTAAATTTTGTATCTAGATTCCCCTTTTCCATATATCCATATATGGTAGCATACCTAAATGGTTTAACATCATAATATAATTATATTATGATTGAAAATGTGAGTAACCAAGTCTTACATATGGTAGTTATAATGATATATTAATATAACTTATCTATTGATCCTTAACAATTTTTAGTAGTGACTTATATTTATTGATGATGTTATACTATATTTTAAAAGATTTGAGAATTATGTAAAACAAGAAAGAATTGTTGTAAAATAATTTTTCCCCCTTACAGGATTGGAATCATATATTAAATAGATTCAATATCCTTGAAATGTTATTTTGTGATAATATTATATTTTTGGTATAAATATTAGAGGATAAATGATTGAGTGATTGATAGATCATAGGTTTAATATAATATAGATGTTGAGATTATAAAGGGTTAATTGAATTTAAAAATATAAATTAGATAGTATTTTTAACCTTGTGATTCATAATTGTTTTTTTGATTGTGGAATATGATGACCAGTGTTTGATTTTATATCATTTTAGGGTTATATATACGGTTAATTTCAAGAAGGATAAGTGGTTTTGTTTTGGTTTAATGTCATGGATATTCAAATTATTTCGGTAAAGTTATATTATTAAGAATATGTGATTAGGGTATATACATACTTGGGTCTATGATTGTATAAATGGATAATTTTATTTGAGGAAATATAATTAACTTGATATATCTTGAGGAATTATGGTAGATATAATATTAGAGGGTATACCTTGAATGGTGATTGGGTTACAAATACATTTAACTAATTTATTCTATGAGTACTAATTTAAATTTTGAGTTCACAATAGCTTTATAGGGGGGATGTAGGGACCCATTATTTAATTTTTTATTTTCCTTAAATAAATAATGTGTTTTATAGCCTACTTGACATGTGGTGTTGAACTCCTATAAATTTGTGACATATTTAATCTATTATAACCTATATGATGAATTTGTAGGTATTATAGGAGTAACCGAATAATGAAATATATTAATATATATATATATAATGTTTATTTTATATAATCTTACTTTATTCACTAATTTTATTATGAATATATATTTTTACATTATATTATTTTTATTAAATAAAACTAAGTATATTATTAATAAATGCTGTTTTTAATAAAATATAATTAATATTTTTTAATGTAGGCTTTACTAGTGTTTTATATTTATTATTAATAATAAAACATAGTATTTTAAAAAGTTATTTTCTTTGAAAAAGATTCCCCCATTTTATTTCATTATTTTATGTAAAGGTTATAATAGAAATTTTGAAATATTAAATTCTAAAAAATTAAATTGATTTTTATATAAAATTAAAATATTAGTCGAAGGTGTGTTTTTAGAATTTTTCTAAAAAATATTTTTTAGGCGAATAGTGAAAAATATAGTTTTTTTTATAACAAGACATTTACGAAACTATTACTATATAATTATGAAATGGAAATTCCCGAAACATTTTTATAAGATACAATATATATTTCATATGTAAATTTATAATTTTTATAATTTTGGTTTTAATTTACAATTCCATATATGAAATTTCAGAACAATAGTTATATTTTTTAATAAAATTTAATAATTATATATTTTGTATTTTATAATAAAATTTTATAACTTCTATAAATTTAATCAAATAAAATGAACATAAAATTTTGGAATCATTAGTTCCAAATTATATTATAATGGCTATTTTATCTATGTGCATAAATGATAAGTTACCTTAGGTAAAAACTAGTAATGTAACACCCAATGAAGATAATGTGTCAAAATGATTACATGATACAAACCATGTGAACAAGGTGAAACTATTTTATTTGGATCCTACCAATTAGAACTATATATTTTATGATGATTTTCCAAGAATAGTTATCAGGATGGGTGACATCACTCAGAAGTTCAATAGGTCTTGTGCGAGTGAGGACAAAGCACATTATAATGAACATGTGTTGGCGTATGGGGATAGTCGTTGGTCTTAATTACCATTAGGGAACATTGTTGTTCCCTAAGGAGGGGAAAACATGTGTCTTCTATGAAATAATGATTCCTTGAGTGCCTAGTTATTTAATTTTTATCTTATATGGAAACCTAGTAGAAGTTTTGGGATACTCCTTGGGTTAAGATATATCATCCACAATGAGGAAATTTTGCTCTTAAGGGGGGTGGGGCTAAATGTAACACCTTGGTAAGTTAAAGTGTTAAGATGGATAAATGTTACTACCCATTCCAATAAGGCATACCTTTATTTTTAGTATCCTACATGGTGAGAACTCCCAAATTGAAGGGGTTTGTTCTGGAGTAGTGGTCTGGATGGGTGACCACCTAAGAAGTTTCTTAGGGTGTGTACGAGTGAGAAAAAAATAAAACTAGAAAGATAATGTTTTTGAATGTGGGTATATTCTTTAGTTTAATATCCCATTAGATAATTTGGGTGGTTCATAGGGAAAGGAAAACATGTGTATGTGGTGTAACTCGGATTCAACTTCAGCCCAGTTTTTATAAGTTACCTCAGTAAAAATAAAAGTGTTAAAAATGTTTTACCATGAAATAATTACCATATAACCATTAATACATTTGTTTTAATGTAATTATGAGGCCATGATAAACATTATCCATTATATTACCCATTATTATTCAATTCTCGAACTAAAATCCTTGATTGTGAACTCACATTATTACAATTTTCTTGGGTGTTAACAAAAATGGCATCCCTTTTAACTTATAAAAGAGGACTCATCTCAACAATTCCCCTTATAAGAACCCGATTTTTTACTCGGGTATGGATCCTTTAAAATTTATGTTTAAATATTTACTTTGAACATAATATGGATTCCTAGTGAGTTATTAGAATCCATGAGAGTTTCTAGGGATTTTTCGAAGCCCGAAACACATCTTTTGGGGAATATAGGCTTGGTGCATGGTTTATAGTAAACCATGAAGTAATTCCACATGGTTTAGAGAACCCTACGGATTGTGTTTTCTTGGATATTTCCACCTCGCACGGTTGGCACACAACAGTGCGGCCTAACCATGAGAACGTCCATTTTTTCCCATGTAACTATGCATGTACTACACATAGTTTGATCAAACCTTGCAGAGGATGTGATTTTAGGCAGAACTGTCTTGCACGGTTTGCTTACGGTTCGACAAATTGTGCAGACAAATTGTGAATAAGCTAAAACTTTGGGTAAACTACAAGTTTTTCCCTTAATTATTTAATTAATCCTTCTCCTTACTTATAATCTGATAACCAGTGGGATTAATCCCTTTTCTCTCATTTTGGTTCTTTTTTAGGGTCAAATATAGTGATGAAGAAATATCATTCATCTAACACTTGATAAAGAATGTTCATCACATTAGATGCACAAAGGTAAGTACTCACAACTGGAGAATGGACCTATACCCACGGTTTTTCAAGAAACGGTGGGTATAGGGTACCCATATACCCATGATTTTAGAAAACTGTGGGTATAGGGATAATATGCAGACCTATACCCACGGTTTCTCCCAAAACCATGGGTATAGATTTTTTTTGAAGACCAATACCCACGGTTTTTCAAAACCGTGGGTATATGTGTTTTTTTTCAAGACATAAACCCACAGTTTTGGCCAAACCATTGGTATAGAGTTTTTTCGGAAGACCTATACCCACGGTTTTGAAAAACTGTGGGTATTGGGGTTTTTTTGAATAATTATACCCACAATTTTAGAGAACCGTGGGTATAGATATCCCGCCTTATGGTGGAGAAAAAAATTACGTGGGAAAACAAAAAAAATTGGCGGGATCATGGTTTGGATTAATATAATTACAAAGATACAAATATATTTACAAGTAATATACATAGGTTGGTTGGTCAGGTCGTCCCTGTAGTTGAACGCAGTCTACTATTCGAATCTCGGTGAATAATTTTTTCTTTAAAATGAGTTAAAATAATATAATTAAATAGATGTATGGTTATATTAAAAAAAATATCCACAACATAGTTAGTCAGGTGAGTTGCCACTCTCACACAGGTCCCGTGTTCGATTCTCGCCTTAGTAATTTTTCGATAAGCGGCTATATTAATATATTTATATAAATATATATATATAGAACATCTCTTTGGCTCGGTTGGTCAGTGATGGTGATCTGCATGTGGTGCATCCTGTGGTCGAATCTCGCTTGCCACATATTTTGAATATAAATCCCCACGGTTTTCAAACCGTGGGGGAAGCGATGTGCCATGTATACAGCGGTGCCGCATGCTTTGACACCTATATACCCACTGTTTTTTCAAAATGTGGGTATAGTTTAGGACTGATATTATGACGCCTCTTAGCCCCACAATTCCGAAAACTGTGGGTATAAGCTATACACACGGTTTTGGGGGCTATACCCATAGTTTTGAACCGTGGGTATAGGTAGTTTTTTCAATAGTGACTCGATTCCTCTTTATCCATTATTCTTCTATATTTATATCAACCTAGATATCTCCATGTGAGTGTTTTTCACCTTTTAATAAATTTACTATGATCTAAGGAAAATCAAGGGCCTATACTAGAGGAGGATATTTGTACAACCCTAAGGTGGGTGTTCTATAACTTATCCCTAAAGTTCGTTGATTTTGGAATGTTCATGTGTCGATCACTGATTTCATCAGAATCCATTTCTTATATTCAAATTTCATGATTATACTTTTTAGAATGATATGGATATGTTCTTTCCAAATTTTTAATTAGTTGTTAGCAGTTACACCCACAACTCAATCCTTACCATGTTGAAGGTTATTCCATATTTGGGTTTTAGTGTTTCGGCACGTTTGATCCGTCGTTCGGGTGTGCCTTTTCTTGACCTTCCTAAAGGTGAGTATTCCTATAATAAATGGATTGTTATTAATGAGAATTTTAAAATGGAATGTACCATGTACTCTCAGCACCTGACCTGTCTACGGTAAGTGCTTCAATTGATTATTAAATGCGTAACATGAAATGAAAATTATACTAAGTATATAACTTGGCCTTAACAAATGAGATTGAATAAAGGTTACATGTTTATAACATCACTTTCCATATTTATAGAAGGTAGAGGAGTGAACCTAAATAGTTGAATATGCCTTAATGGTTAATTAAGACTTTATAAAAATGCTCCAACACTACATGGTGTATCCAAACTTGTGGAAGGAAATGATAGAACCTAATGAATTATTACAGGATTACAATATAAAATAAGAATGGACTGACTTGATCTCTCCTTAGATTCTTAGAGGATATTACCTTGGGTCTCAAGAACCGCATTCCAATTCAAGGATGTGGTTTTCAAAGGTTTATACCCACCTAGACTCCGGTTCTTTTCTACTCCTCAGATTCTCGGTATACTACCATATGGTCCATTACATTATTACAATATACCTTGGATACTCTCCTTTGATCTATCATTGACTAGGAGGTTCTATGGTGAAATCCCAAAGGGACCTATATTTTATTAGCCCCATTTTACCTTGGTCAATCACCTTGGACTCAGTAGGTTCCTTATTATGCAATTCCTTAGATTACACTCTTACCCCCTTATCTAGACTCAAATACTACTGAGTTAGCATTCCATGAGATCAATTTTACCTTGGTCATTTCCCTAGAACTCCCTCACCATATAACCTTGTCAGGTTTCCTTGTTTCATCTTGGGGACTTCACTACTTATACTATCATGATGTTATGTCTGTGATGGCTATGCCTCACATGAACTATTAACATTAAATGGTAATTACAAATAAAATGAATTGGCTACACATTCAGACACTAGTCGAGGGATGAATCAGGTAATTAGGTATGTAGTTATATTGTGTTGTTTTCTTTGTTTTATATATGCATGCATGTACACTACTATATTCCATTACACGAGCCAGATGTTGTAGACTCCATTGGTGGTGGCCCACTGAGATTTATCTCACACCCTCTCCAGGCTCTGTTTGGTACCCAGAATAGATTACATGGTATCAGGTGCTGATAATGGGAAGTATAGGGCTTCAGATACTTGATTGCTTACTGTTTAGGATGGGTATTGATAACAGATGTCTGATTTGGATCTTGGGATGCCTGGATTAGTATTTATTTTCTTTTAATTTGTGGAGCTGTTATTTCTATTTTCCTATATCCATGTTTTACATTTTTCTAGTGACAATACATTACATCATCATTGTTCTAGTTGATATAGTTATTATTAATCTCATTTATCTATTGCATCAGTTTTCATCCACTATTTATTTATAATTATTATGATGTTAATTATTTATTTATATTCCTTCCATTTTTATACACTCTGATAATGAGGACATAGTATTCCCACAGACACTCCCTAGGTCATCGCTGCTAGTCGGCAACCTCTGGCATTTGGGGAGATGTGCTTGAGGGCATGTGGCGCACTGGGCTCGAGGCACCTGTTAAAATTCATCTGTGTACATGACATAAAAAAGTGGTATCATAGGTTGTTTTTTTTGTTTCTTTACTATTTTTAGACATCCATTGGAGAATTGGAACTCTTGGGAAATGTTCATAAGCTGTGTTTGGGTATCGCGAACCCATGTTTTGGTTAAAAACCATGTTTCCTAAATTATAGTTATTCTTCTTATTTTTCCTATTATAGTTGATATTATTTCACCATTGGGTGATGCACATACTATGTGGTTTTGTTGATTACTACTCTTTTGAGAATTTATTTCATCATTAGCCTGATGATATGAGGGCAAGGATCACTATTACATTCTTCATTATAGGCACCTAGTGTTCAAATTGCATTCATATTACCATACCATATAGGTGTATTTAACTTCTTAGAGTTTCTTGAAATGTTTGGGATTGTTGAGTGATATTGTGATATTTTACATGTACTTGTATTAATCTGGCTTCTATTGAGTGATTTCCTATCTCAATTTGTGATTTTTATGGGCCCTCATGGGTTGGGATGAGCAATTTACCGATTCAATCCATTATGCTATAAGTATGTGGGTGTCGTTTCAAGTGATAGGTGTATGGGCACTAATTCATCATAAATGGCTATCCATTAAAAAGTGTGTCCTAAAATCTAAAATGAATTGGTTGCACATCCTTATCCCTCCTTGTCATGTCTATGATAGGAAAATGAGTGAACCTATGAATTAACTACAAAATGACATGAAACTTATACTTGAAAACTTACTTATACATAGCTGTCTAAGAAGGTATTTTGTGGTAGTATGCCTTGGGTAGTGAGTTTTATTACGTTAATATTCCTCTAGCGATTCTATCTTAATATACAAAGCTTGTTCTAAGGCGTGTTCTTGGAATTTTTAGACAATTCCTCCATGACATCCTCGTGTCGTTCGCCATGAGGGTGGTGATGACCATGATCTAGACGGGGAGGGCCCTGAGACCCCAGTCTTACCTCTAGGAGTGAACCATGAGGCACTGCCTATTGTTCTTGATCCAGGAACTGATTTCCATGTCCTGGATATTTTCTTATTTATGATGTAGTCCATTCAAGGTGCTCTATGGGTTGCACCTATGAAGGCTGTTCTGACCCACGAGTTCTGGTAGCAGCATCCTCCTACTTTTTCAAGGGATGGTGGTTCACAGTATGCTGAGTCTTGGATAGAGGCCATTTTGTCTATTGTGGAGCATCTAGAAACACCTCTAGAAAGGATATTCAAGCTTGATACATACATGATTCGGGATTCCACCATGTGTTGGTGGGATGTGGTTACCCAGTCCATTATTCATCATGGCATGTTATGGGTTGATTTTGAAACTGCTTACTATGATCTGTTCTTTCCCCAAGCACCGAGAGATGATAGAACTAGAGAGTTCATGCATCTTGATCATGGTTCTATTTAAGTTATGGAATATTCAGCAGGTTTCACTAATTTATAGCGCTTTGAACCGCTTCTAGCCGGTGATGAGATTTCACATGTTAGATTTTTTTAGGATGGGCTCCAATACGTCATCCAAACTTAGGTGAATGTCTTTATCCTTCCTATATTTTCTACAATAGTTGATCAGGACCTTATCACTGAGTGTAACCTGAGGGGATTCATGAGTACAAGGTTTAAAAGATCAGTGCCGCCTCAGGCTAGTAGTTCTTCCAGAGGCAGGAAATGTTCCTTTTAGGTTTCTCATCAGGGTAGTGGCATCCATAGTATCCAGTTTTATAGCTCTGTGGCATGTCATTTGTATAGAAGCCTAGGGCTTAAGAATACCCAATGTGATAGATACCCTATGGAGTGTCTTCCTTGAGGCCGTATGGTTCATACTTGGAATTTATGCAATACCTTTCCACCATCTTCAAGTGGAAAAGGATCATAATCTACTCCACCTATAGGAGCAAATTCTTTTGCACTGTGTTAGATGGGGAGTTTGAATGGCACCAGCAGATCTTGATGAGGATGAGGTCATGGCCGAGGTTATCTGATTCCTAACTACGAGAAGCATCTGTAAAGAAGTCATGATCATGGTAGTCTATATATTTCATAGGGCCATGGATCAGGTTAGTTTCATGCTTTACAGCTGATACCCGAGGACCAGGTTGTGAGACCATCTACCATATGAGGTACTTTTCTAGTATCCTCCACAATTTTAGCTTCTTTGTTTTATACATGTGATTCAAACTCTTTCATTTCTTTGTCTATCATGGAATGTCTTGAACTAGAGATACAATATATCTATGGTGTAATGAACCTTGATAAACCATTGGTAATACAGAAGGAGGGCATATGCCAGTGCAGGGAATGTCCCCTAGAGGTTGGAAATTACCCTTTATTGTGGGATCTCTTTGTTCTCATGATGACATAATTCAATGACATTCTCAAGATGGACTAGTTAGTCCACTATGATTCCTTTGTATACTGCTATCATCGCAGGTCTCTTTTACATCACTAGAAGGCAGCCGTTATATTTTCAAAGGGCAGTAAGATGTCTAGGCTAGGATAGTGGGACCAATGCATCATGGGCTTGATGAAGTGACTGCCAAGATTGAAAATATTTTCATGGAGGATCAGGGGTTTCATAAAACCGATTTCCCTCCAGTAGTTGATTGATTTAGGGAAGTATTTCTTGAGGACTTTTATGGATTACCTCATAAGAGGGAGGTAGAGTTTCCAATAGAGCTTATTCAAGGAGAATCTCCAGTGTCCATTCCTCTATACATGATAGCACCTACTGAGCTTCAAGAGCTCAAGAGGTAGATAGAGGTCCTAAAGGAAAAAAGGATGTATATGGACTAGTACTTCCTCATGGGGTTCTCCTGTTATTTTTTCCAAGAATTCGGATGTGACGTTACGTTTAAGCATGGATTAAATAAGGTTGAACCAGCTTATGGTCAATAATAGGTATCTACTTCAACTAATAGATGATCTATTTGACCAACTCCGGGGAGAAAAGGTGTTCTCTAAGATCGAATTGAGATCTGGTTATCATCATGTGTGAGTCACACTGTCGGACATACCTCCTACAACATTCCATAGAAGGTATGGTCTATATGGGTATCTTGTTATACCGTGCAGTCTTACGAATGTGCCTTCTATTTTTATGGCCTTGATGAATAGGGGTTGTCACCCCTATTTGGACCCTTTTTTTGTTGTCTTTGTGGATGACATCTTGGCGTATTCTTTCATTCATAACTATCAGGCCAAACATCTTTATATCGTTCTTAGTACACAATGAGAGCATCATCATTATGAAAAGATTGATAAGTGTGACTTTTGAATTGACAAGGTCCACTTCTTGGGTCATATTATTTTAGAATGAGGAGTATGAATTCAACCTGAAAATAGTAGTGCTATAGTTTCTTGGGAGCATCCCAAAAACATGTTAGATATCATGGGTTTATTAGGGATTGTTGGATATTACAAGAATTTCATACAGGACTTCTCACACCTTTCTTCACCTCTTACTAGACTTACAAAGAAGGGTGTTGAGTTTTTCTGGTCAGAAGCATGTGAGATAAACTTTCAGGAACTGGAAGGGAGGATTTCCTCGGTACCGATTATGATTCTTACAAAACCATATAAATGTTATATTTTCTTCTGCAATGCATCAAGCATTGGACTTGGACCATTGTTGACGCAGGAAGACAGAGTCATTGTGTTCGGATCTCAGTAGTTGAGGCATCACGATAGAAATTACCTGGCGTATGACCTCGAGCTAGCAGTAGTTGTCCATGCCTTACGTTGCTGGAGACACTATCTATTGGGTGCGCATTTTGTAGTGTATATAGATCACAAGAGCCTAAATTATATCTTTTCTCAGCGTGAATTAAATCTTAGGAAGCTGAGATGGGTCTAATATTTACAATACTTTGATTTTGAGCTAACTTATATGCTTGGAAAGGGAAATGTGGTAGTCAAATCACTGAGTCGGAAAACTAAAACACAAGTCATACAGGAATCCAATGATGAATGGATGTTAATGGACCTATTTTATGAACTTCATCTGGAGTTTCATAACATTCATGAGTTGTCTTACCTCTCATCCTTAACAATTACCTCTTCCCTCCTTGAGAAGGTGATGAGTTGGCAGTTTTAAAATCCTGAAGGTTTGGTTCTTCATTAGAGTATATAAAGAGATAGCCCACATCTGGATTGGTCTGTGGATAGAGATGACATCCTAAATCTATGTTGACATATCTGGGTTCCTACATATATGATATAGGAGTTGATGAAAGACTCTCATGGTTCTCAGTGGGAAGTTCATCTAGGCATCTCAAAGATGTATCAAGATATTCTACAACAGTATTGGTGGACTGGAATGAAATATCAGATTACAGACTTCATCACTAGGTGTTCCACCTATCAGTAGGTGAAGGTGGAGCACCAATGACCTGTAGGCTTGTTACAACCACTTCTAGTTTCAGAATGAAAATGAAAGGATATTGCTATGGATTTAATAGTCATATTACCTAAGTCGTCGAGGGGTAGGGATGCTATCTGGGTATTCATTGAATGACTAATGAAATCATCCCACTTAATCCATGTATGGGATACTTTATTAGTTTATGAGTTAGGAAGACTGTATTTCATTTAGATTATAAGACTACACGTGGTTCCACGTACTATCATTTCAGATAGGGATGATTGTTTCACTTCACAATTCTGTCAAGGCTTATAGAGATCTATGGGGACTCAGGTTCTTCTAACCACATATTTTCACCCTCAGACCAATGGAAAATCGGAATAGACAATACATGTTCTATAGTATATGCTCCGATCATGTGTCCTTAATTTTGACAGTTCTTGGGAGATGAATATTCCTCTAGTCGAGTTCTCTTATAATAACATTTTTATGGCGATGATTCAAATGGAACTTTTTGGTGCATTATAATGTAGGAAATGGAGTTCACCATTGTGCTGGCTATAGGAAGTTTAGGAAGCCCTAATAGGTCTACGTCTTGTTTAGGAGACTTCAGAATAGGTTCAGCTGATCAGAAAGTGTATGAAAACTCCTCAATCTAGGTAGAAATATTATGCTGATTGCTGTAAATGACCTCTTCAGTTTGAGGTTGGGTATTGTTTTTTCTTCGAGTATCACATTGGAAATGGAATAAATGGTTATGGAAGCAGGTAAAATGGTCTCCTCATTACGTTGGGAACTTTCAAATTTTAGAGAGAGTCAGGCTAGTGGCCTATCTGTTGCTACTACCTCAGAGGTACTATTCCATACACGAGGGCTTTCATGTCTCACAGCTTTGCTAATATATTTCTGACCTGTCTCATACTATTAATCCTAAGGAAGTTGAGTTAGATGCTGATGTTACCTTTTAGGATTATCTATAACGCATCATTGACCGGAGAACAAAGGTTCTCTGAGGCAAGTCTATCCCTCTCGTATGGGTGCTATAGTAGCCTAGGAAAGTACAGGATGAGACTTCGGAGAGGGAAGCTGACGTAAGTTTATAATGGCCAGAGTTTTTCTCGGTTAGTGTTTCTTTATCCTTGGAAGAATAACTAGTGGGGGAGAGTTCTTTTAAGGGGGGAAGGCTATAAGATCCTGATTTTTCAATTAGGTATGGGTCCTTTAAATTTTAGATTTAAATCATTAATTTGAATGAAATATGTATTTCTATTGAGTTAGTAAAGGTTATGAGGGTGTATGGGGATTGTTTAGATCCTGACCTAACCATGAAAATTCACTTTTTCCCTAGGTACCTATGCATGGCTTGTGCACTGTTTGATCAAACCGTGCATAGGGTGTGATTTCGGGCAAAACCAGCTCGCACAGTTTGTGCATGGTTTGATAAAACATGCGAACAAACTGTGCACTGGCTAAAACTTTGGGTAAATTCCCAGTTATTCCCTTAATGATCTATTAATCCTCTTTTGTCCTCCTAATCTAAGAGCAAGCAGGATTAAGCCCCTTTTCACTCATTTTGAAGCTTTTTGAAGGCCAAAGCTAGGGATCAAGATATATCCTTCATATGGCCCCTGATAGAGATTATGTTCATCACGTTGGATGTGAAACAGTATTTAATAGAGTCCTCTTTATCCATTATTCTATTCTCTTGATCTTGACTTAGATATCTTCATGTGATAATTTTTCACCTTTTCATAGTTCTAATATGATACAAGGAAAATCAAAGGTTGATACCAGAGGAGGAGAGTCATACAACCCAAAGGTGGGTGGTCTATAACTTATCCCTAAAGTTCATTGATTTTTTGAATTTTTGTGTGGGACCACCGATTTCATCAGAATCCTTTTCTTAAATTCAGATGCCATGGTTATACATGTTATAATTGTATGGTTATTCTCTTTCTAAATTTATTATTATTTGTTAACAGTTACGCCCATAACTAAATCCTCCTCATGTTGAAGGTTATTCCATATTTTGGTTTTAGTGTTTCTGCATGCTTGATCGACCATTCAGGTGTGCATTTGGTTGAACTTCCTAAATGTGAGTCTTCTTATAATAAATGGATTTTTATTAATGAGAATTGCATAATGGCATGTACCATGTATGCTCACCACTTAACCCATCTAAGGTATGTACTTCAATTGATTATTAAATGTGAAATGTGAAATGGAAGGTATAATAAGTATATAACATGGCCTTTAAAATGAGATTGAACAAAGGTTACATGTCTATAGCACCCCTTTCCATATTGATGAAAGGTAGGGGAGTGAAAATCTATAATTAAATATTCATTTATGGTTAATTAAGACTTGATAAAAAGGTTGGAATGCTACATTTACTATCCAAACTAATTTAAGGTAGGGATTGAACCTAATGAATTTTTACCTAATTACAATATCAAATAGGAATGGACTGACTCGAGCTCGCCTTAGATTCTAAAAGGAGAAAAACTTGGGTCTTCGGAACCCCATTATGATTCAAGGATGTAGTTTTATTATGTTGATACCCACCTAGAATCTGGTTCTTGTCTACTCCTACGATTACCTATATAATAAAAAAATTTCCTTCACGTTATTACAAGATACCTCGTATACACTCCTTGGATCCAACATTAACTAGTAGCTTCAATGTTGAAATTCCATAGGGCCCTATCTTTTCTTAGACCCATTTTACCTTGGTCGATCACCATAGAATCGGTAGGTGCCTTATTGTGAAATGCCATGGATTACTCTCCTTGTATTAAACTCTTTTCCCCTTATCTAGACTTAGATACTACTGATTTAGTGTATCGTGAGATCTACATTACCAAGGATATTACCATGGAACTCCCTCATTAGATAACATTGTCAGGTGGCCTTGATACGTCTTGGGACCTTCACTACTTATACTATAATGAGGTGATTTTAGTTCTTGATATGCCTCACATGACCTATTAACATTAAATGGTAATTACAAACAAAATGAACTAGTTACATGTTTAGACACCAGTCGAGGGATGAAGCAGGTACTTGGGTATTTAATTATAATGTACTTTTTTCATTACTTTATATATGCATGCCTACACACTACTATATTCCATTAAACAATACAAGTGTTATAGAAACTGTTGGTGGTGGCCCATTAATATTTATCCCACACATTATCTAGGTGTCGTTTGGTACTTGTAGTAGATTACATGGATGCAAGTGTTGACAAGGGGAAGCATATGACTTCAAACACTTGATTGCTTTCTGTTTAGGATGAAGCTTGATAGTAGATGACCAAGTTAAAGATCGGGATGCTTGGATAATATTTTTATATTTTACTTTGTGGAAATGTTATGCATATTGCCTTGTATCCATGTTTTCTATTTTTCTAGTGACATGAAATTACATCATCATTGTTCCAGTTGATACATTTATTATAATTATCATTTATCTATTGCATCGGCTTTATTTCGCTATTTATTTATAATTCTTCCGCTATTAATTATTCATTTATATTCCTTACATTGTGCTACAATATTCTAATAATGGAATTGTATTACCACAGACACATTATAGGCCCTCGTTGTTAGTCAACAGCCTCTGGTGTTTAGAGAGATGTGCTTGGGGACATATGGTCCATCGGGATCAGGTCACCCGTTAAGTGACATCCGGGTCCGGGATGTCACACCTCTCAACCAAAAACCCATATACATAAACTTAAAATATACCCAACACACTCATAAGCATTATTATCCACCATTTAGATGTTATGTTATTCTCAAAAGACCATCCATCAAAGGATGAAACCCCTCCCAAACGAGATAATCAAGAGTTGAGGTATAAATTTCTAACCACCCTTTTATCACTTCTATTTATTTTTTTGCACATATTATTTATAAAATTAAATTAAAACAAATTAAATTTATTATTCTATAATCATTAGGGTACTTATTTTTCATTTTAATGATTTTATTAGAATTAAACACATTTCAATTTTCCTTTAAGATAAATGAAATTTTTATTTTTGCGTTGTGCGGACTACCACCTCCATGAAGTAATGTGATCATTTTCCTTCACCTATTAACATGGATGGTTTAATAGTGAAATTTAATAAATAAGTTTGAAATATATAATTTTTTAATATTTTTAAATATAAACATCATTACTCATTTTCCTCATTCATTGGAAAAAAATCATCATCCTTGCGTATGAGTGGATTACCACCTCCATGTAATGATTGATTATTGTTTTTTTCTTCGCCTCCATACATGTATTATCATAAGAAATTTATTATTGGGTAAAAATAATTTTTATGAAATAATTATGGTTCTATAAGCTCATATTGAAAAACATATTAACAATATGAGTAGTAAATAATCATGGTGAATTCAACCATCCAAAAAGCATTCTAAAAGTCAAAATTGACATCTTAATTATATAAATTAGCTTCATATTGGTTATATTATTATTAAAATTCATTCCAGATATAATATATATCACTAATAAATATGAAATAAGATCATTATTCTCTTGTATAATATACATTACAACTAAATCACTACATAATCATCTATTAATTATGGTATATAATTATTTGGGTTTGATTAACCACCAACTCAAAGAATATTATAAATCTATGTCATGGATGATCATTTGGATTTAATTTATGGTGATATAAAAGAAACATAATTTAATAATGATCTATTTATTAGTGATAATATAAAAAATTAACTCATTATTTAATAAGACACCTAATGTTCTCTAAGAATCAACAAAACATGTACATCACCAAATTCATTTTTAATAATCATAACAAAAATCACAAAAATGAAATTAAAATATTATAAATATTTATAAAATATAATTTAAAATAAATCTTATAATCTTGAAATGATGAAATTTGGGAGAATAATGAATAACAAGATCTTTGTTACAAAACACGTTTAAAATGATCAATGTTACTCAGAAACGATATCAAAAATAGATAATGACTAACTAATATAATTACTAAAAAAAATTATAGATGATATTTGTAAAATGTTATATATATGGAAAAAAATTAAAAAAAAATTATTATTATACATTAGGTAAGATAATATTTCAACTAATTAATAATTAATGTAAACTGTTTTGTGTCACAAATTAATTTTTTAAGATATATTTCATAATTCATGTCGTGATACATTTAATATGCCATTATTAATAACTAATGAATGTATTTTACAATAATAATTAATTTTTAAAATATATATCATGTACATTAGTTAAATTTCATTCAATTCAAATGATACCCATAATGATAGGGGTTTTGATTAAAATATTACTCAATCAGTAAGGATTTTTATTAGAAATATTATTTTAAAATCAATATTTTCACTAAAAGATAATCCATCTAGGGAATTTATATTATTTCTAAAAATATTGTTATTTTCATTAGATATTAAAGGGGTTTTATTTATACCTTCAAAATTTCATTTCCCCTTGACTCATATTTTACCCGAAGTGCTTGTTGTAAGTGGAACTAACCTTGAATCTTCTTATCTTTCATGAACCTCCATTTTCCCATAATTATATTAATTGTATTATTTTTAAAGTTCCATTATCTAAGCCTTAATAATTAAAATTATAAATTTATACTATATTACCATACTTTTAATGACACAATGAAATATTTATCATTTTTTTATTGGTCATTTTCATTATAATGTGTAAATATTCTATTTTTATCTTTTTATGTGTGAACACATTATTTTACCACTGTTATCATTTTATATTATTCTTTCTCTATATGCTTTATTTTTTTCAAAAATAAATTATTTTACTACCTGTTTTATAAAATATTTCATTTAAAATTCATTCAAAATTTCATGATTATTTTTTTATTCTAATTTAGTTTTTTCTCAAATATGAAAATTTTTTTCCATCTATGCGATTTACCTTTGATACATTTTATGCTTGATTGAGTAAAGTATTAAAATGAAACCATCCAACTTATTCCCTAAACTATATTATTAAATTTTGTTTTCTATCATGAAAATGATACATCACTTCCATTTTATTTACTAATCATTAAAGGATTATGAACCTTATTTTTATTACAACACATTCCCTTAGAGAATACCTCGTTTTTTATTCCATTGATTGAAGGTAGTTCACTATGTTGTCATGCGTCAATTGATTTGGGGAAATAGTTTTCTTAGTAACATTCTTTATATATATATATAATTTAAATACTATATCATTTAATATATTTATTAAATTTTATGTACTAAGAGAGTAACTTTATGTCATCAGATAGTCATTTATTTTCCATGGGTTTATCATGTTATGATTGTCGATACAATTACAAAAGATTCTGTATGTAAATATATTTGAAAAGGATACAAAGACCTTTTTCATTCCATGGTTTCTTTATGATGAGTTGAATAAATCCAATTTTCTTTCCCTGGGTTCTTCATTCTATTTGTAATACACCAATATTTTAGGATATATTTTTTTAATAAATTTAATTTGTTCAATAGCTTGTGGTAATTTCATTGCCAAGTCTAAATGGACCATAATATAGAATATCATTATAAACTATCCCTTAAATTGGTAGTATATATATGAATAAACACATTTTAGAAATAAGTTTAAAATATTTTGATAAATTAAATAAATTTATAAGTTCTATATTTTTAATTTTTTCATTATTTGTTTTAAAATACATTTTCCCTTAAAATTTGTTATCATTAATTTTTTTTAAAATAATATAAGAATTTTTTTCCAATTTAAAAAAATTTATCTGAAAAAAAGAACATTAATTCTGAAATATTCATTTAAAAATTATCTTACAATGTTATTTTCCTAATTTTCTAAAAAAATTCATTTTCAGTTAATTTTGAAAAAATCAAACTTTTATTGAAAATTGAATTTTTTTTAAGAAATTAAAAGGATTAGTTTTGATTTAAAATGGGTTTAAAAGTTAAATTAGGAAATATATATTATTAATAATTTAGTTATTTTCATTTAAATAATTTTTATATAATTATGGGTATAAAAACATTGTACACTTAAGAAAACATTTTTTTCTTGAAACTCACTTTTTATAGAGTTTTAAGAGTTTATTTTAAATATAATTTATGCCTATTTATCTTGATTTCATTTTATAGAATGAATTAATTATTTTTAAATAGAAATTCCAAATTTTTTAATTTCTAAAAATTCATTTTTGGTCATAATAAATGGAAAAAATATTAAAACATTATCACTATAGTAAATATTAAAACGGTCTTAGCAGGGGTTAAACCAACAGAAAAGGGTAATTTTTCCAATTAAAAATGTATAAATACTATTTTCTTAACATATTTTGGAATCATAATTCGTCAAAAATCAATTTTATTGACATTTTGAATAACTTATCTTGATAATGAATTTATTATATTTTAATCTTTTATAAAATTTCAAGTTTTTCATCTCCCCAACTTATAAAAGGAAACCCAACCTTTATCTTATATTTACAACATTTAGCATTATATCTCTACCAATCATTGAAAAATTATATCCTAAAATTCCCTATAAATTAATTATATGTTATTTTCTTGATAAATAACATTCAAATAGTACTTAAGAAGGTTTCTAAATTAAGGCATACTGTAGGATAGATAAACATCATACCCAACCCCTTTCAATTTTGATCTTCTTCAACTTATTCTAACTCATTTTTCTTCAACCTATTATTATAGATTAATTTTAATAAATATAATTAAATTTTATTATGATTATGAAACCAAAAATATGAACCATATATTCTATGAAATGAGAAGTGAATGTATCACTCATGTGTACCGGTGGACTACCGCCACCACGTTCCAATACGATTCATTTTCCTTCACCATTATTCATGGAATCTGATTATTATGGATTTAATTTTAATAAATTATATTATTTAAATAATTATTATTCTAGATTTATAATATCATATTTACCGTCTATAATTCCAATATGTAGTAAAATGGTAATGTCGCTCATGTATATGTGTGGACTACCACCACCACGAAGTGATTTGAATCATTTTTCTATTCTACATTACATAGATGGTAATGAGGATAAATTTAATTAATATATAGGATATAAAGGATATAATAATGATTATATAAAGTGTAAGTATTATTTAACTTTATTTCTTTCTATTCATCAAAAAGTGAAAACAACGCTCATGATTACGTACAACTTACTATTTCCATGAATGATGTAATTTATTTTTCTATCACTATCCTTTATGGAAGATTATATTTATATATAATTAATATATTTAATATTTATATCATGATTAAAATTTTGGATATAATGTTACCATGACCACTGTAAAGGGAATGGAACTACTGAAATAAAATTCCCAAGAAGAATGAAATAGTTAACACCTGAAAAAGATGATTTTAATAAATAATTATTAATAAATGGTTGTTGAAATATTATAAGAGGATAATATATAATATTATAATTATGTAAATGAATATTTAATATAATTATAATAAATTTAAACTTATTATACATGAGCTTAATATTATTTTGAAACATGTTGAACCTGTGGTAAGGGTTATCCATCTCACTGTTATTTTGGTGAGACTTATGTAATATTCACCACATGTTTCTCCGGTGTGGTGTATATACATACCATGAATGAATTTTATTACAATTTAAATAAAATTATATAGATTTATAAATATATATGTGGTTATATATTTCATGATTCATTAATACAGAGATTAAACAAGAAGAAAGGGTTTTATGTTACAATCCCATGGTTTATCAGGATTTTTTATGATTTAGTTTTTGAAGATGAAATTTCATGAAATTTATCTCATCAATCTCATGATTTTTATTATCATCTAGTTTATTCTTTAAAATAATTTTTTCCTCTTAATATTTATATATTTGTGAACTCTAGATGAAAAAATAATGTTCTAAGGAAAATTGACAGTATTTCTCTCTTTGGTCGAAAATACTTTTTCTTTCATGACTTAGTTTTATATAAATGATTCCAAAAATTATTTTACTATTATAAAATGATTTTTTCAAATAATATTTATCCATGAATGACTTTTTAGAAAAAAAAATTTGAATATAATATTCTTTTAATTATTTGAATGACATACTTACAAATTTTAACCTAATATGTGGAAAAATTATTTTTTAATGTACACTTCCTGAATAGAATTTAGCACAATCATGACCGATCAATGCTTAGAATATAGATAACCATGTTTTTAATAAATTAAAATTAAATAATTTTTATGGAATATTGAAAACATTATAAAAACAGACCCCCAATGATCATACTATTCTAGTTTCAATGGAAACATAGAATCATAAACACCAATACATATGTTATATATATTACTCCCACTGGGTTATTCATGAATATAAACCTTCTTATCTAAATAAAAAATAATACATATCTTCATAACCTGAGTAAGGAAACAAAAAAATAGATGAACTTAAAATCTTAGCAGGGGTAAAAAATGGAGACATTTAATCATAACCCTAAGAATAAGGGTATGAGAACATGATCATAACATTAGAAGATCATATCATAAATATTATAAGATCAAAAATATGAATCATGTCAGAAAGCTTGGATGTTCATAAGACATGAACCATAATGAAATAGGGAACGTATTCCATGAAATTATATCATAAGAATATGACATGGAACTGTAGAATAAATAAACATATGATATCATTCCCCATAAGTTAGGATACATAGATAGAACTTATCAGGGCACTTCATGGGAATTGTACCTACTGGGCGGGCCACACCACCATCCCCTGTATCATCCCTTTCATTTTAAGGGATCAGGTTTTCCCATTACCCCATAATGGATTAAGATTCCCCATCTTCCCATACTGGACCAGTTTTACCCATATTCTATGTTCATGGTGACTAAACCTTCCCTCCAGACACACCACTATCCTCGCCGCAGTCCTTTCCTTATAAGGGATCGAGTTTCCCCATCTTCTCATAGTGGATTAAGGTCATATACATGGTTGAAATATTTATATAATGAGATATTAATAATTACAAAATTAATTATAGGGAGATATATGTCCCTCCCATCTCATAATAAAATCATTCATACATGTTCCACAAGATAATAAAACAATCCTAATCTCATGACCCATAAAAAGAGATGGGTTCCATAAACATCAAATCATAACCCATGAAATGAAATTGGTATCATTAAATTTTTATCACATAATAACCTATAGAAATTATATAGGTTTAATAATAATTTCATTAAAGAATAACCCGTGAAAAGAAGTGTGTTTCAAAAGAATATAACCCATGGAATAGAAATGTGTGTCATACGCATTATTACATAAAAACATATACCATTAAATAATTAATATGAATGTAATATTTGGATCATTTTATATAAGGGAATGAGTAACATCAGAACATGTCATATTATAAGGAAAGTAACTTTTAATGATGTTTTGAAAAAATTTCATGGGTAAAATATATTATCTTCTTCAAAAAAAGCTCTTTAAAACATAAAAACTTTTGAAAATAAACATGAAATACTATAAAGAAATATTTGAAAAACATTTGGAAACTTTTTTCATTTAAAACATATAAGGAGATATTGATAAAGTTTTGAAGAAAATTTTCCATGAAAACTTATAATATAATCCTAAAAAAATATTTTGGAATAATTTTTCATTGAAAACACTATGAAAACATATAAAAAAAATTTCAAAACGTTTTAATGACCATTTCATTGAATATACTTTGAATAAATATAAATGAATCTTGAAAACCAATTTTTTTTAAACACACTTTCCATGAAAATGATATTAAAATATCATCTTTGAAAACATTTTTGAAAAAATAGTTTTGATGTTCATGGAATGTTTCCCAATGAAGGTAAATTGAGACAAAACTACTTTAATGATTTTGTAACTCCTAAAACATAAACCACATGAAAGAGATATAATAAAATGTATATCTAAATAACCATAAGATTAAGGATAATTATCAAAGAATATATTCATAGAAATTATAATCATCGTACAAAAGAGATGAGTGGTGAAAAAGGCTTAAATATCAAAGAAATATATGTGAGACTAGAAATCCCCTTACCTTATGTCTTGATACTCTTCATACTCATACAAAACTCCAGTATAATACATATAAGATTATTATAAATATTTTATAGAACCAAATTATTATACATGACACCATATATGGTTTGATAATGACCTTATATTACCCACTTGTTAACAATTCCATGTTAAGTTTACGTTTGGGGTAATATTCATTTTGTTTTTCACATATGTCTTAATTTGTTATATCACTGGTCCCTATACTTATATAAATATTTATAGAATTTATACTAAAATATAAATATCATTAATATTAAGGATATGTGTATTATAATAATCTATGTAATATATAAGTATGAAATGGAATACACCATTCTTGGAGACAGTAGGTCGTACATTTGCATGATCGATGCTTCCGTTTTATTGGCATATTGAAAAGAAGAATGAAAAGGACATATAAGAATATGTATATATGTATATATTATAAGTAAAATATTATTATTATTTCATATATTTCATATAGTTTCACTAAACTAATCCTTAATACATTCAATGTATGGTGGGAATTAATCACGTCACTTTGAGGAGGCTATAGTCCACACTACACCAAATGAAATTATCGTACTTACACAAAGTAGAAGGTATGAAGGTATCTATTATAAAATAATTAAATAATCATAAGTCATAATACATATAATATAAATCATATATAAATATTTTGTCCATCATAATTCACAACCATTGAAATTAGTAAAGGAGAAATGATCAATCATTGTTTTGTGAGGTGATAGTTCACCGTACACATAAACAGTATGTTTGTTACCCATTATATGAAATTGAGTGTAAGTGTAGTCAAATACCTTATCATAGTAAAAAATTAGTATATTTAGGATACTATTTTTGTTTTATAAGCAAGGAATAAGGATATTGGAGGTGTTTGATAATTAAAATAAGATAAAGGAGTGTGATGAAGGATATTACCTATTCATTGGGTAACTCCTTTTGGTTTCTGATGAAGGGATTAATTGTATTTATTTGATAGAAAAGTGAGGAATAAATGAGGAAATGAGGGATATTAGGAAGTGTATTATGAAGATATTGGCCTATACTATGTGGTTTGAGAGGTATGAAAAATGGTAGATTTAATGGCCTTTTATAGGGGAGGGAAATGACATAGTCGGCATTTTCTGAAAACAAGATAGGTGTTCCCATGTTTCAACATTAAAAAACTCATAAAAAACCAACCAAACTCAACAATAAAAGGTTTATGGCCTCAATATGGCCATAAAATCAGTGTTATATAAGTATATCGGTCATTTTGGCCCTTAATTTTAAGGTGTCTTCCTTTTTTAAGCGTAATTTTACCTTAATTACTGTAATTAATTTTAATCACATTCACTAATAAGTTTGGTTAAAAATTAATTTTTTAATATTAGAATATAAATAATATACTAATTATTTCCATGTATTTATGTTTTTCATGATTTAATCCATATATGTGGAAACATTAAGTCTAATGAAAATTTTGCAGATGTGGCGAGAAAGCATGGTTTTAAAGTTAGAATGTTTAAATGTTGATTAAGATTTTATATCTCAATTAAATATTAAAAATTATTAAAATTAAATTATTTTGGACTAATATATGTATAAATTAATTATTTTTAATTTATAAAAAAATTAAATATAATTCAACTATATAAATACATTAGATGAAAAATCAGTTTTTAATTAAAATTACGTAATTTTCACTATTTATCCAAAAATGAAGATTCGTATAGAATTCCACAAAATTCACAATTAGATAATTTCAAAATTATGAATTCAAAAAGATATTTATTTAATAAAATTAAATTTATAATTTTTTTAAAAAATAACTTTATTGTCTGTCACAGAAGTACATAAAAAGGGGATCATTTGTTAAAATAGTATTTTTAAACATATAAATACTTTACAAAAAATTATATTTTTCATTATCGATATGACCTATTTATACACAACCATTTTAAAATATATTTTGAAATTATTTATTATTAATCATATCACTAAGGTTAAAAACTAGTTTATAACTATCTCTTTTAAACAATTATAACAAAAAAGATGTTTCATAGAAACTATGTGTCGCATGGAACATACGCCAAGTTAGTGTTTCATTTAACATTATAGAAGTTGTAGTTGTATTTATCATCAATTATGTCAGTTCTATGTGAATGTAATGTTTCACTTATTATAATGAAATACATCAATGAAAACTAATTCATTTTAAATGAAAGGTCTATAAAAATTTGTGGTGTTACATTCTACCCCACATAAAATGAATTTCTTCCTCAAAATTCTTCATTCTGGTACAAAAAAATTAGGATAATTCTACTTCATAATATCCTCACGTTCCCATGTAGCTTCACCTAACTAGTGATTTTTCTACAAAACATTGACCATGTGAGTAGTCTTGTTTCATAGAACTTCCTCAGTATTATCCAAAATTTCAACTGGTTATTCCACGAAATAAAGATCCTACTCTAGAGGTATGACCTATGAATTCAATACATGTGAAGGTTCAGGTATGTACTTCATTAGGATAGATAAATGGAACATATCATGGACTTGAGGGTGATTTGGATGAAGTTTCAAGTGAAATGATATTGTCCCTATACGATGAAGAATTTCAAATGGGTCGATATAACTCGGTCTTAGATTCACTTTCTTCCTAAGTATCATAACCTTATTCTAGGGAGAGATTCATAGAAAAAACATCTCCACAACCTCAAATTCTAGATCATGTTGTCGGTTATTAGCATAAATTTTCTATGGAAATTGATATTCCTTGATATGATTTTGAATGGCTGTAACATTATCTGGAATTTCTCTAACAATCTCAAGTCCCAATAGCTTTCTTTCTCAACCTTTATCCCAGCATGTTGGAGCTCTACATTTATTCCCATAGATGGTTTCACAAGGTTCCATGTTAAGTCTTGAGTGAAATCTATTATTGTAAGAAAACTTAACTACAGGAAGTTGTTGATCCAAACTACCTTTCAAATCCATAGGAGAAGATCTCTACATATCCTATAGGGTCTGAATTTTTCTTTTAGACTAACCATATATCTGAGGATGATAAGTAGTTCTTAAAATCAATTACATATCATATTCTTTCTGAAGTCTTCTCCAAAACATTGAGTTAAATCTAAGATCCTGATCTAATACAATGGAATATGGTACTCCAAGAAACCTTACAACTCCCTACATGTATATACTCTCAAATTGATCCAGAGATAAGTATTTAGTAATATCAATGAAGTTTGATGACTTTTTATGGTGATTTATTACCACTCATATAGTATTATACCCTTAATAGGTTTTTAGAGTCTGATAAAAAAATCCATAGTGATGCCCTCTCATTTCCATTCTGTTATAGTTAATGGATGTAACAACCGTTTAGAAATTTGTCTTTTAGCTTTATCATAGCGGCATACCAAGAATAGAGATACAAAATCTCTGAAATCTCTCTTCATTTCATCCTAGAAGAAGCATTATTTCAAATAAATATACATATTCATACATTTAGGATGAATATAGAATATATAACTCTGAGCTTCCTCCTCTCTCAAATCTAGTATGGAATGAACACATAAATAGTTGCTAAAACTTATCATTCTATCCGGATCAAGGTAAAACTTAGGAAGATTTATAATATTATTTTCCAGTATAATATATTCCTTTTCCACTTCCTTATCAATCACAAGATAGAGGGTTAAAAATTAATTTTAGTAAGATAATATTTTTTCCTTTCCTTCATGATTTCTAGACCCATATTTTGAAAATATAAAAATATTAGATCTTCTTTGATCCTAATTTGGGATAATCTAGCATGATCCTTTAACCTCAAAGCATCATCCACCTTTTTCACATTCTTATGGTGGTAATTTATTGAGAAGTCGTAATCTTTTATCCACTCTAACCATATTCTTTGGAACATGTTCACCTCCTTTTGTGTGAATATATATTTCATAATTTTATGATCAATATATATATATATATATCACAATTTTCTCCATAAAGATAAGTCCTCCATATATTTAATGAAAAAAATACTATTGATATCTATAAATCATGATTTGGGTAATTTTTCTCATGAATCATCATCTTCCATGAGGAATAAGTGATAGCCATGTTATTATTTCTAAGAACACATCCCAATAACATCTTTGAAGTTTCACTAAATATTAAAACCCTTCTCTATTATGGGGTAATGTATGAATAGGTACACTAAAAACCTTCTATTAAGTTCCTTGAAAATTTCTTCACATTCATCTATTCAGAGGTGCTTGACAGCCTTTCGAGTTTACATGGTCATAGGATTAGATAGTCATGATAAATTCTCCAAAAACCTTAGATAATATATATCTAAACCAATAAAACTATGGATCTTAGTCACCATGGTTGGTCTAGGAAAGTATTAAATCACCACCGTCTTGATGGATCTTCTGCAATATCCTCTCTTGATATTATATAACCAATGAAATGAAAAAAAATTCATCCCAAATTCACACTTTGCAAATGTTTCATACAGTTTCTTCTTCCTTACAGTCTTTAGTAAAATTATCAATTGATCTTCATGGTCTTCCTTTCTCATTTAATAGATAATAATATTATCTAAAAATACTATAAAACATTTCACAGTAATATCTAAAGACTATATTCATCAAATCCATGAATATAGTATAGGAATTAATAAGACAAAAAAATCACTATATATTTACAGTGTCCATACCTTGTATGGAATGTTCCCTTGGGTATATCTTCCTTACTGACCCTCAATTCATGATATCTAGAACAAATTTCAATCTCAGAAAAGAATTGGTCTCCTAAGAGTTGATCATGAAAGTCATCAATATGAGGATGAGGATACTTGATCCAGATTTTGATATTGTTTAACTCCCGATAATCAATGTAGAGTTGTAACGACCCAAAGTTTCATTAATGGAAAATCCCTCTTGATCCAGTTAAATGTTCCTTTATGAAAAATGTTTTTTATAAGATGTCAACTTCTTTAGTTTTATGTTATGATTTGTGACGGTTACTTTTATAGTCGTTGAACAGTGATCATCTGAGTATTATAAATATAAGGCTTTAACGAAACCATTTCTACTCAGACAAAGGAAGTGATGGCCTCATCCAGTAGAATTGCCCCTTACAAAGCCCATTTGTCGGAGCTCGGAAAAGAGGTGGCGTCTTTGGTCATTTCCCTTGACCAAGCCCAAGCTGAGCTTCATCAAGTCAAGCTCGAACGTTATCGTCTACGGGAAAAATGGAAGTTGATAGAGATTACCACTCGAGCGATGTTATCCGAGCAACCCCAAGAGTCTGTCACCATCGCACACCTTACCCTTAGGTCTTATGCGTCTATTTTAAGGGGTTATGTAACAAATAAGTATCACCATGTTCATGTACATTATTTTTTTTGTATATAATAATGAATATAATTTTTTTGATACATTGTATTTAGTTTTTAAGGTACAAATGGTGTTTTTAGTTATTATTTAATTAAGAATTATATTTTATTAAATTAAAGGATTTTTGAATTAAATAATATTCTAATAAAATATTATTATTAATATTAAATTAATTTTTATTAAATATAAATGATCTTATAATTTTATGAATGCAATTAAAATTTTTATTAAGGTTTGAAAGCCATTTCTGTCAAAACCCGTGAATTTTTTTATAAATGTCGGTTTTTATTTTAAAAGTGAAAATTCACATATTTAGAAAATTATTTAGATAAAATAAATATTATTTTTGGAATCAGGACGTCGAAATTATCCAACGGTGAATTTTTCATAATTTTCTGAGACAGTCAAATTTTTGGGTAAAAATTAAATACCATTTAAATATATAATGTGTTTTAGGACATCATAATGACCCAATGGTGATGTAATAAAATACCATAATCCTTATGTTCGGCCAATATGTGTTTTATCATTATAATAATGAGGTTTTGGGTTTGTTTGACTCACTTTTCAAAGCATTAATGGAGCCCTCAAGACTTATTCAACACTTTGCCTTTTTAAATTAATTTCCATGGGAGTGTGACTCACCTCCACATAAGCAACCCTAATTTTTTAATAAGTTCGGACCTTGGAATTGTAAAATATTGTTTTCCTCTTTCCTTTTCCAGAAACCATGGGCAAATACCATGGGATGGTTTGTGGTTTGGATTATTTTAATATAAGGGGTCCCAAACCTAAATAATAAAGAATTCTCTCACCTTTCCTATATAAACCCACCCAAGCTCCCACTTCCTCCTCACTCAAAGCCCTTGAAGTTCGTCCAAACTCTGCACTACTCTCTCTATAATCCTCTCAAGGTTCCCCAAGCTCCCAAGAATCCTCTCACAAGCCTCTCTCTAGCCTTTGGAAGCACACTTCCAAGTAAGGTTTTTTTTTCTTCCTTTCTCATTTTTGTCAATTTTCTTTAAGTTGTATTGCCCATTTTATTTCAATTATGAATGTTGGGGTATGGTTTCTCATATCTCCCATACTGACCTCTTATTGTTTGAATGATGGGAGTCCCCTTTCTCTCTCATTAAAAGGCTCGCATGTACACCCGTTACTATGCCGAAATTCCGAAAGAAACCTTTTTCTCCTCTTTTATATTCAAGCAATACTTTTGTATCATGAATCTAAATTCCTTTTCAATTGTTGGGACATGTATCTATATGACCTCCTTACTGTCCATTACATGTAAATATGATGAGGAACCACTTTCTCTCTCATCAACCTTTTTATGAATTCTTATGTCACGCCGTTACGCTGCCGAAATCACACCGATTTTCTAATCCAATGTCTTTGTGTAGTGAATACCATGCCCATTTCTCCATCAAGGGTATTCACCTTTATGCACATTTACTTATTGATTATAAAGTTTCATGTATGAATTCCACATTCCTTTATCGTGGAAGAAATGATTATGTTTTATGAATCCTTGTTTTATGATCCATGTGGCACACTTATGCATGAAATGAAATGTTTAAGAAGGGTGTGCCCTTTATAGCGCTCCAATGCATTGGGTAAAGTAAAGTATCATGATACATCATGTGCAATGAGTGTTGACTCATGCTAATTCAAGTGCAACGAGGGTTTACTCGTGCTTCAAGTGCAATGGGAATTTACTCATGCTCCATGTGCAATGAGCCTTGGCTCATGCTAATTCAATGTTAAGTGTTGTTGCCACATTTCCATGTTATGATTATCATGCTTTATCATGCCTTTATGTTCATGTCTCTCTTATGCTCTATTGATATGCCTATTGCCTAACATGTGTTGTACTCCTCATGTTATTCATTGTGTACTCCCTTACTGGGCTTTATAGCTCACCCTTTTCTTATGCATGTCCTCAGGTTATCCCATGCAATGCTAAGTACGAAGGAATGTAGTGGTCATGTAAAGGAAGTTTTCAATAAGGATGTTGTATTTCAAGTTTAAAGTTTTTATGTAATGATCCTAAGCCCCAAAGACACTAAACCTCTCGATCTTATTTGTTGTATCAAGTGAAGTTTTATGTAATAAAGCATGTTTAAGTTGTAATAAAAAGCAGGGTTATCATAGTTGGTATCAGAGGATAGGTTTAGTTATTTTTGGGATTAGGAAACCCTAGTAGAGCCTTAGATATAAGACTAAGCATAATAAAAACATCCCTAAGTTTTGGTAAATACTAAGTAAGTGGTTTATCAAACAAATACATCCCTGTCTAGATACGAGCAGGTAGAGGCGGCTCTGGCACAGATGTATCCTAGGGGTAAAACCCGAAAACACCGCTTTGAGCTAGACTCGAACGGGAACTGGTGCACGACAATGGGCATTGCTGCACTCTTGGTTACGACACTCCCAGGGGATATGTTTTGATAAATTCACAATCTTAGTATGAACCCTTATTAAGGGAAAAAAATGCCCCTAAGAATATATGTTAGAAGGAAGATCATGAAAAGCCTGGATTGAATCCTATAGACTCATGAGTTAAAGAGATTAAATTTTATTTATAAGTCATCAACTTTTGTATTTGGATTACCCTTTATGTGTTACCCCTAACTTTCCTTTTATTCTAGTCAATGGCCGGTAATAGGAGAACTCGGGCTAACAACCGTTGTGAAGATCAGTGTGATGATTGTACTTATGAGATGCCCAATCCAATGGGAGCGGGAATCACGAACTTTGTCACGCTTCTCTCTTAGCTAACTCAAGTTTTCAATAGAAACACTGGTCAAGAGGAACGTTCAACCCCCCCTAAGAAAGAACAAGTCGCTATTGAAAGCTTCATGAGACAAAGGCCTCCTACTTTTAGTGGATCATCTGATCCCACGATTGCTGAAAAATGGATCAACTCCATTGAAAAGATATTCTCCATCCTCCAATGCTCTGAAAAAGAGAAGGTTCTCCTGGCGGCTTATCGTATGGAGGGTGAATCTGATCAATGGTGGACATTGATCAAAAATACGAAGCCTGAGGAGGAGATCGAGGCTTTGGAATGGAAGGTATTCCGTAAGATGTTTTTCGATAAATATTTTCCACGCACCCTCCGTCTTAAGATGGAAAGGGACTTCCTTTCCCTCAAGCAGAAAGATGAGGAATCTGTGGGAGTGTACGAGGAAAACTTCACAAGGCTTGCACGATACGCTTCCGGCTTTGTCGTTACCCCCGAATGCAAGGTTGACCGCTTCTTTGGTGGGCTGAAGCCTAGCTTGCGGAAAGCATTAGCGATCCGTGACTTCGACAGCTATGAGGAAATTGTTCGATGTGCCCTCAAGGTTGAAATGGAGATCGGAGAATCACAGGGGTATCATGGGGACAAGAAGCGGAAGGTGGACTTCAATGCTGGTGGTCCGATGGATAAGTCCAACGGCGATAAGAAATTCCAGCACCCCACTTGCCAAAAGTGTGGAAAGAAGCACCCTGTAAATTGCCTTAGAGGGACAAGAAAATGCTTCAAGTGTGGAAGAGAAGGGCACCTAGCTGTTAACTGTCAGCAAGAAGGACCCGCGGCTGCGACAGAGGAGAGGAACGCTCTGTTCGAACCTCAACGCGTTGTTCAATGCTTAAAATGCAAAGAACCGGGTCATTTTGCGAATCAGTGCCCTAATCTAAGGGTTATCGGAGGCAATCAACAACCTCCAAGACAGCAAGGAAGAGCTTTTGCCATCACTTCTGCCGAAGTGAACCCCGACAACGAAGTGGTGACAGGTACGCTAGTTATTCATTCAAGAATAGCAAACGTACTTTTTGATTCAGGTTCTACGCATTCTTTTATATCTCAAAAGTTTAGTAGAACAATCCCTGCACCACCACAAATCATGGAAGTAAAGATGTCGGTGAGTACGGAAAATGGGGAAATCATTACATCCCATGAGTATAAGTCCTCCCCTGTTATAATATGTGGATTGAATTTCTCGGCGAACCTCGTCATACTCCCTTTGGTGGAATTTGATGCAATTCTTGGCATGGATTGGCTTTTCTTATATAGAGCCAACATAAATTTTCGGGAGAGGGAAATCACACTCCATATGGAGAATCGACCCCCGATTCTTTACAAGTGTCAGGAGGAAGATGAATCTCCTTTAGCACCATCATCTCAAGCATGGATATTACTGCCTTATGAGCACGCATATCTGGCTCATATGATTGAGTCCAAGGAAGAAACCACCCTTGAAGAAATGCCTATTGTGAGGGAATTCTCTGAAGTATTTCCCGAGGAACTTCCTGGTCTTCCTCCAAGAAGAGATGTTGAGTTCTCAATTGAACTTATACCTGGGACGCTACCGATATCCAAGACTCCATATAGAATGGCTGTTGTTGAGCTTGAAGAGCTGAAGAAACAACTACAGGAGAATCTGGATAAAGGGTTTATACGCCCAAGTGCATCACCATGGGGTGCACCAGTCCTCTTCATCATGAAGAAGGATGGGTCAATGCGGCTTTGCATCGATTATCGTGAACTTAACAAAATCACGATAAAGAACAAGTATCCTCTCCCAAGAATTGATGACTTGTTTGATCAGCTGCGTGGAGCACAATACTTCTCCAAGGTCGACTTGTGGTCGGGATATTATCAAGTAAGGGTGAAGAAGGAAGATATCCCCAAGACTGCTTTTCGTACAAGGTACGGGCACTATGAATTCATAGTAATGCCTTTCGGACTCACCAATGCTCCAGCAATATTCATGGACTTGATGAATAGAGTCTTTAGAGATTACCTAGACAAATTTGTGGTAGTCTTTATAGATGATATTCTAATATACTCCAAAACCAAGGAGGACCATGAGGAGCATTTAAAAACTGTACTAGAGACTTTGCGCAAGGAGAAGCTCTATGAAAAGTACAACAAGTGTGAGTTTTGGTTCAAGGAAGTCTCATTCTTGGGTCATATCATCACAAGCAATGGGATATCTGTGGACCCCTCCAAAACAGATGCAATTGAGGGATGGCCGAGGCCAACATCGGTAAGTGATATCCGTAGCTTCTTGGGGTTAGCTGGATATTATCGACGATTTGTGAGAAATTTCTCACGATTTTCCAACCCTCTTACCAAGCTAACTCGAAAGGGAGTAAAGTTTGCTTGGAGTGATGAATGCGAAGAAAGCTTCAAGGAGTTGAAAAGGAGGCTTATCACTGCACCCGTGCTCACTTTACCCACAAGTGGGGAGCTTTTGTGGTATTCAGTGATGCTTCGAAGAAGGGCTTAGGATGTGTGCTGATGAAGAATGATAAAGTGATATCCTATGCCTCAAGGCAGTTGAAAATCCATGAGCGAAACTATCCAACGCACGATCTGGAGTTGGCGGCGGTGATCTTTGCCTTGAAAATCTGGTGGCATTATCTCTATGGAGAGAAATGTGAGATATATACTGACCACAAGAGTCTTAAATATATATTCACACAGAAAGAGCTTAATATGCGCCAGAGAAGATGGATAGAGCTCATCAAGGATTATGACTGTTCAATACATTACCACCCTGGGAAGGCGAACAAGGTGGCGGATGCCCTAAGTAGAAAGGATCCAGCGATTCTATCAATGATGAGAATTGAGAAGGATCCAATCTTCTTAGACTTGATGAAGATGGACGTGGGAATCATAAAGAAGGGAACATCATCAATCCTTTCACAAATGATTGCTCAACCATCTCTTTTGGAAAGGTTAAAGGATGCTCAAAAGGATGATGCAAGAATCCAAGTAAAAGTGGAAGCTATCAAAAAGGGAAAATCCTCATAGTTTAATGTTAATGAAGAAGGAATTGTGCGGTTTGGGAAAAGACTATGTGTCCCATCAAGTTCGGAGCTGAAGAAGGAACTTTTGGATGATGCACATAGTTCAAATTTCTCTATTCACCCAGGGAGCACAAATATGTATCGAGATCTCCGAGAAAACTTTTGGTGGGATAATATGAAGAAGGAGATCGCTGAATATACATAAAAGTGCCTGGTGTGTCAGCAAGTGAAGGCAGAGAGGCAGAAGTCTAAGGGGATGATGCAACCATTGGCCATACCTGAATGGAAATGGGAGAACATCACCATGGACTTTGTCACTGGACTTCCAAGGAAATCCAAAGGAAACAATGCAATCTGGGTTGTTGTGGATCGTCTTACAAAGACTGCACACTTCATTGCTATTCGAGAGGATTTCTCTTTGGATCAACTGGAACAGATATATATTAGGGAAGTGGTACGGTTTCATGGAGTACCACTATCTATTGTGTCTGACCGAGATCCAAGATTTACCTCTAAGTTTTGGAAGAGTCTTCAACATGCTCTAAATACTGAACCGAACTTCAGTACGGCCTATCATCCTCAAACTGATGGCCAATCCGAGCGGACTATCCAAACACTTGAGGATATGTTGAGAGCGTGCTCAATGGAATTTAAAGGAGGATGGGATCAACATCTTCCTCTAGTTGAGTTCTCTTATAATAATAGTTTCCACTCGCGCATCCAAATGGCACCATATGAAGCACTGTATGGGAAAAGGTGTAGAACACTGGCATGTTGGGATTAGGTCGGTGAACGTAAGCTTCTTGGACCAGAAATGGTCGAAGAAATGGTGGAGAAGGTGAAAACCATTCAGCAGCATATCAAGGCAGCCCAAAGTCGACAGAAGAGTTATGCAGATAATCGTCAACGAGACCTTGAGTTTAAAGTCGGAGACATGGTGTTTTTACGCATATCTCCGTGGAAGAAGGTCATGAGGTTTGGAAACAAAGGGAAGTTAAGTCCAAGGTACATCAGCCCCTTCGAGATTCTTGATCGTGTTGGGGCTGTGGCCTATCGACTAGCACTTCCACCTACTATGTCCAAGGTGCATGATGTCTTCCATGTATCCCTCTTAAAGAAGCACATACCAGACCCTTCACATGTACTCTCTTCCGATGTGGTACAATTAGAAGACGATCTTTCTTATGAGGAGAAACCAGTGAAGATCTTAGATCGTAGAGAAAAAGTTCTACGAAATAAGACAATGCCCCTTGTCAAGGTGTTGTGGAGAAACCAAAAGTTTGAAGAAGCAACTTGGGAGTCGGAGGATATGATGAAGCTAAGTTACCCACATTTGTTTTAGTGTGGGAAAAGGAAAATTTCGAGGGCGAAATTTCTTAAGGGGGGAATGTTGTAACGACCCAAAGTTTCATTAATGGAAAATCCCTCTTGATCCAGTTAAATGTTACTTTATGAAAAATGTTTTTTTATAAGATGTCAACTTCTTTAGTTTTATGTTAAGATTTGTGACCGTTACTTTTATAGTCGTTGAACAGTGATCATCTGAGTATTATAAATATAAGGCTTTAACGAAACCATTTCTACTCAGACAAAGGAAGCGATGGCCTCATCCAGTAGAATTGCCCCTTATGAAGCCCATTTGTCGGAGCTCGGAAAAGAGGTGGCGTCTTTGGGCTTTTCCCTTGACCAAGCCCAAGCTGAGCTTCATCAAGTCAAGCTCGAACGTGATCGTCTATGGGAAAAATGGAAGTTGATAGAGATTACCACTCGAGCGATGTTATCTGAGCAACCCCAAGAGTCTGTCACCATCGCACACCTTACCCTTAGGTCTTATGCGGCTATTTTAATGGGTTATGTAACAAATAAGTAGCACCATGTTCATGTACATTATTTTTATATATATAATAATGAATATAATTTTTTTGATACATTGTATTTAGTTTTTAAAGTACAAATGGTGTTTTTAGTTATTATTTAATTAAGAATTATATTTTATTAAATTAAAGGATTTTTGAATTAAATAATATTTTAATAAAATATTATTATTAATATTAAATTAATTTTTATTAAATATAAATGATCTTATAATTTTATGAATGCAATTAAAATTTTTATTAAGGTTTGAAATCCATTTCTGTCAAAACCCGTGAATTTTTTTATAAATGTCGGTTTTTATTTTAAAAGTGAAAATTCACATATTTAGAAAATTATTTAGATAAAATAAATATTATTTTTGGAATCAGGACGTCGAAATTATCCAACGGTGAATTTTTCATAATTTTCTGAGACAGTCAAATTTTTGGGTAAAAATTAAATACCATTTAAATATATAACGTGTTTTATGACATCATAATGACCCAATGGTGATGTAATAAAATACCATAATCCTTATGTTAGGCCAATATGTGTTTTATCATTAAAATAATGAGGTTTTGGGTTTGTTTGACTCACTTTTCAAAGCATTAATGGAGCCCTCAAGACTTATTCAACACTTTGCCTTTTTAAATTAATTTCCATGGGAGTGTGACTCACCTCCACATAAGCAACCCTAATTTTTTTATAAGTTCGGACCTTGGACTTGTAAAATATTGTTTTCCTCTTTCCTTTTCCAGAAACCATGGGCAAATACCATGGGATGGTTTGTGGTTTGGATTATTTTAATATAAGGGGTCCCAAACCTAAATAATAAAGAATTCTCCCACCTTTCCTATATAAACCCACCCAAGCTCCCACTTCCTCCTCACTCAAAGCCCTTGAAGTTCGTCCAACCTCTGCCCTAATCTCTCGATAATCCTCTCAAGGTGCCCCAAGCTCCCAAGAATCCTCTCACAAGCCTCTCTCTAGCCTTTGGAAGCACACTTCCAAGTAAGGTTTTTTTTTCTTCCTTTCTCATTTTTGTCAATTTTCTTTAAGTTGTATTGCCCTTTTTATTTCAATTATGAATGTTGGGGTATGGTTTCTCATCTCTCCCATACTGCCCTCTTATTGTTTGAATTATGGGAGTCCCCTTTCTCTCTCATTAAAAGCCTCCCATGTACACCCGTTACTATGCCGAAATTCCGAAAGAAACCTTTTTCTCCTCTTTTATATTCAAGCAATACCTTTGTATCATGAATCTAAATTCCTTTTCAATTGTTGGGACATGTATCTATATGACCTCCTTACTGTCCATTACATGTAAATATGATGATGAATCACTTTCTCTCTCATCAACCTTTTTATGAATTCTTATGTCACGCCGTTACGCTGCCGAAATCACACCGATTTTCTAAGCCAATGTCTTTGTGTAGTGAATACCATACCCATTTCTCCATCAAGGGTATTCACCTTTATGCACATTTACATATTGATTATAAAGTTTCATGTATGAATTCCACATTCCTTTATTGTGGAAGAAATGATTATGTTTTATGAATCCATGTTTTATGATCCATGTGGCACACTTATGCATGAAATGAAATGTTTAAGAAGGGTGCGCCCTTTATAGTGCTCCAATGCATTGGGTAAAGTATAGTATCATGATACGTCATGTGCAATGAGTGTTGACTCATGCTAATTCAAGTGCAACTAGGGTTTACTCGTGCTTCAAGTGCAATGAGGGTTTACTCATGCTCCATGTGCAATGAGCATTGGCTCATGCTAATTCAATGTTAAGTGTTGTTGCCACATTTCCATGTTATGATTATCATGCTTTATCATGCCTTTATGTTCATGTCTCTCTTATGCTCTATTGATATGACTATTTCCTAACATGTGTTGTACTCCTCATGTTATTCATTGTGTACTCCCTTACTGGGCTTTATAGCTCACCCTTTTCTTATGCATGTCCTCAGGTTATCCCATGCAATGCTAAGTAAGAAGGAATGTAGTGGTCATGTAAAGGATGTTTTCAATAAGGATGTTGTATTTCAAGTTTAAAGTTTTTATATAATGATCCTAAGCCCCAAAGACACTAAACCTCTCGATCTTCTTTGTTGTATCAAGTGAAGTTTTATGTAATAAAGCATGTTTAAGTTGTATTAAAAAGCAGGGTTGTCATAAGAGTTGCATTCCTCTATATTTATTTTTCACAAAAATAATATTTTCACCCCCAGGTGGTACACTTGTCTGAGTAAATCCATTATCAAGGTTTTCTTGGAGTTTCTTATTCAATTCATTCAACAAAATCATGGTCACTTTACAAGGAGTCAGTGAAATTTGTGTGAAACCAGGTGTAAGTTCTATTGATAACTCAACTTTGAGATTTGGTGGAAGGTAAAGAAACTCTTCTCAGAACACAACCAAAAATTCCCATACAATATTCATATAAAAAATTTCATGTTTCTCCACAACTATTTGATGCTAAAAAATGTTATGAATAGGAATAAATACCCATACACTAGATGTAATCAATATAGAATGTTTATAATTATCTCCATAGTGAATGAAAATCATAGGTTGGTTTGAAATATCAAATGTAACTTCCTATCTTCAAAAATTGATGTGTGATATATGTGTAGAAGTAAAATTAATGCATAATATGACATAAAATTCAACCAAAGTAAGAATACAAATATTTTAAGGAAGCACATTCCAAAAAATATCAAATGGATATGAAACATAAACATGAGATGAAATCACTGTACCACTAGGGTTTTCAATGCTAATTCCACATCAATTCATTTCAATGTAATCTTAATACCCTTATAAAATTATTTATATATGGATGAGTGGGTAGATCCATAATCAAATAAGATATTATCAGTTCTATAGTGGATGGTAATCGTACCTTTCACCATATTTTTATCGCACCCCTCGTCAGAAATAGGGTCTGAATTAGATTTTCCCTTGTCCCTTGGTTTAAGGGGTATCTGATGTGGATCATCATCACCAACCCCTAGGGTTTGGAACTAGTTATCATAATAACCATTATCCATACACAAAAATCATTGTATTTTTAGAGGCTATTTCTGTATTTATTTTCCTCTATTTGAAACATTTTCTAACGTCTTCCCAATAGTGTAGAATTCAATTATCCAATGGACTTACCTTCTAAACATAAAACAATTATTATAACTAATAATACAATTCAATCCAAGATTCATTCCACACTTAGTGAATAATGGAGGGCTCAAATTCTTCTCTTAATGGTTTTTATATTTTTCTTTGAACTCCATATTCCTTATATTTTTAGATCCATGAGATTGATATGTACTTCAACCACCAATTCAACATCAATTGCACAACATAAAATCTCTTATTAGACACTAAATTATATTATGTAAACCACTATTATAAGACTTTTTTTCAACAACTAAATATATTATGAATATTACATTGAGGTTGGATGATAATTCCTGAAGAATACCTCGCTAGTCTTATGATTTTAGCCTCATAGGTAACAACAAAATCAATATCCTTTTTCTTCAACACAAGGAACTATTTTTATATCTTCATATGAATAACATGAGGAATGTACTTATTAAATAAAAAGTTCTTGAACTTGCCCCAATACATGGATTAAATTTCATCGTGATTTCATATATTCTTGATTAAAGTCTACCACTGGTCTGGTTCACCTTCTAACTGATTAACAGATTGAACAACTTTCTCACGATACGAGCACTGGATAATGGAGAATATTATTTTTTGTTATTGATCCAGCGTTAAACAACAATTTTATCACAAGACCTACTGAAAGAAGGTGTAAATTACCTCATGAAGGACTCAACAGAACATTGTTCCCTCTTTTACTCATTTGGATGCTCAGAATGGTGCATAGATCGAGAAATATGTGTAAGCATAGAAATGAGGTTTTTTATTCCCAATCCCATAGAATTCATATTCTTAAGAGAACAATCTTTGCATTATCCATCTCCATCACCATTAACACGGTTCCTTCAGGTTCCAACCATTGACATGAAACCAAAAACCATAGAGCATGTAATAGTTATCATAATGACAAGCCACATAGTTATAAAAATTCACATATAGGATGTTTAAATCATGACACATTCTATATTGTATGACACCTTAGGATTATCCTTGGTTAATCATATCCAAATTATATTTAAATACATAATTATGGTTTATGAAGAGTTTATTAATTCCCAAAGAATACCACCTAGGATTTTCAAACCAAGTGCGCAATAATGTCCATTCTCGTGTACCGAGTTACCCCAAGTCAGGCCTGACACATCTTCTTGGTAGTTTTACTCCTAGGTACATCTGTTTTAGAGCCACAATCACATGTACTATCCAGAAATGGATTTATTTGTAGAAAACTTGTAACTCTATCATTTAACAATATTCCAAGATGTTTACATATAATTTTCCTTATCCTTATACTTATCCTTAGATATGTCCTTAGGTTTATCACAAAGGTTTTCTTATCATAGCTTCCAATGTTTAACTAAAAAATTTATCTGATACTAACTATAGAGGCCCTATCTTTTCCTTTATTAACATTACTTTACATTTTCAGAATAATAAAAATATTATACAATTATACGCCCAAAGAATGGACTATTATAATGCCTTTGGAAACATAAAAAACATAAACACCCATACATAAGTGAGCTACATTATCTCACACTAGGTTCATCATTACTATAACCCTTCTTAGAAAAATTTAACATAATACATATCTTCATAACCAGGGGGAGGACACATAAAGAGGGGTAAGATCATATTCTATATAAGGGTAAATAAGGGAGACATGTTAGCATAAACAATAACATAGGGGTTTGAGAATGTGATCAAAACATTAGAAGATCATACCATGCATAACATAAGATAAAAATCATGAATCATGGAATAAATCATGGTTTTATATAACTCATGAATCACAAGGAAATAAAGAACATAAGACATAGAAGTATATAATAGGAATAAGGCATGGAATTTTGGAATGTATAAACATGTTATATAAATCCTTATACGTTAAGATGCATATTTAGGAATTATCAGGTCACTTCATGGGAACTACACCTACTAGGAGGGACACACTACAATCAACAGTTGTATTCCTTTCCTTATAAGGGATCAGGTTTCCCAATATTCCCATAGTGAATCGGGTTTCCCCAAATTCTATCTGCATGGGGACTACACCTATTAGATTTGATACACCACCATCCCCAATTATAGTCCTTTCCATATAAGGGATCCATTTTCCCCATCTTCCCATAGTGGGTCAAGCCCATTAATTTGATTCCCATCATTATCTCAAGAGATATAAATATTTACCCAATACATTGGAGGTAGATATAGTTCCCACCATTCTTATAATAAATTCATTCATACATGTGTCACAAGATAAGAAAACATTCATCATATACTGACCCATTAAAAGGGATGGGTTCTATAAGCATCAAATCATAACCCATGAAATGAAATCGGTATCATCAAAATTTCATCACATAATTGCTTATGAAAATGAGATAAGTTTCAAAATCATTCCATCAAATCATATCCTTTGAAAATAAGTGGGTCTCAAAAGCATGTAACTAGTGGAAGAGAAATGGATTTCATAAGAATCATTCCATCAAAACATAAACCATTCATGAAATAATTTTAATGGAATATTTTGATCATTTCCTATAAGTTCATGAGTAACATCCAAAAATGTCATTATATATATAAAATAACATGGAAATATAATTTGAAAACATTTCTTATGGAAAATATCATTTTTCATTGAAAAATTATATTTAAAACATAAAACCTTTTGAAAACCATTTTCTTGAAAATAAACTTGATAACTTATAAATAAATATTTAAAAAAATTGGAAACATTTTTCTTTGAAAACATAAAAAGATATATTCATAATATTTTGAAACCCATTTTCCCTAAAAATTTATAAAATAATCTTGAGAAAAACATTTTGAATTTTTTTTTCATTGATAACACTAGGAAAACATATAATGAAAGCTTCAAAAAGTTTTAATAACCATTTCATTGAAATTACATTGAAAACATTTAAAGGAAACATGAAAACAATAAAATATTTTTAAAACCTATCTCCTTTAAAGTGACCATAAAATATCATCTTTGATAACATTTTTTAAAACATGGTTCTTGAAGTTTATGACATGTTTCTCAAATAAGGAAAATTGATACAAAACTACATTACCGATTGGGTAACCCTTGAAACATAATCCTCATGAAAGGGAGATCATATATTGATATATAAATACCCATATTATTAAGGATAAAAATCATAGAATATATAAATGGGTATTATAATCACCACACAAAAGATATTAGTAGTGAATAAGGAGTAAATCTCATGGAAATTAAAGTGAGACTAGAAATCACCTTAACTTTTGTCTTGACCTCATTGTACTCATAAAAACCTATTGTATAATAAATATAAGTTTATTATAAACATTTTAAAGAACCATATTATTATATATAATTCCATATATGGGTTTTCTATGACTTTATATTACTCATTTTTTAACAATTATATGTTAAGTTTTTGCTTCAGGTAATATTCGCTTTGTTTATCGCATGTTTCTTAATTTGTTATATCATTGTTCCTTATACTTATATAATGATTTAAAGAAAAAATAATGAAATAAATACCATTAATATTAAATATATGTGTATTATAATAATCTATAGAATATATAATTATGAAATAGAATACACAGTTTATGGGACAGTAGTCCGTACGTACGCATAAACACTACTTCCGTTTTATTGGCCAATTGAAAAAAAGAAAGTAAATAAAATATATGTATATGTATATATGTATATATATATATTATAATTGAAGTTGAATTATTATTTAAAATATTTCATATAATTTCTCTAAACACATCCTTAGTACATTCCATTTTAGGTGTGAATGAATCATATCACTTTGAGGAGGCGGTAGTCCACACTTCCCCAAATGAAATTATCATACTTATAATAAATTTAAAGTATAAAAGAATTGTATTATAGAAGAATTAAAGAATAATAAGACATATTAAATATAATATAAAAAATATTTAAAAATATTTTCCATAACAATTCTTAAACCTGAATAGATGTAAAGGAAAAAACAAACAATCATCATTTTGTGAAGCGGTAGTTCACTGTAAACATAAACGGTTTTTTTGTTATCCATTATATAGAAGTGTATTTATGTGAAGTTAAAAACATTATCATAAAAACATATATGTATATTAAGGATAATGGTTTTGTTTTACAATAATTTAATATGGACATTAGAAGTGGTGGAGAATGAAATAAAGAAAAAGGAGATTGAGGAAGGATGTTACCTCTTCTTTTGGTAACACATTTTTGTTTTTACAAAAGGGATTCCTTGGATTAAATTAAACCCAAAGGAAGGATAAAAAAGAGGAATTTAGGGACGTTTTACTATTTATTGGTGATATATTTTCTAAAACTATGTGGTTTGAGAGGTGTGAAGAAGAGAGAGAGGTGGTGTCCTTTTATAGGGGAGGGAAAGGACACACTTTCAATCTTTGAAAACAAGTTAGGTGTTACAACATTTTTACATATGAAAAGTCCAAAAAACCATAAAAACTCATAAATTGATGGTTTATTGATGAAATATTTCCATAAAATGGTATTTTGATATGTTTCTCGGTGATTTGTTCCATTACGTTTAAGGTTTATTCCCTTGTTAATCTTAATTTTACCATACTCGATGTCATTAAATTTAATAACTTTCACTAATAACTTTTGATAAGAATTCTGTTGACATTATTAGATAATAAATATAATACTTGTGATAACATTTTATGTCCATTTTTATTAATTTAATTCAAATAATTAGAAAATTTATTTTCAATGATAATCACACTGATGGGGCAAGAATGCTCATTTTTAAAGCGAGAATGTTCAAATGTCCATTAATCTTTTATATCTAAATTTAATATAAGAAATCCTTCCAATGAAATTAATTGGAATTAATAGATGTTTAATTGATATATTTTAAATTTAAAACCAACATAAAATAAAATTTAACTATAAAAATAAATTATAAAAAAAATTTAATTCGAATTCAATATTTTTCACTATTCATTAAAAAATGAAGTGTTTCTAAAAATTCCAAAAAATAACCCTAAGCTAATTTTGACATTTTTAATTCAAAAATGAGGTTTGTTTTGTCAAATTTAATTTATAAATGTACAAAAATTATTATTTTTTCTCACAGAAGGACGTAAAATGAAATTCATTTGAGAAAATAGTATTTTAAATTATTATTATCTTTTATATTTTAAATGAAAACAAAAGAAATAAATATAAACTAATTTTATTTCTAAAAATATACCTTTTATTCTTTAAATATTTTTATCTTATTTCAAATAAATATTTAAATACTTTAATGTTGAAATATTATGTTATAAATATAAATATCACTCATTATAATAATATTTTATCCCTGATCAATTTATTTTATTAATGATAAATACTACACATTTTTAATTTTTCCTCAAAAGAAATGATTTTTGAAAATATTTATCAAAGAAATAATACCTAGTTTTTTAAATTATTATTATATTTTTATATACTAATGATTATATTATTAATTTAATTTTAATATTTTGTGGTTCAATTTATATTAGTGTTATGTTAGTTGAATGGTTTTTGTGACAGAAGATATTGAAGATAATATTAATTTAACATTTCAAAATTCTCAAGTAATTACATTCTACCACCATAAATAAATTGCATCCTCTATATTTCAATTATTCCACATTAATGAATGTATTTGAGGTTATTCTAAACATACTCTTCATTCTTGTTATATCTTAAAATACGGAATCTTTCATACCCTCTTAGTCTTTGTCAAGATTCTTATCTTTCCCCGAACAACCTTAATCATTTATATGGTCTTGTAACTCAGTATTTATATACCATAATCTTATATTCTTAATAACATACATTTCTAAAAACATTTTAAATATCCAATATATTAAACTATAGAGAAATAATATATTCCACCAAAAAATTTACATTATATTTGACCATCAAATCCTGATAATTGTTGGGTCATAAAATCACACACTAGCCAATATATACCTTCCTGAATGGCCCAAATACCTTCTATTTTTATTTATTTTTAGATAATCCACATTTAATGGTTTAAGGGGGAACACATACAAGCCCTATGGGCTTAGAGACACATTACATGAACTAAATGTATTAGAAAGAGAAGTCCAGAATCATCCCAGATAGTACATGGAAATTCCCCAGCCCAACATCTATATCAGTATAAATCTCTCCAAATTTTCATGACTAGTCAACTAGTTATCATATGTAGAGGTGTACAGTCCTGGTACTGATGTAAATTTTCAAACCCTATCATTTATCCAAATCCAGTTAGAACTGCTCTGGTGAATGTGTCTGCTCTGAATCCGCATCTAGAGCATGTTCCCCATAGAGCCTACACCACTACTTCAAGTGGATCGAAGGTTGTGGGGTGGAATGAATTCCTTGAGGTGGCCTGAAGGCCTTGAGCTGACCCAAAATACTTACTTTCATGGAGGCATTGGGTGGCCCAAAGGCCTTAAGGGCTCAGAGGACCCAACCGGAAGCCTGACGGCCAAATGGGTTGAATAGTTCTAGTTGAAACAATAGATAACACTACTTTATACAATACGTACTACAGTGCATGCTATATCACTTCTACAGTACTACTACTATAGTAAACCCAGATATATACCTCCACCCGGATTTGATCTTGGGTCTCGTGGATGTACTTGATGATTCTGTTGAGTCAATAAGGTTATCTTATGACTTCTCCATTCCTTATGGTCTTATGTTTTGAAAATCACAAAAACTTTTTCCCAAGTTCTATTTTTTTAAGTACTATTTTTTCTTAAGATCTGAACTTGTCATTTTTTTATACTTACAGATCTATCATTATGATTTTCTATTCGGTTATACTTATAGATCTAACATTACGATTTTCCATTCTGTTACACTTACATATTTATCATTACGATAAGTCATTCTATTTTATGATGCCGATTCTGGTACAAAAGTCACACCGATTTTAAGATTCCGAATTAGACACAAAATTCATTCTGATTGTATGATATCAGTTCCAGTAAAAAATTTATTCTGATTTTACGATACTGATTCCGGTGCAAAAGTCATTCCGATTTTATGATACCGATTTTGGTGTAAATGTGATACCGTTTTCACAATATGATTTATTCTTTATAATCTATTTTCTTGATAATGTTAGATTTGTTTAATGTATCATTCCAATATTATCGGATTCCAAGTTCTCTTATATATAAAAATTATCTTTAACATAACATCATATCTTATACTTGAAATGATGTCATACAATCTATTGCAAACTAACCTTTGTATGTTTAACACATGTCCAGGTCCCTCTAAAATTTATGGAAAATATGACCGTTGGAGTGAAGCCGAATATTGGTAAGTTTTGCCTATAAATACAAGCTCTTTTGGATGAACAAAGTACTGAACGCTGATGAACAGTGAATAGAAAAGTGATCAAAGTTTGTGAAGTTGTTTCTAGAGAGGGAGGCTCTTACAACTCTCAGTGCTTCGTGCGGATGTCATGAACAACTTGTTCTTGATTGAAAAACTTGTTCAGACTTTCTTTATGCATACTCGAATCGTGTTGATCGAGGGCTTCCAGGTTTGGAAGACAGTGGTTCTGATTTCCTTCTAAATTGAGGGCTTGTGGGGATAGTAAGACAAATACCGATCTTCTGATTGAGGGCTTACCTGGGTTTGGGTGAGATAGACTTTCATGAAAGTATAAATCAAGAAACATTTATCCGAGGTTTTTGGATACCCTTCTCTTTGGGTTAAAAGAATCTTATTGTTACTTATTTTCCATTTCAAGTTTTTTAATTCTGATCTATTTTTAACTCTTTTATTGTTAGAAAATATAACTTTATTATACTCTCTAATTCCATTACTATGATTATATTAAATATTTTATATGCTTTAAGATAGAATCTTTCCTTTATGAAAATCGTTCTTGTGTTTTTATCTTAAGGTTTTATATTTAAAAAAAATATTTCATTAAGAGGGTTTGTGATTGTTTGCATAACTTTGTTAAGATAAGTTTTCTTAATGCTAAAAGCTAACCTTAAGAAATATATTTACTTAAGGTTAATAAGCTTTCTTTAATAAAGTTTTATATCAAATTTAAAGGAATTTTTAAATAATACAATTCACCCCCCCCCCTCCTGTAATTTAGCATCTCATTATATATATTCGATCCTAAAATTGGTATCAAATGAGGTCTCTGAAAAAGTTATATCCACATATAAGTTTTCTTGGTCAGGATTTTTTAACTCTTTTTTCTGCTACCATGTTTTGTGGAAAGAAATATTATTTTAGTATGGTAGGCATTCATGTTGGATATCTAGATAATCTTAATCCTACTAGACCACCAACCTTCGATGGAAATGATTATGAGTACTGGAGAGACAGAATAAAGACATTTGTGAGCAATGAAGTAGTAGACAACTACATTATGTTAACTGGAGATTATAAGATTCCTAATAAGGAAATTAGAACCTTTACCAATACAGAAAAGGATAAATACCAGATAAACATTAAGGTACAAAATATTTTACTTTTTTCCATGACTAGAAATATATAAAACCAAATTTCATCTTGTGAAGCTGCTAATAGAATTTGGAATAAGCTTTAAGTAACTCACTTTGGAACTTCCAAAGTCATTGAAACTAGAAGATCTATCCTCAGGGATGAGTATCATGGTTTCTGTATTCCTTATGGAGAACCCATATGTAAGGTACAACAAAGATTTATGAATATCGTTAAAATCTTACAATCCATGGGTGAGAAAGATCTAGATGATGAGATTCTTATAGACATGATTATAAATATCATGCATAATGAATGGGAATCCAAGAGGACTATTATATATGATAATAGGAAAGTCACTCTGATCTCTCTTGATGACTTGTTTGGAACTCTTCTTCAACATGAATTCATCATGAAAATAGATTCTGATAATATTAAAAAGAAAAATTGAAATGGAGGTGTTGCTTTTAAAATTACTACAAATCATATGAAAGCGAATACTATTGAGAGAGTCACAAGTTCAAAATATAAGAAGGTTGTTTTTCAATCTGAATCTAGTGAAAGTGAAGCATCAGAGAATGAGTTATCCAATCTTTCTTGGAGGATGAACAAGATTGTTGGATAGAAGAAATTTCAATATAGATACAAAACGAAAGATGGAAAAGATAAGAAAGATGGAAAAGATAAGAAATATAGAGAAGTTGCATGCTATGAATGTAGAAGAATCGATCATATTAGACCGGATTGTCCCTTACTTAAGAAAAGAGACCAGAAAGACAGAAATTCTGAAGGAAACAAGATGAATTTCTATAGATCTAAGCATAATAATGTCTTGAAAGACAATGACACTTGGAGGGCTAGTGGTGGAGATTCTTTTGATGATTCTTCAGATTATGAATCTTCTGAGCAAAAAAATATTGGTCTAATACCAAGAGATCCATTTCAAAATCATTGTTTTATGGCTATGGTACAAACTGATGAATGTTTAACCAATATATCGTTAAGTTAAAATTTTCCAGATAGAGGTTTTCTATAGATGAATAATCTTCTTCATCAGATAATGATAATTATTTTCCTTCTAATGAGGATGTTTCTATATTTTCTATGTTTCTTGAAAATATATGTTGTAATGTTTCTAAAAAACTTGAAAAAGAAAAATATAGAGAATCTATTTTAACAAAATAAATTTCGAATCTTACCAAAGATCTTGATAAGAGAAATGATGATTTAAAAAATCTTTCTAAGAAGAATGAGGAAGTTAATTCTGATAAGGATAAACATTCTAAGGATCTTAAAAATCTTCTTTTAGAAAAAGATATTTTAGAGGATAAACTTAACTCTAAATCTATTATTCTTGAGGATAAGAATTTCGTCTTAAGTCTAAAATCTGAAATATTTTACTTCAGGAAACTTCTCTCAAATTTCAATTCTAGTAAATAAAATTTGACAGGATGTATTCTCATATCCGACCTCATGGTAATAATCAGGGTTTGGGTTATTCTCATGAAAAACCAATTTTTAAAAACAACAATTTTATTCCATCAAGAGCTCCTTTTTGTACTAAATTTCAGAGTGGTGGAAATTGGAATAAGAATTTTTCTTTAAATAAAGTTCAATCCCTTGGGTTTAATAAATCTTTTTTTCTAAAAAAATACTGTTACCCAAGTTTTTATTATCTAACAATTCTGAATCCAAGTGAGTTTGGATTCCGAAAAACTAACTGTTTCTTTTTCTGGAAAATGATGGAAGTACCAAAAACTTGTGGTACATGGATAGTGGATGTTACCGGAACATGATTGGTAACAAAGACTATTTCAAAAATATTTTAAAGATGAAAGGTGGAAAAGTAACTTTTGGAGATAACTCTCAAGGAGAAATTGTCAGTACAGGTAACATTATTCTTCTTGGTAAAGATATTATTTCAAATGTTATTTTTGTAAAAGGCCTCAGGCACAATCTCATAAATATAATCCAATTATGTGATGAATGTTTCCTTGTGAATTTTATAAATTATAAATTTTTAGTTCACAATTCCAATGATGAGTTTATTCTCTCTTACCTTTGGCATGAGAATGTGTACACCTTAAACCTAGAAGACCTTAGAAGTAAAGATCTACCTGCCTTAGTGTATTTGATGATCAATCATGGATTTGGCATAAAATACTAGGACACTGTAACTTAAGGAATCTTAGTAAACTCTCTAAGAAATAACTTGTTCAAGATCTATCAGAACTTAGGATTGATTCTTCAAAAGTCTGTGATCCTTGTTAATATGGAAAGAAACATAAATATAGCTTTAAATATATAACTTAAGTTACAACTTATAATGCTTTATAGATAGTTCACATGGACTTATTTGTTCCAACACAAAATGGAAGTATTGGAGGAAAATACTATGTATTTGTTCTAGTTTATGAATACACAAGATTTACATGGGTCTATTTTCTTACAAAGAAATCTGAAGCTTTTTCTAATTTTAAAACCATTAGAGTTAAAGTTAAAAATGATAAAAATCTATCGTTGATAACTATTCATAGTGATAATGGTGGAGAATTTGAAAATTATGATTTTGATACTTTTGTAGTAAAAATGGTATTACTCAAAACTTTTCAGCTCCAAGAACTCCTCAACAAAATGGTGTTGTCAAAAGAAGAAATCATATTCTTCAAGAGATGACTAAAACAATGTTGAGTGAATATTCTATAGCTAAATGTTTTTGGGATTATGCTATAAGTAATGCTTGTTATACTATAAATTGAGTTTTAATAAGACCTTTTATTATAAAAACACCTTATGAGTTATGGACCTTTTATTATAAAAGTTTTTGGTTGCAAAGTATTTATCTTGAATACCAAGGACAACTTACATAAGTTTTCACCTAAATATGATGATGGAATTTTCTTAGGTTACTCTACTAACTCTAAGGCATACATATTTTTTAATAAAAACACTTTCACTGTGGAAGAAACAGTACATGTTAATTTTTGATGAAAATGATCATTTTGTTTTCAAAAAACCTGAATCTTTTTTTGATATACTTTCTAAAACTGATCACCAACCTTTGATAAAAGATTCTTCAGTCAAGGATAATGTTGAAGAAAATATTTTTGAAACATTTACATTTGATGATTTTCTACCCTATGTTTATGAACAAGTTTTTCAAAATCCAAGTCAGTTGTTACTTAGGAATCTTCCCAGTGATAATATCATTGGAAATTTTAATAAACTAGTAAGAACTAGAAGTCATTTGAGGAATACAGTTGAACATATTGCATTCCTCTCGCAATTTTAACCAAAGACTTCTGAAGAAGCCTTGGGTGATGAAGATTGGATTAAGGCTATGCAAGATGTACTCAACGAATTCGTAAGGAATCAATTTTGTACCTTGGTTGAAAACCTACGGAAACTTCTGTTATTGGAGTAAAATGGATTTCTAGAAATAAATGTAATGAAAATGGAGTTATTGTTAGAAATAAATCAAGAATAGTTGCTAAAGGAGATAATCAACAAGAAGGCATAGACTATGAAGAAAATTATGCTCCTATAGCAAGAATTGAATCTATTCTTTTTCTTCTATCCTTTGCAGCATTCTTCAATTTTAAACTCTATCAAATGGATGTAAAGTGTGATTTTATTAATGGTTACGTACAAGAAGAAGTATATGTAGATCAACCCCTGGCTTTGAAGATACAAAATATCTTAATCATGTTTATAAACATACCAAAGAATTATATAGACTTAAATAGGCCCCTAGATCTTGGTATGATAGACTTTCAGGATTTTTGCTTCAAAATAGATATGTTAATGGAACTGCTGATCCAACCCTTTTGTTAAGAAAAATAATAAAGATGTTTTGATTTTCCAAATTTATGTTGACGATATCATCTTCAGATCAACTCAGAAATCCTTAACTGATTCCTTTGTAAATCTTAAGAAATCTGAGTTTGAGATGAGTATGATGGGTGAGTTAACTTTTTTTCTTGGTTTTCAAATTTCCCAAAAATGAGAGTGGACTTACATATCTCAAAACCAGTATATCAAAGATATTCTTAAGAATTTCGGGTATGAAAACACTAAGATTATAAGTACTCCTATTGGAACCTCTAATACTCTTGATATTGATGAAGCAGGGAAACATGTGTATCAAACATCTTATAGAGGAATGATAGGAAGTTTTCTTTACTGAACATCTAGTCATCCCGAATTAATGTTCTCAACATGCTTATATGAAAGATTCCAAGAAAATCCTAAATAATTCCATTTAATGGCTGTAAAAAGAATCTTTCGGTATTTAAAGGGAACATTATATTTGGGACTATTTTATTCCAATGGAAATGTTTTTGAACATAAAGGTTTTTTGAATTCTAACTTTGGTGGATGTAAAATGGATAAAAAGCGTACATCTAGAACATTTCATTTCTTAGTAGATTTATTAGTTTCTTGGTCTTGCAATAAATAACATTCTGTAGCACTTTCCATTGCTGAAGCTAAATATGTAGCAGCTAGAAGTTGTTGTGCTCAAGTGTTGTGGATGCAACACACACTCACAAACTATGGTATGAGTTTTTATAAGACTCAAATAATTTTTTATAACACAAGTTCCATTTCCCTGAGTAAAAACCCTACACATAACTCTCGTGAAAATCACATAGATATTAGACATCACTTTCTTAGGGATCACACACTTAAAGGAGATATTATTCTTCAATTCATCGAAACGCAAGAACAACATGCTATTATTTTTACAAAGACATTATCTTCTGATAGATTTGAATACATTAAATAGAATCCAGGAATGATTTATGTAAGGTAATCATTCATATCTACTTCTTTTTTAAATTATCTCCTAATATTAAACTACTCCTTCTTTCAGGGGGAGTACATATGATTGTATGTTTTTCTTTATCATTCTTTAAGAATGTTTTTTCTTTCTTTCTTAAAAATTTTATTTGTCTATTTGAAAATGTAGAATTTGAAAATTTTGGATTTGAAAATTTATGATTTGAAAATGTTGGATTTAAAAATGTTGGATTTGAAAATTTCAGGTTCTAAAACTTCCAAGAGAATTCTTATAATACCGATAAATTCCTCATAGTATTCCAAAAAGTACAATTTATTACTATTTATTTCATTATCTCAAGTTTTAGTTGTTGGAATTTAAAAACTTTAAATTCCAGTTTACATTACTACAAAAGATCAAAATTCATATTTTCTATAATCATCCTCAACCGTTAGATCAGATCAGGTTATTTTTAGTTGTTTGATTATCTTATGGAATTTGAAAGTTCATAGTCATGTCTATATAAGGGGTGCCTTGTTTATAAGCATCACACCATACTTACTGATCTCTGTGCCAAAGTTCTTTTCCCATTAAAGTCTTTGTCCTGATTCCTGTGTCTCCTTTACCCTGAATGAATCCTGAATACTCAGTAGAACAGATGCCGATTAGAATGGAAATAAAGGATTGGTCAACCATTAGGGAAAGGTTAGTATTACCTAACTTCTTTGGAAAATATGACTCCATTATCTTTAAGGTGATAAGAACTAACAGATAGGAAATTATTTGTGTTGATAAGGAGAAAAGGCAGGATTCAGTTTATCCTGACCTGGTTATTCAATTTTATAAATCTGTTACTTTATTTCAAAAGGATGGCATGGATTTTTTCAAGTTTTAATGTTATGATAAGACTTATACAATTCTGTATAAGAAGGCGTCAAATGTTCTCAACATACCATATGACGGAGAAGCTATTATATGCTCTCAAAAACTTCCCAAGAAGGAAGGTTCTTTTGAAAAAGTCAAGGCTTTGGATTATCTTGGTCTTAAGTATGTTAAGAATTTGAAGATTACGAATCATAAAAAAAATCACAAGATGTTATCTCTCTGAATTCAAGGATTTATTATTCCAAGAAATGGAGACAAGGACTCTCTAAAGATATGTGATATCTTTCTTTTAGACTTTCTTGTCAACTTCAGGATGATCAACTTGGTTAAGTACATATTTTTCACCATCCGGGAAATAAAAGACAGAACCATCAGATCTCATATTCTTATGTATCTGGAAACTATCTCTAGGATAATTTTTTTTGTTACTTCAAGAGATTAATGTCCCATGCTGATCAATCTCAAAGCCTTTCACGATTTTGTTGCTTAGTGATGACACTCTAAAGAGGATGAAGGTAGATTTTATAAAGGAATCCAAATGTTTTGAAGAAATGGTTTATGAGAACAAGGTGATGTTCCAGAATCTTCAAAATTAGTACCCAAGAAAAGGAAACTTGAAGAACCAAGATTCCTAGTACTAGTTTCAGATGTCCCGGTATCAGCACCCCCTCATGCAAAGAAGATGAAATCCTATTCCGATGCAATAGTTTCAAAGTGGATAGAAATGGCAGCTACCAGAAAGGAAGGATATCCTTATTTTGGCTTAAGCCCTGTAGAGTTTAAGGCCTTAAAAATCAATCATGTTGAAAATATTGAGAAAGAAAAGAAGGAGAAGATCATGAAGAATAAATCCTTGGAATCTCAAGTGTGTCAGTCTTTACTAAAAGCTGTAGAAAAGAAATCTCAAGAAGAACACGAACCTCAAGTTGTTCATAAGAAGCCAATTGTCACTCCGAAAATCCAAAAAGTCAAGAAAGTTTTGTCTTTATCAAAACCCATGCATGAAATAGAAGATCATATTATTCAAGAAGACTACAATGATGTTTTAAGGGAAGTGTAAGATTACATTGGAAATCCTCCGATTTCAGTCTCTAAATATGTTTCTGAAGAACTAGTTGAAGAAGAAGTTGAGAAAGAAGTTGAAGTTGAAGAATAAGTTGAAGAAGAATTATAAGTTGAAGATGAAGAACAAGTTGAAGTTGAACAGGAAGAAGAAGATAAAGAAGAGGTCGAACAAAAAATTTATATAGTGGAAGAGATCTAGGAAGAAGAAAGACAAGAAGGATCTCAAAGTCATGAGTTTGAAGAAGAAGAATATGGACAAGAAGATATTAATGTGATCCAAGTATCCGATGAACAATCCCCAATTCAAAATCCTGAAAAAGGAAAGAATGTTTAGGTTACCTCACCTAATAAGAAAACTACTTAGAAGTCTTCCAAGAGAATAGAGAAACCAGATTCCTTAACTCCAAGAGGAGTTGAGAAAGGAAAAGATGTTTCAGGTTCTGAATCCTCATCATCTATTGAACATGAATTTGTTAATCTATCATTATGAAAGTTGGTCAACACCATTCCGGTACTTGAAAATATAGATGCCCAGAGTCAAATGATGCAAAAAACCCTGAATAAAAAAGACGGAATCGACCAATATTCTTATGGACATCGTGGTCAAGCAAGAAGAAGACTTCAATAATCTTTTGATTGATTAAAAAGCTCAGAAGGTGACTTGTAAGAACGTCTTTAACCGCACCAAAACCATCAATGAAGAGATTAGGAAGTTTAGTGACTTCAAGGATTCAACAAATGGAGCTTTCAATACTTGTGAAACCAAGTTCAACAAGTTCAAGGCATCAATCTCTGAGAAGGTTAGTCAACTCAATTCCATTTCTCGATCTGTAAGTAGTGAGAAGGAAGTCAGAGCTGAATTAGTGAAAAAAGTGGTTGTTCAAGAAGAGTTTATTAAGAATTAAGATGATAGAATCAAATCTCAAGAATAAAGGATCATGTACTTAGAAAAGAAGAACTAGAATCAGGATATATTCTTGAAGAAACTTCAAGAAGATCATAAGGAAGTCGAGAAATATAAAGATTTGATAAAGAAAATATTGTCTGAGAAGAAGAAGGATGGATGATTTTCCTTACATTCTGATGTTTTATTGTAATCTAAAACTTATTTCCAAAATTTCCTTAAGGAGTTTCTTTCATATCTTTCTTTTTTTTCAAATTTACGCTTTCTTAACCTTACAGGTACATCTTATACATCTCTATTATTTTTTGAAAATCAAAAAGGGGGAGAATTTATTTAAAGGAATAATTTAATGAAGACCTCAAAGGAGGAGAATCTATTATGGGAGATTATGGTAAGAAAGGATAATGACTAAGAAAGGGGGAGTTTTCTTTTAAGAAGAAATGTTTAACTAAGGGGGAGATATTTCCTTAAGATGGAAAACCAGATACTAAAGATTAAGAATACAATCCTTGGGAAACATAACCTAAGGGAGAGTTGGTCGTATTCATTGTAATTTTCTTTCAAAGGGGGGGATAAGTTTTTCATACATATTTATCTAAGTTAGTATATTCTTCCTTAGTAATGTTTTCTATGCTTTCAAAAAAGGGGGAGATTGTTGAGTCAATAAGGTTATCTTTTGACGTATCCATTATTTATGGTCTTATGTTTTGAAAATCAAAAACAGTTTTTCTCAAGTTCTAATTTTTTTAGGTACTATTTTTTCTTAAGATCTGAACTTTTCATTCTGTTATACTTATAGATCATTCGTTATGATTTTACTTTCTGTTATACTTACAGATCTATCATTATGATTTTCCATTCTGTTACACTTACAGATTTATCATTACAATAAGTCATTCTTTTTTATGATTTTGATTCCAGTGAAAAAGTCACACCAATTTTAAGATTCCGATACAGGCACAAAATTCATTCTGATTTTATCATACTGATTTCGGTACAAAATTCATTCCAATTTTATGATACCTATTCCGGTTCAGAAGTAATTCTGATTTTATGATACTGATTCCAGTGAAAATGTGATACCCTTTTCATAATATGATTTATTATTAAGAATCAGTTTTCTTGATAATGTTAGAGTTTTTTAATGTATCTGTCCAATATTATCATATTAAAATTTCTCTTATACATAACATTTATCTTAAACATAACATAATTTCTTATACTTGAAACAATTTCATACAATATGTTACAAACTAACTATTGTATGTTTGACACATGTCCAGGTCCCCCCAAAATTTAAGGAAAATATGACCGTTGGAGTGAAGCCGACCGTTGGGAAGTTTTGCCTATAAATACAAGCACTTTTTCATGAGAAAAGTATTGAATGATGATGACCAGTGAATAGAAAATTGATCAAAGTTTGTGAAGTTATTTATAGAGAGATAGGCTCTTACAACTCTCAGTGCTTCGTGCTGATGTGGTGAACAACATGTTCAGGCTAGAAAAACTTGTTCATACTTACTTCGTATAGACTCTGATCGTGCTGATCGAGGGATTCTAGGTTTGGAAGATAGAGGTTCCGATTTCCTTCTAATTTGAGGTCTTGCAGAGATAGAAAGACAGATACTGATCTTCCGATTGAGGTCTTACATGGGTTTGAGTAATACAGACTTTTTTGAAAGTATAAATCAAGAAACATTTATCCAAGGTTTTTGGATACCCTTCTCTTTGGGTTAAAAGAATCTTATTGTTACTTGTTTTGTATTTCATGTTTTTTTAATTCTGATTTATTTTTATCTCTGTTAAAGTTAGAAAGTATAACTTTCTTATACTCTCTAATTCTATTACTCTGATTATATTGAAGATTATATACGCTTTAAGATAGAATCTTTCCTTTAAGAAAATATTTCTTGTGTTTTTTTTCTTAAGGTTGTAAGTTTAAGAAAAGATTTCCTTAAGAGGGTTTGTGATTGTTTGTTTAACTTTGTTAAGATAAGTTTTCATAAATCTAAAAGCTAACCTTAAGAAACAAATTTCATTAAGGTTAATAAACTTTCTTTAAGAATGTTTTATATCAACTTTAAAGGAATTTTTAAAGAATACAATTCACCCCCCCCCCTCTTGTATTTGAGAATCTCATTATATATATTTGATAATACATATTCCTCACCAACTAGTCTAAGGATCTTGTGACACTAGCCAATATATACCATAATGATGAAGATATGATTAGATTTCCCACAAATATCATGAATAAATTACCAATCCCAAGGCTACTAATATTTTATAAAAGTTTTTTTCAAAACTGATCACCCCTTTGTTATCTCAACATCAGGTGTATATTAAACCTACGCATTATCCATCCCTAAATCATGTGTTTTTAAATTTTTGTCCCCAAAAATTATCTTTATCATAAAATCACATTTCAAAGTTATTTATAACATTTAATATATGATTTCAAACCACAAAAAACTACTGAATTACTAAATAAACCCAATCTAAACCTGAATTAGATAATATATTAATGTCATGATTTAAATAATATATCACAAATGACATTGGTACATTACAAAGAACGAATGTTTAATTGAAATGGAAATTAGCTACCTAAAAAACTTATTTCATGACACTTGATTAATTTTATGCACAATCATGGTCCTCTAGAACCTTCATATACATCTCACATTATACAATAATATTAATGACATGGGTATTGGTAATATAAGAAAGGTGTGATATCAAACACTTTTTAAGGGAAAATATATATCATATAGGATTATATAATGAAAATGAACTAGATTATGATAAATATAAAAATAAAATAATAAAATATCAAAAATCCAGGGAAAAAAATCCTAAAACATGACGGGGAAACATAAGATTAAAATAATATCATTAAGGAACCATAAAAAAATGACCAGGCATAAAATTAATATCAATAATCCTAAAACATGTGATCATGATATAAAGGTGGGGAATACATTAAAGATACTGAATAATCAAGAAAACATGGAAAAATGATAACGAACATGAAATGGGATCATAGTCATTGATATATGATTTCTTATCCTTGTAATCATGGCAACCCAATAACATGTTCACATGTAAAATTGTTACTAGAGATTAATTCCTCCACACTCACACTTTGTGAACCTATCACCCTTCTAGCATTTTCATATATAAAATTATGATTATAAATTAATTCCATCACACACACCATTTGTGATCATTGATCGTACCACGATTCATTATTTTATTCCACCCTTACACTACTATTTTAAACTAGTTTTGTAATGAATATTCAAAATATAATAATAAATTGCACATTATTTTTGAATCATTTAATTAATGTTAATAAACATTATAATGGTCAATGTTACTTGTTTTTGTTATTTCAAAGTAGGTGGAGGTGATTTGGAGGGCCCTTGATGAAGTGGAAGAAAAATGGGCCAAAATTGCATGGATCCTTGGACATCTGTCCACTGTTTTGCATAGTACACAAAATCCGTGCATCCAAATGGGATGATATTTTGTTTTCTTGTCCAAAATTTAATAGGATACATTTCATATTCAGGAATCCAATCCTGATTCGGCTTCTATGGGGCCCATACTAACTGATCTGTCCAAGACACCGAATTAGGACCAAGTCAAATGCGGTGTTCTGTATTTTATCAATATCTTGAGCTGTAGTTGTCCAAATGGTGCCAAACATTCGGTGGAGACATTCAAGAGGTAGAGATACAACATTTATATTTTCTCCAAAGCGAGATAAGGCTTTCTGAAGGCCGAAACTCGTGGTACAAGTGGATTGATGAAATCTGTGTGCCTAAAACCACCTTCCAATTTTCCTATAAAATGACACCTTGGGCTCCCCATTTGTAAGTTCGGACAGGAGGCAAGGTGCTGCCATTTTGGAGTCCCCAAGGAGTCTTATCAACATCCCCATAAGTTCTGGAGGTTATGGGAAGTGCTACTTCAATATCTTCTTCTTCTTCCTCTCCCATGGGTTTCTAAACCCCTTGTGATCACCCGGGGAGAAATGTGATGTAATCCTGAGCTTCAAAGTTGTATTATTTTGAATGATATTTTTAATTCAAGGTTTTATGTTGTTTTTCCTCATCCTATATTTTTATTTAATTTTGTTATATTCTGGTATGTTATACTCAACTCAAATGATCATGTTTGGGGGTACCCTTTCATGTGATGTTTCACACACCATTCATCCCCTTTTCTTCCCTCATTCAATTGCAGTGTTTGTGTGGTTCATACTGGTCAATTGAACTCACATAAGCACTATAAAGATCATGTACATTTATTTCATGGTATCACAAATAAGTAACATACAAACCTGGACAGCACATCGAGTTCATCGTGTGTTTCCTTGGTGAGTTTCGGTTATGATGTCAAACACAAATCACTCAATCATCGGCGGTGTCAAGTGAAACATTGTGTGTTTTCGAATGAACCCTAGAAGTTATTCTAGCGTAAACTCAGTAAAAATATGTTAATATGTGTTTCAAAACATGTATTAAAAGATCATAACCTCATCCCTTGAATCGATGAAGGATGAGCATCACGAGACTTCCTCGGGTTGATCACTTTTAATCAATCTTGTTCATTTCTACTTTGTTTTATCACTTTCATTTTCTATTTTCATCATTAATCATAAAACCACTATGTTTTACAAAACCTCATTCACCATAGACTTTAATAATCAAAAATATCTTTTTAAATTAATGATCTAAGGCTCCGTGGAGAGACGACCTAGGGTTGCTGCTATACTGCAGAAATTCTAGTCAAAATTAAACAACTAATTTGACGCGCTTGACAACGCGATCAAATTTTGGCACCGTTTCCAGGGAGCCAAGATCATTTTTTTTTCTTTATTTAATTTTATTTAGTTATTTTACTTCTTAATTAGTACTCCTTTAAATACCCCACCCCCATTTGATTGTTTTTGTTTTGGGTTTTGTTTTTATTTTTTGTTGTTTTGGTCGGTTCTTTCTCACTCTCTCTCTCTCTCTCTCTTCTTCTCCATCCCCCTCTCTAATAATATAGTATAACATTATATTATTCTTTAACCCTTCTTAAGTTTTTTTTATCCATCTCAAATCAAAAAAAAAACACAACAAAAAAATCAATCAATCAAACTGGACATCATTGTTGCATGACAAGATCTGGTAAAGAAACACTACTTGAATTTGATCCTGAAATTGAAAAGTCACTTCCCACAAAATCAAGGAATCTAGATAAGGTCAATCAAGTAACATTGAGTAACCCCATGTGAAACCTCAAGTGTTCCAAAACCAATAAAAAATTGAACCAAATCAAACCCCAGAGATCATGGCTGCAAATAACAGAACATTAAAAGAACTGACCACCCCGGATGTGGAGTACCAACCTGCATACATCCAATATCCTGAGGAAGCTTCCAATTTTGATCTAAGATCAGGCCTCATCGACCTCCTTCTAAAATTCCATGGTCTTCCCAGTGAGGACCCTCACAAACATCTAAAGGATTTTTACATAGTGTGCTCCACCATGGAACCCCAAAATGTGTCTAAGGACCTCATTAAGTTTAGGGCCTTCCCTTTCTCCCTTGATGGTGTAGAAAAAGATTGGATATACTATCTGGATACCACAATTGAGGGTTGTAATGACCTTAAACGATTCTTTATAGAGAATTTTTTCCTTGCCTTTCGAACTGCATCAATTAGAAATGAAATTTGTGGCATTAGGCAGTTACAAGGAGAGACCCTTCATGAATACTGGGAGAGATTCAAAAGACTTTGTTCAGGATTCCCCCACCACCAGATTAGTGAACAACTACTAATCCAATACTTCTATAAGGGACTTATTCCCATGGATCATGGAATGATTGATACTGCAGCTGGTGGTGCCCTAGTTGATAAAACTCCTTCCGTCGCTCATGACTTAATAGCCAACATGGCTCAAAATGCACAACAATTTAGTACATGAGGAATTGAACCAACCCAAGGAGTTCATGAGGTAAGTAATTCAGCCCTAGAACAAAAGGTTGATACTAAACATGATGAGATGCATACCCTTCTAAGGAAATTAACTCAAGCACAAGGTAACTCGCACTCTACTTCTATTCCATTTCATTATGGTATCTGTTCTGATAACACTCATTTTTCTGACCAGTGCCCATTACTTCAAGATTCATCTGAGTCTTGTGCAGCTGTGTTCCCAGGGCATCCATTCCAATAAGCACCTCCCTTAAAGCAAGAACAATTCAGGCCAAATCCAAATCCAGGGTGGCAAGCACAACCCCAGTACCGACAAAGAAGAAACTCAAGCTACCCAAAGCATAATTGGTATCAACAAGGACAAGGTATGCAACCTTCTTATCCTTCAACATCCCAAAACAATCATCCTCCTCCTCCCAAATCTGAACCAAGCCTCAAGGATATGGTGAAGCAAATGGTAACCCAAAACCTTTAGTTCCAATAGACCACGCAATCAGCAATTCAAGACCTACAAACTCAAGTGGGATAATTGGAGAACACCATCGGTAAGATTAAGATGCAAGGGTCTGGACAACTACCATCCCAACCCATTGCCAATTCGAAAGACAAAGGTAATGTATGTGAAATTACACTTCGTAGTGGTAAAGAAGCTTCTCCTTATATAGATTCTATGAAACAGGTATGTCCCCATCTTAAAAACACTCCTTCCCAACCCTCAAAAATTTCATGTAATGAAAAACAAAATAAAAAGTGTAATCAAATTATCATTGATTATTCAAATGAACAATCAATTCCTCTTCCTTTACCTCAAAGACTCTCTAAATCTAAGAAAAACTTTGATAATGAGATTGACAATGAAATAATGGATAAATTTAAAAAAGTTCAAGTTAATATTCCATTGTTGGAAGCAGTCAAGAAAATTCCCCGTTATGAAAAATTTCTTAAAGAGCTTTGCACCCATAGAAGGAGGTTGAAGGGGAATGAGAGAGTCAACCTGCGGAGGAATGTCTCGACCTTGATTCAACCAGTAATGCCCACAAAAATTCAAGGATCCGGGCATATTCACGATACCGTGTACCATAGGGGAGACCTTCTTTTCTGATGTTATGCTAGATTTAGGTGCTTCCATTAATGTAATGCCTCACTCTGTGTATACTTCTCTACAGGTTGGAGAGCTTCAACCAACTGGATTTTTCATGAAACTTTCCAACTGGAGTACAACGCATCCAAAAGGAGTGATTGAGGATGTCCTTGTACGAGTGAAGAATCTCATCTTCCCTTCAGACTTTTACATTCTTGAGATGGAAGATACCCAAACCCAAGGACATTCCCCTCTCATACTTGGGAGGCCATTCCCCAAAACAGCAAAGACGATCATCAACATTCACAATGGTACGTTGTACATGAAATTTGGTGGAGAAAAGGTAAGTTTTCACATCCTTGAGGCTATGAAACACCCCGTTGAAGAGAAATTCACTCTTCCTATATATTCGATGGAAGTGATCTCTAACGACAAACACTCACAAAATTCTATCCTCAACCCATCCTCTAATTTATTTTCCTCTTATTCACCCATGGATGATTTGATTTTTGGTTCTTATTTTGAATGTTGTGTGGATTCAGAAAAATGTAAATTTTGTGCTTTAACTGATGAGTGTTTTTATTCAGAGGTACCCATGACTATCGATGATTCTGTAAATATCATTTCAATAGATTCTCTTTCCTTTGAGAATAAACATGAGCTGATAGATAGTTTCATGGACCTCACTCCCTCTAAATCCACTCCCTCAATCCAAAAACAACCGGTGTTGGAACTTAAACAACTTCCTTCTAATTTAAAATATGCATATCTTGAGGGTATTGACCAATTTCCCGTCATTATTGACAATAACCTCTCTCCACAATAGGAATAGAAACTTCTCAAACTTTTGAGAGAGTGTAAAAAGGCGATAGGATGGACATTATCTCATATTCCCGGGATTATCCCATATATTTTTATGCACCATATACTTTTGGATGATGAGGCTAAACCCGTAAGACAATCTCAACGCTGGTTGAATCACACTCTCCTTGAAGTGGTAAAATTGGAAGTTAGTAAATTACTTGCTGTAGGTTTCATTTATCCTATATCTGATAGTAAATGGGTCAGCCCAATGCAAATTGTGTCTAAAAAATAGTAATAATAGTTGTGTCAAATGAAAGGAATGAATTGGTTCCAACACGTGTGCAAAACAGTTGGCGAGTCTGTATTGACTGCTGTCAACTGAATCAAGCCACACGGAAGGACCACTTTCCATTACCTTTCATTGACCAAACGTTTGAACGACTGGCTGGTAAGTACCATTATTATTTTCTTGATGTCTATTCGGGTTATTTCCAAATCCATATAGCCCCTGAGGATCAACAAAAGACCACATTTACCTGTCCATTCAGCACATTTTCATACATAAGAATGCCTTTTGGCCTATGTAATGCTCCAGGTACTTTTTAGCAATTTATGTTGAATATTTTTTCTGAGTACCTTGAAGGTTTTATGGAAGTATTTATGGATGATTTCATGGTTTATGGTTCTTCTTTTGATGATTTTTTTGGAAAACCTAGGTTCTTTCCTCCGCCGCTGCATTGAAAAAGATCTTGTTTTAAATTATGAAAAATGTCATTTTATGGTTGAGCGGGGGATAGTTCTTGGGCATGTAATTTCAAATAAGGGAATTCAAGTTGATAAATCTAAAATTGAATTAATTTCAACCCTTCCATATCTAAAATGTGTTCGTGAGGTGCGATCTTTCATGGGTCCTGCTGGTTTTTACCGCTGATTCATTAAAGACTTTAGTAAGATCGCACTTCCATTATCCCGATTATTGAAAAAATATTCTGAGTTTGTGTTTGATAAAAATTGTGAAGATTCATTAAATTCACTAAAAAAGAGTCTCACATCACCTCCCATCATCCAACCACCAAGGTGGGATCTCCCCTTCGAGCTTATGTGTGATGCCTCTAACTTTGCAGTTGGGGCAGTTTTATCACAAAGGGTTGAGAAGGCTCCTCATTTCATTGCATATGCCTTGCGTACCCTTGACCCTTCCCAGGTAAACTACCCAACCACTGAAAAATAACTCATTTCTATTGTGTTTGCTTTGGAAAAATTTTGTTCATATCTTATCGGGTCAAAAATCATCATCTTCTCTGATCATGTTGCCCTTCGTTTCCTCCTAAAGAAACCTGAAGCCACACCCCGCCTCATTCGATGGATACTCCACCTCCAGGAGTTTGACCTTGAGATTAGAGATAATAGAGGGGTGGAGAATGTGGTAGCTAACCACATTAGTAGGATTTCCCCACCATTGGACCATCATGTTGACTCACTACTACCCATTGGAGAATTCTTCCCTCATGAGATCCTTTGTGATGTTGTGGACCTTACCCCTGGTATGCGGACATTGTGAATTTTCTAGAAACATCTAGGGTCCCCACTGATTTCAGCATTTTACAATCCCATAGTCTTAAGAATGATTCTCGTTGGTACATTTGGAATGACCCATACTTGTGGAGAATTTGTAGTGACCAAGTAGTTCGTCGGTGTGTCCCACACCATGAGTTCACCTCTGTTTTGACCTTCTTCCACACTTTGGCCTGTGGGGGCCACTTTGTCTCTCAACGTACAACTCAAAAGGTCATTGACTCAGGACATTGTTGGCCATCATTGTATAGGGATTCCCATATATTTTTCAATTCATGTAGTTGTTGTCAATTCACAGGGAATATCTCCAAGAGGAATGAAATTCCCCTAAAGCCCATGTTATTTTGTGAGATCTTCGATGCATGGGGCATTGACTTCATGGGGCCTTTTCCAAATTCATTTGGCTTTGTATAAATATTATTGGCTGTTGACTATGTATCTAAATGGGTGGAAGCAAAGGCCACCAGGACCGATGACTCTCGTGTGGTTGTTGATTTTGTGAGATCCCAAATTTTTAGTAGGTTTTGTTTACCAAGATTCATCATTAGAGATCAAGGTTCACATTTTTGCAATCGCAACATGAAAAATTTTCTTTGTAAGTATGGGTTTGATCATAAAATCTCCACTACATATTACCCCAAACTAATGGACAAGCAGAAATATCAAATCGGGAAGTTAAACAAATCTTGGAAAAAATGGTACAACCCAATAGGAAAGATTGGAGTTTGCGCTTGGATGAGGCACTTTGGGCGTACCGTAATGCTTTTAAAACCCCAATCGGAATGTCACCATACAGAATTGTGTTTGGAAAGGCTTGTCACCTCCCAGTGGAGGTAGAAAACTGTGCATATTGGGCTATTAAACAATGTAATATGAACCTTTCATATGCAGGTGAGCAAAGAAAGCTGCAGATTCAAGAGTTGGAAGAAATTCGACATGATGCATATGAGAACTCCTAGATCTATAAAGAGAAGATAGAGGATATTCATGATAGCATGATTTACCAACGAAAGTTCTATATTGGTGAGAAGTCCCTCATGTACAATTCCAGGCTTAAGATCCACCCAGGTAAGCTTCGTTCCTGATGGCTCGTTCCTTATACTTTTACTAATGTTTACCCTTTTGGTGCAATACAGGTTTTGCATGAGCAGAGTGGACGAAGTCTTACCGTCAATGGACAGCGACTTAAACACTTCTATGAGGATTTTACAAAGAATACGGTGGAGGAAATCCACCTTCTCAACGCATCATACCAATAAAACACACCAGGTTTTATCCTTCCTTCTGACATTCTAAATTATTTCAGTGATGACACTGCACATTCTAGGTGTGGGGGGTGGATACATTCCTAGGTTAGTTAGGAATTTTCATCATTTTCTCCTTTTTTTTCTTTTTTTGGCCTTCTTTATGGTATTTTCATTTTTCCCCATCAAAAATTTCAAAGTTCCATGATTTGGCGAACATAAAGGGGGGAAAGTAAAAATACCATAACGAAGGCTAAAAATAATTTGTGTATGAATTTACCATCAAGGAGTGATTTTTTTAGTGAATTGTTTTTATGTCAATGATATAAATGGTCGTATATATGTGAATCCTTTGAGATGATTGATGCTCCTTGTGTGATTAGTTTTTGGGAAAACTGTGTCACTAATATCTCCACAATTTTTTACACCAAACCACAAAGTGTCAATATTTATTACTTAATATAAGTTAAATATATGTTGGGTTAATATTTTTCAGCTTTAAATGATATTTCCATATGTTCGTTCCTTATCTGATCTGTTTCATTACTGTACCAGATTGACCTATGCATGTGTACCTAATGTCCGACTGTAGTACGCCCTAAAAAACAAAAACAAAAAAAATTGATTGTGTCTAGGGAAGGTCAAAAACCACTCCTCCTCAACCTTTGATCTTGTTATAACTATTGCAATTAGTTTCATGAGAATATCAAACAAGGGTTGAGAGATGAGTGTGATATTTGTTCCAAATGCAACTTCAAAAAAATATAATAAATGAGGAGAGTGATGAAATGTGAAACATATGGGGATATCTTGGTTGGGAGCTTATGGTTTGACTTATGGGAATGCTTAAATGAGTGGGTCTTGAAATATGATTGCAATGGATGTAGGATAGGTTCGGTGAAAAATCATTTAAAGCTGAATAATGTTAAAATAACCTATGTTTATTTGATAGAAAGTGGAAAGAATAGCATTTAATGGTTTTCACACACACACATGGAGAGTTAGTGTAATGGTTGACTTTTTAATTCCTTTCTCATGTTGGTGTCATAAATCTCTTTGAATTTTATTATGATATGATTTTTGAGACATCTTTTTCCATTTTCACTGGGAAGACCTCCTTGGTGCGGCTCGTGCATTGATCATATTACTTTGGTGAATTAAAATTTCCCCAAATGCTAAATCTTCATGATTTTGGAAATATTTATATATGAAATATTTTATTGGGATATGTGACTTTTCTGAGGAGTGAAAATGTTTAGGTTTGGGGGTGTGATCGTACCACGATTCACTGTTTTATTCCACCCTTACACCGCTGTTTTAAACTAGTTTTGTAATGAATATTCCAAATATAATAATAAATTGCACCTTATTTTTGAATCATTTAATTAATTTTAATAAACATTATAATGGGAAATGTTACTTGTTTTTATTATTTCAATGTAGGTGGAGGTGATTTGCAGGGCCCTTGATTAAGTGGAAGAAAAATGGGCCAAAATTGCATGGATCCATGGACATCTTTCCACTGTTTTGCATAGTAAAAAAAATCCGTGCATTTAAATGGGTTGATATTTTGTAGGCCTTTCCAAAATTTAATCGTATACATTTAATATTCAGGAACCCAATCCTAATTCTACTTCTATAGGGCCCATCCGATCTAATCTGTCCAAGCCACCGAATTTGGACCAAGTCAAATGTGGTGTTCTGTATTTTATCAATATATTGAGATTTAGTTGTCCAAATGGTGCAAACATTTTGGTGGAGATAGTCAAGATGTAGGGATACAACTTTTATATTTTCTCCAAATCTAGATAAGGATGTTTGAAGGCCGAAACGCGTAGTACAAGTGGCTTGATGGAATCTATGTTCCTAAAACCACCTTCCAATTTTCCTATAAAATGACACCTTGGGTTGCCCATTTGCAAGTTCGGCCAGGAGGCAAGGTGCTGCCATTTTGGAGTCCCCAAGGAGTCTTCTCAACATCCCTAGCAGTTTTGGAGTCTATGGGAAGTGCTACTTCAAAATCTTCTTCTTCTTCCTCTCCATAGGTTTCTAAACCCCTTGTGATCACCCGGGGAGAAATATGATGTAATCCCGAGCTTCAAAGTTGTATTATTTTGAATGATCTTTTTAATTCTAGGTTGTATGTTGTTTTTACTCATCCTATATTTTTATTTAATTGAGTTATATACTGGTATGTTATACTCAACTCAAATGATCATGTTTGGGGGTACCCTTTCATGTGATGTTTCACACACCATTCATCCCCTTTTCTTCCGTCATTCAATTGTGGTGTTTGTGTGGTTCATATTGGTCAATTGAACTCACATAATCACTATCAAGATCATGAACATTTATGTCATGGTATCAAAAAGAGGTAACATACAAACCTGGACAACACATCGAGTTCATCGTGTGTTGCCTTGGTGAGTTTCGGTTATGATGTCGAACACAAATCACTCAATCATCGGCGGTGTCCGGTGAAACATTGTGTGTTTCCGAATGAACCCTAGCAGGTACCCTAGAATAAACTCAGTAAAAATATGTTAATATTTGTTTCAAACCAGGTATTAAAAGATCATAACCTCATCCCTTGAAGCGATGAAGGATGAGCGTCATGAGACTTCCCCGGGTTGATCACGTTTAATCAATCTTGTTCATTTCTACTTTGTTTTATCGCTTTCATTTTCTATTTTCATCATTAATCATAAAACTCCCTTGTTTTACAAAACCTCATTCACCATCTACTTTGATAATCAAAACCCTCTTTTTAAACTAATGATCTAAGTCTCCGTCGAGAGACGACCTAGGGTTGCTACTATACTGCAGAAATTCTAGTCAAAATTAAATAACTAATTTGACACGCTTGACAACGCGATCAATCATAGACAATTTCAATGTTGTTTACATGTAAAATTGTGAGTTGATATTGATTCCATCGCATTCACACTTTCTGAACCTACCAACATACTAATCATTTCACATTAAAAAATATTAGTATAGCTTAATTCCATCATATCCACCTATTATTAACCTAGAAACATGATAACACATTCACACATAAAAGTTATATTAGAGAATAATGTCATCACACTCACCATTTTTGAACCTATAGACTTGCTAACATGTTCACATGTAAAATTTTGAGTAGAGATTAACACCATCACAGTGACCCTATGGGAACATAGAAACTTACTAACATATTCATATAAAATAATATCCCATTAGATATAAGACTTTACACAATGAATAAGAAATATTTATTGGTCACACCCATCTCATAATCCCAACATTTTTGTGCCACATGAAAATCCAACATTCTTCATCTCAAACATGATCAATGGAAAAAAGAATGCTTTTCATATAACATTTAAAATCATCAAATTACATGAAATTAAGTAATCATAGAGAATTCGAACACTCATTTACAAAAATTAACTCATATCCTAATAATAGATAAAGGGTGATTGAAACAACACTTCCTAAAAAATAAACATTAGAGGAAAAATATAAGTTAAAATAAAAATTATTTCAAAAATTCATTTAAAAAATTAAAGTTTAAGTTACTTTAAAACAAATTTTTTTCAAGGGGAATATAATTTTTTTGAAAAACTTATTATAAAGAGTTCCTATTAAATTTTACATAAAATTATATTATTATTTCAAAAAGAATAATCGAATACACATTGAAAATGTTTGCACTAAGAAGAAAATATAATATTGTAAAATTGAGAAATACATAGGTTTTTCAATAATATATGTGAAAATACTTTCATAAATTTTATTTTTAATATAATAATTAATAATGGAAACATGAAATATAAATAATATATCAAATAAATGTCCTGGAAATACTTTTTAAACTTTTACATTTTTTAGTAATCTTTAATAATGGAAACTGGAAGAAGACATAATGTTAAAAATAAAAGAAATGGAAATAGGTTAAAAACATTTAATTTTTAAAAGATTATTTAAGAATGGAAACCTGAAAAATAATGTTTAATTAAAATAATCTGAAATACATTAAAGAATTTTACTGTTGAAAATAATTACAACTATTGGAAACATGAAAAATATATAATTATTTTCAAAAAATGAGGAATGGATTATTAGTCCTCATTATTTTGAAATGAAGGAAAAAAACTTTTGATCATTATGAAATATATTCTTTCTAAATACCCATATTTTTAAAATTGTAGCATCCCTAAACCAGAAACCCCCCACATGATCGGGTCAAGTTCTCCACTGAACCTTAGGCGTGCTTCCCCATACGCTAGAGGCTTTCGACTTGTAGTAAGTGTGTAAGAAATATAGTGGGGATTCTATAGCTTCAGGACTAGTGTTTCAGTAATAACTAAAATAATATATATAACAAAGAAAACAATAATATATAAATAAAACGGACAAAATAAATGATATATATAACAATATAATAAATTTATCGACATGAAAAATAAAACAAAATTAAATGATGAATGTCATAAAAATAATTGAAAAAAACATCTTAAAAGATACGACTCTAATTCCGTAGTCTTGAACCTCATATCAGTCATGTATCTAAATCTAAACTACATAGAAATAAAAAAAATCAATAATAGGGTCTTTTGATGTCAAATATACATGCATTAATGAAATTATCTAAGGAACTAAATAGTACCTAAACAAGGTGTGAGTATGACTTAGTTGGATGACACCCATAGTGACTAAACAATCACGTTTGAATATGTAGTGCATGAAATATAACTTCAATCAACATTATTAATTCATAAATTATTACAAAACATAAAATAATCCCACTAAACCTCAGGCACTAGGTTGATACCCTAGGTCATCCATACATACTTCATCTCCATGTCGGATATCTCTCTAAAGTGGTGGATCCTCTTACAATAGGATAGATCACCCATGCTAGTCTTAGATTCTCCTTCATCAGGTTGAATCTCCCATGATGTGCCTCATCAAAAAAATTAACACTAGGGTCTAAGATTATATTACCTTTCTAGACGCCTTTACATCTTCATATGATTCTCATCACTTAGGGGTAATGTGACAAATCACACTGGACTCCATGTGAATGCGCAATGTTCGAGTCCGTTACATCTTCCCATGATAAAATATTTAACACCCCAAGATTTTATATTTCATTTTCTTTTTAAAGTAATTCAATTTCTTGCGCTACACGCAACACCGAGTTCAAGTGCATCACAACCTATCAAACTAGCCATTTAAAAAGTGGTTATGAATAGTATTAACCAAATTTTTTGTTTTATATATATCCTATTTAATTTTAACATTCATATTTTGTGTTTCTTAGACATAATATAAGGACAAATTCAATTTTTTAGATAAAAGAAGTATTTTTCAAAAAATGAAGGTATCCCGCATTTTAATGTAGAACCCTTTTTAAATCAAATATTTTACAATTTTATATATTTAGTCTAATGAAATTAAATTATTCTTTAGAAGAGGGAAATAAAAATTTAGTTTGAATAAATTTTTGGTACTTTTCTGATAACTTTCATATTTTGATGAATAGTGAAAACTACTAAATTTTTATTAAAAAAAACTTTTTTAATAAAAATTATTTATAGTGTTAAATTATACATTTTAGTGGTTTAAAAGTATAATTAGATTATATTTTTATCATTTAATATAATTTAGTACATTGGATTTAATTTCACATTTAAATTTTACATAAACACATGTCGATCTTTTGATAGTTTTTTCTTCTTAAAAACCCGCTTTCTGGTTTTGACTACTGGAATTAATTTTAAATTAATTAATGAAACTTATATATTTTCAATTTGGTAAAATTCACATCATTTTTGAATTTGTAATATCAAAATTATCTTTGTGTTAATTTTTGGTATTTTCTGGAAACATTCATTTTTTGATTAATAGTGAAAACACTACGTTGTAGATAAAAATCGTATTTTTCATTTAAATAATTATTTTTAATTAAAAATTTTTCTTAAAGTAAAAATAGATATATAATAAATATATTAGTCCAGTGTAATTCATTGGAGTCATTTTATAATAATATTAGACATATAAAATTTTATTGAACTTTTTTAACGTCTTTTACCCACCTTCTATGAAAATTTTCAAATTTGCATAAAACGTAATTTCACCACTTCTGAGAATTGAATTTCAAAAATAAGAGAGATAAATTTGAAATACTTAAGTATAATTTGGTTCAATAGGATGAAAGTAATTTTTGGTGAATAGTAACTTTGGAATTTTATTTACCACAATTAAAAGTAAATAGGGTAATTAAAGGTAAAAATGGTATTATAATTCCTCTAACATGTGTACCAATTCTATTGAATAATTGTATTTATACAAAAATAAACCTTAGGAGTAAAATATTATCCTTTTTGATCCACTTTTATTAGATTATGACATTTTTTATATTTTATTTAAAGAATAGTTAAAAGTGTTAAATTCAAATTCTAATAAATAAAACATTTTTAATATAGGATTATACATTAGATAAATAAAACTATAAATATTCATTATAAATATAAAAATATTTCCTACATCATTGTATTTTTTTTAGACATTATATAATTTAATTTATTTATGAAACAATGATGATGCGGTAATTACCTTATTAAAGAAAGGCTAAAATAATTGATGTTATAAATATTGAAATAAATGTAAATTGAAACTTTTGATTCCATACACAAAATTTATAGGTTAATATGAAATTATATGGTTTATTCAATTAATTTTTTCGAAGTAATCATGTTGTTAGTACTTTCACAAAAACTAAATACTAAATAGTGTCTAAATTGACATAAATGGGTTTTTAAAATAAATACTATTTTATTAAATTATATAATAGTCCTAAAAATATATGGTTAGTCCAAAGGGATTATATAATGATAGATATGTCATTAATGAATAACTTGAGGTTTTCTTGGAATTTTATAGTAAGTTTATTAACCATGTATTATAAAAATACAAGAAGACATTGTAAAAGTTAAAATATTTAACTAAGAGTTAAATCTAAAAGAAATGGTTAATATGTTGACCTAATATTCCCTAAAACCTATGTGTTGAGAGGTTTTATACCCATACCCACCTTATATTCAAAATAAATCCATTTTTATCTATTAGAAACCGAAAATTATTTTATAATAAATTAATATTTCTAGCTTTTCCTAAACTGCCCATCACCTCCCTTATATAAGGGTATTTCCCTTCTCTCAAATTCACACCTCCAAAGCCATTTTCTCAACCAAATCCTACTCAAATATTCTCCCAAATACCCTAATATCAACCTAGTGGCCTTAATTTTATCATAAATCCTACCTAAGGAGCCCTTTTGATAAAATCAAAAGGAAGCACCCGAAGAAGATATAATAATTTCATCAACTCTTTCAAAGTTTTTTTCTTCCTCCACTTCCTCTTTATTTGTTATTTCCATACCAAAATAATAAACCCATCAAATTATAAATACTGTGATGTTATTATAAATATGATACAACCATATTCATTATTCTTTCCATCATATGAATGACAAAGTCTTCATACGTGCGTACGTACGGCTTACCGTCTCCACGTCGTGGTGTAGTCTGTTATTCAACACTTCATTATTTGGTTGGGTATAATAATGAGTACAACATATTTAAATAATAAATATAACTTATTAATGATTCTATATATATGATATACCATCCAATTACATACTATTTCACTATCAATAGAATGATATTTTCACTCGTGCGTACGTACGGATTACCATCTCCACGAACGTGATGAGATTCATTCCCCATTGTAACCATTAAAGTATAATTATAATTTATTGGTTAAAAATAATGTTTAAGAACTTAATATCATTATAAATATGAATCAAATACATCTTATCCATAATAATCATGACTTATGTAATAAAACATATAAAGGAAGAGGAATCAGTTAAATCTGGAAACAATGATACTACTAAAATAGCATTAACAAAGAAATATTAGAAGATAATATATGATATCATATTTAAGTATGTGGTTCTATTATAATTTAATAACAAAAATTGAACTATTATACAGAAGGTTAATGTATCCTCTACTAAGGAAACGTATAAGTTAAGGGTTAATGTTACAATCTCTTTATTATTCGAGTAAGTTTATTCGTAAGTATCTACTGGTACTTATTTATCATCCTCATCCCTATTTCTTTAAAATGTATTTAATTTTTTTTTTCTTAGTATATGTGTTAAAGTCATTTATACCCTTGTTTGACTTTTTATATAATGTTTTTAAGGAATATTTTTGTCTCTTTCCATACAAGGTACTTTATGACCCTTTCGACAAATTAAGGAAAGAATGTTTTTTTAACTTATACGGAAGGTGCAGTTATTTTCCTCCATTATAAAACCTTAGAGGATTCCCTTGAAAGCTTATATAAATATTTTAAAAATAACTTTTTTCTCTACTTTTGAATTATTTCAAATTAGAAATAGATATTTCACTCAAATAATTTTTGGCATTATTTCATCTATTTCAACATCCTTTGTTGGATTTTACGCTTGTTTGAAGTTGATTTATTATGATAAAATATTCCATATTGTATTGAAGATTTTTTGATATGTTTGACAGTGGATGTGGTATTTTTATACCATTCATAGTTTATGGTTAAAGTATAGACATTTCATATTCTAGTTTTAAATATGAATGTTTATGTTACGTTTCATCCTTTTCATATGAGGAATGCTTTGGACGTAGTAAGTGACGGGTGGGGCCTACTATAGCCCCTCGATGAATTGTTAAGTCTCATGAAACAAACTAGTGTCTTTGCACAAGGCCTTGACAAAATCATTATTTGAAGTCTTGGCACGAGGACTTGTCTATGTGGTTATGATATCCGGTATTATGCATTCTATCATTATGTAATTAGCTATTGATATTACATGTGATTATTAGACTAGTAGAATATCCATGTGAATAATTAAAATGAATTATTTGATTTATATTTTCCATATTATACTAAAGTTTAAATTTAAAAGGCTTGTGTTTTAGTCTTATGCATTGCCTTAAATGTTTATCTTTTCTTAGGATAGTTTCTTCTATATTGTTATCCTTACTGAGCATCTGAGATCACCCCTTTATTTTGTTTTCTTTTTCCCAGGATGTGAAAAAGTATATTATGATTGACCTAGAGGGGTAGGCTAAGGGATATGATTGTGTTCAAAGGGGACACAATGTTGTTATTTTTTATTTATTGATATACTGTAAAACTTATGTATGTATCTATTACTTCTAAGGATACTAAACTAATCAGTCTTTCGAGACTTGATCTCTTGTGTTCATGCCAATGTATTAAAATAATGCACCGGCTCTAGGCTTCTGGGGTCAAGGGGTTACAGGTGGTATCAGAGTAATTTTAGTAAAAACCTTGGAAACTAGATTTAGAAAAACAATGATTAGAGTGTAACGTCCCAGATATGGGTGCCACTCTACGGGTGCCCCGAACTCGGTTTGCCACATTACCTCAAGCGCATTTCCCCAAACGCCAAAGGCTTCCGACTAGCAGCGAGGGCTCGGGACTGATAGTGGGGAAACTATGCCCTCATTTGTCAAAGTGTAGTGCAGCGGAATAAAATAGAAAGCATGCAACAACAGTGGAAGCAATAAACCATACACAAAAATAAACTCCAGTAAAAGGTAACCAACAGTTATATATATGAGGATGAAACATGTCTTAAGTTCTAAGAAAACAGCCAGAACATGTTAAAAAATAGTACAGTACAGTACAATACAGAGTACAGCAAAACCAAATCAAAACGAGTGATAGCATCACGAGCCTAAGCCCGGTCTCATGCTCCCCTACTCCACAGCAGCAATCAAATACCTGTATAGGGACCTTTTCCCCTATCCACACCTACAGAAACGTAATATGTTTGGGCCAAAAAGCATGACCCAAACAGGGAGTGAGAAATAATCTTAGTAGGCACCCACCAAAGGCCCGTGCTCAACTGTGTGTAAACATGCAACAAAAATGTGAAAAAGTAAATGCAATAAACTAAGCAGTACTCAAAAGTAACTAACATTACCAATTCATTATAAAGAAACCACCATAGTTAATTTCTATGTAAACAGTCAGTGTCCTCATACACGCGAACCCTTACCCTCAGGTAATCAGAGTCGTAAACCGTAGGTAATTTCCCTTAGGCATAACAGATATTGCCCTCAGGCATACGAAGTGTCACCCTCAGGAACAGAGTCTATTTCCCACAGGCACGGAAGAAGTTTCCCTCAGGCCGAAATAACTACTTCCCTTAGGCTAAAGGAAACACTGCCCTTGGGCTAAACAAGTAACTGGGACATTCCCAACATATAAACAAGAAGTCCAAATACAATTCCTCTCAAGGCAAAAGTAATGCATAATATAAACAAGGCATACCCTCGGGTATCCCATCCAAATGGCTAAATAGAGAAACACACCCCCGGGGTGGTCCTGGATCCAAACAGCGATCCCAAACAGCATTTTAATATCACATTTAATTACCTATACAATTATAGGTATTTAAACATACAATGCCTCAGCCACACGATACCCCAACATGGGTTTGTAGAAAAAAAATACACAAAAACACACAATAGTAGGAAATTAAACACCAAGCCATCTACCTTAAACACCCACAAATGGTATATGTGAACGTTGATTCCAGAAATGACCAAAGATGGCGTAGATCTAGGAAAAACAACCACACATTCAAACCTAAATAACTCTCCCACAGGAAAGAATTGGTAAGAACTACTCCAGGAGATGGGAGGGATTACCCGCGCGTTTCCAACGAGATCGTTCGAGGCGAAAACGGATTCCCAACACTCAATCTGGATATCCTTGAAGGTTCGGCCATCCCCTCCTGAGCTCCCATCCGATTCTAAGCCTTCCTTGTGAACAGGGTTGGCTACTGCCCATTTTAAGCGAAAAAAACAAAGTACGCGGTGTGTATTTTTGAGTACACGGCGTGTACTTCCTTCATTTAACTGTTCATCTGGCGGCACTTCCAAACTTTTCATCCATCGACATGAGTACACGGTGTGTATTCCCAACTACAGGGCGTGTACTGTCACCTAGCTGGCGGCTAGTTTCACCACCTTACTGTTTCATCTGCCGACTGACTACACGGCATGTAAAGGACCTCTACACAGCGTGTAGTCGGATTTTACACCCATCATCACCGACATGGCTACATGCCCTATGTACTTATCCCACACAGCCAGACTACATGGCGTGTGAAGAATTACATGGCGTGTAGTCCCAAAATTTAGGATTTTTCCCATTTTCTTTGTTTTCTCAACAACACTTAAGGAAAGGAGAAAAGGAGAAACCCTTACCTCAAAAATAAGAATCGGGTTCTTACAAACTTCCCACCTTAAATCAATTCATCCCCAAATTTCCATTCCAAGGGTGGTGAAGAGATATTCATGAAAAACTCTGGCCACTGAGCACGTACGTCGGTCTCCCGCTCCCAGGTTTTGTCCTACACTCGGCCATGCTGCCATAGCACCCGTATGAGAGGAACTGACCTACCTCGGAGAACCTTCATGATCCTATCCACGATACGAATCAAATGATCCTCAAAGGACACATCTACCTGAAGCTCAACCTCCTTGGGTTGAAAGATGTGAGATGGGTCGGAATGATATCTGCAGAACTGAGATACATGGAAGATGTCATGCATGGCTCGGTACCTCTGAGGTAACTGCAACCGATAGGCAACCAGCCTGACTCTCTCCAGAATATCGAATGGCCCCACATACCTCAGTGAAAGTTTACCCTATCTCCTGATCCGTCTATGTCCCAACCTCGGCAAAACATGTAGGAAAACCTGATCCTCGACCATGAACTCCAAAGGTCATCTGTGGCGATCAGCATAAGACTTATGACGAGACTGTAAGGTATCCATCCATTTTTGAATCAACTGGACCTGCTCAGAAGTCTCCTGCACGAGACGTGGTCCCAGTAAAGCTGCCTCACCTGCCTCTAACCAGCACAAGGGTGATCGGCATGGCCTACCATATAAAGCCTCATAAGGTTCCATCTCATTAGTTGCCTAAAAACTATTATTATAGGCAAACTCGAATAGGGGTAAATTCTTCTCCCAATAGCCCCCAAAGTCTAGGATGCATGCACACAGCATTTCCTCTAGCACCTATATCATACGCTCTGACTGGCCATCGGTATGAGGGTGGTAAGCTGTGCTCAGAAGAACATGTGTACCCAGTGCCCTCTGAGAACTCTACCAGAAATGAGATGTAAAACGGGCATCCCTATCTGAAATGATGGAACAAGGAACCCCATGAAGACGTACTACCTCGCAGAAATACAAATTTTCGAGCTCGTCAACACCGAAGGTCTTCTTGATCAGAAAAAAGTGATCTACCTTTGTGTGTCTTTCCACAACAACCCACACGGCATAACTGCCTCAAGGTGACCTCGTCAACCTAGTCACGAAATCCATCACTACATCATCCCATTTCCACTCCAGGATGGGTAACTACTGTAACAGTTCATCTGGCCTCTGACGCTCCGCCTTCACCTGCTGATAGGTGGAACATCTCATAACAAAACTAGCTACATCCCTCTTCATACCCGGCCACCAGTACTGACGTCTCAAGTCACGGTACATCTTGGTAACTCTGAGATGAACTTCCCAAACTGAATCATGAAACTCTCGCATCAACTCCTCGCGTATATCCCCGGGAACCCACACAAATCCATGGAAACACAGAATTCCATCATCGCCTATCGTCCAACCAGGAGGAGGGTCCTCACTTGCCACAGACTCTCATAGAACTAGGCCTTCAGGATCATATAGCTCTCTCATCCTCACTCTATCCAGTAGGGTAGAAGTCACAGCTAAAGATGAAAGATAGTTCTTCCCCTGAATGTCTTGCACCTCCAAATGCATCTTAGAGAACAAATCCATCAGCTGCCATTCACCACGGGCCTCCTGCACAAACTGTATCTGAGGCTTCCTGCTCAGTGCATCAGCTACTGCATTACCTTTACCAGGTGTATAGGCAATCTCAAAATCGAAGGACTGAAGGTATTCGACCCACCTTCACTACCTGAAATTCAAGTCACACTGAGTAAAAATATACTTGAGACTTTTGTGGTCGGTGAAAACCACAAAATGATCTCCCAAAAGATAATGTCTCCAACAGCGCAACTCATGCACAACTACAGCCAACTCGAGATCATGCGTTGGGTAATTCCTCTCATGTGACCTCAACTACCGAGACCCGTACGCAAAAACTATATCACCCTGCATCAACACTGCTTCCATCCTAATACCTGATGCATCATAATAAACTGTATAGCTCTTCCCCTTACTCTGGGAGTATCAAGATCGGTGTTGATGTCAACCTTCCCTTCAGCTCCTGAAAGGCTGTCTCGGAAGCTTCTTCCCAAACGAACTTCACACCCTTCTTAGTCAAACACATCAATGGTGCTGCTAAGCGGGAGAAGTCATATATGAAGCGTCTATAGTAACCAGCCATCCCTAAGAAACTCCGTATCTCAAACACGTTCTTAGGCTGCTCCCAGGACACTACTGCTCTAACCTTCTCTAGGTCTACTGCAAATCCTTCCTCTGAGATGATATGACCCAGTAAGTGAATCTGGTCTATCCTAAAGTGTCACTTTGAGAGCTTAGCATATAGCTGATGCTCTCTCAGTGTACTCAATACGATCTCAATATGGGTGGCATGGTCGTGTCAAGTGTGAGAGTAGACCAAAATTTCGTCCACGAATACTACCACAAAAGAATCCAGATGAGGATGGAACACATGATTCATCAGGTCCATGAAAATTGTTGGCATGTTTGTGAGTATGAACGGCATCTCCAATTAATCGTACACACCATATCAGCTCTGAAAGGCTGTAAGCGGTATATCCGATTGTCTCATGCACAGCTGATGATATCTTGATCTCAACTCAACCTTTGAGAACACTCGTGCTCCACGAAGTTGATCAAAAATATCATCAATCCTCAACAAGGGATATCGGTTCTTAACCGTCAATTGGTTCATCTTCCGATAATCCACACAGAGTCTGAGGGTACCGTCCACCTTTTTCGCAAAAAGGACAGGAGAACCCCAAGGAGAAGTACTGGGTCAGATTAAACCCTTTGCCTGTAACTCCTCTAACTGCCTCTTGAGCTCTAGAAACTCAGGTGTGGCCATCCTATAAGGAGGAATGGACACCGGCGCTTCTCCTGGCACAAGCTCGATAGAGAAATCCACATATTTCTCTGGAGGTAGACCTGAAAAGTCGTCTGGGAAGACATCCCTGAAACGATCAAGCATTGGAGGGAAATCCTTCTGAAATGTCCCCTGGTCATCCATATATAATCTCACAATCTGGGTTGTGACTCCACCTCGCCCATTATGAACTAGTCCAGGACTCGCCTGAACATCCCACTCGCCCTTGTATAGAAACTCTCCACCCTCTGGTGACATGAAACTCACCCTACGATGATATAAATCTACAAAGGCTCGAAAGGGGACCAACCAGTCCATCCCGGGAATGACATCATAGCTCGTCATCTCTAGGACATAGAGTTCCCATAGAAAGTAACACCCACCAACCTCAAGGGGACACTCCTTGCACTAACGCACACCAGCCGTTTTAGTCCCCAATAGATTGTCTGGAGTCATGATATCAGAAGAAGTAGAAACACAGATCCCAAGCCTCTCCACAACAGGTACAGATATGAAACTATGTGTAGCACCCGTATCAAAAAGTAAAGAAGATAATACAGAAGCTACTAGAATAGTACCTCTAACAGTAGAAGGTCCGGGATCCTGCTCCTGTTGGGTCTGTTGCACTGCATATGCATGCCCAATGCCGCAACCCTGCGACACAACTTGGATACCCTAAGTTGTCCCGCCCTACTACCTCTGAGATCCTGGTGTCTGGCTACCATGGCCAAGACCACAATCCCTGCCTACACGCCCTGACGTATTCCAGTTTCCCAGCTGGTAAGAAGGTGTTGGTCCTTCTCCCGCACGTGGAGTCTTCATAGAACCCCTCTCACTAGCCACAGGTGGAAACGCGCTGAAAAAGCGTTGCAGATGACCCATCTTGCCGCAAGCTCACCACTCCACTAGGTCACATGGACACTGAGGTCTCTTTTTCCCCTCCTTAAAACACTGGTAGCACCTGACTTGGCCACTTGAAACATCCTTCTGGCTGGCACTTCCACCCTGAGAGAAGTCCATATGTCGCTTCCTATTTCCAGTAGAAATAGTACCAAAGACTGGTGCTGAACCGCCATGGCCCACACCACTAGCTTCCCGTAGGTTCCTCTCTGTAATCAGTGCCTGGTTCACAATATCATGTACTAAAGACAAACTGAAAACATTCACCAGTGCCCAGATTTCATATCTAAGACCATCCTCAAATTGTATGTCCCTCAACGTCTCATCACCCCCCAGAACGGGTGAAAAACGCTAAAGCTCTATGAAACGAGCAGAATAATCCATCACCGACATAGCTCCTTGTTGCAGATTCATGAACTCTCGAGCTCTATCTGTCCTCAGCATCTCCGGAAAGAAGAAGTAATAGAAGACTACCTAAAAATATTCCAACGCCATGTCTCAGTGATGCTCTGCCTAAGTGGTAACATCCCACCACCTCTTGGAAGAATCACGCAGCATAAACATCGCGAGCTTGACCCTCCACCCTGGAGGTGTCTCAAGATGCTCGAAAATAGTCTACATAGACCCCAGCCAAGACTCCGCAGCCTTTGGTCCGCCATCCCCTGAAAATGAAGGAGGATGTTGCTGCAGGAAGATACGAGTAATCTTAGCCATAGATGTGGTATTCGGCGGTGCTCTCTGAAAGGTCTGCATGAACCGCATGAAACCTTCACGGAACTGTGCCTCCACGCCTGTGTCCGGTATAACGGCTGGAGCCACATCTGGATCTACTGGAGGATCAACTGGTATCCCATGGCCCACCATCTCCGGATTATAATTGTTGCTTCTCTCCTGGAGAACAATGTGTGTTCGTCTAGGCGGCATGACTCTACAAGGTCAAACGCACACCTTAGAACATGATTATCAAGGACTAAAAATGAAGGGACTGAAAAGGGAACAAAAGGAAGAAGGAATTCTAGATTTGAAAAACAAGACTACACAGTGTGTATAATGACTACACGGTGTGTACCTAACTTCTCTTCCCCTGCCCGGGTCCTTCTACACAGCCTAGCCACACGGATCCCGTTAAACAAAACTACACGACGTGTATTTAAGCTACACAGTGTGTATGGTGTAATTTTCCAACTTCCCTTGTCATTTGTGACACAGCTGACTACTCGGTTTGATACTACACAACGTGTTACACCCGCACATGCCGTGTACACCACCCCATTTCCCAGCCACATGGATAAGTCCACACGGTCTATCCTCGGACATGACTACACGACATGTACTAGACGAGCTTCGCCGACCCGTGTTGTTAGTTACAGAGCTGGACACACGACTCACAGTACACGGCGTGTTCTATATACACACGGCGTGTATGAGAATGGATTAAACCAACCCGTGTTGTTAGTTACACGGTCGGATCCCCAGGTCAGACTACACGGCGTGTTCGATAGTGGACATAGCGTGTATGTCTTACGGTCTCCTCCATCTGTGTTGTTAGTTACATGGGCGGACTCCGGGTCAACACTACACAGCGTGTACATCTGATACACGGCGTGTTTTCCCAAAGAATTTCCCTTCCCCGTGTTTCCACCCACATGGTTTGTGACACAGGAAGAGACTACACGGCGTGTACTCTGGGTACACGGCGTGTACTTAAAAAGTTTTCTTTTCTTCCCAAATAGAAGAACATACATGGCGTGTTTAAGGTACTACATGGTGTGTATACTGGGTTTCTGGACAGTATACCTCATAAAATTCTCTGGAACCAAGAAAATACCGAAAAACAACACCTAAGTGCCAAATTCCGATTCGTGAGGGCCCATACTCCCCACGAATCAAAGTATGACATCTTATCTACATTTTAACAAAAATAAACAGTCAATGGTAAATTCTGGTCAATGAGGGCCCATACTCCCCAAAAACCAAAGTTTGGCATCCATTCTTTCAATAGGCTCACACAAACATACCCTATCACATAACAGGTATTTATCAAGCAGCTATCACAACATCATGCTTTTTCTATCACAACAACTATCACAACAACATGCAATTTCTAATGCACCTACATGGCATGGAACTATGCATCGAATGTGACTTCTAGAATGTGCCTAAATGATACATGTGATGGCATACCCTCATCTCATCGTGTTACAACTAAATAGAACCCATGGATAAAATATAAATAGCACAATTACAAGTGTGTCACCCAACAGTGGAATCAAATCAACTTTAAATTGAAAAATCAGTAAAATTGAAATACGAGGTAAATTGGATTTTCCCTGTACATGGGTTAGCTATGCCTGGGAACAGCTTATTACCAACTACCATTCTCGTCCTATCCCAGACTAAGGTTCCAAATAGTAAGTCAAAGAATGGAACCCCTATGATACCACTTTGTAACGTCCCGGATCCGAGTGCCACTCTACGAGTGTCCCGAACCTAGTTCTCCACATGACCTCAAGCGCATTTCCCCAAACACCAGAGGCTACCAACTAGCAGCGAGGGATCGGGTCTGATAGTGGGGAAACTATGCCCTCATTTGTCAAAGTGTGGTGCAGTGGAATAAAATAGAAATCATACAGAAACAGCGGAAGCAATAAACCATACACAAAAATAACCAACTATAGTAAAAGGTAACCATTAGTTATATAGATGAGGATGCAACATGTCTTAAGTTCTAAGAAAATAGCCAGAACATGTTACAAAACAGTACAAGACAGTACAATACAAAGTACAGCCAAACCAAATCAAAAATGCTGATAGCATCGCAATCCTAATCCCAGTCCCATGCTCTCCTACTCCACAGTAGAAATTAAGTACCTATATAGGGACCCTTGCCCCTATCCACACCTACAGAAACGTAATCTGTTTGGGCCGAAAAGCATGACCCAAACAGGGTGTGAGAAATAATCTCAGTAGGCACCCACCAAAGGCTCGTGCTCAACTGTGTGTAAACATGCAACAACAATGTGAAAAAGTAAATGCAATAAACTAAGCAGTACTCAAAAGTAACTAACTTTACCAGTTATATTTCCATTTTAATATTCATTTCATCATTCATTATAAAGAAACCACCATAGTGAATTTCTATGTAAACAGTCAGTGTCCTCAGACACACAAACCCTTACCCTCGGGTAATCAGATTCGTAACCCGTAGGTAATTGTGCTCAGGCATAACAGATATTTCCCTTAGGTGTACGAAGTGTTTCCCTCAGGCACAGAGTCTATTTCCCACAGGCAAGGAAGAAGTTTCCCTCAGTCTGAAATAACTACTTCCCTCAGGTTAAAGTAAACATTGCCCTCAGGCTAAACAAGTAACTGGTTCATGCCCAATATATGAACAAGCAGTTCAAATACAATTCCTCTCAAGGAAAAAGTAATTCATAATATAAACAAGGCATACCCTCGGGTATCCCGGCCAAATGGCTAAACAGAGGAACGCACCCCCGGGGTGGTCCTGGATCTAAACAGCGATCCCAAATAGAATTTTAATATCACATTTAATTACATATACAATTCTAGGTATTTAAACAGCCAAGGAATCAGCCACACGATACCCCAACATGGGTTCGTAGCACGAAAATATACAAAAACACACAACAGATGTAAATTAAACACCAAGACACCTACCTTAAACACCCACGAATGGTATATGCGAACGTCGATTCCAGAAACACCGAAAGACGATGTAGATCTGGGAAAAACAACCACACATTCAAACCTAAATAACTCTCCCTCGGGAAATAATTGGTAAGAACTACTCATGGAGATGGAACGGCTTACCCACGTGGTTCCAACGAGATCGTCCGAGGAAAAACGGATTCATGACGCTCGATCTGGAGATCCTTAAAGGTTTGGCTATCCCCTCCCAAGCTCCCGTCCGATTCTAAGCCTTCCCTATGAACAGGGTTGGCTACTTCCAATTTTAAGCGGAAAAAACAAAGTACACGGCATGTACGTTTGAATACACGGCGTGTACTTCCTTCATTTAACTGTTCATTTGGCGGCACCACCAAACTGTTCATCCGTCGACATGAGTACACGGGGTGTATTCCCAACTACACGGTGTGTACTGTCTCCCAGCTGGTGGCTGCTTTCACCACCTTACTATTTCATCTGCCGACTAACTACACGGCGTGTAAAGGACCACTACATGCCGTGTAGTCAGCTTTTACACACTTCATCGCCGACATGGCTACACGCCCTGTGTACTTATCCCACACGGCTAGACTACACAGCATGTGATAAAGTACACGGTGTGTAGTCACAAAATTTCGGATTTTTCCCATTTTCTTTATTTTCTCAAAAACACTTAAGGAAATGAGAAAATAAGAAACCCGTACCTCAAAAATAAGAACCGTGTTCTTACAAACTTCCCTCCTTAAAGCAATTCGTCCCCGAATTTCCCTTCCAAGGGTGGTGAAGAAATAGTCGTGAACAACTCTAGACACTGAGCACGCATGTCAGTCTCCCACTCCCAAGTTTCGTCCTGCACTCGGCTATGCTACCATAGCACCCGTACGAGAGGAACTGACCTGCCTCAGAGTACCTTCGTGCTCCTATCCACAATAAAAATCGGAAGCTCCTAAAAGGACGCATCTACCTGAAGCTCAACCTCCTCGGGTTGAAAGACGTGAGACAGTTCTAAATGATAGCAGTGCAACTGAGATACTTGGAAGACGTCGTGCATGGCTCGGTACCCCTGAGGTAACTGCAACCGATAGGCAACCAGCCTGACTCTCTCCAGAATCTCGAATGGCCCCACATACCTCGGTGAAATTTTACCCTGTCTCCTGATCCATCTGTGTCCCAACCTCAGCAAGACACATAGGAAAACATGATCCCTGACCATGAACTCCAAAGGTCGTATGCGGTGATCAGCATAAGACTTCTGACGTGACTGAGCGGTAGCCATCCATTTCGGAATCAACTGGACCTTATTAGAAGTCTCCTGCATGAGACGTGGTCCCAGTAAAGCTGCCTCACCTGCCTCTAACCAGTACAAGGGTGATCGGCATGGCCTACCATATAAAGCCTCATAACGTTCCATCTCAATAGTTGCCTAAAAACTATTATTATAGGAAAAATCGACTAGGGGTAAATGCTTCTCCCAAGATCCCCCAAAGTCTAGAATGTATGCATGCAGCATGTCCTCTAGAACCTGTATCGTATGCTCTGACTCGTCATCGGTCTGAGGGTGGTAATCTGTGCTCAGAAGCACCTGTGTACCCAGTGCCCTATGAAAACTCTACCAGAAACGAGATGTAAAACAGGAATCCCTATCTTAAATGATAGAATGAGGAACCCCATGAAGACGTACTACCTCGCGGATATACAACTTTCCGAGCTCTTCAACATCGAAAGTCTCCTTGATCAGAAAAAAGTGAGGTACCTTTGTGATTCTGTCCACAACAACCCACACGACATCATTGCCTCGAGGTGACCTCGGCAACCCAGTCACGAAATCCATCGTGACATCATCCCATTTCCACTCCGGGATGGGTAACTACTATAACATTTCAGCTGGCCTCTAATGCCCCTACTTCACCTGCGGACAGGTGGAACATCGCGTAAAAAAACCAGCTACATCCCTCTTCATACCCGACCACCAGTACTGACGTCTCAAGTCACGGTACATCTTGGTAACTCCGGGATGAACTGCCCAAACTGAAGCATGAAACTCCTGCATCAAATCCTCACGTATATCCCCTGGAACCCACACTTATCCATGTAAATGCATAATTTCATCATCGCCTATCGTACAACTCGTAGAACTAGGCCTTCTGGATCAGATAGTTGTCTCGTCCTCACTCTATCCAGAAGGGTAGAAGTCACATCTAAAGATGAAATATAGATCCACCCCTGACTGTCCTGCACCTCCAAATGCATCTCAAAGAACAAATCCATCAGCTGTCATTCACCACTGGCCTCCTGCACTACTTGTATCTGAGTCTTCTTGATCAGTGCATCAGCTACTGCATTACCTTTACCAGGTGTATAGGCAAGCTCAAAATCGAAAGACTGAAGGTATTCGTCCCACCTCCAATGCCTTAGATTCATGTCACGTTGAGTAAAAATATACTTGAGACTTTTTTGGTCGGTGAAACCCACAAAATTCTCTCCCAATAGATAATGTCTCCAACAGCACAACACATGCACAACTGCAGCCAACTCGAGATCATGCATCGGGTAATTCCTCTAATGTTGCATCAACTGCCGAGACCCGTATGCAACAACTTGATATCCCTACATCAACACTTCTCCCTGCCCAATACCTTATGCTTCACAGTAAACTATACAGCTCTTCCCCTGCTCTGGGAGTATCAGTATCAGTGCTGATGTCAACCTTCCCTTCAGCTCCTGAAAGGCTATCTCGCAAGCTTCTGCCCAAACGAACTTCACACCCTTCTTAGTCAAACCCATCAACGGCGTTTCTAAGCGGGATAAGTCCTGTATGAAGAATTTGTAGTAACCAGACAGCCCTAAGAAACTCTGTATCTCAAACATGTTCTTAGGCTGCTCCCAGGACACTACTGCCTCAACCTTCTCTAGGTCTACTGCAACTCCTGCCTCTGAGATGATATGACCCAGGAAGTGTATCTAGTCCATCCAAAAGTAGCAATTTGAGAGCTTAGCATATATCCGATGCTCTCTCAGTTTACTCAATGCGATCCCAATATGGGTGGAATGGTCGTGTTGAATGTGAGAGTACACCAAAATGTCGTCCACGAATACTACCACAAAATAATCCAGATGAGGATGGAGCACACGATTCATCAGATACATGAAAACTGGTGGCGCGTTTATGAGTCCTAACGGCATCACCAAGTACTTGTACAGACCATATCTGCTCCGAAGGGCAGTAAGTGGTATATTCGATGGTCTCACGCGCAGCTGATGATATCCTGATCTCAATTCAACCTTCGAGAACATTCGTGCTCCACGAAGTTGATAAAAAAGATCATCAATCCTCGACAAGGGATATTAGTTCTTAATTTTCAACTGGTTCAGCTTTCGATAATCCACATAGAGTCTGAGGGTACCGTCTGCCTTCTTCGCAAAAAGGACCAGAGAACCCCATGGAGAAGTACTGGGTCAGATGAAACCCTTTGCCTGTAACTCCTCTAACTGCCTCTTGAGCTCCTGCAACTCAGGTGTTTCCATCCTATAAGGAGGAATGGACACCGGTGCTGCTCCTGGCACAAGCATGATAGAGAAATCCACCTCTCGCTCTGGAGGTAGACCTGAAAAGTCATCCAGGAAGACATCCCTGAAATGATCAACCACTAGAGGGAAATCCTTCTGACATGTCCCCTGGTCATCCAGATATAAGCTTGTAATCTGGGCTGTGACTTCACCTCTCCCATGATGCTCTGGTCCAGCTAGACTTGCCTGAACATCCCACTTTCCCTTGTATAGAAACTCTCCGCCCTCTAGTGACGTGAAACTCACCCTGCGATGATAGCAATCTACAAAGGCTCGAAAGGGGACCAACCAGTCCATCCAGAGAATGAAATCATAGATCATCATCTCTAAGACATAGAGGTACCATAGAAAGTGACACTCACCAACCTCAAAGGGTCACTCCTTGCACTAATGCAAACCAGCCATTTTAGTCCCCAGCGGAGTGTCTAGCGTCACGATATCAGAAGAAGTAGAAACACATAGACAAAGGCTCTCCACAACGGGTACTGATATGAAACTATGTGTAGCACCCTTATCGAAAAGTATAAAAGATAACACAAGAGATACTAGAATTGTACCTCTGATAGCAGAAGGTATGGGATCCTACTCCTGCTGGGTATGTTGCACTGCATATGCCTGCCCAGTGCCACAACCCTACGACACAGCCTGGCTACCCTGAGTTGTCCCACCCTGCTACCTCTGAGATCCTGGTGTCTGGCTACCATGGCCACGACCACCATCCCTGCCTGAATGCCCTGACGTATTCCAGTTACCCGACTGGTAAGAATATGCTGGTCCTGCTCCCATACGCGGAGTCTACACAGAACCCCTCTCACTAGCCACAGGTGGAAACGCCCTACAAAAGCGTTGAAGATGACCCATGTTTCCGCAATGCTCGGCACTCCACTGGGTCACGTGGACACCGAGGTCTCTTGTTCCCCTCTTTACCACACTGGTATCACCTGACTTGACCACTTGAAACATCCTTCTGGATGGCACTGCCACCCTGAGAGAAGTCCATATGTCGCTTCCTCTTGCCAGTAGAAATAGTACCAAAGACTGGTGCTGAACTACCCTAGCCCACACCACTAGCTTCCCGCAGGTTCCTCTCTATAATTAGCGCCTGGTTCAAAATATCATGTACTGAAGGCAACCTGAAAACATTCACCAGTGCCCGGATGTCATATCTAAGACCATCCTTAAAGCATCTAGCCCTCAACATCTCATCACCAACCAGAACGGGTGAAAAACGCTGAAACTCTGTGAAACGAGAAGAATAATCCATCACCGACATAGCGCCCTGCTGAAAATTCATGAAATCTAGAGCTCTATCTGCCCTCAACATCTCCGAAAATAATAATTCATAGAAGACTGCCTAAAAATCTTCCCATGCCATGTCTATGTGATGCTCTGACTAAGTGGTAACATCCTACCACCTCTTGGAGGAGTCACACAGCATATAAGTCGCGAGCTTGACCCTCCTCCCTGGAGGCATCTCAAGATGCTCAAAAATAGTCTCCATAGACCCAAGCCAAGACTCCGCAGCCTATGGTCCGCCATCCCCTGAAAACGTAGGCGGATGTTGCTACTGGAAGATATGAGTAAGCTCAGCCATAGATGTGGCATCTGGCAGTGCTCACTAAAAGGTCTTCATGAACCACATGAAACATTAACGGAACTGCGCCTCCGTGCCTGTGTCTGATATAACAGCTAGCGCCACATCTGGCTCTGCTGGAGGATCAACTGGTAGCCCATGGCCCACCATCTATGGAGTATAATCGTTGTCTCTCTCCTGGTGAACGATGTGTGGTCGTCTCGACGGCATGACACTACAAGGTCAAACGCACACCTTAGAACATGATTATCAAGGACTGAAAACAAAGGGACCGAAAAGGGAACAGAAGGAAGAAGGCATTCAAAATTTTCAAAACAAGACTACACGGCGTGTATACTGACTACACGGTGTGTAACTGACTTCTCTTCCCCATCCCGAGTCCTTCTACACAGCCTAGCCGCATGGCTCCCGTTAAACAAAACTACACGGCGTGTATTTAAGCTACATGACGTGTATGGTGTAATTTTCCAACTGCCCTTGTCGTTTGTGACACGGCCGACTACTCAGCTTGATACTGCACGGCGTGTTACACCCGCACACAGCGTGTACACCACCCTGTTTCCTAGCCACATGGCTAAGTCCACACGGTCTGTCCTCAGACAAGACTACACGGCGTGTACTAGACGAGCTTCGCCGACCCATGTTGTTAGTTACATGGCTGGACACACGACTCACACTACACAGCGTGTTCTATATACACACGACATGTATAAGAATGGATTACACCGACCCGTGTTGTTAGTTACATGACCGGGTCCCCAGGTCAGACAACATGGCGTGTTCGATAGTGGACATGGTGTGTATGTCTTAAGGTCTCCTCCGTCCGTGTTTTTAGTTACACGGGCGAACTCCGGGTCAACACTACATGGCGTGTACATCTGGTACACGACGTGTTTGCCCCAAGCATTTCCCTTCCCCGTGTCACCGCCCACACAGTTTGTGACACGGGAAGAGACTACACGGCGTGTACTCAGGGTACACGGCATGTACTTAAAAAGTTTTCATTTCTTCTCGAACAAAAGAACATACACTGCATGTTTAAGGTACTACACGGCGTGTATACCGGGTTTCTAGACAGTATGCCTTAGAAACTTCTCTGGAACCCACAAAATACCGAAAAACAACACCTAAGTTCCAAATTCCGATCCGTGAGGGCCCATACTCCCCACGAATCAACGTTTCACATCTTATATATGTTGTAACAAAAATAAACAGTCAATGGTCTGCCAAATTCCGGTCAATGAGGGCCCATACTCCCCAAAAACCAAAGTTTGGCGTCCATTATTTCAACAGGCTCACACAAACATACCCTATCATATAACAGGTATTTATCAAGCAGTTATCACAACAACATGCTTTTTCTATCACAACAACTATCACAACAACATGAAATTTATAATGCACCTATATGGCATGGAACTATGCATGGCATGTGACTTCTAGCATGTACCTAAATGATGCATGAGATGGAGTACCCTCATCTCATTGGGTTACAACTAAATAGAACCCATGGATAAAATATAAATAGCACAATCACAAGTGCGTCACCAAATGGTGAAATCAAATCAACTGAAAATTGCAAAATCACTAAAATTTCAATACGAGGTAAATTGGCTTTTCCCTATACACGGGTTAGCTACGCCCGGGCATAGATTATTACCAACTACCATTATCGTCATATCCTAGACTAAGGCTCCAAATAGTAAGTCAAAGAAAGGAAGCCCTCTGATACTAATTTGTAATGTCCCGGATCCGGGTGCCACTCTACGGGTGCCCCAAACCCGGTTCGCCACGTGACCTCTAGCGCATTTCCCCAAACGCCAGAGGCTGCCGACTAGCAGCGAGGGCTCGGGTCTAATAGTGGGGAAACTATTCCCTCATTTGTCAAAGTGTAGCGCAGCGGAATAAAATAGAAAGAATACAGCAACAGCGGAAGAAATAAACCATACACAAAAATAAACAACTGTAGTAAAAGGTTACCAACAGTTATATAGATGAGGATGCAACATGTCTTAAGTTCTAAGAAAACAGCCAGAACATGTTACAAAATAGTACAACATAGTACAACACAATCTATAGAAAAACCAAATCAAAATGGCTGATAGCATCGCTAGCTTAAGCCAGGTCCCATGCTCCCCTACTCCACAGAAGCAATCAAGTACCTATATAGGGACCCTTGCCCCAATCCACACCTACAGAAACGTAATCTAGGTGGGCCAAAAATCATGACACAAACAGGGTGTGAGAAATAATCTCAGCAGGCACCCACCAAAGGCATGTGCTCAACTGTGTGTAAACATGCAACAACAATGTGCAAAAGTAAATTCAATAAACTAATCAGTACTCCAAAGTAACTAACATTACCACTTATATTACCATTTTAATATTCATTTCATCATTCATTATAAAGAAACCACCATAGTGAATTTCTATGTAAACAGTCGGTGTCCTCAGACACGCAAACCCTTACCCTCATATAATCAGAGTCGTAACCCGTAGGTAATTTCCCTTAGGCGTAACAGATATTGCCCTCAGGCGTAAGAAGTGTCACCCTCAGGCACAGAGTCTATTGCCCACAGGCACGGAAGAAGTTTCCCTCATGCCGAAATAACTACTGTCCTCAGGCTAAAGGAAACACTTCCCTCAGGAAAAACAAGTAATTGGGCCATGCCCAACATATAAACAAGAAGGTCAAATACAATTCCTCTGAATGAAAAAGTAATGCATAATATAAACAAGGCATACCCTCGGGTATCCCGACCAAACGTCTAAACAGAGGAACGCACCCCCAGAGTGGTCATGGATCCAAACAGCAATCCCAAATAGTAATTTAATTTCAAATTTAATTACCTATACAATTCTAGGTATTTAAACATCCAAGGCCTCATCCACACGATACCCCAACATGGGTTCGTAGCATGAAAATACACAAAAACACACAACAGTTGGAAAATAAACACCAAGACACCTACCTTAAACACCCACGAACGGTATACGCGAATGTTGATTTTAGAAACGCCCAAAGAAGACGTAGATCTGGGAAAAACAACCACACATTCAAACCTAAATAACTCTCCCTCAGTAAATAATTCGTAAGAAATACTCAAGGAGATGGGAGGGCTTACCCGCGTGGTTCCAACAAGATCGTCCAAGGTGGAAATGGATTCCCGACACTCGATCTGGAGATCCTTGAAGGTTCGGTAGTCCCCCCCCCCCCCGAGATCCCGTCTGATTATAAGCCTTCCCTATGAACAGGGTTGGCTACTACCCATTTTAAGTGAAAAAAACAAAGTACACGGCGTGTACTTTTTAGTACATTGTGTGTACTTTTTAGTACATTGTGTGTACTTCCTTCATTTAATTGTTCATCTGGTGGCACCGCCAAACTATTCATCCATAGACATGAGTACACATCGTGTATTCCCGACTACATGACATGTACTGTCACCCAGCTGGCGGCTACTTTCACCACCTTACTATGTCATCTGTCGACTGACTACACAGTGTGTAAAGGACCTCTACACGTCGTGTAGGTGGATTTTACACCCTTCATCGCCGACATGGCTACACGCCCTATGTACTTATCCCACATAGCCAAACTACACGATGTGTGAAAAAGTACATGGTGTGTAGTCCCAAAATTTAGGATTTTTCCCATTTTCCTTATTTTCTCAAAAACACTTAAGTAAAGGAGAAAAGAATAAACTCGTACCTCAAAAATAAGAACCAGGTTCTTACAAAGAGATCATTACCCAAAGATAGACTTTGGGTATTAGTATAGAAGAACTTCATATAATTTTGGTAATATGGAGATTTTGTGAGTTTTCCAAGAAATACATCCCTTTCTGGATACTACGGTGGACATGGTTCTAGCACAGATGTACCTAGGAGTGAAACCTCTGACAAGGATTTTTGGGCTTGACCCGGGGTATCCTGGTACATGACAACGGGCCTTACTGCACACTTGGTTTCAAACTCATGGGAGATATTCTTAGGATAATTAACATATTATTTACAAACCATTGTGAAGGATTTATGAGTAAATATTTCAGCAATGAAACCATTTTTATGAGACTAGATAGGTGAAAATATTCAATTAACTTTGAGAATTTTTCTTTTTTTGGATTATACATTATGATCTAATCTAACCTAGTGTATGTCTTCATTTAGAAATGGTTCCATGTAGAAAGAATGAGAACTCCAGTAATACGCATGATCCAAAGAGTAAGAAGGATCCTACATTTCATGGTCTTAAGCCAATATTCCGAAGGGAAGTACCCCCAATGTATTATCGTCATTTGAAGAAATATTATCATGTGTTAATAAGATAAGTAAATAATTCTTGGAGTCCTAGGTCTTTGAAGGTAATCCATAAAATAAGATAATGGTAGAGAGAAATATGGATAAATGGAATAAGGGAAAGAAAGATTTTCCCATATGTTATAACTATAGAATGAATCACCCTGGGAAGTTCTTGTAAGGACTGGGTTTTTTTTATAAGTGTGGAAAAAAGGGTTATTAAGAAAAATAATGCAAAGGGAACAAATTAAAGACTAATATTTAGTGTTTCAACTATAGTGAAATTGGGGAATATGCAAATAAATGTCCTAAGAATCAAGTAAATATAGCTCATACAAATCAAAGGGATCAAGGTCAAGCATAAGTTGTTAGTATGGTCGACATGGAATAATTAATGTATTTGTGCTTCTGGATTGAAGAATTATGTCATTTGAGTGTTGTATCAACAATGTACCAGTTATGTGAATTATGGAAATAAAAAAGTATTGTACTGTAGTACTATTTCATTAAGGATTTGAGATTGTATGCTACTAAGAAAAATGAATAAATAGAAAGTTAAACTTGTTAGAAAATACATGTTTGATGGAAAGATAAACCTTAATATGGTCCTGATAACAAGATAACTGATTTGGATAATGTAAATTGGGTATTATTGACATCCTTGGAATTGATTAATGGTTTTTTAAATAGTGGTTCATACCATCATTATTGGGATTTTTCTACATTTTTGAATTTAAGGTGTATACCTAGTATTTTATGCTTTAAATAAGTAATGAGGATCAATGAATGTATTCAATATGGTTTTCTCGTAATTCAGTTTATTACTATGTTTTAAGAGAATACACGATGAAGGTTTTGTATAATATGTGACCTTCGTTATAAATTTTGGACTGTGAGTTTGGACCAAAGTATTGTGGATAAGTATAAAGGTTGGAATGGATTATGTTTGAAATTTGATAATATTGTTTAAGGTTAAATAATTTCATAAGATTATTGTTATATTTTTATAAAAAGGACAACCTGGAGGTCGGGCGATAACCCGTTGTGTCTAACAAGATCGCGAGACTTGAACCCACAACCGAAGGGCGACAAGGGTACATCACATACCACTGGCCTACGTGATGTTCTGGTTTTTGTAATGTAGTTGTTTTAAAAAAATGGTATAACAGATTAATTATAAATTCTTTTTTTTTGAAACCCTATAAGATTAGTTTTAATAAAATATTTTTGAGTTCTATTATCTTTTGGATTGAAAGATGAGTTTTTGGTTGAAATTAGTTAATGGATGGAACTATACTTGTCAAGTATTCTTTTTTATTCTTATTATATGAAGAAATTAATTCCTAAACATTATTTAAAGGATCTAAGAACCCAAAAAACAAATTCTTAATAACTTATGTTTTGTTTAACTGATGATATTTTAAATCATCATAGATTTATGGATTTGAGGCCCTCAATTTTCCATTTCCTATTCATTTGATTTTGATTGATGACCTCAATCACTCCATATAAATATTTACATTTTCCCTCTAATTATGTGTATATAATTTCCACCAATGTTCTTCTATTCGAAACCCTAATTTTGTAGTGACTTTTTTATTTCTATTTCCCTCTTATTAAGACTACATTTTGTTAACCCTATTTACGATGTGGGTTTTCCATAAAGGTATTTTTTATTTTCAACCTTTTATTTTCGAAGAACAATTTCAAATTGCGAGGAAGAAATTTATTGAAGGAGGTGAGAATGTAACACCCCAATATTTAATAGTACATTGTCTCCTTAATGTAATTCAATATCTTGCGCTACACGCAACACTGAGTCCAAGCGCATCACGACCTATTGAACTAGCCGTTTAAAAAGAGGTTATGAATAGTATTAACCACATTTTGAATTTTATATATATACTATATAATTTTAACATTTATATTTTGTGTTTCATAGACATAATATAAGGACAAATTCAATTTTTCAGATAAAAGAAGTATTTTCCAAAATATGCAATTTTTCCACATTTTATGGAGAACCCTTTTTAAATCCAATATTTTACAATTTTATATATTAAATTTAATGAAATTAAATTTTTCTTTAGAATTGGGACATAAAAATTTAGTTTGGATAAATTTTTGGTACTTTTCTGACAACTTTCATATTTTGATGAATAGTGAAAATACAAAATTTTAATTAAAAACAACTTTTTTAATTGAAATAATTTATAGTGGTAAATTATAAATTTTTGTGGTTTTAGAGTATAATTAGATTATATTTTATCAATTAATATAATTTAGGTCATTGGATGTAATTTTACATTTAAATTGTACATAAACACAAGTCAATCTTTTGATAGTTTTAACTTCTAAAAAACCTTCTTTTTTGTTTTGAAAATAGGAATTAAGTTTAAATTAATTAATGAAACTTATATGTTTTAAATTTGGTAAAATTTTCATCATTTTTTAATTTTTAATATCAAAATTATTCGTGGGTGAATATTTGGTATTTTTATCGAAACATTCAATTTTTTATGAAGAGTGAAAAACACTACGTTATAGATAAAAACCGAATTTTTCATTTAAATAATTATTTTTATTTAAAAATTTATCATCATGTAAAAATATATACAAAATGAATATATTATTCCAATTTAATTCATTGAATTCATTTTACAATAATATTAGGCATATAAAATTTAAGTGAACTTTTTTAATGTCTTTTACCCACCTTCTAGGCACATTTACAAATTTGCATAAAACGTAATTTTACTACATCTCTAAATTGAATTTAAAAAATCTAAGAGACACAGTTGACATCATTAAGTAAAATGTGTTTTAATAGGATGAAAATAATTTTTGGTGAATAGTAACTTTTGAAATTTATTTACCACGGTTAAAAGTAATTAGGGTAATTAAAGGTAAAAATGATATTATAATTACCCTAAAACATGTTCTAATTCTATTGGATAAGTGTATTTTGACCAAAATAAACCTTATAAATAAACTATTATCCTTTTTGATCCACTTGGATTAGATTGGGACATTTATTATATTTTACTTAAAGAATAGTTAAAAGTGTTAAATTAAAATTTTAATAACTAAAACATTTTTAATATAGGGTTATACATAAGATAAATTCAACTATAAAGATTCATTATGAATCTAAAAAGTTTTCCTACATCATGGTATTTTATTAATAATTTTTAAACATTATATAATTAAATTTATTTATGAAACAATGATGATGCAGTAATTACCTTATTAAAGAAAGACTAAAATAATTGATGTTATAAATATTAAAATAAATGTAAATTGAAACTTTTGATTATATAAAAGAATTTTATAGGTTAATATGACATTTTATGATTGATTAAATGAATTTTTCTCGATGTAATCATGTTTTTATGACTTTCACAAAAACCAAATACTAAATAGTGTCAAAATTGACATAAATGTGTTTTTAAAACAAATACTATTTTATTAAATTATATAATAGTCCTAAAAATATAAGGATCATCCAAAGTACTTATATAATGATAGATATGTCATTAATAAAACATTTTTGGTTCTATTGACATTTTATAGTAAGTTTATTAACCTTGTATTATAATAATACTAGACGACATTGTAAAATTTAAACTATTTAACTAAGAGTTAAATCTAAAAGATAAGGTTAATATGGTGAACTAAAGTTTTCTAAAACCTATTGGTTGAATTTTTTCGGACCCATCCCCAACTTAGACTTTAAATAAATCCATTTTCAGCTATTTGAAACCGAAAATGATTTTATAATAAGTTAATATTTCAATATTTTCCAAAAGTACCCCCCACCTCCCTTATAAATGGGTACTTCCCATTCTTTAATATTCACACCTCCAAATCCATTTGGATCATCCAAACCGTGCTCAAATATCCTCTTAAATACCCTAAATTCAACCTAGAGGCCTTACATTCATCATAAATTCAACCTAAGGAGCCCTTTTGATCAAATCAAAAGGAAACACCCGAAGAAGTGGTAATAATTTCATCACCTCTTTCAAAGTTATTTTCTTCTTCCACGTCCTCTTCCTTTGTTGTTTCCATACCAAAATAATAACTTCATTAACTTATACATACAATGATTTTATTATAAATATGGTATAACCATATTTCTTATTATATCAATCCTATGAATGAAAAAGTCACCATACGTGCGTACGTACGGATTACCGTCTCCACTACGTGGTGTAGTTTGTTATTCAACACTTCATTATATGGTTGGGTATAATAATGAGTATAACTAATGTAAATAGTGAATATAACATTTTAATTATTCTGTATATATGATATACCATCCAATTACATATTAATTTACCATCAATAGAATGGTATTATTGCTCGTGCGTGTGTACGGATTACCGTCACCAGGAACGCATTGAGATTTATTCCCCATCGTAACCACTAAAGAATAATTTTCATTTGATGATTAAAAATAATATTTAAGAACATAATATCATTCTGTATATGAATCAAATACATCCTATCCATATCAAACATTACTTACGTTACAAAACATATAAAGGAAAATGAATCAGTTAACACCGGAAATAGTGATACTACTAAAACATTATTAACAAATCAATATTAGAAGATCATATAAGATATCATATTTTAGTATGTGTTTATTGTATAATTTATTAAAAATTTTTGAACTATTATATAAGAGGTTAATATATTCTCGAATAAGGAAAAGTACAAGGTAAGGTTTAATTTTACAATCTTCTTATTATCCGTGGTTATTTATTTGAAAGTATATACTGGTATTTCTTTATCATCCTCATCCGTGTTTCAAAAAAATTTATTTAAATTTTTTTTTACTATTTCCTATTCTATGGGTTAAATTCATTTATACCCTTGTTTTTCTTTTTATATAATTTTTTGAAAGGAATTTTTCTATCGCTTTTCCAAACAAGGTACTTTATGTCCCTTTCAACTAATTAAGGAAAGAATGTTTTTTAACTTATATGGAGGGTGAACTATTTTCCTCCATTATAACACCTTAGAATCTTCTGTTGAAAGCTTATAAGAATATTTTAAAAATAAATGTTTTCTCTTATTTTGAATGATTTCAAAGTAGAAATAGATATTTCACTCAAATATTTTTTGTATTTATTTAATCTATGTCAACATCATTTGTTTGATTTTACGCTTGTTTGAAGATGATTTATTATGATACAATCTTCCATGTTGTATTGAAGGTTTTGTGATATATTTGACTGTGGATGTGTAATTTTTATACCATTCATAATTTATGGTTAAAGTATTAATATTTCATATGCAATTTTTAATTACGAATGTTAATGTTATGTTTCGACCTTTTCATATGAGGAATTCATTGGACATAGTGAGTGATAAGTGGGGTCTGCTATAGCCCCTCAATGCATCGGTAGGTATCATGAGACAAACTAGTGTCTTGGAACAAGTCCTTGACAAAATCATTATTTGTTGTCTTGGAATGAGGCCTTGAATATATGGTTATGATGTCTAGTATTATTCATTCCATCATTATAAAATTAGCTATTGATATTACATGTGATTATTTTACTAGTAGAATATCCATGCAAATAAGTAAATGGAATTATTTTATTTATATTTGCCATATTGTACTGAAGTTTAAGTTTAAAATTCATTGGTTTTATTATTATACATTTCCTTAAATGTTTATGTTTTCTAATGATAGTTTATGCTATATTTTTATCCTTACTGAGAATCTAAGATCACCCCTTTATTATGTTTTCTTTTTTCCAGGATGTGAAGAAGTATATTATGATTGAACAATAGGGATAGGCTAAGGGATATGAGTGTGTTCAAAGGGGACACAATATTGTTGTTTTTTTATTTCATAATGTAATGTAAAACATATGTATGTATATAGTAATTCCAAGGATACTAAACAAATTGGTCTTTCGAGACTTTATCTATTGTGTTCATGCCAGTTTATTAAAATAATGCACTAGATCTAGGCTTCTGGGGTCGGGGCGTTACAGTTGGTATCAGAGAAATTTTAGTAAAATCCTTGGAAACTAGATTTAGAAAAAACTCTGATTAGAGATCATTACCCAAAGATAGAATTTGAGGATTAGTATAGAAGAACTTACAAAAAATTTGGTAATGTTGAGATTTTGTGAGTTTTCCAAGAAATATATCCCTTTCTGGATACTACAAGTGGACATGGTTCTAGCACAAATGTACCTAGGAGTGAAAAATCTAACAAGGAGTTTTAGAATTGGCCAGGGGTATCCTAGTACACGACAACGGGCCTTACTGCACACCTAGTTTGACACTCCCGGGGGGATACGCTTAAGATAATTCACATTTTATTTGCAAACCATTATGAAGGATTTATGAGTAAATATGTCAGCAATGAAACCATTTTTATGAGACAAGATGTGTGAAAATATTCAATCAATTTTGATAATTTTTCTAGTTTTTGGATTATACATTATGATACGATCTAACCTAGTGTATGTCGTCATTTAGAAATGGCGCCCAGTAGAAAGAATGAGAACTCCAGTAATAAGCATGATCTAAAGAGTAAGAAGGATCCTATAATTCATGGTCTTAAGCCAACATTTTAAAGTGAAATAGCCTCCAATGTATTCTCATCACTTGAGGAAATATTATCATGTGTTAATAAGATAAGTAAATAATTCTCTGAGTCTTATGTCTTTTAAGGGAATCCATAAAAGAAGAAAACGTTAGAGAGAAAGATGGATAAAGGGAAGTAGGGAAAGAAGGATTTTCCCATATGTGATAACTAAGGAATTAATCATCATGGGAAGTGCTTGTAAGGATAGGGTGTTTTCATAAGTGTGGAGAAAAGTTTCATTAAGAAAAATAATTCAAAGGGAACAAATAAAAGAATAATATTCAGTGTTTCAACTATAGCGAAATGGGGAAATACGAAAATAAATTTCTTAAGCATCAAGAAAATATAGCTCATAAGAATCATAAGGATCAAGGTAAATCATAAGTTGTTACTACGGTCTATGTTGAATAATTAATGTATTTGTGCTTATGGATTGAATAATTACTTTATTTGAGTGTTGTATCAATGATGCACTAGTTATTTCAATTATAGGAATAAATAAGGGTTGTACTACAATACTACTTCATTGAGGATTTGAGATTGTATGGTACTAAGAAAAGTGACTCAATATCAAGTTAAATTTTTAGGAAAATATATATTTTAGGGAAAGATAAACCTTAATATGGTCCTGATATAGAGATAAGTGACTTGGATAAAGTAAATTGGGTATTATTGACATCTTTATAACTGATTAACGGTCTGTTTAAAAAGTGGTTCATACCATCATTATTGGTATTTTTCAACATTTTGGAAGTTAAGGTGTATATCTAGTATTCTATGTTTTACATAACGAATGAGGAATAATGAACATATTCAATATGGTTTTCTGGTAATTCAGTTTATTACAATGTTTTAATAGAATACACGATGAAGTTTTTCACATGTATATTATGTGACCTTCCTTATATCCATCCAATGGCCTGAAAGACTTCATTTTTTATTGATTTTTAATAATCCACCTTTCAAGGGGTGAGGTGGAACCCTTACAAGGCCAGTAGGTGTATGTATTGCATGGCCCATAGGCCTTAGAGGAATTCATTGCCTGTAGGCTTCAAACATTACATACAACCCAGACTAACTACTTGGAACTGCTTCTCCCCAGCATCTTCATCGTGAAATTAGCTCTCCACCTTCACATGGTTGTTCGTCTAGGCATTCACATGCATGCACAGGCTTGTCCAGATGGAATGTTCCATACCCTCTCATTCTTGCAATTCATTTCGCATCTTCTGTGGTGAAAACTCCTTTCTCATCCTCCTTGTATAGCTTGTTCCTTGTAGGTTTGTCTAGTTTGCATCTTCAATTAAGGTGGCCCGAAGGCCTTGATGTGGCCTGAAGGCCTTACTGACCCGAAGTCCTAGGTGGCTCGAAGGCCTTAAAGGACTCAGGGACCAAATCGGTGGCCTGAAGGCCCAAATAGGGGCATATTCTCGTCTTCTACAGTGCCAAATAGTACCTGCTACAGTTCACGTTACAGTACCTACTACAGTACTGCTATAGTTACAGCTACAATACCTTCCTTTTTGTATTATTATATAAAGAATAACTCGGATGTTAGACGATAACTCGTCGCATTCGACAAGGCTGCGAGACATGAACCCGCAACCGAAGGGCGACAAGGGTACATCACGTACCACTGGCCTACATGATTTCCTGATTTGTATAATGTATTTTTTTTAAATGGTATGATAGATGAATTATAAATTCATTTTTTTAAAACCTATACGATTATGCTTAATAAAATATTTTTCAATTCTATTATCTTTTGGTGAGAAAGATGATTTTGTGGTAGAAATTAGTTAATGGACGGAACTCTACATATCAAGTATTCTTTTTTTTCTTATTCTATGAAGAAATTAATTCTTAAACATTAGGTAAAGTATCTCAAAATCAAAAAAAAAATATCTTAATACCTTATGTTTTGTTTAACCGATAATATTTTAAATCATCATAGATTTATGGCTTTGAGGCCCTCAATTTTCCATTTACTATTCGTTTGTTTGTGATTGATGACCTCAATCACTCCCTATAAATATTTATGTTTTCCCTCCAATTATGTGTCTATAATTTCCACCAATGTTCTCCAATTTAAAACCCTAATTTGGTGTTGGGTTTTCAATTTCTCTTTCCCTCTTATTAAGACTAAATTTTATTAACCCTATTTACAATGTGGGTTTTTCACAAAGGTATTTTGTATATTCAACCTTTTATTTTTGAAGAACAATTTCAAATTTCAAGGAAGAATTTTATTGAAGGATTTGAGAATGTAACACCCCACAATTTCATAGTACGTTGCCTCTTTAATGTAATTCAATAGCTTGTTCTAAACGCAACACCGAGTTCAAGCGCATCACGACCTATCAAACTAGCTGTTTAAAAAGAGGTTATGAATAGTATTAACCAAAATTTTAATTTCATATATATATTATATAATATTAGCGTTAATATTTTGTGTTTCTGAGATATAATATAAGGAAAAATCAATTTTTTAGATAAAATAAGTATTTTTCAAAAAATCTTGTTTTTCCACCTTTTATGGAGAACCATTTTTAAATAAAATATTTTACACTTTTATATATTCAATTTAATGAAATTAAATTCTTCTTTAGAAGTGGGATATAAAAATTTAGTTTGGATAGATTTTTGGTATTTTCTGATGACTTTCTTATTTTGATTAATAGTAAAAAAAATACTAAATTTTAATTAAAAACAAATTTTTTAACAGAAATAATTTATAGTGTTAAATAATAAATTTTTGTGGTTTTAGAGTATCATTAGATTATATTTTATCAATTAATATAATGTAGTTCATTGGATGTAATTTCATAATTAATTTGTACATAAACACATGTCAATCTTTTTATAGTTTTAACTTCTTAAAAACCAACTTTCTAGTTTTGACAACGGGAATTAATTTTTAATTAATTAATGAAACATCTATGTTTTAAATTTGGTAAAATTTATATCATTTTTGAATTTTTAATATCAAAATTATCTTTGGGTCAATTTGATGTATATTTCAAGAAACATTCAATTTTTGATGAAGAGTGAAAAATAATGCGTTGTAGATAAAAACATGCTTTTTCATTTAAATAATTATTTTCAACTAAAAATCTATCTTCTTGTCAAAATAGATACATAATACATATATTATTCCAATTTAATTCATTGCAGTCATTTTATAATAAGATTAGACATACAAAATTTTAGAGAACCTGTTTAACGTCTTTTACCCACCTTCTTGGCACATTTCCAAATTTGCATAAAACATAATTTTACTGCTTCTATGAATTGAATTTAAAAAATTTGAGAGATGCAGTTGACATTAGTAATAAAAATTTCGTTCAATAGTATGAAAATAATTTTTTGTGAAAGGTAACTTTTGAATTTTATTTACCATGGTTAAAAGTAAATAGGGTAATTAATGGTAAAAATGATAATATAATTACCCTAAAACATGTTCTAATTATATTGGATAAGTTTATTTCGACCAAAATCAACCATAGAAATAAAAATGATCCTTTTTTATTCACTTGTATTAGATTAGGACATTTATAATATTTTATTTAAAGAATAGTTAAATGTTTTATATTCAAGTTTTAATAACTAAATCATTTTTAATATAGGGTTATAAATAAGATAAATTCAACTATAAATATTAATTAGAAATATTAAACAATTTCCTATATCATGGTATTTTATTTATAATTTTTAGACATTCAATAATAAAATTTAATTATGAAACAATGGTGATGTTGTAATTACCTTATTAAATAAAGATGAAAATAATTGATGTTATAAATATTAAAATAACTGTGAATTGAAACTTTTGATTCCATCCACGAATTTTATAGGTTAATATGACATGTTAGAGTTGATTAAATTAATTTTTTAAAAATTAATCATGTTGTTATGACTTTCACAAAAACCAAATACTAAATAGTGTCAAAATTTACATAAATGTGTTTTTAAAACAAATTCTATTTTATTAAATTATATAATATTCCTAAAAACATAAGGTTCTTCCAAAGTACTTATATAATGATATATATATCATTATTTAACCACTTGATGTTCTCTTAGAATTTTATTTTATGTTTATTAACCATGTATTATAATAATACAAGAAGACATTATAAAAGTTAAACTATTTAACTAAGAGTTGAATCTAAAAGATAAGGTTAATATGGTGAACTAAACTTGTCTAAAACCTTTTTTAGAGGTTTTCAACCCATACCTACATTAGCCTCGAAATAAATCCATTTGGAGCTATTATAAACAAAAAATGATTTTATAATAAATTAATATTTCAAGATTTTCCTAAAGTGCCCCTCACCTCCCTTATAAATGGGCACTTCCCCTTCTCTCAAATTCACAGCTCCAAAGCCATTTGGATCAGCCAAAACCTACTCCAATATCCTCCCAAATACCATAAATTCATCCTAGAGTCCTTACATTGATAACAAATCCATCCTATGGATCCTTTTTGATCAAATCAAAAGGAATCACCCAAAGAAGAGGTAATAATTTCATCACCTCTTACAAAGTTCTTTTCTTCTTCCACTTCCCCTTTCATTGTTGTTTCCATAAAAAAAATAACTCTAGAACCTTATATATACTGTGATGTTGTTATAAATACGGTACAATTATATTCTTTATTCTATCCATCCTATTAATGACAAAGTCACCATACGTGCGTAAGTACGACTTCTCGTCTCCACGTCATGTTGTAGTTTGTTATTCAACACTTCATTATTTGGATGGGTGTAATAATGAGTATAAATGATGTAAATATTTAATATAAAGTATTAATTATTTTTTATATAAGATATAACATCTAATTACATATGATTTCACCATAAATATAATGATATTTTCGCTCCTGTGTATGTACAGATTACCATCTCCACGAACGTGATGAAATTCATTCTCCATCATAACCATTAAAGAATAATTTTCATTTGATGATTAAAAATAAGGTTTATGAACTTAATATCATTCTGTATATGAATCAAATAAATAATATACATAAAAACATGACTTATGTAACAAAACATATAAATTAAAACAAATCAGTTAACACCTGAAACAATGATACTACTGAAATATTATTAACAAAGAAATATTAGATGATCATATATGATATCATATTTATGTATGTGGTTCATTTATAATTTAATAAAAATTATATAAATATTATACAGAAGGTTAACATACCCACAACTGAGGAAAATTACATGGTAAGGGTTAATTTTACAATCTCTTTATTATCTAAGGTTGTTTATTCATAAGTATCTACTGGGACATCTTTATCATCCACATCTGTGTTTCTTAAAAATTTATTTCAAAACATTGTTACAATTTCTTATTCTATGGGTTAACGTAATTTATACCCTTGTTTGAATTTTTATATAATGTTTTGAAAGTAATCTTTTCATCGCTTTCCAAAGAGGGTACTTTATGACCTTTTCAAAAAATTAAGGAAAGAATGTTTTTTTAATTTATACGGAGGGTGTGGTTATTTTCTTCTGTTATAACACCCTAGAAGCTTCACTTGTAATATTATAAGAATATTTTCAAAATCAATGTTTTCTTTACTTTTGAATGATTTCAATGTAGAAAGAGATATTTCATTAAAATAATTATTGGATTGATTTCATATATGTCAGCAGCCTTTGTTAGATTGTACGCTTGTTTGAAGTTGATTTATTATGATACAATCTTCCATATTGTATTGAAGGTTTTGTGGTGCTTTTTACTATGGATTTGTTATTTTTATACCTTTAATAGTTTATGGTTAATGTATTATCATTCTGTATGCTAGTTTTAAATATGAATGTTTATTTTATGTGCCAACCTTTTCATATGAGGAATTCATTGGATGTAGTAAGAAACGAGTGGGGCCCTCTATAGCCCCTCGATGCGTCAGTAGGTCTCATGAGACAAACTAGAGTCCTCGAAGACGGCCTTGACAAAATATTTATTTGTAGTCTTGGCACGAGGCCTTGACTATGTGGTTGTGATGTCCGACATTATGCATTCCATCATTATAAAATTAGCTAATGATATTACATGTGATTATTTGACCAGTATAATATCCATGTTAATAAGAAAATTTAATTATTTGATTTATATTTTCCATATTATACTAAATTTTAAGTTTTAAAGGCTTGTGTTTTAGACTTATACATTGCCTTAAATGTTTATGTTTTCTTATGATAGTTTCCTCTATATTGTTATCCTTACTGAGCATCTAAGCTCACCCCTTTCTTATGTTTTATTTCTCCCAGGATGTGAAGAAGTATATTATGATTGACCTGTAGTGATAGGATAAGGGATATGAGTGTGTTCAAAGAAGACACAATGTTGTTGTTTTTTTATTTCATGATGTAATATAAAACTTATGTATGTATCTAGTACTTCCAAAGCTACTAAACTAATCGGTTTTTCATGATTTGATCTATTGTGTTAATTTCAATGTATTAAAATAATGCACCGGCTTTGGGATTTTTGGGTCAGGGCATTACAAAATACCATACCTAGGGAAATATAAAAATATCACTAGGATCCATGTGAAAGTCCCATGTTGGATAATTTTATGTCTTCCCAAGGGGAAATATTATACCAAGGTGGAAGTATCCTTATCCTGTGGTGGATTCTTTTTCATCATGATGAATCACCAATACCACGTCTCATGAGACCATTGATAAAACCCTCAAGAATCATGCCATAAATATGAAGTACAAGAAATCCATGAATACCATTCTGTAACCATGTCGAATATATTATCATAATCTAAATTAGTCAATTTTCAAAGGAAATTAACCTTCCATTTATTCTCAATTGGTGGATTCTCCTTTCTAGGGAAAATCATTATAGTCATATCATTCTTGGTTTCCCATTATTATAATTCACATGCTATACCAAGATCAAATTATCAGAAATCACATTTTATAACGAAAGATCAATATCAAAACTAACATTTTATGCCAAATTTATATAATCACAATTGAAAAGTTATTCTAAATTCAAATTATCAATACTACTAGTTCATCATAATTTCAATCGTAAGATCTAATATCAAGTGGTTGAATGTACCATATCAATTCCAATGGACCTGAGATGATCAATCGTAGGGATAAAAATTATTATTTAATCTAAATAGTGAGTTATCCAGTTAATTAGATTACATAGATTTTTTCTGATGTGATTTCACTTACTGTACATAATAAAAGAAAAAAAAAGACATTAGGGTGTTTTTCTATACCCCTAACCAAAAATGTAGAGTATATATAGAAATTTATAAATGTCCAAGGTATAGTTGTGTTCATATTTACATCCCTTAAAATAATGCCGAAGTTTCTTTGAACATAATAAATGAGATATTTATCTGAGTTAGGAAATACAGCACTAGGTTTTCCTTAATGAAAATAAAAGAAACAAGAGGTAGAATAATTACCAAGGTCTTACCTTCAATCCCTTGATTTGAAAGGCCAATATCCAATGGGAACATGCTTCTCGTTTGGAGAGTAAAACTCATAGTTCATCTACGGATGGTATTAAATCGAGTGTAAGTAGATTTATGATCTAAAAACTAAATAATATTATATTTTAATTTTATCTGGTCATAGAACATTCACAATAAGAATAGAGGATCTATGTTGTGAATGGCTCGAATCATGCATATGTTAATAATCCATCCCCTTGGATAAATACACCAACAAAAAAAATTTCATCATGAGATAACCTTATGTCATAAAATATTGATTCTTGAATTACCCATATCCATTTAGACCATTGATGATGTTCATGGAATATACCCAAAACCATTCACACTTTGTTTGGATTTCATTGGGTGTACTTAGAATATTTCACCTTTTAAATTGACAATTCATGGTGTCACTTAGTTTTACTGCCAAACTTATCTCACTTTTTTGAATCCTATGAATATCAACCCTATACTAGAATGGGTTTGATAGACGTGGTCTAAACCTAAACTGAAAAAACATAACAATGTTTATTCAAAACTCAATGATTTATATACATAAAAATGACATGAATGTGAAACCTCCCCACCTTTTAATAGCTCATCCCTGAGTTGTTCTTCAATTCATATTTGGGGGTATGAGTGAAAAATTATAGACATTATGTATGTAAATTAGATTCATTATCACAGGTCTTATATTACACATGACCACGATGACACTACACTAATACCATAGGTATGGTCATGCCTTAAATATTATACTCACTACGGCCCATGATACAGATAATATTATCCCTAAAGGACACATCAACATCTAACTCGACGTTATCAATGTCTATCATGTGAAAAAGGTGAGGATAATATCTACAAAGTTAGGAAACATGGAACATATTATTAATCTAACTATATATCTATAGAAGGGTCAAATGGTATCCTGTTAGACTAACCATTTCCACTATCAGAGAAGGTCAACAAATCAGGGAATAAATTTACCTTACTTCATAATATGGAGTTTCTATAGCCCTAGAAACACCCTAAAAAACATGATTTCCAAACATAATAATAATAGGTCATATTTGATGGTTATAATAAGATTTATTATTGTTTTTCTTAGTCACATACCTCTTCTAGATTAAATATAACTATTAAAAAATATTCATCATGAGACTGAGCCCAATAAGTAATTAATCACATGTCTCTGGCTAGAAAATTGTAGAACATCATGTCCTTCCACACATGGCCCCAAAAGGATCCATTTGGATCAATGCTTGAATGGTATTATTATTGTAATATTATTTTAGATCTAGATGATCTTACCTATAAGCATTAAAAACCAAGACATAGACTCATAATATATCCTCCAAAATCAGAATAATCCATTCATATTGGCCATCAATCAGAAGATTCTAGGTTTTACACAGATGAACCTATAATCTCGATTCCATTAGAGACCATTCTAGAAACATGACATGAAATGGGGGTCAATATAAAAAATGATACTACTCAAACTGATATGAAATCAAACTATATCACGCAAGTAGAGGCCACTCAAATCATTGACAATAAAAGTCCCCTAAAAGGAAAGATGTTGGCCACCTTCATTTTTCAATCCATGATCAGTAATAATAAATAATTATTAAGAGGTTTAATTGTTAATACTATCACAAAATCCATAGTGACATTTTCCCACTTTAATTCTAGAATGTGCAGTGGATACAACAACCTTGTAGTCCTCTAATTCTTGGTTATCAGTTACATAGAATTGAAACATATTTCCATAAATAAAAAATATAATTTCTTCATCCTTGTCCACCAGTACTATCTAAGGAGATCCTGATACATCATTGTCAAACATGGATATACTAGCTATATATAAGCATGAAACACCCTCATCACTTCATTTCCTAAGGCTATAGGAACCCATATGCATTCGTGGACCATAATAACATCATCACTACCAAGAGTCCATCCGAAGGGTGGTTCACAACCATATAAGTTGTCTCACATAGATAATCCATATGAATCATATAAAGGATATCTTCTTGAAGTATAAAATCATTGGTATAAAAATATTTGACGTCATATTTACCCACCCCTAGGACACTTAAACATCTAGAAACATGTATTAAAATAGTTTGATCATCCAACACTCATCATAGGACTCTTGTACTACATTTCACTGCGTCTTCCAGATCAAAGCATCGGCAACACTGTTACCCTTTACTTGAGTATAAGTAAACTCAATGTAAAAAGAATGTAGATACCTAACCACCTCATCTACTAGAGGTTACAAGCTCACTAAAAAAATAGGTTCTTGATGACCTTATATTGAGTGTAAACCGTTATACTATCACCAAAAAGATAGTGTTTCCAGAATCATATGGTGTGTACCACTGAAGGTAAATCCAGATAATGAGTAGTGTAATAACTCTCATGTATTATAAAATATCTAGAACAATAAGAAATCACATTTTCACCATTCATCGGTACTTCTTTGAGTCTTACTTTGGAATCATCATAGTACAAGGTTTTCTCTTTACCTGGTATAGGTAAGGTGTAAAGACCCATAATTTTAACTATGTAATTTCCCTTATTATAAATATTCCATTTAGTATAAATCACATAAATCACACAAAGAAACCAAAAAAATATTATTCTCTTAAGTGACAAAGGATACATTAGTCATCAAGAAAACCAACAAGAATACCAAATATTATAGCAGGACAATAAATTGAAAATAAGAGAATACAAATAGGATAACTTGGATCTACTCAATCCACTGGAATGATCGCACTCATGAATCAAAATATAGAAATAAAACATAATGTTAACAATAAAACATTAATCTTAAATATTATTGTATAGATAAACATGAGGTAAAATAGATTTGAATGAAAATGAATGAAATAATAGTTATTAATTGGATGCATGGAACCTGAATAACCATAGTAATAGTTATCTGAACATTGTAAAAGTAACATGACCATTGGAATAGTAATCAAACCATTAGACTAGTAACCTAACCTATGGAAATTTAAAATTACATTTAGGTATCATAAAAAATGAAAATATGATATATTTATATCATGGTACAAGTAAATAAATGTTTTAAAAATGATAAATGAAGTGTTGATATTATTTAAAAATATAACTATTTTGTTATAAATTTTATAATGAATATAATTATTTAAAATAACATTTATTTCCATAAAAAGGATTCATAATTTAATACTATGTTTTATTATAATTATATGATAAATTTATGATACCATAAGTAATTCTTTTTCAAGTCCTAAAATTGATTAGAATATTTTAATTAGTATTGTTCAAATAAATAGTGAATTTATTTACAAATTAAATTTCTCCTATTTTAAAAATTATTTTCATAAAATGGAATAAAGTTTTTGAAATTAACATGTCATAAAAATATAGATTAAATTTCTAGAATTTTTTTAAAATAGTTGATTTTTGGGTGAATAGTGAAATAATATAATTTACAATATTAAACATTACAAGGAAATTCCATGAATTTATTAGTCATGGATGATGTAATCACCCATTAGTCTGAAATAACCTGAATCAATTACTATATATATTCAAAATAATAAATAGTATTTACATTCTTGATCCAAAATAATATACTAATAAATATTATAACAAAAAAACACTAATATACTCTGCTTATAAGTACAACCCCCACATCCCCTTATCCTCACACCTTCTAATCCTTGAAGCATGAAATAATATCTGGAAATCCTTCTACACTAAACTCTACCCAAATATAAGTGCTTATTGTCTCAACATATGACCAATTAAATGTTCTTTAATGGTTCCTTCAAGGAGGTTGTAGTCAAGAGGTAACATCATCAAATTACCACTTTTAATTTGCTTCATCTTCTACCTTATCCACACCTCATTCTTCTATCAAATAATTATAAATATAATATACTTTATATAATTTAAAATAATTATAATTTAATATATTCTAGGAAACCCTTTTCTCCTATCTTATTATTCTAAAAAAATGAAACCATTGTCCAAATTATGGCTGTTTACTATCACTATGGATAACAAGTTTTCATTTCCCATTATAGCATTCAAAGAAAATTATAAAACTATTATTATTTTTAAATATGATTATAATAAGAATATTATAACTTATTTCAAGTTATATAACTAATATATAGTCATAATATTATATAAATCAAACCTATATTGAGATGGTGAGAAAACCCTCAAAAATAAACTAACCATTTATCATTAACATTTTTTTAAATGAATCATCGACATGTTATAAAAAATGATATATGGGAACCTTTAAAATTATGTATGTTCATTAATACCATTTCATTTCACTTATTATGTTTTATTTAATTTTCATAATAACTTATATAATTATACACAAGTGAACAGACCATGAAACCATGAAAGGAACGCTCCTAGAACAAAGAAAATTGATCTTATAATAAATCAAATATATGTGTATGATATTCTAAACTGAGTAATTATTTAATATAATTTTATTTTCCATGAAATTAAGTGCATGTGAAGAATTCATTAGGACATAAAATTAAGGGATCTCTATGAACCTCTATATTTCCTTTGGATAACGATTTTTCTATCATTTCCATAATTTAACACTTCATTATTATTATACAATTCCCCAATATTATTTATATATTTTACAAACATATATATTTCTCAATTCATATTTTTTTGATGTGTAAATACATGTTTTAATATGTTCCCTTCTCACTTCCTCTAGATAAGAAAACACGAATACAAGAAACTTCCCTATTTCTTACCCATTTTCAATTACACCCCATATAATTTTTTATTCCACCAATATTTTCTATAATAATTCATTTTCTCTTTGAAAAATTATTATAATTCATTTCTGGGGTTATGGAAATAATTATTCCTTTATCCTCTGTATGGACTCATTAATCATTTCCCTTAATTTGCACAAAAGTGGCATATTTCTAAAGGTACATATGCACTCTTTTTAATGTTTTCACATTATTTTAATATCATTATTCCTGATATATAATTATATTTAAAATTTAAATCACCAAGAATAATTTTAATTTCTTTTTTCATGGATATCATTGTGATATTCCCTTTGATTATACCATATCACACGACTCTTAAACCCATTTCTTTCCATGGGTAACCCATATGATTATTCTTTTTGTTGGATGTCTTTATTTGTCTCACATACTCATGTACATGTTATGATGGGTTAACCAAGATAGTTCTCAAATAAATTGGTTCATTCTCAATATCATTAGATATTATGTATGAGATTAGGGAGTAAACATAACACGTTATGGAATTCCTTCCACTATGTGATATTGTCTTGGAAGTTTGTCATGAATCTGGTTTATTTCATGATATTTTTTCTACCACCATCATATATTTCCATGATAATATGATTCTGTGTTCTATATTTTATGCCTCTATATGTTTATTAAGGATCCATTCCTTTTGGGTATCATATTATTCCTTCTGACTCATGTGTTATACTTCTTTTCCATGTTTATTCACTTACTGATCTTTTTTGATTATCCATTTTTACAATGTTTTCCAAAGGTTATCATATGCAGTTGTAGGAGATAAAACAGTGATGGGAGATCATTATAGAGAATAATAAAAATATTTTTTATTCAATTTTCATGTGTTTTAATTATGTACGTACTCTAACAAAGACATTAGGAATTTCAATATTTGTTTTTAATTTGATAGATAATTATGATTAAACTCATGTAACCACATGTATAAAAGTATTTGGTCAAAAAAATGGTATCAAATAATGTTCTAGTTATTTTTATTGATTAGGATTATAAATATTTAGTAACAACCTTATGGATAATTATATAACCATTTATAATCTATACTAAACCCTAGGTAATCATACGCTAGTATATACTTTCCATTAATAAGTTTAGAAATATTTATTCATAGATTCTTTTTTATATGCTCATTATATAAGTTTTCAAGCCCCCGTAATTTAATATTTCTTTTTTCATTATTTGATTGAAATAGTAAAACCCGTGATAAAAACCAATGTGGAAGGCAATGTGATGATTTACCTAATGATATTCTAAAACCAATGGGAATTGGATCATAGAACATCCTGACTGCAGTGGATCAATTGGATCAAGTTGTGAATAATAATAGGAATTTAGTGTAATTTCTTAGATCTCCTATGAAATAAATTCTTGTGATAAAATCATTTATACAACAAATACCTCCAACCATTAGTGGATCTTATGACCCCCACATATTTGAACAATGGATTAACCCTGTTGAGAAGACACACTCTGACATGAAATGCTCAAAAGAAGAGAAAGTCATGTTAGAAATATATCATCTTTATAGGGATAAAGACTAGTGGTAGACACTAATAAAAAAATAACAAGACTAAATAGGAAATTTATTCCATATAATGGGAAGGATTCAAGAAAATATATTTCAATAAACACATTCTATGAACGATATGTATAATGATTGAGAGGGAGTTCCTCAGACTGAAGTAGAGGGAACATGAGTCTATCGGGGAGAATGAGAATAACACTACATGGATTGCATGATACTTCATAGGATTTGTTATAAACACTAAAATCAGGGTGGATTAATTTTTTAGTGTATCAATACTGAGTCTATAGAAATCATTACCGATTCAAGACTTTGATAGCTACAAGGAGATTGTTTATTTTTACATTAAGTTTGAGTTAGATATTGTACGCTCTCATTAGTCTCAGGGTCTCAAATATAATATAAGTAAAATGGAGTTTTTTATGGGAGTATTAATTGATAAATCTCATAGATAAAATAAAATAGAGCATAAAACAAGCCAAAAGTTTGGGAAGAAGAATACTTGGAACTTTCTGAAGGGAACTAGGAGATTCCAAAAATGAGGAAAAGTGGGGAATCATGCTAATCATTTTTTAAGGTTTATAAATAATACTATTTATTTAGAAAAAGAAAGTATTTTTTAGATAAAATCTTTTTCTTTAGTACAATGATTTAGATGTAAGGAGCGTGGGACTTATGTGAGCCAATTCCCTAAGACAAATATTTTTTAAGAAAATCACTGAAAACAACCTCCAATATATAATGGAAGGGAATATGATGTTACTACTACTAAGGTGGATCCTAACAATGATTATATAAAAGGTACAATGAATGCTCATTCAAAAATATCGAACATTATTTTTTATTCGGGTTCTACACATTCTTTCATATAAATTATGTTTCGTAAAACTATTCAAACAACACTAAAAATATAAAGTTTTATCTATCCATGAGAACATATAATTAGGTTATTATTTCATATAATGTAAATAACTCCTCCCATGGAAATGTTTGTAGACTAAACCCACCATAAAATCTCATCATATCTCTTTTGGTGGAGTTTTATGATATATTGAGCATGAATTGTTTATAATTATATAAACCCATCATCAAATATTGGGAGAAGGTGATCACTCTTCACATATCAAGGAATCTGCCAATTCTATACAAATATAGGGATGCGGATGAATATAATTTTGAATATTGAACTAAATAATGGATATTATTCCCACATGAGAAATTATATATAGCTCAGATGATTGATACAATGGGGATGATCATTCATGAATTCATTCCCATTACGAGGGACTATACTGATGTATTCCCTAATGAATTTCATAGTATTCATCCTAACTAAGAGGATGAGTTCTCAATTGAACATATACCTGGATCTTTTCCCATATCAAAGTCTCCTTATAGAATGGAAACTGAAGAAGTAGTTACAAGAGAATCTCGGAATGGTTTTTATAAACCTGAGTTCTTTAATATGGGGTGAATATGCCCTCTTCGGAAAAAATATGGATGGACCAATGTTCATATGTATTGATTATCAAGATCAAAATAAAATAAAAATAATTAAAAAGTATATCATTACATGGATATATGTTTTTTTATCAAATACATGCGTAAATGTATTTTTATAAGGTTTTACTTCAGTCGGGATATCTCCAATTAAAGGTGAAGAAAGAATATATTCCTAAGTTTTCATTTCGAATGAGGTTTGGACACTGTGAGTTCATAGTGATGTACATTGGAATAAATAGTGCTCCAAAAAAATTTATACACTTAATGAAAAGAGTATTTAAATATTTCCTTGAAACATTCTTGGTAGTCATTATATATGATATTCTAATATACTCTAAGAGAAAGGAGGAGTGTGAGATGAAATTGAATATTATTCTAAATACATTGTGAGGAGAGAAAATATATGAAAAATAAAGTAAATATGAGTTATGGATGGATAAATTATCTTTATTGGTGAATTTTATCAACATAAAAGTGATATTTGTGGACCCTCTTAATACCAAGTCAATTGAGGAGTGTCCTAGACTAGAACATGTAATGGAGATCTATTGTTTCCTTCGTCTACCTAGGTATTAAAAACGATTTGTGAGGAACTTCTCATGATTGAAAAACCCAATATTCAAGATGAATTAGAGGGGATTAATGTTTTTCCGTAATAATAAATGTTAAGGATGATTCAAAGAATAAAAAAATAATTATATCACTACACCGGTTCCTACACTACCCACAAGTGTGGAACTCGTTGTGGTATACATATATTTATCGCAAAATAATTAGGTTTTTTACTAACATAAAATAATAAAGTGATAGTCCATGCCTCAAGGAAGATAAAATTAATGAGAAAATCTTCCCACGCATGATATGGAGTTTCTAGATGTGATATTCATGTTGAAAATCTAGAAACATTACTTATATGGAGAGAATTTTGAGATATATATTGATCAGAAGAGCTTGAAATATATATCTTTATAGAATGAGCATAATATTTTCTTTCAAAGATGGTTATATCTCATTGGGGATTATGAGTGATTAATCCCTGGTCATCCCATTAAATAAAATAATATGGAAGATGAACTATGTAGAAAGGATCCTACAACATTATCAATAATAAGAATTGAGAAGGATCTAATCTTCTTAGAAAAACAAAGGAAATACAAATGAATAATAAAGGAAGGAAAATAATCATTCATTTATCAAATGACTTCGCAACCATTAATTTTACAAAATATAAAGGATGATCAAAGAAATGATGTGATATTTAGATGAATGTAGGAAATATCAGAAACCTGAAATCCTCATAGTTCAAAATTGATGAGGAATTATTCATTTTATTGGGATCAAAAATACACGTACTATCAAATCCTAAGATAAAGAATGATATTTTAAATGATTCACATTGATCGACATTCTCTATACACCTAGGTAGAACAATGATGAATTGAGATATTTGAGAGCACAATTGGGGGAGAAATATGAATAAGGGGATCATTTAATATAAATCAATGTGCTTGATTTGTCAGAAAGTGAAGGTTGAAAGTAAAAGGTATAAGGGGTTATTGAAACCATTACCCATACATACATGGAAATGGTATCACAAAGGACATTGTAACAGAACATATAAAGATGTTATAAAGAAATAATTCAATATGGGTTGTTTTAGATCATCTTACAAAGACTAATTAATTTATTTCCTTTCAGGATGACTTATTAATTGACCAACTTGCCTAGTTATACATCAAAGAAGTGATTAGGCTTCATCGAATACCATTATAAATTATATATGATCATGAACTGATATTTACCTCCTTATTATGGAAAATTTACAACATGCCCTAAACACTAATCTAAACATCATCGCATCTTATCAACCTCATACTGATGGATAGTCCCAGTATATTATTAATTTATTAGAAGACATGTTTAGATCATTCTTGGTGGACTTCAATGGAGGATGAGAAGAATATCCTCCTCTTTTAAAATTAAATTACAAAAATAGTATCAAATGAAGTATCCAAATGTCATTATATAATTCCATTTAAGTTAAATGATTCAAAACACCATCAAAAAGGTATGATGTTTGTGAAATTAAGCTTATAGTGCCTGAAATGGTCAAGGAAATGGTAGAAAGGGTGAAGAACGTTCAGTAGCACATCATGGAATCCCAATGTTGAAAAATGAAATATGTAGAGAACCATCATTGGAACCAACATTTTGATGTTGAGTTAAATTATTCCTTAGAATTTATCCATGGATAATATTCCTGATATTTTGGAAGAAGGTAAAGCTATGTCCTTGGTATATCGACCCATTTGAGATTCTAGATCACATCTAATCTGTGGCCTATCAACTAGTACTTCAACAAACCATGTCTCAAGTATATGATGTAGTCCATGTATCCCTCTTAAGGAAGTAAATATCAGATTCCGTACATTTAATGAATTCATAGGTGATACAAGTGGAAAATGGCCTCTGTTATGAGGAACATCTAATTAATATCTTTTACCATGGAGATAATTTTCTATGAAACACAACTACTAACCTAATCAAAATATTATGGAAAAACAGTAATTCAAAGAGTCTGCATGGGAAAAATAGGAAGTGATAAAGGATAATTACCCTCACCTATTTTTAACTTAGTATGTAAAAATATTTCTTTGTAAAAATTTAATTAGGGGATGAATATAATGACCCATAATTTTATCAATGTAATTTCTCTTGTTATAATGACATCTCGTAGTATAAAGAACATACATCACATAAAGAAACCAAAAAACATTATTCTCATAAATAAATAATATTATATTAGTATTAATCTAAACCAATAAGAATTAATAATATTACAATAGGACAATAAATAGAAAATAAGAGAATAATATTACAATAATTTGGATCCGCTTCAACTCCTAGAATGACTGCACTGATAAAATAAATTGTGGAATTAAAAAAATGTTAATAATACAATATTGATTTTTAAGATGAAATTATATATATATATACATGTGATAAAATATATGAGAATAAAGAATGAATGAAATAAGAGGTATTTATTGGATGTAGGGAACCCGTATGACTGTTGGTATAGTTTTCTGATGATTGAAATATCAACCTCTATATTGGAATAGTAATTTCACCATTAAGAATAGTAATTTGACTGTTAGAATTGTAACCACACCTATAGAAATTTAATATAATATTTAGGTATCTTATAAAATAAAAATATGATATATTTACATTATGGTACAAGTAAATAGATGTTTTAAATATGATAAATTTATTATTGGTATTTATATAAAACATAACTATTTTATTTTTTATATTATAATTAATTTAATTATTTAAAACAAAATTTATCTTCATAAAATGTATTCATAAATTAATATTATGTTTCATAGTAATTATTCGATAAATTTATGAGACCATAATAAATTTTTCAATGGTTTATAAAATTTATTAAAATAATAAAATAAGTATTTTTAGAGTGAATGATGATTGAAAAAAATTCACCTATTTTGAAAATAATTTTAATTAAATGGATTCCAATTTTAAAATCTAAAATTCACAAAATTATTAGGGTGAATGTTTTGGATTTTTCTATATTAGTTGAATGATGTGTGAATAGTGAAATATAGTAATTTATTGTATTTATCTTTATAATTTATGTTAATGAATTTATTAGTCCTACATAATGTAAGAAACCATTATTTGGAACTCTCCTAAACCATATAATTTATACTATCACAAGATTCAATACTATTGAGAGTCATGAGCTATAACAATAAACTAATGAATAAAATAATAAAAAAACTCCCTTCTCCTCCCATTCTAAATACCACCCCTAACTTCCCCTTATCCTTATACCTTATAAGACTTTGAGCTTTGTAATTATATTACAAACCCCATCCTCCATACTCCACCCATTTCCAAGTTCCATTGGTATCATCAAAATATTAATTCCATGTTTTTAAGGGGTTTTTCAAGGAGGTGATATTCAAGAGGTGTCATTCTCAAACATCTTTTAATTTTTTTTCCTCTTATACCTTCTCCTCACCTCATTCATCTATATAATAATAATCAATATAGTATCATTTTTATAATTTAATTTCATATTTATAATGGATTAACTTCTATTCACCCTTATTCTTATCTCCTCTTATTCAGTGAAACGAAACCATTGTCCAAATTATGGCAGTAACTCGTCCCCATGGATAATGGGTTTTATTCCATTACCACATTAATGGTGGGTCATGTAACTATTATTATGGTAAAATAATATTTTAATAATCATATTATAACTTATTTCATGTTCTATAACTAATATATACATATAATATTAAAAAAAATCAATCTAGTTTGATATGGTCGGGAAAATCATCAAAATAAACTAGCCTTTTATCATAAAGATTTTATTAAATTAATCATCCACATGTATATAAAAAATTATAAGTGAGACCATATAAACATTTTGAACTACATGTCTACCAATTTATTTCACTTTGAGAGTTTCATTTCTTTTATAAAATAACATCAACAATTATATGCAAGTGAACCAACCACGAAACAATGGAACGAACACTCCCAGAACAACAAAATTGAACATTATAACTCATTGAAATAGAAATAAATTTACATAATAAAATTTTATTAAATAAAATATATGGTAAATATGTTATAAATTATTTAATTAATAAATCTAATTTTATTATTCAGAACATCATGTTCATGTATAGAACACACTCAGACATAAAGTTCATAGATCATTATGAACCTCCATATTTTCTTTGGGTAACTCTTTATCTTCCTTTTCCTCAATTTATCACCTCAATATTATTATATAATTATCCTATATTATTTATATATGTTCCAAATGTATGTATATATGTATATATATCAATACAACATTTATTGATGGGAAAATACCAGTTTTAAAAGGAAACCCTACTAATTCCTCTAGTGAAAAATACCCGATTAAAGTGAACGTCTCTTTTGATTTCACATTTTAAAGTAAAATCCATAATTTTTTAAGCCACCCATATTTAATAAATTCATACATTTTATCCTGAAAAAAGTATTTTATTTTATTTTCGGTTTTATGGAAATAATTCTTCTTTTATCACCTCTGTGGACCCTTTATTCATTTCCCTTAAACCGTAACAAAGTGGCACATTTCTAAATATACCTAAAAAATATTTTTCATGTTTTCACTTCATAAGGGAATCATTATTCATGATAAATTCTTATATTTAATTTATTAATGGAAATAAATAATTTAAATACCCTCTTTCATAGATACCATTATGATACACCCTTTGGTTATGCCTTATGACATGATTACAAAACCAATTTCTTTCCATGGGTAACACTTATGCTTTATTCCTTTATGCGAAACACATATTAATGTACATGTTATGATGGGTGCACCCAAATAATGCTATACAAAATTGGGTAAGGATTTCTCTCATTATATCTCATGTATGATATTAGGGAGTAAACCTATCCATTATGGGACTTTTCCGCATGAGATATAGTCTTGGAAGTTATCCTTGACTCATGGTTATGCCATGATATATTTTTCATCTAACTTCCAATATTGTCTTGATCATATAATTCCATGTTCTATATTTTATTCCAATATCTGTTTATTAAGGATCCATGTATTTTATGTTATCATTTTATTCCTTCTAACACATGTGTTATGCTTCTTTTCCATATTTTTTCCCAACTAGGATTTTTAGGTCATCCCTTCTATATATGTATTCCCCTGGTTATTCTATGCAGATTAATGAGCTCAAAGGGAATTAGGATTTCAATATGGAGGTTATTAAGAATATGTTTTATTTTTTTTCTATTTTTAATAATGTATCATTTCTACCAATGAAACTATGATTTTTGATCATTGGTTTGTATTTTTTGGATAATTATGCTCAAAATAATGTAATAAATTTTTAAAAGTCTATTTTCACAATAAAAATTGAGGATTAGTGATGAGGTCAGCCAACTCTTGAGCTCCGGCAATTCCCCCTCACAAGAATCTGAATAAATGAACTTCACCCCTTCTTGGTCAGCCTAGACTTTGGTTCTTCTAGATGGTATAATCTCTTGATTAAAGACCCATAAAATTATACTAGAATTAGAATGATCTGAATCATAAATTCATTCCTAGGATATTCACATGATACCATGGTTACAACCTTATCTTAGTCCACAACCACTCTAGACCTTGACATGACATGGAATATGAAGTTCACTCTATCAGTCTAGAAATTTCATTTGGATAGCTAGCAGTAATGAAACTTATCACTTATTGTACTTGGGATGATATCAAGAAGTTGGGAATGATCATATATAGAACGGTAGTAACCAAGACGTCATTATAAACCCACTAAAAACTAATCTTGGAAAATAAGGAAGATCTAATTCATCAGAGCCATGAATATTGTTCGTGTATTCATCAAACTGAATGACATTACTAGGAACTTGTACAACCCATACCTAGTCCGAATAGAATTTTGGGTTATATTAGATGGTCTCAACCTCAACTAATGGTATCTTGATTCTTAGTTTATCTTGATGAAGATTCAGGGACAAGTCAGTTAACTGAAGGGATCTTCTATGTGTGAAATGGTATACTAGTTCACAACTATCATCTAGTTCATCCTCCAATAATCCATATATAAGTGAAAATTCCCATCAAACTTCTGGGAGAAAAGAATTAGAGATCCCCATGGTGAAGTACTAGGCTATATTAATCGATTAGTTTCTATATTTTATAACTAAAACTTCAACTCATGATGTTCTGATGGTTTCATCCAATAAGGTGAAATAGAGACTAGATCTACTCCTAGAACTAACCCGATCATAAAATCAATCTCTTGATTTGGTGGTAAACCAGAGAAATCTTTAGGAAAGTCATCTGGATAACGGTGTACCACTGGAAGATATTTTTCCTGCTACATTCCCCCATAATCTAGGACAAGGCCTACTATCTGGTCTATGAGACAATCAAATTTACACTAAATTTGTCCTATATGATCATCTTGAAGATATCATTTACCCTATTGGTAATGTCCCCCCCCCTTATATAGTTAGTAATGTAACATTCTTCTGGTATAATTAGAGATTTTCATAGTGTGGAACTGACCAATACACACCAAGAATCAAATTGAAATAGGTCATTTCCAACACAAACTTTTCTCAAAGAAAATGGTAGCCACAAATTGAAAGATAACATTCTGTGAAGAATTTGATAAACACCAATTGCACTCATATAGGTGTTTCAGTGGTAATAATACCAATAATTCTTTTCAAAATCAAAAAAAAAATATGATTAAAAATTATGAAGATATAAAGGAAAGTGATGGTCCTATATCAAACAAAATGTAGACAAGGGAGATGATACAAGAATCCTACGTCTGGTTGTGGAAGGTCTTACATCCAGAATATTCTGAGTAGACTACATATAATGCATGTGAATATATCCTCTACCATAGGATCCATTATAAATCCCCTATAGAACTCCCTATGGATGGTACTACCACACAAAGATCTGAGTAAAATCTACCTTATCTTACCCAGAATTTATAGACAAACACCAGCTACTAGTGTCCTAAGGGGTGGTAGAGTCCTTTAAAACCCCCAGTGTCTGTCATGATCCCCATCCCCTTATATTCTATTATGGGATCCTATAGAACCATTTTAGATGTATCAATATCACACAATGATAGAAATCCATTGTTTTGGGATGAAATTAGAGTAAAATGTGGTGAAACTACCACACTTAAAGAACTGCACTAGGTGGCGATCCTTAGAAATCTTCCCATTACCCAAGAAGCTCCACCCACCTCTACCATATCGGTAATATTCATTGTAGTGTTTCCTAATTTCTGAATAAATATCCTTGATCTCTTAGTTGACACTTCTTATACACCACATGGGGCCTCCTTCAGGATCACTTCCTTAATGACAGATTGATTCATCAAACCTTTAATGTATTTTAAGCATAATAAATTCACCTGAAACCTTATATAATAGAAACTCCAATCCTAGAATTCTTTCTCCCACATGACCTCATTATGTAATAATAATGGAGAAAAATGTCATAGCTCGGGGATGAATTATAACGACCCATACTTTACATACATTATTAATACTTAAAAATTGAAGCACACTTATTACAACATATGACAAAACCAGAAAGGACCGTATAGGTATAGTGACTTTAGAATCTGGGAAACATAAACAACTGGTTCATAAATCTTCTACAGTGTCTCCCATTTATTTCATAATATCTAGGGTCCCTTTTAGCATATTCTACTTAATATCCATCTTCCTGACCTGGGGAAAAGAAAACATAAAAGGGTGAGCTCAAATGCTCAGCAAGGGCAAATAAAAGAAATAAAAATCATATCATATCTTTTTGAAAATCATAACCTGCAAAAGAGATCATAATATCTTAACATGGAATAAATCATAGAAGTAAAAATGAGATCCCCATAATCATAACATAAAACTTGAAACTTTGTGGCATGCACACATAATCATGGAAAATCATTTCTTGTTAGTCATGACTCATTGCCAAGACTATCTTAGTGGACAAAGTCCCTTTCTGAACCGAGTCACCCTCGTTCCAGTCCTGTTTCACTGAACCGGTATAACCTACCGTTCCAGACATGTCTATCTCATGAGATATAAAATCTTTACCCAATGCATTGGAGGGAGATATAGGTCCCACCCATCTTATAATGAATCCTTTCTTATGTGTGCCACATAATCATAAACCATACATCATAGCGTAACCCATGTAATAAAAATGGGATTATTAAACAACATGACATCATAAAACAATTCATATAAGATAAAGGAATTCATAAAAATTTTTCCATCACAACATAATCAAATCCATGTAATAATAGGGATAAAAACAGAACCCTTTTATTATCTTAGATGGAAAATAATTTTGATAAAATACTTGAACTTCATTCTTGAGGAAAATATCCTTTCTATTTCAAAAACACTTTTCCTTTCTTAACATGTCATAAAATTTTAAACTAAAAGAGGTTGATTAAAAATAAACTTGAATACTTGTAAAGGAAGCTTCTTGGAAATAATGTTTTAGAAATCCATTCATGCCGTATAAGTTAAAAAAACATTCTTCGTACTTTTGTCGGAAAAGTCAAAAAGTACCTCGTACGAAAAAACGACAAAAGATTCCTTTCATATTCTTTACTAAAAACTCACCGAAGGGTAAAATTGGATTTAAACTGGTGTAAGTGGATGGAAACAATATTACATATTGATGGAACATGGATTTGGATGATAAAATACACCCCAATAAATACTTACGAATAAACAATCTCGTATGAAAATGAGATTGTGATATTTCCCTTACCTTAGGTCCGATTTGCTTTGTACGTGTCTGAAGCTCCTGTATAATGGTTTAAATAATGTTATTGACTTATTCCAGAATCATACATATTGATATGATATCATATATGTTCATATTCTTAGCTTCTTGTTAGTAATATTTCATTGTTACTTGTTACTCGGGTCTTTATTGCCTTTTGTTCTTATGCGTGTTTTGCCGAATAAATTCTTATTCTTCTTTTAAGGTTATAGGTACCTTATATCCAGAATGGTATTAGTGTAACATATATCATATTTATTCATTCAATTCATTTATATAATTACTATGTAATGATGATCATGTAGAACGAGTCGCATCACATCGTGGAGACGGTATTCCGTACGTACGCACGAGTGATGATATCGTTCCTATGATCGTGGAATTGTATTGGAGTATATATATATTATTTCAGTATCAATATTACTTTATAATAATCATAAATAGTTACTCATTACACCATTATACCCATCCTTGTAAGGTGATGGTGGAAAATAGATTACACCACGGCGTGGAGATGGTATTCTGTACGTACGCACGTGGGGTGATTTCATTTTTCCATAGGATGGATAGAAGGTGAATTAGGGTTGTTTAATATTTATAATAACATATCATTATGTAAGTAATACTGATGTTATTACTTTATCATGAAACAACTAAAGAAGAAAAAGTTGAGGAAGAAAGAAATTGAAAAGATCGGTAACGGATATTACCTCTTCTTTGGAACGCCTCTTTGAATCCTCCACTTAGGGAACTAAGATTGGTCTTTGAGGAATACCAGGACCTCTAGGATTATTCTAGGGAAGTGTAGAGGAGAAAATGGCAGGGGTTGGCCGAGCTTGAGTGCTCAAATTGGTGTGAGGAGGAGGGGGAGGAGGTGCCCTTTTATAAGGGAGGAGACGGGCACCTTAGGAATATCTCAAAATATTATTTTATATTAAAGTCAAAATCGGTTTATAATGGTTCCAAAGGGTCTTATTTAGAAGCTAAAGTAGGGATGGGTCGAAAGCCTATCAACCAATAGGATTTAGACAAGTTTAGGATATAATTTTAACCTTATCAATTATATTTAACTCTAAGTTAAATAATTTAACTTTTACCGTGTCTTTTTGTTTTCTTTTACTATATGGTTAATACACTTACTATAACATGCCAAACGAACCCTAAATTGTTTATTATTAATACATATATCATTATCTAAGTCATTTGGCCGAACCTTAGATTTTTATTAATAAAATAACAATTAATAATATAATATTTGATTTAAAAACTATTTTGTGTCAATTTTGACACTATTTGATATATGATTTTTGTGAAAGTCATAACAGATTTATATGTTCGAACCAAGTTGATTAAATCAACACTAATATATCATAGTAACCTAGAAAATTAGTTGAATTCATAAAAAGTCTCAAATTACATTTATTTTGGTGTTTATAACATCAATTATGTCAATATTTCATAAATAAGATAATTACTGAATCATAATTGTGTCATAAATAAATAAAATTATTTAATGTCTAAAAATTATAAATAAAATACCATCATGTAGGAAATATTTTTAGCTTTCTAATTAATATTTATAGTCTAATTTATCTTATGTATAACCCCATATTAAAAATGATTTACTTATTAAACTTTGATTTTAACTATTTTAACCCTTCTTTAAATAAATTAATAATAAATGTCCTAATCTAACCCAAGTGGGCCTAAATGGTCATATTTTATTCCTAAGTTTGTTTTTGGTAGAATTAAACTTGTCCAATAGAATTAGGACATGTGTTAGGGTAATAATAATATCATTTTTACCCTTAATTACCCTATTTACTTTTAACCGTGGTAAAAAAAGTAAAAAGTTACTATTCACCAAAAAAATTATTTTCATCTCATTGAACCACATTTTAGTCCTTGATATTAACCGTGTCTCTCGGATTTTCGAAACTCCATTCACAGAAGCGGTAAAATTAAGTTTTATGCAAAATTCAGTTTTTAACCTACCAATTAGTGGTTTCACTATTCATCAAAAATTGAAATTTTTCAGAAAAATACCAAAATTTTACCCTAGGCTAATTTCGGTATTCCGAATCCAAAAATGAAGTCCATTTTGAAAAATAAAATTTATAAAATTTCAAAAAGTGGTTATTACTATTCATAACAGCTAGTTTTAATAATATTTTAATAGCATATCGTTGTTTAGTGAAACTCGGTATTGCGTACGACGCAAGCTATCGAGGAAGGTCGTGATTGCGTGTAAAGTAAGCCAAGCAAGTGTGTAGTGAAAGATTCCTTTGATGATATAAAAACAAAATATTACTCATAAAAATATCCGGTGTTACATTCTACCCCCCTTAAAAGAATTTCACCCTCGAAATTCGTCACTTTGTAACAAACAGATGAGGACACTTCTCCCTCATCATATCCTCAAGCTCCAACGTAGCTTCTTCAAGTTGTTGGTTCCTCCATAAAACATTCACCAAGCGAGTGGTCTTGTTTCGTAGGACTTTTTCGCTACGATCTAGAATCTCTATCGGTTGTTCTTCATAAGAAAGATCTTGCTCCAGCGGTACAACTTCTGAGCTGAGTACATGTGAAGGATCAGGTATGTACTTTCTCAGGAGAGATACATGGAACACATCGTGAACTTGAGAGAGATTCGGTGGAAGCGCCAATCGGTAAGCTACCTTTCCAACACGATCCAGTATTTTGAAAGGACTGATATATCTAGAGCTCAACTTCCCCTTCTTTCCAAATCTCATAACCCTCTTCCAGGGAGATATTCGTAAGAACACTTTATCACCCACTTCAAACTCTAGGTCTTTTCTTCGGTTGTCGGCATAAATTTTCTGTCGACTCTGAGCTGCTCTTATGTGTTGTTGAATAGATCTGACCTTTTCTGCCATTTCATCAACGAGATCAGGTCCTAACAACTTTCTTTCCCTAACTTCATCCCAGCAAGTTGGAGTCCTGCATTTCTTTCCATAGTGAGCTTCATAAGGAGCCATCTGAATACTGGAGTGAAAGCTATTATTATAAGAAAATTCCACCAAATGTAGGTGTTGATCCCAACCTCCTATGAAATCCATGGAGAAATCTCTCAACATATCTTCTAGGGTTTGAATTGTTCTCTCAGACTGACCGTCTCTCTGAGGATGATAAGCAGTGCTGAAACTCAACTCTGTATCCAGAGTATGCTGAAGACTTCGCCAGAACTTTGAGGTAAATCTCGGATCCCGATCAGATATAATAGAAAGTGGTACTCCATGCAATCTTAACACTTCCTTTACATATATCCTGGCAAGCTGATCTAGAGAGAAATCCTCTCTAATAGCAATGAAGTGTGCAGACTTTGTAAGACGATCAACTATGACCCAAATAGCATTATTGCCTTTGGATGTTTTAGGAAGTCCTGTGACAAAGTCCATAGTGATGTTTTCCCATTTCTATTCGGGTATGGGTAATGGTTGTAACATCCCCTTAGACTTTTGTCTCTTAGCTTTAACTTGTTGACAAACCAAGTATCGAGAGACATATTCAGCAACATCTCTTTTCATGCCATCCCACCAGAAGTACTCTTTCAGGTCCCTATACATCTTCGTGCTTCCAGGATGAATAGAGAATGATGAACTATGAGCCTCATCCAGCAGCTCCTTCTTTAATTCGGGGATGGGAGGAACACAAACCTGATTCCTGAACTTTATTATCCCATCACAATCAAGGTTGAATTCAGGAACATTTCTCACCTTCTTTTGTAACTCTACATCTTCTTTCTGTGCCTCTTTAATCTTCACATGTATAGATGGTTGAACATTCATTTGAGAAAGATAAGATTTTCCCCTTCCATTATAATTCCAAGATCCATCCTTTGTAAATCCATAAATATTGGATCTTTTGTGATCCTCATCATGGATAAACTAGCATGGTCTTGTCAACTTAATGCATCTGCCACCTTGTTTGCTTTCCCAGGGTGGTAATGGATTGAGCAGTCGTAATCCTTAATCAGCTCCAACCATCTTCTTTGACGCATATTTAGATCCTTTTGTGTGAAAATATACTTTAAACTTTTATGATCAGTATAAATATCACACCTTTCACCATAAAGGTAATGCCTCCAAATCTTTAATTCAAAGATTACCGCAGCCAACTCCAAATCATGTGTTGGGTAATTTTGCTCATGGATTTTCAACTGTCGTGAGGCATTAGCTATCACCATATCATTTTGCATAAGAACACACCCCAATCCCTTCTTGGATGCATCACTGTATATCACAAACCTTTCTCCACTACAAGGTAGTGTGAGCACAGGTGCGCTGGATAACCTTCTTTTCAACTCCTTGAAATTCTCTTCACATTCTTCCGTCCAGACAAAATTAACTCCTTTCCGGGTCAACTTGGTGAGTGGATTAGATAATCGTGAAAAATCCTTTACAAAACGTTGATAATATCCAGCCAAACCAAGAAAAATTCGGATCTCAGTTACTGTTGTTGGTCTTGACCATCTTTCGATAACCTCTGTTTTTGCTGGATCCACAGATATCCCCTCTTTTGAGATTATGTGACCCAAAAATGCAACTTTTTGAAGCCAAAATTCACACTTGGTAAATTTGGCATAAAGCTTCTCCTTTCTCAGGGTCTTCAATATAATTCTCAAGTGATCTCCATGCTCTTACTTTCTCTTTGAATAGACAAGAATATCGTCTATAAATACTACCACAAATTGATCAAGATAGTCTCTAAAGACTCTATTCATTAGATCCATGAAGATAGCAGGGGCATTAGTAAGACCAAATGGCATCACTATAAATTCATAGTGTCCATACCTTGTACGGAAAGCTGTCTTTGGTATATCCTCCCTTTTGACCCTTAATTGATGATACCCTGAACGAAGATCAATCTTGGAAAAGTATTGAGCTCCGCGTAGTTGGTCAAATAAGTCATCAATGCGTGGGAGAGGATATTTTTTCTTTATAGTGATCTTGTTAAGTTCTCGATAATCAATGAAGAGTCTCATTGATCCATCTTTCTTCTTAACAAATAGAACAGGTGCTCCCCAAGGTGATGCACTAGGGCGTATGAATCCCTTATCAAGATTCTCTTGGAGTTGCTTCTTCAATTCCTGCAACTCAATTGGGGCCATTCTATAAGGTGTCTTTGAAATAGGCAAAGCACCCGGTACGAGTTCTATTGAAAACTCAACTTCACGATTTGGTGGAAGACCTGGTAATTCCTCCGGAAAGACATCATCAAACTCTCGTACGATGGGCATATTCTTAATCGTAAGTTTCTCACCAACCATTTGAGATAAATAACCTTCATTTAGTGGTATCAAGACCCATAATATGGAAGGAATTTCCACTGGAAGGTTATATTCATCCTTGCATCGATAGACGATCGTAGATTGATCTGGAATATGAAATGTGACTTCCCTTATTTGGCAATTGATATGAGCTCCATGTAGAGAAATCCAATCCATGCCAATAATCACATCAAATTCCACTAAAGGAAGGATCACAAGATTTGCAGGAAGCACTTTCCCACAAACTTCGATCGGAGAAGAATTATAAACTTTTGATGCGACTGTTGTGCCATTAGGTGTTGTCACAGCTAACTCAGCATCTAATTGTTGAGGTAATATGGTGATACCCTTAGAAAATTTTTCAGAAATAAAAGAGTGGGTGGATCCAGAATCAAATAAAACATTTGCTACTTTAGAGTGGATGGTAAGTGTACCTTTCACCACTTCGTTATCGTACTCCACATCGCTGATAGAAATTGCATGTGACTTTCCTTTGTCTTTAGCCTTAAGATTTTGTTGACGTCGATCATCATCATCAACCCTTTGATTTGGGCATTGATTGGCATAATGCCCCATCTCCTTGCACTTGAAACATTGAAGTGTAGTAGGTTCATTCTGTGTATCCCTTCCTTTGTTTGCATCATTAGACATCTTCTTCCCATTATCGCGGCATTCAAATGCCCGATGACCTTCCTTTCCACATTTGAAACATTTACTTGTCCCTTTAAGACAACTACCTCCATGTTTCTTTCCACACTTTGAGCATAAGGGAAAGCTCATTTTCTTTTCAGTGTGCTCTTTAGATTTTCCTTTGAATTCCATCTTCCTCTTCTTATCAAACCCATGTGACTGATGGGTTACTCCAATCTCCATCTCGACTTTGAGATCACATCAAACGATTTCCTCGTAGCTATTGAAGTCCCTTATGGCTAACGCCCTTCGAAGACTTGGTTTTAAGCCACTAAAGAATCAATCGATCTTACTCTCATGTTGGATAATAATACCAGAAGCGTACCTTGCAAGTCTTGTAAAATTTGCTTCATAGGTACCAACAGATTCATCATCCCTCTGCTTCAGTTCAAGAAACTCTTTCTCCATCTTTTTTCAGAGAATACGAGGGAAGTACTTATTGAAAAATAAGTTCTTGAACTCGTCCCATTCCATAGACTCAATTTCATCCCTTTGACTCGTATTCTTAATAAGATTCCACCATTGATCAGCATCTCCTTCCAAACGATACACTGCTAGGATGACTTTATCATGTTCAGAACATTGAAGAACTGAAAATATCTTTTCAGTAGTACTAATCCATTGTTCAGCAACTAATGGATCAGTAGACCCACTGAAAGAAGGCAGACGCTGCCTCATGAAGGATTCAACAGAATGTTGCTCCTTCCTTTGCTCGTTTGGAAGTCCTTCATGATTCATAGCTTGAGAAATTTGTGTGAGCATGGCTACAAGATTTTTCATTCCAGCTCCCATATCGTTTGGTTGCTCAGGGGTACAATCATTGCATTGCCCATCGCATTCCGCATTAACACGGTTCCTTCGAGTTCCAGCCATTGATTAAAACCAAGAATAATAGTGTGAGCAACACTAATTATAATAGGAAAACCACATAATCAAGAATAAAATTTCACACTTAAGGTCTTATCCTAGGGTATTCATGGCCATTTCTAAAACACTAAGATTGTGTTCTATGCTTAGACTTATCCTTAGGGTTCTTACTAAGGCTTTCACATCCTAGTTTCCAAAGGTTGACTATACCTTTCCTCTGATACCAACTATAACGACCCATACTTTACATACATTATTAATACTTAAATATTGAAGCACACTTATTACAACATATGACAAAACCAGAAAGGACCGTATAGGTATAGTGTCTTTAGAAACTGGGAAACATAAACAACTGGTTCATAAATCTTCTACAGTGTCTCCCATTTATTTCATCATATCTAGGGTCCCTTTTATCATATTCTAATTAATATCAATCTTCCTGACCTGGGGAAAAGAAAACATAAAAGGGGGAGCTCAAATGCTCAGCAAGGGCAAATAAAAGAAATAAAAATCATATCATATCTTTTTGAAAATCATAACCTGCAAAAGAGATCATAATATCTTAACATGGAATAAATCATAGAAGTGAAAATGAGATCCCCATAATCATAACATAAAACTTGAAACTTTGTGGAATGCACACACAATCATGGAAAATCGTTTCTTGTTAGTCATGACTCATTGCTAAGACTATCTTAGTGGACAAAGTCCCTTTCTGAACCGAGTCACCCTTGTTCCAGTCCTGTTTCACTGAACCGGTATAACCTACCATTCCAGCCATGTCTATCTCATGAGATATATAATCTTTTCCCAATGAATTGGAGGGAGATATAGGTCCCACCCATCTTATAATGAATCCTTTCTTATGTGTGCCACATAATCATAAACCATACATCATAGCGTAACCCATGCAATAAAAATGGGATTATTAAACAACATGACATCATAAAACAATTCATATAAGATAAAGGAATTCATAAAAATATTTCCATCACAACATAATAAAATCCATGTAATAATAGGGATAAAAATATAATCCTTTTATTATCTTAGATGGAAAATAATTTTGATAAAATACTTGAACTTCATTCTTGAGGAAAATATCCTTTCTATTTCAAAAACACTTTTCCTTTCTTAACATGTCATACAATTTTAAACTAAAAGAGGTTGATTAAAAATAAACTTGAATACTTGTAAAGGAAGCTTCTTGGAAATAATTTTTTAGAAATCCATTCATTCCGTATAAGTTAAAAAAACATTCTTCGTACTTTTGTCGGAAAAGTCAAAAAGTACCTCGTACGAAAAAACGACAAAAGATTCCTTTCATATTCTTTACTAAAAACTCACCGAAGGGTAAAATTGGATTTAAACTAGTGTAAGTGGATGGAAACAATATTACATATTGATGGAACATGGATGTGGATGATAAAATACACCCCAATAAATACTTACGAATAAACAATCTCGGATAAAAATGAGATTGTGATATTTCCCTTACCTTAGGTCCGATTTGCTTTGTACGTGTCCGAAGCTCCTGTATAATGGTTTAAATAATGTTATTGACTTATTCCAGAATCATACATATTGATATGATATCATATATATTCATATTCTTAGCTTCTTGTTAGTAATATTTCATTGTTACTTGTTACTCGGGTCTTTATTGCCTTTTGTTCTTATGCGTGTTTTGCCGAATAAATTCTTATTCTTGTTTTAAGGTTATAGATACCTTATATCCAGAATGGTATTAGTGTAACATATATCATATTTATTCATTCAATTCATTTATATAATTACTATTTAATGATGATCATGTAGAACGAGTCGCATCACATCGTGGAGACGGTATTCCGTACGTACGCATGAGTGATGATATCGTTCCTATGATCGTGGAATTGTATTGGAGTATATATATATTATTTCAGTATCAATATTACTTTATAATAATCATAAATAGTTACTCATTACACCATTATACCCATCCTTGTAAGGTGATGGTGGAAAATAGATTACACCACGGCGTGGAGACGGTATTCCGTACGTACGCACGCGCGGTGTTTTCATTTTTCCATAGGATGGATAGAAGGTGAATTAGGGTTGTTTCATATTTATAATAACATATCAGTATGTAAGTAATACTGATGTTATTACTTTATCATGAAACAACTAAAGAAGAAGAAGTTGAGGAAGAAAGAAATTGAAAAGATCGGTAACGGATATTACCTCTTCTTTGGAACGCCTCTTTGAATCCTCCACTTAGGGAACTAAGATTGGACTTTGAAGAAGACCAGGACCTCTAAGATTATTCTAGGGAAGTGGAGAGGAGAAAATGGCAGGGGTTGGCCGAGCTTGAGTGCTCAAATTGGTGTGAGGAGGAGGGGGAGGAGGTGCCCTTTTTTAAGGGAGGAGAGGGGCACCTTAGGAATATCTCAAAATATTATTTTATATTAAAGTCAAAATCGGTTTATAATGGTTCCAAAGGGTCTTATTTCGATGATAAAGTGGGGATGGGTCGAAATCCTATCAACCAATAGGATTTATATATGTTTAGGATATTATTTTAACCTTATCAATTAGATTTAACTCTAAGTTAAATAATTTAACTTTTACCGTGTCTTTTTGTTTTCTTTTACTATATGGTTAATACACTTACTATAACATGCCAAACGAACCCTAAATTGTTTATTATTAATATATATATCCTTATCTAAGCCATTTGTCCGAACCTTAGATTTTTAGGAATAAAATAACAATTAATAATATAATATTTTATTTAAAAACTATTTCGTGTCAATTTTGACACTATTTGATATATGATTTTTGTGAAAGTCATAACAGAATTATATGTTCTAACCAAGTTGATTCAATCAACAATAATATATCATAGTAACCTATAAAATTATTGGAATTCATAAAAAGTCTCAAATTACATTTATTTTGGTGTTTATAACATCAATTATGTCAATATTTCATAAATAAGATAATTACTGAATCATAATTGTGTCATAAATAAATAAAATTATTTAATGTCTAAAAATTATAAATAAAATACCATCATGTAGGAAATATTTTTATATTTCTAATGAATATTTATAGTCGAATTTATCTTATGTATAACCCCATATTAAAAATGATTTACTTATTAAACATTGATTTTAACTATTTTAACCCTTCTTTAAATAAATTAATAATAAATGTCCTAATCTAACCCAAGTGGGCCTAAATGGTCATATTTTATTCTTAAGTTTGTTTTTGGTCGAATTACACTTGTCCAATAGAATTAGGACATGTGTTAGGGTAATAATAATATCATTTTTACCCTTAATTACCCTATTTACTTTTAACCGTGGTAAAAAAAGTAAAAAGTTACTATTCACCAAAAAAATATTTTCATCTCATTGAACCACATTTTAGTCCTTGATATTAACCGTGTCTCTCGGATTTTCGAAACTCCATTCACAGAAGCGGTAAAATTAAGTTTTATGCAAAATTCAGTTTTTAACCTACCACTTAGTGGTTTCACTATTCATCAAAAATTGAAAGTTTTCAGAAAAATACCAAAATTTCACCCTAGGCTAATTTCGGTATTCCGAATCCAAAAATGAAGTCCATTTTGAAAAATAAAATTTATAAAATTTCAAAAAGTGGTTATTACTATTCATAATGGCTAGTTTTAATAATATTTTAATAGCATATCGTTGTTTAGTGAAACTCGGTATTGCGTACAACGCAAGCTATCGAGGAAGGTCGTGATGGCGTGTAAAGTAAGCCAAGCAAGTGTGTAGTGAAAGATTCCTTTGATGATATAAAAACAAAATATTACTCATAAAAATCTCGGGTGTTACAAGAATCCAACATAATCCATCCCTAACATGATCTACCATGTTAGATGTGTGAACTCATGATCCCTATAATCCCTAAAAATATCTAGATAGAAGTTACCTTGTAAAATATCCTAAAATTATATATAAGTTAGATCCTCTTACTGATTGGATTTATCTATGATATTCCACTAATTCTTGGCTGGTCTTCATATAATGTAAATAGAAAGATTCACCCTTCTATCTATCGAGGTCTTGAGGTGCATCAGAATTTTCTGGACTGAATCAATCTAAAACGCATCTTCCCGAGGTTCTCAATCACTAATGAGAATAGTAAGAGAGTAAAACTAAAACTCTCCAATCAGATCATACATCAATGATATGGTGATATCAGTCTCCCTCCTCTTGGAACTCATTAATCATAGGAAGCTATCAAGAATATGATTATCCATTTGTTTCAGGTATCTATGAGAATTTATGGCCCAGCTATGTCAGGAATGAGTTTATTACCACTATCATGATAATCATACCAATGATGATGAGATATATTCTCTAAAATTCTTACAAAATTCTATAGAACATATGTTACACAATAGTTCAACATCAAATTGTTATAATAACATAAGAGAAACACTAGATCAAGGTTTCTATTTATTTGGATTGACAAGATAATTTTAATAAAATATTAGTTTATTTCATTTATTTTTCATAGATATATCATGGTTTAACATTTCATAGTATATAGGGGAAGATATGTCACATGTGATAAATATTCCCCTAGCATGAAAAATGCATGTCAAAATATATACCTACGTGGATACCATGATTAATACATATTCATCTCTTTCCATACCCCCCCCCCATGAGTAAAATTTCATAAAACTATAACATAACACAACAATTAAACCAAAAAAGGTAAAATAACAACAAAAATATAACAAACAAACAACAATAACAACACTCCCATAACATGGTAATTGATTTTTTCCCCTATACATGGGTAGATAATCCCATGAATGAGTCGGTTTCTAGGCCCTAACATATCCTATTCTGTTTTCTACCTTTATCAAATAGTATTTTAATAGAAAAGACCTCCACTGATGCCACTTTGTAACATTACAAAACCGGTACTCTATCATGTGACTAATAAAAGTTTGATACAAAGCCTCAAGTGCACCTCCTTATAATATAGAGGTTGTAGGAAAATAGAAATGGTGTTAGGAATATAGTGGGGAGACAATACCCTCCAGAAAAAAGTAACAGTAATATGCTAAGTGAAATAAATATTCAAGAATCCATCGTAGTAGTCATAAAATGAAAAAACTCAATGATCAACATAAGAATATAATCAATGTAATTATAGGCTGACTGAAAGTAAATGAAAATATGAAAGTCAAGAATGTAAAGTACAATGTAAACATAAAATACATGACTCCAAATACTCAGTCATTAATCAAATCTTGGTCCCATATCTAATCATCAACCCACAATTCAAGAGAAATAATCAGGAATAGGTTTCATTTCCCTTGTCCATACCTACATCCATGAAATTCTCTCAGGTTATAAACAGTCCCCAAACAAGGTATTAGTAAATAATAGTAATCCAACACCCAGAGTGTCTAAACAATCTAATAGTAATAAATAACAAGTGAAATAGAATTGAAATCATGGGTATTGATTCATAAATTAAAAAAACAATATAAAATAAACCTATCAAACATAATGCATTGAGATTGATGCCCTAGGTTAACCAAACCTACTTTGGCTCCATGTAATATATATCTATCAAGTGGTGGATCCTCAAATAATAATATGGATCACCCATGACACTGGCAGATTCTCCTGTATTAGGATGAGTCACCCATGAAATATATCATGTAATCATGTTATAGTGGGATCCATGAGCATATGCCCAAGATGGAGTCACTCATTAATTCCCATAGATTACATCTTTAAGGGGTAATGTGACCAAATCACACTGGATCCATATGAATTGCCAACGATACGGCCTATTATAGATTACAACAGTGAAATACCATACCATGGGGAAATTAAAAATATAACTGGGATCCATGTTAATGTCCCATGCTAGATTCACTTCTGTTTTCCCATTTTGAAATGCCATACCAATGAGAACGTAACCAACTAAGGTGCCATATTCTCATGTACTATAACAAATCCTTTGCGCCACACCTCAAAATATAGTGGATCAAGACCAGAAACATCATGGAAAAATATCAAGTATATGAAATCCAATCTTACCACGCATCAACCATTTAAAAAATATTATCACATTCTAAATTATTCAATTTATCAAAACCATTTAACCTTCAATTTATTCTTAATTAGTGGATTATCTTATTTAGGATGAATAACCATAGAAATATCATTATACAATACCAATTATTATAAGTCACATGTTATTAAAATATCATATCATAATAATTCACATGTTATACCAAGATTACATTATCATTATTCATATGTTATTAAAAATTTAATTTATCAAAATTCACATGTCCTTTAAAATTCATGTTCTCAAGACCGCCAGTTCATCATAATTTAAATGGTAGGCTCACCTATTGGGTTTCCAAAAGTAATATCTCAATTCTTATGGACCAAAAATGATCCAAGGTAGTTCTACGATTAATTATTTAATCAAAAAAGTGACTTATAAGATTAATTAGGTCTTGTGAATGTCATGTCGGTGTGATCACACTTATTATACATTGTAGATATATCGAAACGGACATTCGGGATGTTTTTTAGACAACCCACCATAAAAGAATAGTAGATGTACTAATTCCTCAATGTCTATGGTATAGTATAGTTCCTCCTTAATTCCATTCAAAGAAGAAAAAACGTTTTCAAACACAATAAATGATATCTTGATCTGGGTTAGGTAGTCCCAAACAACGTTTATCTCTCTGGAAAACAAAAAAGATAATAGGGAGTAGAATAACCGAAGTTTTACATTAAATATATCAAACCATAATTCCAAGATCCATTGGTAATGTTATTTTGGTTCAGTGTGGAAAACTCAGAGGTTATCTATGGAATGGATGCTATTGAGAGGAAGGGGGTTCATGATCTCATAATCACCCAAAACTGAATTTTAAAGAGCAATAGGGGAAGCACAATCATGACATGAATATCTGATTCATTATGCGAATGGATAAAATCTATCTTACACATATAAATCAATCACATTTGATTAAAAAACCCATTAAAAACTATTTCATTTAATTAAATAACTTCTTGTATTGATTTTTGAATTCATATATTTTTCGTCTCTATTTAGGACATGGATGAAGTTCATGGGGTCTTCCGCAAAGCAATCATTCATTGTATTAATTTTCTAAGGTGATCAAATAATTATTCATGTTATGGATTGAAAATTCATGGGGTGAGTTAGTTATGCAGTAATGATTAACACCCTTTTCTATATTTTCTGAATAGTGAAAACTACCATGCATGGGTCCTATCACCAATGTCTAAAAAAAACTTACTGAACAAAAGAGGTTTTAACCAAAACACAAAGAGGGTGATACCTAGAAAATATGTGATCTTAAAAATATGATAAAAACCAATTTGTTAAAAATAATTAAGGGGGAAAAGAATAATTTGAAGTAAAAAATAAAATTTACTTACAATTTTCTATGGGATAACAATGGAATAAATTAAAAACATGGATATGGAAGACAAATCTAATAAAATTAACAAAAACTATTCATAAAAAATGATTTTTAATGGAACAATAAAATCATCGCAGAAAAAGACATTTTTGTGGAACATGATTTCCTCATAAAATAAGGTGGATGTACAACATAACATTATAATATTTTATGATATATAAATATTGAAATATAATAGTAAAGTAAGAGTGAATAAGACCCAAGGATGAGGTTTGAGTCACAAAAACCCCTTACGGATTTTGTAATTTTTTAACCAAAAGTCATTAGAAGATGTAAATAATATGGATCTATAAATAAAATGAAATAAATAATTTAGTAGGTATAAATTCATTCTTGGTTTGTATATACACTATCTAAATATTAAATTGTTGTATTAAATTATATCATTTCTCAATAAAGATAAGTTGAGTTGAGAAACCCTCACCTTATTTCCTTGTATATTTAATGACACTATATCCTCTAGTAAAACAAGAATATCTATATTAATAAAATATTTCATAATCTTATTCATAAATATTACCCATTTATAAAACTTATTATAATTATTTATCTTTTTTATATTATTTTGTCATAACATATTATGACAATCAGTTGTTTATATCTTTCACTATTTTCCTATGTTAAATAAAATTTCTCTCATTTCCCATAATATGATTTAAATTTTGTTTTATGTATATCATATAATTATATTTAAAATATAACTTATAATTATTTAAAATATTCTTATTTAATTCCATATTATTTTTTATGTTATGTGAAAACTGAATTGATAGTGACTTGTTTTGATAATTTTAGCGAATGAAAATGTTAATTTTATAAAATGTAAATACATAATATAATATTTCTAAAATAATTTAATAAAAATATTTTAATATTATATTATACTAAATTTATTTTTCATGTTCCCATTTTCATCCATAATCATTTTTTAAATCATTGTTCATATAGGTGAATAAACTGACCCAATCCTGAACACGCATTAACTCAATTTTTGAGAATGGATTTAGAGGTGAGATAATATAATTATAAAAGAATCATAATAATATTTTTTATTCATTAATTAGTTTAAATAAAATTATAAATTTTCATATATTGAATGAAAAACTAATTTAAACATAAAAACATTTCATCATGGAGGTGGTAAAAAGTACGTACACACAAATAGTGTTCCAATTTCACAACGCATGAGAGGTGGTGAAGGTAGATATTAAATATAAATTTCAGAATCATAATTATATTTATTCATTACCACCATTAATACCATCAATTAAAGGTTCTAATAATAAAAAATGACATCTCATTGTGGATGTGGTTTTTTGCGCAATACACTAAAGATGTTCATTTTTTTAACTGGATGGGAATAAATAAATAATTGTGTTTCCACTAGTATAACAACATATAATAATACTAATGATACATAATTAATCATATTATTTTAGAGATAATCTATTTTTTGGAGTAACATTGTCATTAAAAGCATTATAGAATATACAACTTACATCAGAGACATGATATGTACCTGGGTAATTCCCCTCAAATTCAAGGTCATAGGATATCCATGAGTGACCATGGGATTATGTTTTTCACAGAGGATTATATATAGATTAAAATAATATAGTTTAATTGAGTAATTATAATGATATTTTTTTTACTTGAAATGTTTTAAGTCATCCCCTTTTAAAAGAGTGGAAAATGGAACTTTGGGAAACACCTTTTGCATTTTAATGACTACGTGACACTATTGAAAGGAAAATATCCAAAAAGATTATAAATTATTCAGTGAGGGGTGTATTTGGGTATATAAATAAAAATAAATGTGTTTTTAAACAATTTTTAAATATGTTATAGTCCTTTTACCATTATCTTATTACATTTTACTATTTCACTTTTAGACTAGATAACATTTTTTTATGAAACGGATTTTTGTGATTTATTAAAAACAAAAGAGAAGTAAAATAAATGACTTGGATTAACATAAATATGATAATTATATAAATAACAAAATAATATATCATAAAGTATTAGATCATAAACATGAAGGATAATATTATAATGATATAAATAACAAAATAATATATCAAAATACCAGGTATATTATTCATAAAACTTGATGGAGAAGTATACAATCATAATAAGATCATTATGGATCCGTAAAAGAAATGACTTGGATTAACATAAATATGAATAATTATAAAATATACGAGCATGATATTAAATTTTGGATTAATTTAAAAATAATTCATATTCATGAAAAATTGTATAACATGAAAATAAACATGAAAATGTTGTAAAATAATAAACATAGTTCTTCATATCTTTATGAACCCATTTACTTACCAACATGTTCATGTGTAAAATTGTGAGTAGATCTTAATGACTTCATGCTCACCCATTTTGAATTTAGATACCTGCTAACCTGTTCACACTTAAAATTTCTCTTAGAAATAAATATCATCACACTCAAACATTTTGATCCTAGAAATCTGATAACCTATTCACAAATAAAATTATGAGTACAACTTAATGACATCACATTCACCCTTTGTGAACATGGATACTTGCTAACCAATCCACATGTAAAATTGTGAGTAGAGTTTAATTCCATCACACTCACACTTTTTGAACCTAGAAACTTGGTATCCTTTTCACATGTATAATTATGAGTATATATTAATATTATCACACTAACCCTTTGTGAAAATAGAGACTTGATAACCTATTCACATATGAAATTGTGATAAGAAATTAATGTTGTCACCCTAATCATTTACGAGCCTATAATCTTTCTATCCTATTCACATAACATTTAAATACCATGAGATATAAGAACATACCTAACAAATTGGAGGGATATATAGGTCCTTATCATCTCATAACCCATGTAACATCCAAACGTAGAAGCCAATAAAATGGTTCCTCAGGCTGATAGATCCCATGGAGTCAAATGTGCCTCCCCGTATGTGGGAGGATTCCAACTAGTAGTTAGTGTATAATAGTGGCACAATGGGGTGACTATACCCTATACATTAGTAATAAACATAGTGAAATAATAATAAATGAAAGTTAGGGGAATAGTTTTAAACATGTATCGAGAATAAAATTCTAGATATATCCATTAACAATAAATAGTATCAAACTCAAATGATGAAATGTTGATACAAAAATGAATTATACATGAAGGGAAGGCAAGGTAGAATTTATACATTATAATGCATGTATAAAAAAATAAAAAATAACCCAACTTATCCCCAATAGCATCACGAGTATTAGCTTAGTCATTTTCTCCTGTACTGCAAACCAGTACTAATAATAACATCTAAATATGAGCACAATTCAGTTCCAATCCTAAAACAGGATGATATCCGTCAGGGTACCAAATGGTGGCCCGAACATGGTGTGATATAAACATATTAGGATACCAAAAATGTTGTCTAATAAAATCCAATATTAATATAAATTGAATTAGTGTGAAGGTAAAATTAATAATGTAGTACAGAATATGATAAATGTAATCAATTCGGGATCACATTATTCAGAGGAAAGATGGCCAACCACACCTGCTTCAGCCTAATCCAGAATGAAATTGAATGCATGTCACCATTTAAGCTTGTATATATATATACAATACACACACAGAGAGAGAGAGATATATATATATAGTAAGATCTAGAACTTGAGGTGTTACTTAGGAATCCTTTCATAATCACAATATTTTTATATTTTAAGTAAGCTTCACCACACCTGAAGAACATGTATAATAGGGGACACCATTCATGGGAATCATGTATAAAAATGGATTCCATGCCATTTGTTCATTTATAATAAGCGATTCCATGTATGAGAGTAATTTATAATAATGTACACAATGCCCAATAATCATGAATAATGAGGGAAACCATTATCAGGAATCATATATAATGATGGGATTCAGACACGAGCATCATGTATAATAAGGGATTCCATCGCCATTCATCTTGTATTATAAGTTATTCCATGCTTGAGAATCATGTATAATAAGGGATTCTATTCCAGATAATCATGTATAATAATGCATCCCAATAATCGAGTATAATAAGGGATTGTATGCCTTATAATCATGTATAATACGGTATTAAATTACCTAAAATCATATATAATAGTGGACTATGTGCCTGAGAATCATGTATAATATGGGACTATATTCTCAAGAATAATGTATAATAAGGGACACCATTCCATAGAATCACATGTAATAAGAGACACCATACCCGAGCATCAGGTATATGGTAATCCCTCATAATAAAAAACTCATATAAGACCAAAGACTAAGGGAGAACTATCATACCCACATAACATTTACCTCCATTAAACGTATCATTTCACATACCTATGAATAGGTCCAATTCAAGGTATTGGACCATATTAAAATTATTCCAATTGGTCCAATTATCAAAAACATTATTCAACTTATTCAATTCTATTTTTAATTTAATATTTTTTTAAGGAAATTATAGAACCCACTACCAAGTGGAAATCATAACACGCTTAAGGGATGATTCAACATAATAGGCCACAATGATTGGTATAATAATTTAAACTTAACTCACCTTAAGTGGTGGTCTGGCTGGGTTTTTCAGCCTATAACCATTTTTGATTGTTTCATAGTGTCCCCAAATGAGTTCTAGGTAATCAATTTATGGTATTATATGTATTATGAGAAAAAAGAGGCAATTTTAGTGTACTTCACAAGGATAATAATTTATAAATGGTGAAACATTAATAGGAAAGAAACTGGACCACCTACCTCATACAAAAGAACCTTGACTTATCCATTCTATTCCTTTGAATCAATATATAATGAGAGAAAATGAAATATCAATAAATATATCTAAAAATATTACATATGAAAATGTATTAAAATATCATTCAATATAAAAATATAAAAGACGAAGGATGAAGGGGGAATTATATAATTACTTAGGTTTATCCAATGCAATCAATCGTGGTGGATTTTGATCTTAAACATAAGAGGTATGAAATGTCCTATGAGTATTCCAAGGGATATCTCCTAATGAGTGGATTCTATAAACAGATGAGGAAAATAAGTGGAAAAAATCCTTAAATGAGATAGCGTAAAAATAGTCATTTATTTTATTTTTATGAGCCACATGATTTTGAACATAATTAATAGTAACAAATAAAGGCTAATGAGAACATAAAATCATGGAAAATAAACCTTGTAGGGAAAATATATTGTAAAATAAAAAAATCACCATAACTTTTTAAACCATTTATGAAATAATTACATTCAAAAATATTTTTTTGAATGGAAATACATTAATTTTGAAAACCATATTGTAAATATTTCCTAAAAAAGGTCCCTAAAAAGGCATAATGGTTTCAAAAATTATATGTGAAAATAATTTTAAAACATTAATTTTAATAGAAAATTCAATAATGTAAACTTTTAAAATACATAATTTATTCAATAAAAGAATTGAAAATATTGTGATAATCGTTACATGTAAGAATAATCTATAATAATGGTAAATTAAATAGATATAAGGTTGTTAATCAAATAAGTGTAAATAAATTGAAAATTTTTTCTTTTAAAAATAATAATTATCATTATGAAATTGTAAAATACATAATTTTTTCCATGAATAAGTGGAAATACTTTAAAAACGTGTACTTTAGAATGGAATCTTAAATAATGGTGAACAAAATAATAATCATTCAATGAAATGGGTAGGAATATATTGAAAACATATACATTTGAAAATAATATTTAACAATTAATCCATGAAAAATAATTACTATTTAACAAAATAAAATGTGGAATGAATTATAAAACCTCTTTATTTGCAAATGACTGAAAAAAAAATATTTTTCTCATTTTGAAATAGATTTTTTATGAAAACCAACATCATTAAACAGATTACAAAACCTATTTTTTAAAATGAATTAATAGTTAAAATGATTATTATATATAAAAACAAATTTAGTTTCAATTAGTAAAAGGATAACAATGGTGAAAATTAAAAATGGATATGGATGAAAAATAGAATTAATGTAATTGAAATTATTCTTAAATAAATGTGTTTAAAAAAATAGAATAAAAAAGGAAGAATAATTTTAATTGAAAGATTATTTACCTATAAAATAAGGTGTATGTGCTCCATAATTTCATCATAGGTTTTAATAGATCAATCTTAAAATATAATATAAAATGAAGAGTGAATGTCAACAAAACAAGAGGATTGAGTCACAAATACCCAATATAATTTTTGTTAATTTTGAATTAAAAGTCATTGGAATATTGAAAATCATATTTTTATGTAAATATCATGAATTAAATCATTTATTATTTCAAATAAAAACCATTTGAAATGAATATACCATATAAATATAAACTTTCTTCATAACATTAAAACATATCTCAATGAAGAGAAACTAAGATGGAAAACCCTAACTTTTTTCCCTATTTAGTTGATGAATCTCTCACCTCATGTAAAAAATACCAAGATATATTAATATCATATTTCACAAATTTAATAATAAATATTTTCCTATTTTAATTCTTATTATAATTATTTATAATGATTATATTTTTAGTTATATTGTATTATGTCTATTGGGTTTTTATAACATTGAATGACTTACGCATGTTTAATAAGTATGATATCACCCATTAATTTATTTCGTGATCATTAATTATATATAATATAAATTTATTTATTATATAATATATATTAATTTAAAACTTTCTTATTTCATCCCATATGTGTTTTGGTTATGCTGTATGAAAACCAAATTGACAATGAAAAATTTTGGTAATTTTAGCAAATGAAAATGTTAATTTAATAAAAATATTAATAATCAAGATAATATTTACTAAACCATATAATAATATTAATTTTTTATTATATAGTAATAAAATTATTTTTCATGTTACCAATAATCATATTTTAAAGCATTCTTCATGTAGGTGAGTAAACCAACCTAAAATTGAACACGCTTTAACTCGATAAGAATGTGTGGTTAAGAATTTTTTCATGATTTTGAAATATATTTTAGGATTAGTAATTTTTTTAAATATAAAAAAATTAAACAGTTTTCATCATGGAGGATTTAATCAGCAGGTACTCACAATTAGCGTTCTTGTTTCTCAACACATGAGAGATAATGAAGGTAAATATTAAATTGAAATTTATGAAACATAATTATATTTTATATATCATATTTATTTATTATTACCACCACTACTACCATTCATGAATTATTCTAATGTAAAATTACATCTCTTCATGGAGGTTTTAGTCCGCACAACACATTAACGATGTTCTTTTATTTTCCTATTTGGTTGGATATAAATAAATTAATGTTATACAAATAATATAAAAAAAATTAGTATACTAATGATACTTAATTTATTATATTATTTTAGTGATAATACATTTTTATGATTATGTTTAATAATAAAATATTAAGTGTAGATAACACTTACGTTGGAGTCTTCATATTTACCTTGGAATTTCCCTTCAAATTGAAGGGCCTAGGCTATGAAAAGTGACAAAGAAATTATGATTTTGGGAGAGGATTCTAGTGAGATTAAAAGGAATTATTTTTAATGATTAATTTAAAATATAGGTTTGTATTTGAATATTTTTAATTGATCCCCTTTTATAATAGAGGAAATAAAGACTTTGGAAAAAAACACCATATGTTTTAGTAATTCCATGACACTATTACAAGGTAAAAGGATAAAAAATAATAAATTATTAATTTTGGGATGTATTTGGGTCTATAAAGGAATGAAAATGAATTTAATTTTTTTAAAACATATTATAGGGTGTTTACAGTTATGTTTTTACAATTTACTCATTTACTTTTGACATTCGTAACTTTTTATTTTAAATAAGCAATTTAATGTTTTATTAAACATATACCATATAACACCCCAAGATGTATGGTCCTATTTTTTCCAGATAAATTTAAATTATCATTTATACATTGCAATAAACTAATTTAAATATTCCTTTTATATGAAATACTGACTGGTCATACATTACACTCAACACTGACTTGGCGTACGATACACATAACACTCAGTTGACGTACGATACATGAAATATTGAGTTTTTAAGAAACATCTCTTTTTATTTTTTCAAATTATTAAAATAAGATAATTATAACCTAGGTGTTAAACTTATTTAAATGAATATTATCAAATATTATTCAAATATTATTGATAGTTATTTTATTTAAACAATACATATTGATAATAAAATATAGGGTTTTGGTAAAGTCCTTATATGTCGAAAAATACTATTTAAATGTCATTGTAATAAAATTACTTTTAGAAAAATTGAAAATTTTAATTTTATAAAATAAAACTAATTTTTGAATTTAGAATTTCGAAATTATTTTAGGGTTAAATTTGGGGGTTTTTATGAAAAACCTCATTTTTTGATGAGTAGTGAAAGATACCAGTTTTTAATTCAAAACTAATTTTTAATCCAACATATTTATAATGTTAAAACATATTTTAATGTAGATTTAAAAGTTTAATTAGATTATATTTTTGTCATTTAATCCAATTTTGGTCATTATAACCATTTCCACATTTAAATTGGACATAAAGACATAACAAACGTTTGATCCTTGTTACTATAAAACCCCATAGTGTCATCCCGACACTAGGTTTATTTTTAAATTAATTTCTGAAAATTCTATGATTATAATTTAAAAAAAATTAATTCCATATTTTTAATCATAATAATTTATAGTGTTTAATAGTGTTTAATTTTTTTTACCAAAATGATAAGTAAAGGTGATTAAAATTAATCACAACAGTTAAGGCCATATAATGCTTAATTAGGGACTAAACCTTAACATTAAGGGTCAAACAATCTAGAAAAATGTCCAAAACCCATTTTATGACCATATTTATACCCTATTGTCAATTTTATCATCATGTTTCCATTATTGGGTCCAATTTCAACATGAAAAACGTGGGTGGAATTCTCTCTTCAAATATTTACAAGAGTTCCACTCCTCCAGTTTAAAAGGCCACCACCTCTACCCATTCCACAAACCTCTAAATACTATTATTTTCAGAAAATATCTTCCCATATATCCTACCCAAAACCCTCCATTAGACCTAGAGTCCTCCATTTGGGAAAAAATCCTATCAAGTAAGCCTTTTGGCATAAACCAAAAGATGTTACCTAATTTAGAGGTAACATCTTCTTTGAAGCGCTTTACATTTATTTTCCTTATACACCCCTCCACTCATTTTATTCTATTATTCTATGAAAAAAATGTATCATAAATATACTTTTATTTTTATATACTATGGTTTCTAAAAACATTTACACAAACCTCCATCTAATGTATATCGAACATAATGTTTCTGTGTATGGTGAATTATTGCCTCACAAACCAATGATTGTTTATTTTTCACCTACCACCAATAATGGTTGCCATTATGTTGGAAAATATGTTTATATATATCATATATTGTATTTATTATGTCTTTAAGCTTCTTTATTCATTTTAAAACACACATCTCTTTACTTCTTATTTGGTGTTAATATGATAATCTCGTTTGAGGAAGTGTGGACTACCACCCCCTCAATGTGATGTGATTCATTCACACACCACATGGAATGTATTAAGGATGGGTTTAGTGAAATTATATTATATATGTGATAAATAAATTATAATTAAATTTTCATGTATATAAATATATATATACATTTCATTTACATAGTTTCTTTGAATACGAAAAAATAGAAACAACGTTCATGCGTACGTACGACTTTCCATCACCATGAATGATTTATTACATTGTGTACATAATTATTATATATATATATATATTATTATAATAATAAAAATATTGGATATAAATGACATTTATATCATAGTCTACATTTTGGAATAAATATATAATTATAAGGATCAACATTATAAAAAATTAAGAGACATACGAATAACAAAGAGAATATTACCCCAAGTGAAACTCTAACATAGGATAGTTAACAAGAAGGTAATATAAGGTATTAATAAAACCATATATGATAATAGATACAAGAATATTTTCTTGTAAAATATTTATAATAAAATTATATTTAGTATACAGGAATCGTGTACTAGTACATAGAGAGTCATTAAACAAGTTAAGGGGATTTCATCTCAATTTTAATTTCTATGAGATACAAGCTATGTTCGCCACTCTTTCCATTTGGTTGGTGTATGTAATGAAAAATATTGTATTATATGTATATTTTAAGAAAATTTATGGTTATTCACATTCCCATTTTATGATTCTTCTTTCATAGGGTTTAACTTTCAAAAGTTACCAAATCGGAAAAACAGTTTTGTCTCAATTTTCCTTCTTTGAGATTCATGTTTTATTATGCACCTAAACTCCATTTTGAGGTGTATGTACTTCCATTTTACATGTTATATCATTAATCTCATTATTTTAATGATATTTTAAGCTTCAGGGAATTTCCTTTCCTTAAATGGAGTGTACGATCCCATGTTACCATGTTATAATATTATACTGATACAATCTCATCATTGTTTCGAGAATGTTTAGCTTTATGCTTACTTTGATGAAATATTATGATAAATCTCTCAAGAATATTCATGGGTTTCCTTATACTCTATATATTTATGATATCCTCTATTTTTAGTACCATTTTTCCAATCTTTGGTATTAAGATAATGTATTTTTAGTAAAATCTGACCATCTATCTCTTCTATCGGAAATCTATTGTATTCAAAAACCATTTTTTCAAAAATGTGTTCAAAAATGTTTTCAAAAGACCCTTGAAGATAATTTTCAAGGAAAAATAGAGTTTAAAAATGTTTTTTTCTAAAATCTTCATTTATGTGTTTTCAAATATATTTTCAAAGAAAAATTTTTTCAAAAGGTTTTATGTTTTAAAAAGCATTTAAAAAAATAATGGATATTATCCTTTGAAAATATTTTTAAAAGATCATTAAAAATATTTCCCATCTAAGATAACATCCATTTTTGTTACTCATGCCTTTGTGGGGATATTATTCAATGTTTCCATTAATATTATTTCTCTGAATAGATTATGTTTTATGGAATGATGTTTATGAAGCTCGTTTCTCTTTCACGGGTTATATGCCTTTGAAACCTGATTCTTTTCATGGGTTATGTTAATGAATAAATGATTATGAAACCTATCTCTTTCCAAATGTTATAATATTATTGCATGTTTATGATACTTATTTCATTTTATGGGTTATGATATGATTATTTTTGAACGTTTGGCACATGTATGTATGATTTCAGTATGTGGAGGGTGGGACCTATAAATCCCTCCAATACATTGGGTAATGATTTATATATCATGAAATAAATAGGATTGGAATGAGGGTTTACTCAGTTCAGTAATATTTGGATGGAATGTGGGTTCACTCAGTTCAGTAATATAGGGATGGATTGTGGGTCCACTGGGTTCAGTAAAGGATTTTTTCCACTATGATTGTCTTGGTAGTGATGCCTTGAATACTATGTAAATCATATTATATGATTTTGTGTTTTCCACACTTCCATGTTTTATTCATTTGTTATTATTTAATGGATAATTCTCTTTATTTCATTATGATTAATGTATTATGAATTGATAACATTTATTCAATTATTTCTATTATGATATTTGATATGTATTATATCATCTTCTATCTTCATGATCAGGTTCTCATGCCCTTATTTTTATGATTAGGCTTAAATGTAACCCTTTTTTACCCTTACTTAGCATTTGATCTCACACAATTTTATGTTTTCTTTCATAGGTTATGAACATATGTATTATTTTTTATGTGTCTAATAAGGGTTCTACTCATGGAGAACCTAGTGGGAGATGATGTATCTCATTTATGTACCAGTGTTTATATTCCCATGTTTCCAAAGACACTAGAATATTACGGTCTTCTTGCGTCTGTTTGTGTAATGTTTTGTGTTTTTCGAAAAAGTTATGTATTGTTAATTTTTTAAAAGTGAGGGTCACTATAGTTGGTATCATAGGAAATTTTTTGTTAACATTCTGAAAATAGTATAAATAAACCTTTTGTGATAACCCTAAGGACATGTCTAAGGATAATTTTAGGGATGTGTCAAAGTATAAAAAAATGTCCCGAAATTTTGGTGAAGGATATACTGATTGGTTTCCTATAAATGCATACCTATATGGACACTAAAAGTGGATGTGGCTCTAGAATAGATGTACCTAAGGGTTACAACTCTGACAAGATGTTCCGAGCTTGACTCGGGGTAATCTGGTACACAACAACAAGCCTTTCTGCACACCTGGTTTGACACTCTCAGGGGATATGCTTTCAGATTTCACCAACTCTTCAAAAACCATTATTAAGGGTTTAAATATAATATGGCAATAAATGACATATCATAAACCAATGATTTCATATATTAAGGAACATTTCATAATTTATACATCCTATAACATATTTTCCATGATTATGTAGTTCCTCATTATGATAACTATTTATTACTTTATGATTTTGGTTTTAGTTAATGGCTAGAACCCGAAGGAACCACGTTAATGGATATTGTGATGGAAAATGAAATGAGTGTACTCATGAGAAACCAAATTCTATGGGATATATAATGAAAAATCTCATATCTATGCTCACATAGCTTTCTTAAGCTACTAATCATGGTGGAATTCAAAATGAGAAAAAAAGGGAACAACATTCTATTTAGTTTTTTATAAGGTAATTTCCACCTTCTTTAAGAGGGTCTCTAGATCCACAGGTTGCTTAAAAATGGATTAGTACCACTAAAAAGAAATTATCTATTATTTATTGTAAAGAGAATGAGAAATTCATTCTAGCTCGTTATAGATTATAAGGAGAAACATATCAGTGGGGGACTCTTACCAAGAATACGAGGCAACATGATGAGACTGGATCCATGGTTTGTGATGAGTTCAAAAACTTATTTTTCAAGAAGTACATTCCTTGAATTCGTCATACCAAGATGGAGAAAGATTTCTTTGAGTTTAAGAAAAGGGATGATGAATATTTTAGTAACTACAAGGACAATTTCATGAGACTTGCAAGGTACTCTTAAGTAATTTTCATCCAACCCGAAATTAAAGTTGATAAGTTCTTTGGTGGATTAAATACAAGTCTCAAAAGGGAGTTAGACATAAGATACTTTAGTAGCTATTAATAGATTGTTAATTGTGAAATCAAGGATGAAATAGAGGTATGAGTGACGTATCAATCTCATTCTTTTGGAAAGAAGTTGAGGATATAGTTCAAAAGAAACTATAAAAACCATGGAGAAATGAAGATTATCTTTCCTTTATGCTCTAAGTGTGGGAATAATAATGGAGGAAATTGTCTTAGGGGTTTAATAAATGTTTTAAGTGTGTAAGGGAATGCCATCAGGCAATTGATTTCCGAGGTGAGGGGAAGAAGTTGGCTCAAAATGTTGATGGAGAAAGAGCCACACAGAATGCACCTCCAACGATTCAGTCCTACAAGTTCAAGGAGAAAATGAGTTATACTAACCACTATCCAAACCCAAATGTTGCTGGTGATGATCTAATACAACAACCTCTTAATCCGAGGGACAAGAGGAAATCTCGTGCAATTTTTATTTCTAATGAGGGGTACAATACTGATGTAATGAAAGGTACACTTACCATCTACTCTAGAACTACTAATGTCATATTTGATTATGGATATACCCAAACCTTAATTTCTAAAGACCTTCATAAGGGTGTTAAGATTCATCAAAAATAATTAGAGGTGGAATTAGTAGTTCAAACCCCAACTATTATGATGATTACATCTCAAGTCTAAGATTATTCTCTGGTTGAAGATTGTTGGAATGTACTTCCTATTAATTTTTTCATTTTTTCATTGGTCTAATTTGATGTCATCTTAGGCTTGGATTGGATTTATATAGATAAATAACTCATCAATTTTCAAGGAAGGGATGTTAAGTTCAATATTTCAAACCCTTCTATGATCATCCATCATTGAGACGATAACTATGAACTTCCTGTGGAGATTAAATCCAGTGTATGGTTCTTAATTCCCATTAAAAAGGTTTTTTTATTTCAAATGGTTTGGGAGAAGAACTAAATTGATTATTTGACTATTGTTTGGGATTTTTTGGATGTCTATCCAGAAGACTTTCCTAGTCTTCCTCCAAAACGTAAAGTTGATTTCTTGATAGAACTTGTATTTAGTTCCACACTAATTTCAAATACTCCTTATAGAATGGCCCCGATTGACTCGTAGGAATTGAACAAAAAACTCCAACAAAACCTTAATAAGGGATTAATTCAGCCAAGTGTGTCACCTTGAGGAGCACCTAGTCTTCTTGTGAAGAAGAAATATTGATCAATACGACTCTGATTTGACTATCGGGAGTTGAACAAGATCACAATTAAGAACAAGGATATTCTTCCCCCTATTGATGAATTTTTTGATAAACTATGCAAACCTCAATAAATTTAGAAGATTGAAATTGATTTTGGATATCATTAATTGAGGGTTAAGAAGGATGATATACCCAAGATGACATTCTGTAAAAAGTATGGTCACAAGTAATATATAGTGATTCCTTTTGTTCTTACTAATTCCCATGTTATCTTTATGGATTTAATGAATAGAGTCTTTATAGATTACCTAGACCAATATGTGGAAGTCTTTATGGATGATATTATTATCAATTCAAAGAGAATGTAATAACTTTAAGATCACATGGTAATTGTACTCAATACCCTATGGAAGAAGATGTTGTAGCAAAAATTTACAAAGTGTGAATTTTGGATGAAAAAGGTTTCATTTTTGGGTCACATAATCTAATGAGATGGTATAATAGAAGATCTATCAAAGAAAGAGGCTATTAAAAGTTGGCCTATACCTACCATAGTGACTAAAATCCATATTTTTCATGGATTAGATAGATATTATTGATGGTTTGTTGAGATTTTATCATGAATATCTAATCCTCTGATCATATTAACTCTGAAGGGTGTTAAGTTCCTTTGCACAGATGAATGTGAGGAAAATTTCAAGGACCTGAAGAGAAGGTTGGTCAGTTTACTTGTGCTTACATCACCCTATAGTGGAGAAGGATTTTTAATATATATATATATATATATATATATATGCATATAAGAAGGAATTTGGATGGGTTCTTATGAAAAATAACATGGTTTTATCCTATGAATTAGGATAGTTGAATATTCATGATAAAAATTACCCAAGTAATGATTTGGAGTTAGAAAAAATATTTTTTGTATTATAGATATGGAGGAGTTATCTTTATGCGCAAAAGTGTGAAATATATACCAATCATAAAAGTATAAAATATATATTCACATAGAAGGAGTTGAACATGCACCAGAGAGGATTGTTATAGTTGATAAAGGATTATGGCTTCTCAATACATTACCCCCCTGGGAAAGCGAACAAGGTGTAAGATGTTTTGAGTCAAAAAGAACATGCTAGCTAATCTATGATGAGGATCAGAAAAGATCCAATATTTTTAGATTTTAAAAGGATGGATTTGTAAATCCTGAATGGAGGAGAAAAATATTATGTTTCTCAAAAGATTTTTCAACCCTCTATCAAAGTGAAAATTAAGGAGGCATAGAAGAACGATGAAGAACTACAAAACAAGGTTATAAATATTCCTGATTTTAACCTTGATCATGATATATTGATAATGTTAAGGAACCATGTATGTTTTCCTTCCATGGAAAATTTTAAGGAGTTGTTAGAGGAATATCATAGTTATTCATTATCTATTAATTTTTAAATTAAGAAGATGTATATGGACTAAGAATAATACTTATGGTGGGATGGGATGAAGAGAGATATCATGGAGTTTGTATCTTGGTGTTTGGTATCCCATAATGTTAAGGTTGAAAGACAAAATTCTAAAGGTATGTTCCATAAATTACCCATAATTGAATGGAAATGGGAGAAAATCACTATGGAATTTTTCATTGGACTACCTAAAACCTATAAAATGATTAATTCTCTATGGTTGGTAGTTTATCACCTTACTAAGTCATCACATTTCATTCACATCAGGGAATATTTCACTATTGATCAGATTTCTATAATATACATTAAGGATGTGGTAAGGTTTCATGGAGTACCACGTTCCACTGTATTAGATCGGGATCTGAAGTTTACCTCAATGTTCTGGAAACGTCTTCATAAAGCACTTGATATAGAATTGCAATTTATAATTTCTTATCATCCTCAGGCAGATGGTCACTCTGAAAGAATAATTCAAACCATATAAGATATGTTGATATCATTTTCTAAGGATTTAAAAGGTTTTTGGGATCAAAACATTTCTCTAGTTAAGTTTTCATACAAAAATAGAATTCACTAAAGCATCCATATGGCACCGTATGAATCCCTTTATGGGAATAAATTTAGATCTCCAACATGTTCAGATGAGGTTGGGGATAGAAAACTATTAGGGCCTGAGATCGATGAAGAAATGGTCGAGAAGGTTAAAACCATTTATTATCATATCAAGGAAGCTCATATTTGGTAGAAAAAATCTACTGATAACCATAGATGTGATATAGAATTTGAAGTTGGTGAAGAGGCAATTCTATGAATCTCACCCTGGAAGAAAGTTATGAGATTCGAGAAGAAAGGGAAACTAATCCCTAGGTATATCGACCCCTTTGAAATTCTATATCATATCGGGATAGTATCCTATAACTTGGAACTTCCTCCAAATATCTCTCAAGTCCATGATGTGTTCCATGGATCTATCCTGAGGAAGTATATACCTAACCCTTCACATGTAGTGATCTCAGTGGTCATATCGCTGGAGCAAGATCTTACTTATGAGGAGGGACCGGTTGAAATTCTGGACCGATCAGAGAAAGTTCTATGAAACATGGGCGCACTCCTATTCAATATTTTGTGAAAAAATCACTAGTTAGAGGAAGATACATCAAAACTTGAGGACATGATGAAGTAGAAGTTTCCTCATTTTTTTTACCTGGGTGAAGAATTTTGAGGGTGAAATTAATTTTAAGGGGGTTGAATCTAAGACCTTGAGTTTTTTTGACCTATTTTTTTCAAATAAATTTAAATTTTCATTTATATAATGTAATATACTAATTCAAATATTCCTTTTACATGCAATACCGAATTTCCATACATTACATACAACACCGACTTGGCTTATGATACACACAACACTGAGTTGGTATACAATACACACAACACTAAGTTTCTACAAAACATATCATTATATTATTTTAATTATTTAAATAATATAATTATAACTTAGTAATTAAAAGTATTAATATAAATATTATTAACTACTTTTCAAGTATTTGTTGTAATTGTTTTATATAAATAAAATATATTGATAATAAAAGATAGGGTTTTTGGCAAAGTCCTTTCATGTTTAAAAATGCACTTTTAATGTCCTTCTAATAAAATTAATTTAAGAAGCATTTAGAAATTTAATTTGATAAAATAAAAATCATTTCTTAATTTATAATATTGGAATTATCTTAGGTTGAATTGTTGTCATTTTTTTGAGAAACTTCATTTTTGGATGAATAGTAAAAAATACAGGTTTTTAATTCAAATCTGCTTTTTAATTCAATTTTTTTATAATGTTAAATTATATTTTAACTTGATTTAAAATTTAAATTAGATAATATTTTTATCAATTAATACAATTTTGGTCATTGTAATCATTTCTATATTTAAATTTTACATAAAGACTTAACAAACTGTTGATCATGTTTACTAGAAAAACATGCAGTGTCGCCCGACAGGGAGTTTATTTTTAAATTAATTTCAACCAATTATGTGATTAGAATTTGGAAAAATGGATTCCACATTTTTAATCAGAATAGTTTATAATTTCTAATAGTCTTAAAAAAATTGACTAAAAATATTAGTAAAAGAGATTAAAATTAATCACAGTAGTTAAAGCCAAATTATGCTTTATTAGGGACTAAACCTTAACATTAAGTTCCCAAACGACCTAGAAACATGTTCAATACCCATTTTATGGACACATTTTGACCCTATGATCACTTTTCTCGACCTTGTTTCATTATATTATCCACTTGAAACATGAAAAAAGTGGGAGGAATTCTCTCTTCAAATATTTACAAGAGTGTCACTCCTCCTCCACAATAAAAGGCCACTACCTATACCCATTCCACACAGCACTCAAAAAATTCATGATTGGAGAATACCTTCCAATGTATCCTAAAAATATCCAAGATTTTACCTATAATCCTACCTTTGGGAAATAATAATCTCAAATAATCCTTTTGGCACAAACCAATAGGAGTTACCCGATTTAGAGGTAACATCTTCTCTCAATCTCTTTTCCTTTATTTTCCTTCTCCACCCTCAACTATTTTTATTCAATTATTCTATGATGACAAAAATATATGAAATATACTAGGATTTTTTTATACTATTGTTTTTACCTACACTTAATCACACATCTATCTATTGGAGATCGAACATACTGTTTCTATGTATAGAGAATTACTGCCTCACGAAACGATGATTGTTCATTTTTCATTTACCACCACTCATAGTGGCCATTATGATGTAAAATATGTTTATATATTTCATATATTGTATTTATCATGTCTTTAAAAATATTTATTCTTTTCAAAACACACATCTCATTACTTTGAATTTGTTTTTAATACGTTTATCTCGTCTGAGGAATTGTGGACTACCACCCCCTCAAAGCCATGTGATTTGTTCACACACCACATGGAATGTATTAAGGATGGATTTAGTAAACTTATATGATATATATGATATATTAATTCTAATTTAATGATTATATATATATACATATATATATATATATTTCATTTACATACTTTCATTCAATACGATAAAAAAATGGAAACAACATTCATCTGTGTGTACAACTTGTCGTCTCCATGAATGGCGTACTCCATTTCATACTTCATTATGCTATATATTATTATAATATAATAATAATGGATGTAAAATATATTTATATAATTTTCTATATTTTTTAATCATTATATAATTATAATTATCAATGATATGAAAAATTAAGACACATGTGAAGAACAAAGCGAATATTACCCGAAGTGAAACTTTAACGCGGGATCATTAACGAGCAGGTAATATAAAGTCTAAATAAAATCATATATGGTAATAGATACAAGAAAATTATTCTTTCAAATAATTATAATAAACATATATTTATTTTACATAAATCTTGTACGAGTACATAGAGAGTTCAGACACAAGGTATGTGGATTTCATCACACTTTTAATTTCTCTAAGATATGAGCTATCTTCTCCACTCTTTACTTATGTGTGGTGTATTTACTAACCATTATTTTATTCTATGTGTATTTTAAATAAATTTATTTTTATTTAAATCCCCATTTTATGATCTTTCTTTCATGGGGTTTAACTTTCAACTGTTACTAAATTTGTAAAACAGATTTGTCTCCATTTTCCTTATTTGAGATTCATGTATTGTTATGCACCTAAAATAATTTTCGAGGTTTATATACTACCATTTTAAATGTTATATAACTAATAAAATTATTTTAATTATATTCTTAGATTCAAGTAATTTTCTTTCCTTACATGGAGAGAATGATCCCAATTTATGAAGTTATAAGAGTATATTGAGACAATCTCATCATTTTTTCAAGATTGTTTATGTTTATGATTCCTTTGATGAAATATTATGATTCATATCTCAAGAATATTAATGAGTTTACTTATCCTATTTTCAATCATGATATCCTCTATTTTTAGTACCATTTTCCTACTCTTTGGAATATAAGATAATGTTTTTTAGTAAAATTTGAGAATCTCTCTCTTTAGTCTGAAATCTATTGTATTCAAAAACCCGGTTTTCAAAAAATGTTTTAAATTTTATTTTCAAAAAATCATTGAAGATAATTTTCAATTTAAAATTTATTTTAAAAATGTTTTATTGTTTTAAAGTCTTTATTTATATATTTTCAAATATATTTTGAATGAAAAGGTATTTTAAAGGTTAAATGTTTTAAAAATCATTTTTCAAAAAAAGAAATTATATTTTCCTCAAGAAATGTTTTTAACAGATGATTCAAAATTACTTCCCATAAAAGATAACATCCATTAGTTTTACTCATGAATTTATGGGAAAATTATTCAATGATTCCATTAATTTTCTTTCTCTAAATGGATTGTGTTTTGATGGAATGATGTTTACGAAGCCTGTTATATGCTTTTGAAACCCACTTATTTTCACAGGTTATGTTTATGATGAAATGGTTATGAAACATGTCTATTTCTATAGGTTATGATATGTTTACATATTTATGATATCCATTTAATTTCATGGATTATGATATGTTTATTTATGATCTTATGTAACATGTATTTATGATTTAATTATATGATGGGTGGGACCTATATCTCCCTTCAATGAATTGGGTAAATATTTATATATCATGAGATAAACAGGGCTGGAATGAGGGTTTATTTTGTTCAGTAATATAGGGCTAGAATGAGGATTCACTCGGTTTAGTAATATAGAGCTGTAATAAGGGTTCACCCGGTTCAGTGAAGGATTTTGTCCATTGTGATGGTCTTGGCAGTGATGCCTTAGTTACAATGGAAATCATATTATATGCTTATGTGTTTTACACACTGTCACGAACTGAATATGGTCACCAACAATACTGAGACCAAACCCGACCCTTGATAAGGCTCTATGGGAATTACTTATCCCCATGGGATGGAACAAGTTCCTGGGTATCATAGATTTTGTTTTGGGAATGATTTACCTGAGTATGGATACAGAAAACATAAAAAACAATCGATAAAACAAATCTGAAATTTGATGACAAAAAAGCATTAAACAAAATCCTGAACTTAATAAATGGGTTTATACATAGAACAAGAGGTAAAAATTCACATAAAAGTATCAGAAAAACAGCCCCAAGGAATCCACACAACAAGTGTTCAGCACCCACAAACTGTCTCCACAACACCACACCATGGATGTGAACTAACAACCCAAACTGTCATCACCCAAGGTCTTGCCATTACCTGTGTCAAGAATGATCAAGTATACTTATACCCAAGGGGTTCAAGTAAGGTGTGACCCTATTACCAATTGGATACCACCAAGATATTTTGTAGTGTAGGAAATACAAGATTAAAATTATGCCAGTTTTGATAAGCAAGAAGTGGTGGAAATAAATTCTAAAGAACGAAACTTTTAAATGAAAACAATTTTCAAAGTTAATTTTCCATGAGTGATAAAATTTCAATAAAACATGTAAGATACTTTATTTTCCAAATAAAACCACCATATTCTAAAGATAAATATACAAGATTTAATGAGCACTAATCTCGGGAATACCCCTAGGCACCAGTTAGTCTCGGGCCCCATGTACATCGTACCTAGGTGTAAAGTAACCATATAAAAATAAATTCTCATGCATGATACACTACTAGGGAACATACCCATAACCTATTGGTCCCCAAACATCATCAATATATTTTTTTCAGTGTTTTTGTTATCTATTTTGCTAAGTAAAATAGGGATAAAACCCCTCCAGATCACTAGCGTACTAGTACATATCCGCCCTCCTAGATACTCGGTCTTCCCCCTTTGTGCTCAAACCATTTTCACATGTTCAAAAAATCAATTTTCACATAAACATACCAGTTATGGTCATAATAAACCCAAAACAGTATCTACACATATTTTTCACCACTTACATTAGTCCATGAAACCTTTAAAACTTCAATAGAATAACTTCACAACATTTAATAATACTTTTAACCCAAAATCCATGAAAACCCCCCACTATGAACACTATGTTATACCCATATTCACCAAAACATAATTTCTATCACTAAAACATTTTTATAAATCCATTACATGAGTTATAAAACAACCCCAACTGGTATAACATAGAATAAACATGAAAACACACAATTTGGCACAAAATTGGTACCTAAGAATCATTTTCTTAAAAAAATAACAACAAACAAATTTCAATGCAAGTATAATGAAGGATAGGTGTTATAAAAATGTAAATTAAGAAAATAAAACTCATCTAGCATTTCTTACACATGGAATCACCTACCACAAGTGTAAAAACCATTAAATTTTTGTGTGAATGTTCAATCGCACCACCGCCACACCATGAGGGACTTAGATCAAGACTAAAACCAAAATAATAGACTAATAAACCCAAGATAAAACCATAGGTTAGAATCCCCACTTTCTGTACATTAGGAACCTCAAGAAAAAAATGGATGAAACCCTAAGAAAATGGAAGAAACCCTAAACAAATGGGAGGAAGAAGGAAGGAGACCCACTTACTTGAGGTATCTTGAATAAATCTCCCCAAATAAACTAGTAGATGAGTTTAAAAACTTCAAAAAATTCATGTGAGGTTCCAATAAGTCTGATAAGATCATTTGATAATAGAAATGGGGTGAAAAGAGTAAAAAATGAAGGAGTTATGAAGGAAACAAGTTACCTCTGCAAATATGGATGATTTGAGAAAGCCTAAGATGTTTTGCCCTAATTTGAATTATATATAAGATCCAAATAGGGGAAAATATAATTGGGGATCTCCTATGGTTAGTGGGCTTAGGTGAGAGTTGTAATCATTGAAAAATAATAAAATTTGAATAAGATATTAAATAAATGTTTTTTTAACTAGAAATGGGCTTTTGGGCTGTACCAATTGCTTAAATACAAACCCAAATCCACAATGCTTATTGATTCCTAAAGGTTTAAAACTGATATGGTAGTGTTAATAGGTCAGGTGAGGCCATTCAGGAAGAGAAATGGGTGAAAAATGTTGAAAAATTAAAGAGTTATAAAAACATTGGTTTTTAAATCTGGAAATGGGATCACGGTTTGGCCCAAATCATGAAAAATCACCATTTCATCCAAAAAAGCATGGGAAACCACCAAAAAAACAATAATGGAAATTAAATTAAATGTACCTTTTAGATAAGTCATGTATGGGGAAATTCTCCCAACCATGAAATACTTTCCACCCAGAAAAGTCAACCTGAAGCTTGATCGGAAAACAAGAATGGGTACTCCTTCTCAACACACAACTTCTGCTCTCAAGTTTTGTGGACATCATTCCCATGATGACAAAGAACCCGAACCAGTGGAATAGAATTTCCTCGAAGAACCTTCTCTTGGGAATCAACTATTCACATCGGCCACTCAAAAATAGACAAATCAGGATCTATATCCAACTCCTCCCAATTTAATGCATGGGATGGATCCAGATTGTATTTTTTTCAACTAGGAGACATGGAAGACTTTATGGATGGATGTAAACTAAAAATTTAATGCCATCAAGTATGACACCTTTCCAATATTCTCGGTGATCTCAAAAGTTTTGACATACTGTGATGTCATCTTCCCTTTCTTCCCCAATCGATGATAGCCTAGACGAGGGCCACATTCAAGAATACCCTGTCACCCATAGAAAACTCTAGGTCTCAATGACTCTGGTCATCATATGATTTATGGAGACTCTAAGCTATCAATAAGAGTTTCCTGATCAACTTGACCTTCTCAGACGTCTCCTTCACCAGACTCAGCCCCATTAGTGAGGTCTCGCATACCTTATCCCAACACGGGGGTGGGGGGCCGACAAGGCCGACCATCAAGAGCCTCAAAAGGAAACATTCGAATCTATGATTGTTAGCTATTATTATAAGAAAACTCAACCAATCTCAAATGTCTATCCCAGGATCCTCCAATGTCCAGAACACGTTCCTGGAGCATTTTCTCCAAAATATGACTTGTCTGATCTGTCTGACCATTCATTTGAGGATGGTATGTTGTGATAATCTTAATCTGAGACCCAAAGGCCTTTTGAATTCCTTCACAAAACCAAGAAGTGAAATGGGGGGTCTCTATCTGAGACAAAATCTAACGGCACACCAAGGAGCCTTACCACCTCCTGGTGATAAAAACCGCCAAACTCATCAACATTTGATGTATGTCTGATCGGAATGAAGTCGGTTGATTTGGTCAGATGATCAATCACCACCCAAATAGAATTATTACCCCGAGGTGTATGAGGCGATCCAACAATGAAGTCCATAGAGACCTTGTCCCACTTCTAGGTAGTAATGGGTAACGTCTAGAGAAAATTGGAGGGCCTTTGATGCTCTTCTTTCACCTACTAGAAAGTGTAGCATATCGACACGAAGTCCAAGTTGTCTCATCTCATACCCGGCCACTATAACTTCTGAAATACATCATAAAACATCTTAGTGGCACCCAAATGGACAGCCCATTGATACTGGTGGCTATCCTACATCACTTCCTTCCGTAGAGATAACGGAACTAATAAATTTCCCTTTAAGTACAAGATAACCTCAGCAGACGAAGACCAATCAGAAGACATCTCCACACCATAAATAAACTATTTCTAATGCTATAAAATCTCATCAATAGTCTATTATTGCTGAATTAGCTCCACCAGAGAAGGATTCAACTGAAATATCTCCAAAAACACACCTCCATTTTTCTCCTAGGTCTCCACATTAATCAAATAAAATAGTTCCATCAGATTCAACTCATCATTATACATCCTCAAAGCTCACACTGGGACTCTTCTCCTCAAGGCGTCGGCCACCACGTTACCCTTTCCTGGGGTATAGAGAATGTCAAAGTCAATCCCCTACAAGTACTTGATCCAACGACACTGCCTCAAGTCGAGGTCCTTTAATGAGAATAGGCCAAGATTTTATGATTAGAGTAGACCACAAACATATCCCCAAAGATGTAGTGAAGATAATTCTTCAAAAAAATGCACCACAACTACCAACTCAAAGTTGTGGGTAGGGTAATTATTTTTGTGTAGTCAGATTTGGCGAGAGACATAGGCTACCACGTGATCATCCTGCATAAGCACGCACCCAAGACCCATACCTGAAGCGTCACAATACACTGCATACCCCCTTCCATCCTTTGGAAAGATTATAATGGGGGCAGTAGTCAACTGCCTCTTCAGCTTCTCAAAGGATGCCCGACATTTTGGGCCCCATACAAACTTCACCCCTTTTCGGGTGAGCACAGTCATCGGTGAATCAAGCTGAGAGAAATACCGAACAAACCCCCTGTAATATCCTACGAGGCCAAGGAAATTCTGAATCTCAAACACATTCTTCGGCTGCTCCCATGACATAACCGCACTAATCTTCTCGGGGTCCATTGAACCCCCTTCTCTGATATCACATGCCCCATAAATTTCACATCCCTAATCCAGAAAGTGCACTTGGACAACATTTCATAAAGTCGATGCTCTCACAAAGTGCCCATAACAATTTGCATGTGATTATCATGTTTGTCCTCGAATCCCGAATAAACTAGGATGTCATCCAAAAATACCATGAAAAACTAATTGATATAATGATGGAACACCATTTACATGAGTTCCATAAAGACCGCTGGAGCATTGGTCAATCCGAAGGGAATGACCAAGTACTCGAAGTGTCCATACCTACTTCAAAAGTCTATCTTTGGGATATCTGCCTCTTTCACCCTGAGTTTATGATATCTCGAATGCAAGTATATTTTAGAAAATCACTTTTCCCCCTTAAACTGATCGAACATTTCATCTATTCAGGGAAAAATGATATTTGTTCTTGATTGTTACCTTATTTAGCTTCTGGTAGTCAATGCAAAACTAGAGGGATCCATCAACCTTTTTCGTGAACAACATAGGAGCGGCCCAAGGAGAGACGCTTGGGTGAATGAATCCTTTGTATTTTAAGTCACCGAGCTTTATATTTAATTCCATCATCTCGGTGGGGGCCATGAAATATTAGGGAAGAGATATTGGCTTTGTTCCCGGTTCCAGATCAATCAAGAACTCCACATCCCACTCTGGGGGGAAATATGAAAAATCATCCAGAAATACCTCTGAAAACTCATCCACTACATGAGGTGGTCCACCATCAGAAGTAGGACCATATTTATCTATCACAAATGAATATTATTGGAAAAATATATCTCCTTAATTTGGGATTGGAGGTCTCACACGACTCGACCGAGGATCCCAATCCCCACAAAAAAACTCGATAACTCCCAACAAGTGCTGTGAAACTCACTCGCTGCCTATAGTAATCGATGTGTTCCTATAAGTGTACTTGAAAATACATTCCAAGTATTATTTCAAATAAATCCATATCTAATACCAATAGGTCTCACTCCATCTCAACCCCTGACATAGAAAGCGCACACGATAGGCACCTGAGACCCTACTCCTTCTGCTTTCCCTATAGTGTCTCCAACTCCATCGCAAAAGATAACAACTCGGTTGGAATTTTTAGCGCATTCAAAAAATGGGAAGAAATGAATGTAATAGAGGAAACATTATCAAAAATAGAAGCATCTATAGAAGATGCAATAAAAATGGTACCTCGAACTGTCGACAGTCCCACATCTAATCCTGCTAGTGCCTGGTTCACCGTATGGAGATGTCTGGTCTCTGCCTGAGGATGACCATTAGTCAGTGGCTATGCCCTAAATTGGATCTTCCCAGAAGATGACCCAACCCTACCACCACAGCCACAAAATTGAGATCCCAACATCCTCGATAGCTCTTACTGAGCTGGAACTCCTCTTAAATCCATTTATCCTTCACCACTCTAAATTGTACGTGACACCCCGAAAAATCACTATGAGTGAACCATACCTCCACATTGATAATATGGATTCATAGTAAATGAGAATTATGGTCATATGTTCCCCAGCCTCCCACACTGGTGGCACATGACTGATCTCACATCAGAAGCCACAAATGAAAACCACCTGGAAGAGTGGCCTAAACTACCACTTCCCTTCTTCCCCTTCTCCTCTCGCTTCTGTTTATTCTCTGATGAGATGAAACTTCCCACTATTGATACTATAATAGAGAAACAAACCCTCCTTTTATAGTCAATATCCACCATACACACCCGGTCAACCACCTCATCATATGTCCTCAACTTAAACAAGAAATCCTTGGAGTATATCTCTAGATGGAAGCCTTTCTCAAACCACTGGGCCTTCTCTTTCTCATTAGAGAAGATTTCAGGAGCATACCTAACCGTCTCAGTGAAACGGTTTCTATACTCTATCATATAAATATACCCCTGAACAAGATCCATGAACTCTACGGATTTAGCATAAGCCAAGATTTCAGGGCAGTACTTTTCATTGAAGACGACCTTGAAATCTCCCCAGTGCATCTGCTTATTCTTTCCCGTTTGAAGTACTAATTCCCACTTCTTACAGTGGGGACCCTCAGAGAGAAAAGAGAAACACTTCACTGTGACCTCCTCAGTTGTTTAAAGGAACTCGAACATGCACTCAATCTTTTTGATCCATTCCTCTGCTTTATGGGGTTTTATGCTACCTCAGAATGTAGGAGGCTTGTTTTTCAGGAACTCTAGGGCCTTTTCCATCCTAGGACTAGTCTCATCCTCTCTAATAGGAGATGGAATAGGTTCCTATAGATTTCCTAGAGCTCGTAAAGTCCAAACCATAGTCTCTACTAGCCTTTGATCAAGCGGTGAGGGATAACTCTCTCCAGCTTCCTCTCGTGGGTGCATAGGAGCTTTCCAAGGAGGCATGTTTCTACAAAAGACAACAGTTACAAACAAAAAATCAGTAAAAAAATTCTTAAAATTTCATCAATGACATAAAATATAAATAATCCAAACACATTACTACATGAAAATAAACAACTACCCCACCCCCACCCGATGTCCACGTGTAGTCTGCAACCCACACGTCTCACCTAAAAGTGAAGTCGAACAAACAATTACAATGACCCTTGGTTACTCGAGTTCTGCCAAGAGAGGTGTGGTCCAAGAACCCTACTCATGACCAAACTCCATGCCCCAACAATCCTAGCTCCTTTTTTGCCCGACTCATCCCAAAATAATAAGATAACCCAAAAACATTAACCTCATATGATATCATTTTTTCACGAACTAAATTTGGTAACCAACGAAAATAGAAACAAAACTTTCCCTTGACAAGGACCAAAGGGCGTTCCCTATCCCCACGGGCTCGCACAAGTTCCCGGGTATCATAGATTTTGGTTTGGGAACAATTTATTCGACTATGGATACATAAAACATAAAAAAAATTGATAAAACAAATATGAAAATTCATTCCAAACAAGATTTAAACAAAATCCTATATAGGTTTAAACATAGAACAAGAGGTCCAAATATACATAAATGTAGTAGAAAAATAACCCCAAGGACTCCACATGACAAGGGGTCATCACCCACAATCCGTCTCTAAAACACCGCACCATGGATGAGAACTAACAACCTAAACCACCATTACCCAAGGTCTTTCCTTTACCTATGTCTAACATGATCAAGTCTACTTACACCCAAGGGGTGTAAGTTGGGTGTGATCCTAATACCAATAGGATACCACCAAGAGATTCCATAGAGTAAGAAATAAAAGATAAAAAGCATGCCAGTTTTGATAAGCAATAAGTGGTGGAAATAATTTCTAAAGAAAGGAACTTTTAAATGAGAACGGTTTTCAAAGAGAATTTTCCATGAGTGATGAAATTTCAATAAAACATTTTTAGGTACCATATTTTCCAAAAAAACCACCATATTCCATAGATAAATATACAATAGTCAATTAGCACTAATCTCGAGAATACCCCTGAGCACTAGTTAGTATCGAGCCCTATGTACCTCATACCTCGGTGTAAAGTAACCATAGAAAAAAAATTTCTCATGCACGAGCCACTAGTAAGGAACAAACCTATAACCAAGTTGTCCCCAACCATCATCAATATAGTTTCTTTAGTGTCATTTTTATTCATTTTTCTAAGAGAAACAGGGATAAAACCCCTCTAGATTACTAGCATACTAGTACATATCCTCCCTCCTAGATATTCAAGCTTCCCCTTTGTACTCAAACCATTTTCACATTTTACCAAAATACATTAGCACGTAAACACAAAATTTCTTGAAATAATAAACTCAAAATATTATCTACACATGTTTTCAACACTTACATCAGTCCATAAAACCTTTAAAACTTCAATAGAATAACTTCACAAAATTTAACAATATTTTTCACACAAAATCCATGAAAAACCCCACTTTGAACACTATGTGCATAACAATATTCACCAAAAAATAATTTTCAGCACTAAAACATTTTTATAAATCCATTAAATGAGTTATAAAACAAACCCAATTGGCATAAATTAGGATAATCATATAAAACACCCAATTTGGCACAAAATCGGTACATAAAAATCATTTTCTTAGAAAACGCCACAAAAAAAATTTGCAGCAAGGATAATGAAGGATAATTTTTATAAAAATGTGAATTAAGAAAATATAACTCATCAATCATTTATTACACATGTAATCACCCACCACAAGTGTCAAAACCCTTGAATCTTTGTGCGAAATTTCAATCACACCACCGTCACACCACGGGGGGACTTAGATCAAGCCTAAAACCACAACAATAGACCAAGAAACCCAAGATAAAACCCTAGGTTATAATACCCAATTTATTTACATTAAGAAAACCAATAATAAATTGAATAAATCCTTTGTAAATGGAATAAACCCAAAGCAAATGGGAGGGAGAAGGAAGGAGACCCACTTACTTGAGGTATCTTGAAGAAATCACCCCAAATACACCCATAGATAAATTTACAAACATCTAAAAATGAAAGTGAGGTTCGAATAATCCTGATAAGTTCAAGTGTGAAATAAAATGGGGGAAAATATTAAAAATTTAAGGAGTTATTAAAAAAATAAGTTACATATTCAAATCTGGACGATTTGAGAAATCCTAAGAAGTTATACCCTAATTCACATAGAAAATGAGCTCCAAATTGGGGGGAAATATTATGGGATGAGCCTATGGTTAGTGGGCATGGGGGAGAGTTAGATTCACCAGAATATCATAAAATCTAAATAGGATATTAAATAAACAAATTTTTTTCAAAAGTGGGAATGGGATTCTAGGCTGGGCCAATTCCTTAAATAAAAACCCAAATCCAACATTATTATGGATTCTTAAAGGGTAAAACCCGATATGGTGGTGTTAATAGGTCAGGGGAGGAAATTTTGGAAGTGGAATGGGTGACAAATGTTGAAAAATTAAAGATTTATAAAAGAAACAAAATTGGTTTTTAAATCTGGAAATGGGCTCACGGTTTGACCCAAATCATGAAAACTGACCCTTTCGTCCAAAAATGCATGGGAAACCCCCAAAACAAAGCTAGAATGGAAATTAAATTAAATTTACCTTTAAAATATATCATTTATGTGACACAAACTTCCTTTTTTTTATTCCCAAGTTATGCTTTCTTGGATTATTCTCTTTATTTCATTATGATTAATGTCTTATGAACAGCCAATTTTTTCACCCATTTTTATGATTCCTTCCCCAGGATATGAAGATATGTATTATGTTTGATGTTTATAAGAAGGTTTCTAGTAAAAAAAACTAGTTGGAGATAATTTATCTAAATTTTTTTATCATTTTATATGTTTCCATGTTCCCAAAGGCACTAGACTAGTATGGTCTTCTTGCATCTATTTGTGTAATGTTTTGTGTTTTCTCAAAAAGTTTTATAATGTTAATGTTTGAAAAGTGACGACCGCTATATACGATATCCCATATAAAAATATTTTGGTGATATGGAACTAAATTAAACATATTTTTAATCCAATTAAAATTTAATATGTTATAAAATTAACTTTTATATTAATATAGATAATGTGTAAAAATCTAATTTATTGAAAAATTGACATTTTGACCATCGTGGATTATTAATTTTATTTATTATTTATTATCCATTAAATGAGTTTTAATATATATAATTATGTTTATATATATAATATTATATTAACTATTTAATTTATTTAAATTTAATTTAGTTTATTTAAATTCCTGGATATTAATAAAACAATTATTTTAAAACAATTATTTCACCATTATCATAGTAATTAAATGTAAACTTAATAATTTTAATTTTATAACTAAAATTGAATTTTTCTATATTAAATAACAAAACCATTATTATCTAGAATATAATAATAATTATATGAAATTAAAATTCTATATCTTCAGAAAATAATCTTAATAATAGCACAAGTTACGTAGAAAAACATGTTTTCTTAAAAGTTGGGTTTTAAGAAAAATGGTTAATTATTAGGATAGAATTATTAATTAAATTTATTTAAAATAATTTAATATATTAAAATTCATTCAAAATTTATTTAATTAACATTAAAGTAAATCAAAAACATAATTTCAACATTTTATTATTAATTAGACAAAGCAGACAAAAAATTGTTTTCTATAAAACACTACTTAAATTTTAAAAATGTCGATCATGGGTGGATAAATTTAAAATTTTATTTTAAAACACCTTAGACTAAATTATATTTTATAATTTTATAAGTAAAAAATTCAAAAAATTAATATATTTATATAATAAAAAAATTTCCAAAATTTGACGACATTAATCAGTATTTTCAATAATCACATGATCATTGGTTATTTTAGAACAGTATAAAAATTTCCTTCAAGTCTAATTTTATTGTGAGGAATCAGAAAATGAATTTTAATTTATCAAATCGATGTTCTAAATTTTTTAAATATATATTTTTAATATAAAATATATAATATAAAAATTGGATTCTATTAAAAATAATTGTTTTCAATATTAACTCATATTAACTGTTACCTTCTAATGGAAAAAAACTATTAATAGTATATCATCTTAGTAATTATTATTGTATAATTGGTAATTTATTCATAATAATTTTTAGATATATTTTGTGACATAAGTTATATTTATTTCAAAACATCCAAATTTTTTGTTTTTTATAATAACAATTGTCAGATATAGCACAAAATCCCCATAAATTTTAGAATATACAATAATATAATTGATAAATGAAACTCACTAATAAAAATATCTAAGAATATAAATATTTAATTTCTATTAAGATATCAACCTCTATATCTAAGGTATGGATAGGAAACTCAACATTTCCATTAAAATAGTCATATGGTAAGATTTTAAACTATTTAAGTATGCTTACTTATTCGTTTATAAGACATATTCTTTTTTAGATACATACCTTTATCGACTTCATTTAAATGACCTTATTTTATCAAAAAATATGATAATATGCAAAATATGAATTTGAAAACATCAATTTGGAGAAGCCTTCCCATATATCACATTTATTTTTTAATATATTATATTTTTGGTTTATTATAGGACTCTTTTTGTTTGTCCTTGGTTATCCATGGCCATTTTTATATTAGGTTCTTGGACCTAATTAGTTATCCCCACTATCAAATCTCTCATAACAGTTTAATAGAGAGGATTTCAATTAATCATAGAGTATATAATGAGAGTGTAAAAAATAGGTGTGTAGTTAGTCCACATTCTCATTCATTGGGTGACGATTGAGTTAATACCCAATCCCCCAAATTTAATCTTATTAACCCCATTTAAATTTTTTTCAAAACCTATATCCACTTATAGTATCTAGATTTGTTCTTAATTTCAATTAAAAACACACAATCTATATTTTACCTTAATTTTAGGATGTTATCAAAAAATTACACATATTTGTAAGACTTATCCCTAGGATTTTCACTATGGTGATTGATGCTTCACTCTCATGTTCACTTCTATAAATAAATAGTTTTAAAAATCAACATTGATAAAGAGTGAGATTATCCAAACTAAACTTGAAAAAAAATTATAATCAAACCATACAGAACTCCTTTATAGATATCTAATATGTTACAGTCAACTTCATAACCTATGAGAAGAAAAACATAAGAAATGGGTGAGATTAAACAATCAATAAGAGAAAATAACTCAATAACATGTAATCAAGGGATATATTATTAACAATGAGAAATAATTTTAATGGGATAAAATTTATAATTAAAATATCATGGAATATTAAATGTTCTTTGCAAGTCAATATAGAAGAACATGTGATCTCAAATGATAAAAACATATAACATGGAACAAGTGCGAAGAATCATGAGACATTAAACATGATTCAAGGAGCATAATCATGGAAAAAATATTATTATATAAGAGTGTGGCATAAATATAAATAAGTAATCATATGTATAGGCTACACATAATGAAATTCATCAAATGGAATGCTTTCTCTAATAACATGTGTACCTTGTTAGGCTTGGGATAATCCCCTTGTGTACCCTTGGGTATTGGGTAAAACCCCTATATTCCATTTTATTTGGGTTAAAACCTCTTTTGTACCCTTTTGGCGTGAGATAAATTATCTTTTTTTATTTTTGGATCAGGAAAAATTCTCTCTTGTACCCTTTTGCTTCTGATAAATCCTCCCATGTACCTTTAAACATGGGATAAATCCTCTTGTTTACCTTTCAGCTTGGGACAAGTTGTAACGACCCAAAATTTCATTAATGGAGATTCCTCTTGGGTTTTTAAATGTCTTATTATTATGTAAAACATATAAACTTACTTGCTTTTTTATGTTTTTGAATTGTGACCATTTCTAATATGGTCGTTGAATAGTGATCACATGATTAGTAAAAATATAGGGCTTTAACAATCCAATTTACTCAGACAAAGGAAGCGATGGCCTCATCAAGTAGAATTGCTCCATACAGGGCACATTTATTGGAGCTTGGAAAAGGGGTGCCATAATTGGGCTTCGCTCTGGACCAAGACCAAGTTGATCTTCAACATCTTAAGCTCGAACAGAACCATCTACGGGAAAAGTGAAAGTTGATAGAAATCACCACGCGTGCAATGTTATCTAAGCCACCCCATGAGTCTTTCACCATCGCGCACCTTACCCTTAGGTCTTATCCGGTAGTTTTAAGGGTTTATGTAACAAATACCTAGTACTATGGTCATGTACATTATTTTTTTATATGATAATTAATATACTTTCTTGTTATTATTGTTACTTTGTTAATAGTTTTTAAAAAATAAATAGTATTTTTAGTTAATATTCAATTAAGAAATCTATTTTGATAAATTAATGGATTTTTGAATTAAATAATATTTTAATAAAATATTTTTATTATTATTAAATTAATTTTTTATTAAATATGAATGATCGTATATTTTTATTAATGCAATTGTAATTTTTATTAAGGTTTGAAAGGCATTTTTGTCAAAACCCATGAATTTTTTATAAATGTCAATTTTTATTTTAAAAGTAAAAAATCATATATTTATAAAATTATTTAGAGAAAATTAATATTACTTTTGAAATCAGGACATCGAAATTATCCAACGGTGAAAGTTTCATAATTTTCTGAGACGGTCGAATTTTTGGGTAAAAATTAAATATCGTTTAAATATATAATGTGTTTTATTACATCATAATGAAAAAATAGTGATGTAATAAAATTATATAAATGATATGTTCGGCTAATATATGTTTTATCCTTAAAATAATGTTATTTTATATTTGTTTGATTAATTTTATGATGCCTTAGTGGACCCTCAATGACTTATAAAACATTTTGTCTCTTTAAATTGTTTTCCTTGAGTGTGTGACTCACCTCCACATAAGAAACCCTAATATTTTAAGAAGTTAGGACTTTGTACTTATAAAATATTTTTTTCTACTCCCCTTTTTCAAAAATCATGGGTAAAAACCATGGGATGGTTTGTGGTTTTATTTAGTTTAATGTAAAGGGTCCCAAACCTAAATAATAAACAATTCCCTCTCCTTTCCTATATAAACCCACCCAATATCCCACTTTATCCTCACTCAAAGCCTTTTGAGTTCGTCCAACCTATGACCTCCTCTCTCTAGAATCCTCCCAAGGCGCCCCAAGCTCCCAAGAAGCCTCTATCAAGCCTCTCTCAAGCTTTTGGAAGCACACTTCCAAGTAAGGGGTTTTTCATCTTTTCCCATTTTTCTCCAATTTTCTTTAAGTTGTTATGCCATTTTAATTCAAATTATAAATGTTGGGGTACGGTTCAGAACCTCCCACATACTAACCTCTTTATTTTTTAATGATGGTATACCCCTTTCTCTCTCATTAAAATCATCTCATGTACACCCGTTACTATGCCGAAATTCCGAAAGGAATTTCCCCCTCCTCATTTACATTCAAGCAATTATTTTGTATCATGAATCTAAGTTCCATTAAATTTGTGGGGACATGTATATATATGACCCCCTTACTGTCCATGTCATGTAAATATGATGAGACACCCCTTTCTCTCTCATCAACCATTTTTTATGAGTTCTTATGTCACGTCGTTATGCTGTCGAAATTGCACCGCGATTTTCCAAGCCAAAATCATTGTGTAGTGAATACCATGCCCATTTCTTTATCAAGGGTATTAAAAATTATTCACATTTACTTATTGTTTAAAGGGTTTCATGTATGTATTCTAAATTCCTTTATCATGGAATAAATGATCATGTTGAATGATTCAATGTTTTATGATCCATGTGGAACACTTATGCATAAAATGAAAAGTTTAAGAAGGGTGCGCCCTGATAGCGCTCCAATGCATTGGGTAAAGTATAGTATCATGATACGTCATGTGCAATGGGTTTTTACTCATGATAATTCAAGTGCAATTAGAGATTACTCGTGCTTCATGTGAAATTAGAGTTTACCCATGCTCCATGTGTAATGAGCGTTGGCTCATTCTAATTTCATGTTAAGTTTAGTTTCCACATTTCCATGTTATGATTATCATGTTTTATCATGACTTCATGTTTATGATTCTATTTTTCTCTATTGAGATTCCTATTTTCTAACATGTATTGTATTCCTCATGTTATTCATGTTTATTCCCTTACTAGGCTTTATATCTCACCCTTTTTTATGCCTGTCCTCAGGTTATCCTATGCAATGCTAAGTATGAGAGAATGTAGTGGTCATATAAAGGATGTTATCAATAAAGATGTTGAATGTTTTGTGTTCTAAGTTGTTATGTAATGATCCTAAGCCCCAAAGACACTATACCACTCGATCTTCTATGTTGTATCAAGTGAAGTTTATGTAATAAATCATGTTTAAGTGTGTAATAAGAAGTAGGGTTGTCATAGTTCGTATCAAAGGATTGGTTTAGTTATTTTTGGGATTAGGATTAGAAAACCCTAGTGAATCCTTAGAGACAAGACTAAGTATAATAAAAGCATCCCTATGTTTTGGTGAGTATTTAGTAAGAGTTTTATTAAAAAAATACATCCCTATCTAGATACGAGCAGGTAGAGGCGGCTCTGGCATAGATGTATCCTAGGAGTAAAACCTAAAAACACCGCTTTAAGCTAGACTCAAACTGGAACTGGTGCACGACAACGGGTCTTGATGCACTCTTGGTTACGACACTCCCAAGGGGTATTCTTTGGTTAATTCACAATCTTAGTATGAACCATTATTAAGGGAATTTAAAAAAAATCCCAAAGAATATAAGTTAAAAAGTAGATCACGGATAACATAGATTGAAGCCAATATATTCATAAGTTAAGGAAATAAAAGTTATTTATAAGTCATCAGTTTTTATCTTTGGATTACCCTTTATGTGTTACCCCTAACATTCCTTTTATTCTAGCTAATGGCCAACAATTAGAGGACTCAGGCTAACAACCGATGTGAATATCAATGTGATGATTGTACTAATCAGATGCCCAATCCAATGGGATTGGGAATCACGAACTTTGTCACACTTCTCTCTCAACTAACTCAAGATTTGAATAGAAACATGGGTCAAGAGGAATGTTCAAACCCACCTAAGAAATAACAAGTCACTATCGAGAGCTATATGAGACAAAGGCCTCCTATTTTTAATGGATTGTCTGATCCCTCAATCATCGAACAATGGATCAACTCCATTGAAAAGATATTCTCCATCCTTTAATGTTACTAACAAGAGAAGTTTATTCTGGTTGCTTATTGTATGGAGGGTGAATCCGATCAATGGTGGACATTGATCAAAAATACGAAGCCTGAGGAGGAGATTGATGTGTTGGAATGGAAGGATTTCTGGAAGATGTTTTTTGATAAATATTTTCAATGCACCCTCTAGCTTAAGATGGAAAGGGACTTCATTGACCTCAAAAAAAAAGACGATGAATCCATCAGAGTGTATGAGGTAAACTTCACAAGGCTTGCACGATACGCCTTTTGATTTCTCATTACCCCCAAATGCAAGGTTGACCTCTTCTTTGGTGGGCTGAAGCCTAGCCTGCGGAAAGCACTGGTGATCCGTGACTTCGACATCTATAAGGAAATTTCCCAATGTTCCCTCAAGGTTTAAATGGAGATCGGAGAATACCAGGGGTATCATGGGGATAAGAAGCGTAAGGTGGACTTCAATGCTGGCAGACCGATGGATAAATCCAACATTGCTAAGAAGATTCAGCACCCCACTTTCCAAAGGTTCGGAAAGAAGCACCCTGGATATTCTTTGAAGGTGACAAGGAAATTATTTAGGTGTGGAAGAGAAGGGAACCTAGCTATTAATTGTCGGCAAGAAAAACATGTGGCTACGACAGAGGAGAGGAACACTCCTTTCTACTCTCAACACATTGTTCATTGCTACAACTGCAAAGAACCTGGGCATATTGAAAATCAGTGCCCTAATCCAAGTGTTTTCAGAGGCAACCAACAGCCTCCAAGGCAGCAAGGAAGATATTTTTCCATCAATTACGCCGAAGTGAACCCTGACAATGAAGTGGTGACAAGTACGCTAGTTATTCATTCAAGAATAGAAAACGTACTTTTCGATTATGGTTCTATGCATTCTTTTATATTATGAATGTTTAGTATAAAAATCCCAACACCACCACAAATCATGGAAGTAAATATGTCGTTGAGTATGGAAAATGGGGAAATTATTGCATCCCATGAATATAAATCCTCCCCTGTTCTAATCTGTGGATTGAACTTCCCGGTGAATCTTGTCAGACTCCCTCTGGTGGAATTTGATTCAATTATTGGCATGGATTGGCTTTCCTTATATAAGGCCAACATAAATTACTATGAGAGGGAAATAACTCTCCATGTGGAGAATCGAGCCCTAATTTTGTACAAGTGCAAGGAGGAGGATGAATCTTCTTTAACTCCATCATCTCAATCATGGATATTACTTCCCTATGAGCATGCGTATCTGGCTCAGATGATTGATTCCAAGGAAGAAACCATCCTTGAATAAATTCATATTGTGAGGGAATTCGCTGAAGTGTTTCCCGAGGAATTTCCTGGTCTTCTTCCTAGAAGAGATGTTGAATTCTTAGTTGAACTTATACCTGGGGGATTAACAACATCCAAAACTACATATAGAATGGTTGTTGTGGAGTTTGAAGAGATGAAGAAACAACTACCGTTGAATCAGGATAAAGGATTTATACTCCCAAGTGCTTCACTATGGGGTGCACCAGTCCTCTTCATCAAGAAGAAGGATGGGTCAATGCGGCTTTGCATCGATTATCGTGAGTTTAACAAAATCACGATAAATAAAAAGTACCCTCTGCCATGGATTGATGACTTCTTCGATCAGCTGCGTCGAGTAAAATACTTCTCCAAGGTAGATTTGTGGTCGGGATATTATCAAGTAAGGGTGAAGAAAGAATATGTCCCCAAGACTACTTTTCGTATAAGATATGGGCACTATGAATTCATAGTAATTCCTTTCAGACTCACTAATGCTCCTAAAATATTCATGGACTTGATGAATAGTGTCTTTAGAAATTACCTTGACAAATTTGTGGTAATATTTATAGATGATATTCTTATATACTCCAAAACCAAGGAGGATCATGAGGATCATCTAAGAACTATACTAGAGACCTTGAGGAAGGAGAAGCTCTATGCAAAGTACAGAAAGTGTGAGTTTTGGTTTAAGGAGGTCTCATTCTTAGGACATATCATCACAAGAAATGGGATATATGTGGATCTCTCCAAGAAAGGTGCAATAGAGGGATGGTTGAGGCCAACTTCGATAACGTATATTCCTAGCTTATTGGGGTTATCTGGATATTATCGACGATTTGTGAGAAATTTCTCATGATTGTCCAACCCTCTTACCAAGCTAACTCAGAAGGGAGTAATGTTTTCTTGGAGTGATGAATGTGAAGAAAGCTTCATGGAGTTGAAAAGGAGGCTTATCACTGCACTCGTTCTCACTTTACCCATAAGTGGAGAACTTTTTGTGGTATTCAGTGATGCTTCAAAGAAGGTATTGGGATGTGTGTTGATAAAAAATGACAAAGTCATTGCCTATGCTTCAAGTCAATTGAAAGTTCATGAATAGAACTATCCAACACATGACCTCGAGTCGGCTGTAGTGATCTTCGCTTTGAAAATTTTGTGGCATTATCTCTTTGGGGAGAAGTGTGAAATATATACGGACCACAAAATCCTCAAGTATATATTCACACAGAAAGATTTTATCATCCGCCAACGAAGATGGTTAGAGCTGATCAAAGACTGTGACTTCTCAATCCATTACCACTCTGGGAAAGCGAACAAGGTGGCGAATTCCCTATGTAGAAAGGACCCAATGATTCTATCATTGATTATAATTGAGAAGGATTTGATCTTATTAGAATTGATGAAGATGGAAGTGGGAATAATAAATAAGGGAACATCATCAATCATTTCACAAATGATTGCTCAATCATCTCTTTTGGGAAAGGTTAAAGGATGCTCAAAAGGATGATGTGGGAATTCAAGAAAAAGTGGAAGCTACCAGAAAAGGGAAATCCTCGGAGTTTAATGTTAATGAAGAAGTAATTGTGAGATTTGGGAAAAGACTATGTGTTCCATAAATTCCAGAGCTGAAGAAGGAACTTTTGGATGATGCACATAGTTCAAATTTCTCTATTCACCCAGGAAACACAAAGATGTATTGATATCTACGAAAGAATTTTTGGTGGGATAATATGAAGAAGGAGATCGCTAAATATACATCAAAGTGCATGGTGTGTCAGCAAGTGAAGGCAGAGAGGCATAAGTATAAGGGGATGGTGCAACCATTGCCCATACCAGAATGGAAATGGGAGAACATCACAATGGACTTTTTCATCGGACTTCCGAAGAAATACAAAGGAAACAATGCAATCTGGGTTGTTTTGGATTGTCTTACAAAGGCTGCACACTTCATTGTTGTTCGGGAGTATTTCTCATTGGATCAACTGGAATGTATATATATCAGGGAAGTGGTAAGGATTCATGGAGTACCACTATCTATTGTGTCCGATTGAGATCCAAGATTCACCTCTATGTTTTAGAAGAGTCTTCAACATGCTCTGAATACCAAACTGAACTTCAGTACGGCCTATCATTCTCAAACTGATGGCCAATCCAAGTGGACTATCCAAACACTTGAGGACATGTTGAGATTGTGCTCAATGGACTTTAAAGGAGGATGGGATCAACATCTTCCTCTGTTTGAGTTCTCTTATAATAATAGTTTTCACTCGAGCATCCAAATGGCACCTTATGAAGCCCTGCATGGGAAGATATGCAGAACACCGACATGTTGGGATGAGGTCGGTGAGCATAAGATTCTTGGACCAGAAATGGTCAAATAAATGGTGGAGAATTTGAAAACCATTCAATAGCATATCAAGGAATCACAGAGTCGACAAAATAGTTATGCTTATAACCATCAATGAGACCTTGATTTTAAAGTAGGATACATGGTATTTCTACGAATATCTTCGTGGAAGAAGGTCATGAGGTTTGGAAAGAAAGGGATGTTAAGTCCAAGGTACATAGTCCCCTTCGAGATTCTTGATCGTGTCAGGGATGTGTCCTATCGACTAGCACTTCCACCTACCATGGACAACTTACATGACGTCTTTCATGTATCCCTTTTAAGGAAGTACATAACGGACCCTTCACATGTACTCTCTTCAGAGGTGGTATAGTTAGAGGGAGATCTTTCTTAAGAGGAGAAACCAGTGAAGATCTTAGATTATAGGTAAAAAGTCCTAAGAAATTAGACAATGCCCCTAGTCAAGGTGTTGTGGAGAAACCACATGTTTTAAGAAGCTACGTGGGAATCGGAGGAAGTGATGAAGTAGAGTTACCCTCATCTTTTTAGTATGGAAAAAGGAAATTTCGAGGGAGAAATTTCTTAATGGGGGAATATTGTAACGACCCAAAATTTCATTAATGGAGATTCCTCTCGGTCTTTTTAAGTGTATTATTATTATGTAAAACATATACACTTCCTTGGTTTTTTATTTTTTTAAATTGTGATCGTTGCTAATATGGATGTTGAATAGTGATCACATGATTAGTTTAAATATAGGGCTTTAACAATCCAATTTACTTAGACAAAGGAAGCGATGACCTAATCAAATAGAATTTCTCCATACAAGGCCTATTTATTGGAGCTTGGAAATGAGGTGGCATCATTAGGCTTCGCTCTTGACCAAGACCAAGCCGAGCTTCAATAGGTTAAGCTCGAACGGAACCGTCTACGGGAGAAGTGGAAGTTGATAGAAATCACCACGTGTGCAATGTTATCTGAGTCACCCCAGGAGTCTGTCACCATCTTGCACCTTACCCTTAGGTCCTATATAGCTATTTTAAGGGGTTATGTAACAAATCCCTATTACTATGGTCATGTACATTATTTTTGTATATGATAATGAATATACTTTATTGTTATTATTGTTACTTTGTAAATAGTTTTTAAAACACAAATAGTATTTTTAGTTAATATTCAATTAAGAAATATATTTTGATAAATTAATGGATTTTTTGAATTAAATAATATTTTAATAAAATGTTATTATTATTATTAAATTAATTTTTTATTAAATATAAATGATCGTATAATTTTTTTAATGCAATTTTAATTTTTATTAATGTTTGAAAGGCATTTTTGTCAAAACCCATGAATTTTTGATAAATTTCGGTTTTTATTTTAAAAGTTAAAATTTACATATTTAGAAAATTATTTAGATAAAATGAATATTATTTTTGGAATCAGGACATCGAAATTATCCAACAGTGAAAGTTTCATAATTTTCTGAGACAGTCAAGTTTTTTGGTAAAAATTAAATACCGTTTAAATATATAATGTGTTTTATGACATCATAATGACCCAATAGTGATGTAATAAAATTATATAAATTAAATTTTCGGCCAATATATGTTTTATATTTAAAATAATATGATTTTATATTTGTTTGATTAATTTTATGATGCCTTAGTGGACCCTCCGTAACTTATAAAATATTTTGTCTTTTTAAATTGTTTTCCTTGAGTGTGTGACTCACCTCCACATAAGAAAACCTAATATTTTAAGAAGTTCGGAATTTAGAATTATAAAATATTTTTTTCTAATCCCCTTCATGAAAAACCATGGTCAAAAATCATGGGCTGGTTTGTGGTTTTGATTAGTTTAATGTATAGGGTCTCAAACCTAAATAATAATCAATTCCCTCTCATTTCCTATATAAACCCACCCAATCTCCCATTTTCTCCTCACTCAAAGCCTTTGGAGTTAGTCCAACATCTGAACTACTCTCTCTATAATCCTCCCAGGGTGCCCCAAGCTCCCAAGAAGCCTCTCTCATGCCTCTCTCAAGCCTTTGGAAGCACACTTCCAAGTAAGGGTTTTTCTTCCTTTCTCATTTTTTTCCAATTTTCTTTAAGTTGTTATGACCTTTTAATTCCAATTATAAATGTTGGGGTATGGTTTCAAACATCCCCCATACTTCCCTATTTATTTTTTAATGATGGGAGACCCCTTTCTCTCTCATTAGAATCCTCTCATGTACACACGTTACTATACCAAAATTCCGAAAGGAATTTCCCTCTCCTCATGTACATTGAAGCAATTATTTTGTATCATGAATCTAAGTTCCATTAATCTTTTGGGGACATGTATATATATGACCCCCTTACTTTCCATGTCATTTAAATATGATGATACACCCATTTATCTCTCATAAACCATTTTTTATGAGTTCTTATGTCACATCGTTATGCTGCCGAAATTGCACCGCGATTTTCCAAGCCAAAGTCATTGTGTAGTGAATACCATGACCATTTCTCTATCAAGGGTATTCACCTTTATACACATTTACTTATTTTTTAAAGAGTTTCATTCATTTATTTCACATTCCTTTATCCTAGAATAAATGATCATGTTGAATGATTCAATGTTTTATGATCCATGTGGCAGACTTATGCATGAAATGAAATGTTTAAGAAGGGTGTGCCCTGATAGCACTCCAATGAATTGGGTAAAGTATAGTATCATGATACGTCATGTGAAATGGGTGTTTACTCATGCTAATTCAAGTGCAACAAGGTATTACTCGTGATTCATGTGCAATGAGGGTTTACTCATGCTCCATGTGCAATGAGCCTTGGCTCAAGCTAATTCCATGTTAAGTGTTATTGCCACATTTCCATGTTATTATTATCATGCTTTATCATGACTTCATGTTTATGCTTCTATTATTCTCTATTGATATTCCTATTGTCTAACATGTATTTTATTCATCATGTTATTCATGTTTATTCCCTTACTGGGATTTATAGCTCACTGTTTTTTATGCCTGTCCTTCGGTTATCCCCTGCAATGCAAAGTACGTGGGAATTTAGTGGTCATGTAAAGGAAGTTTTAAATAAAGATGTTGCATGTTTTGTGTTATAAGTTTTTATGTAATGATCCTAATCCCCAAATACACTAGACCTCTCTATCTTCTATGTTGTATCAAGTGAATTTTATGTAATAAATCTTGTTTAAGTGTTTAATAAGAAGCAGGGTTGTCATATAAGTCATCTCATATACCATTTTTCATGGGATAAATCCACCCATGTACACTTTTTCTTCGTATAAATACTCTCATGAACCCTTTATCTTTGGATAATTCCTCTTATGTACCCATTGGATTTGTAAAAATACTCATATGTACACTTTGTCTTGGAATAAATCCTTTATTGTACACTTTTGATCTCATGAGATATGAGCATTACTAATGTATTAATGTATGATATATATTCCCTCTATTAATTCATCCGTACATATGTGTTCCACTTGAAAAAAATATTTCATCACTTCATTAAGAACCCATGGAATGAAAAATGGGTTTTCTAACATTTTCATATAGTATCACCAAAACTTTACTCAATATTATCAATAATTGAAACCCTTATTTCAATAACCCAAAAGGAAATTTAAGGAGAAAAATTATTATGTGACTTATAAATAGTATTTTCCTAAAAAATTAATCCTTAGTGGTGAAACTATAAAATATTTTTTAGAAAATTATTTTATCTTGGATTAGAAGAAGATGTTATGGTCAATTTAAAAAATAAATGTTTAAGAAGATAAAATGAAAAATTTGGAAAATATTTTTTTTTAAATGATAAATCAATATTAGATACACGAGAAGACATAATTATTATAAAAAAATATTTAGCGTAAGATAAATCATGTTTTTAAAGGATGAAAAACCATTTTAATATTTTGAAATACCTTTGCTGAAAAAAAACATTTTAAAAAGTGGTAATGAAAAATCACAACTAAAAGTGTAGAAGGAAAATAAGTAGGTCACATGAGTAAATATATATTTTGGTTTCAAATTAATAAATGAATACATTTATGGTAATAACAATCATAGTAACATATGAACAATAGTATTTAAATGATATTTTTTCTTAGAAACATTGTGAATTAACTAGGTGCGCATTGAAATCCCCAAATAGGTGGGATTTAAAAAAAATCAGCAACGATAGACGTAATCTTGTTGACGTCAGCGAAAAAATGTCTGGTTTAAGCCAAGGATCTCGCATGAAGGGTCTTAAGTAAAAAAATAAACTGTAAATAAACTGGATTAAGTTTGAATCCACGCACGACATCTGCTCGTCATATGAGATCACTTCTCCAAGAATCTGACATCGAACTCCTCTAGATCATCCACACGTTCTTCATGAAACTGCAGTAATTCCATTCATCGAAGTCTGGGTTCTAGCGCTGAATTCTAACAAAGCCTTCAACGCTCCAACAATCACTAAATCACTCTTCTTGTGATTCATGAGAGATATCCCGATCCGAGATCCTTAGATCTAGATAGTCTCTCTCAAGAACATGGGAGAGTGGAGAAGAGAGAGAATCCCCATGAATAGTCCTTGGAAAAATCCCCTCCTCTTCTATTTAGAGTGTTTAATTAAAATACCTAATATATCCTCATCGGTCCTGAATACTTAATGCACTGTCAATTCCATTTTATGACTACTAAACTATGTCATAAATATTATTATAATTTTATTATAATATATTAAATATATTACATTATAATAATTTAGTCTAAAACGTGACTCGTCGTTCCCATAAATAATAATTGAACCTTGAATATTTTAAATATTCTTCAATTAATATTTTTCATGTATTTACTTTAAAACTTGTAAATAAAATTAATAAATAACTTCAATTCTCATTATTCTAAACTCAAATAATATGAATTTATTTATTCCATTGGTGATCTTTTATCCTTGGAGAAATCCCAAACCCCAGTGGTGGGGACCACCATGTCCAAAACTCCTATTCTACCGAATAGGGAAGATTCTTGAATACACTATTGTGTGGGAACCTCTAGGCCCTTATCTCTAAAGTAGTGAATATTATTCACAAACTAAGATTAGGATATAGCAACCCATCATTTCCCATAAAGAGATAAGTTTTGTCACATCAGTGACAACCAACCTAAAAACATGTAGTGTTTAATATAATCTCTTTGTATGTAATATCTCATGAATAAGGAAGCACTCACGTGTCATCTCCATTTACTTTATTTATTGTTTGTAGATCTAACATGATGGATTTACCTTCAACTTCCATGTACATGGTCTTATGAAGGTACTTCCATCCTTATCAACATGGCCTGAGATATATTACTTCCATAACCAGGAAGTGACAAATCATTTCCTAACCATTCGACCAATGCCATGCCACCAATGACACGCCCAACAAAAACTACCTCACCATGACTTCATTATCATGGATTTCATCTTGCATCAAAGTACTCAATCAAATGAAATACATTGGTAATGATCTTAAGTCAGGAGACCATTACACATGATTGTAGATAAGAACATCTAATGACACCCAAAACATGTGGTGTTCCCTATTGGCGGGTATGTCCTCATAATCTCACTACTAGAGATCACCAAGTGGGAACTTCATGAGAAGAGGTTTCAATACTTATGATCCCCCAACACCTAATAGTAAAATATATACTGTGTCCAATCAGTAAGATGTATCTAGACCATAGAACATATATTTAAGATTAATGTCATAGTATCTAGAGGTTCTTATTATAGCCAAGGATCTTCTATAATATTTCAATACAACAATTAATCTTTGAAATTTATCATTTAAATAGTGGACACAGAAAAGTATACACTGTAATTGTAAGATGAAATCATGTATAGGTAATTGTATACATGAGATGGTAATCAAAAACATTGAATATTTGGGTCTAGGGAACCCACTATTTCAACACCCCCACTTTCACTAGATCCCACTTGCTAACTAAACTTGTTAGCTACTCACATGATGAACATCATGTTTCTACTGAGTAGCAGATTTAGCTACTTGGTCCGCCATAGTTCCATCGTGTAGAAATTGGGCTATTGCGGCCTTTTTTCGTTTAGTAAAACTTCTCAAGATATGGTATCCCGAGTATATCCCAGTTTTCCACTATCATAACTTGACATCATGGACAGTAAGAATATCATAATTTACATTATGAAAAAACTTTTTTTACTATGTGATATTCCAAGAACTGGAACACATCATTGCATTTCATAACTGCTTCTTAGCTACCTCGGAAGATGGAACTTACTTGGTATTTGTAAGTATGGATACAACTGGATTATATGAGCTTGACTCGCTCCTAATATTTAACCAAACTATGATATTAGATCACATTTATCTATGTATGACAAGTTTTTATCCCAGAAAACTAGTATCCTTTCTTCTCCACTTACCAGGTGCATTAATTTTTTACTCATTGAAGTACAACCAGATAGTTCTGATTGTATCCCTTGTAGTGCTTCTGGATATAACTAATATTTGCCTATTATAAATCATATCCTAGAAATATCAATTATTTTACATATCATGGAATACGTGATTGATGCATCACATTGACGTATGGACTTCAACTCACCACATTTCTCACTCCATGTCACGGACATGTCAACCTGAAGAGATCATGCCCTTTAACATAGGAAAAGATTCATCTCTTGAATTGTTCCAAATTGTATTTTTCAATACAATATCACTATATATATGATTGACTAGTACCAAGAAACTTATATATCTACCTCAGCAGACCCAGTTCCCTAGTACTTTGGTTTCTACTTTAAGCCAATCACTGGAGAATAAATTTCACATTGGTCTTAACTAACAATATGAACAACGTCTCTTTTCCATATGATTCCGAACATAATTTTATTGGAAAATATTGAAGCTCCCACTAACCTCTGGTAGAAACATGGAAAATAGTTGTTACAAATGTATATTATATGATCTTGTTTTTTACTTCAATCCGAAACCGGATTTCAGTAACCTGCAACCTTTATTAGAATTTTGTGACATGACCATCCTTGTTTGGTTGCATCATTTAGACACCATCCATGAATGGTGGACATGACATCAAATTCTCAATAATATGATCATAAAATTATCTATGACAGGTAAAATTATAACGTATTTAGGCATAAAAACTAGGTCAAAGCAATTGATCCTTATTGGTACATCGCTTGTACCATCCATGTATCAACTCACTTGAATACCCACCGTAGTATTCAAAACAATAAGCCCCTTTTCACCTTGATACATGAAATCCATTAATTTAATTTTAGTTGGAATTTTCAATTTTAGCTAATTTCCATATACTGCATACTTTTAGGAAATATTATTCACATTGAATAATAGGTCACTGACCACGGTGAATAAAATCATCACCATGGTTTTATACTTCATACGCAGTATGTGTCTCTAGAACATACTCTGTTCTGCATGTTCTTGTGGAACTAGATCCTATGCGAACTATTTTTTCATCTTGAGCATTGACTAATCACAAGTCAATATAGATCCCACTATCTCTAACAGATATTTGGACCCTTATATAGAAGTGTATTCTATTACTTTACTACCTACTTTTCTATCTTAGGTATTTATCTAACATCCTAAGAAACTGTTAGGATAATTTACAATAGATGCACATTGTGTATATCTTGATGCAAGTTTGTTTGTATCAGAACAAACTATTTGTATCCAATCACATTTCCTTATGATATAATGGATTTACATAGTAATATGACTCATATGATATTCATTTTTCATTTATAGCTGGCATATGGTTATGTGATATCGTCATTATTTGCAAAACATTTCATGAAATATAATGGACGTTTATACAAGTTGCAACATTGATATTACTTACATCAACACTTTGATGTATAAAATTTTCATTTAGGATTTACTCCATGCTACATTTTGTTGATCACTGTTAACATGTAAGGCTTCATCATTGGTCCACCTCATTAACATCAAAGCTGTGATGTGGAAATGGTAATGTTTATTTAGGAAATACACCACACTACATTTTGTTGATCAATGTTAACATGTAAGACTTCACCATAGATCCTCCTCATTAAAATCAAATATGTGGTGTGGATAAGGTAATGTACATTTATGAATTACTCCACGCTACATTATCATGATCGATTGTTGCACAGTTAGGATATTCTTCGGCATGTCGTCTCGAAGCAACTCAAATCTTCTGACCATGCACTTACATTATTTTATCATTCCATAATTACTCAAAGGAATCATATGAAGTATATAAACCTCTCTCTTGTACTTGGAATAGTTCATGTTCACTTGTTAAACTATTTGAAAAATATGTGTAACATACCTTTATTTTAAAGGTACCTTTGTCCAAACTAAAGACGTCAATAATACCAAAAGTATTTTTCTGTTCCAACTCTAAATACAATACTTGGAATATTCATGACATCCACTTTTAGTTTTAATTTATGAATAATCATCTTGTCACAATTGGGTATAATTCTTACATTTATATTCATCACTCATTGCCTATGATTCATTTATTACTGAACTAGTGATTGAGTTTTAAATACCAAAAATAAAATTCAATACAGAACCTAAAAGAATGTCTCCTTGCATCCAAGGAAACATGAGAATAATGTTTGTGGTTATACTCAATAATAATTAAACACTAATATTTCACATGGAAATTAAAGAAGTCTTGTACTTCTCACCACTGGCCTAGGTATCACCCTTTCGCAGCCACTTGGAGAATACACCTGACTTCGAGTAATATATGAATACTTACTTGGTAACTACATTTAAATACACATATGTAAAAATAATATAGTATTAAATACCCATGTAGTTAAAGGAAGCATTACATTGATTAATATGCCTGAATAAGAAGCAGGTAACTTGCTTCTTTAATTCAGTTAATTGCATTTAAACTTCCATTTTTTTATATTATAATATGTTAGTGCAAATAACCTTTGTTAATACTTCATTCATTAACGGACATCGTTAATGTTCCATTGGGATTACATTCCTTTTGGCCTTTTCACATTATATTTCCTTTTATTCCCATGAGAATTAAAGATAAAACTGTCTTTGATATTCTTATTCACTTGGTGAACCTTGCCTGGATAGGTAAGGAAGCGTTTACTCAATAATTTTTTTATAACGAAAAACAAAACTTGAGTAAAGTGGTAGAAATTAAATGAGAAAGGGATCCATTTAAAGATCATGGTCGGTCATTCAATTGACACATTCCGGTGTAACCATCACTATCACGAACCAACCCGGGTCAACCCTGAACCGGTTACCCGAGCCGGTCCGCGACATGGCCCGAAGGGCGTTCCCGATCCCCACGGGCTGGAAACTAGTGTCGGGCATCAAAAGTAAACAAATGAGAACAATTTAGCCCAAAATAAAAATAAATTAAGCAGCAGAAACAAATGGTACAAATGAAAATAAAGAAAGAGCATCCAACAACGCCACTAACCTGACCACGACTAAAACTCCACGTGACCCCTTGGGTCACCTTCCAATACCACAACCAACATCGCTCAAGGCGAACAACAGAATCTGGAACCTGCAACAAAACTAAAAACAAGAAAACACTACAGGCGTGAGTATTAAAACTCAGTAGGTAGGCCCGAGTAATTCTATTCCCAATGCACATACCAATAAATAAAGAATTTACCAATTCCAGGTTTAAACTAAATTATATAAAAATATGGTTTTCACACACTTTCATTTCTGAAACAAGTAACATTCCATTGCCCTTTTTAATTTAGAACAAGTTTAATGTTGAAAAAAACAGGTGCATTTCATTTTTAAAGCATTTTGCAAACAATTTAGAAATCCAGACATTAGTTTTTAGTAAAAAGGATAATCACACACAACACACACTAAGGGAAATGGTAAAAGCGGCACACATGGGTCAGCAACCGAACTCGACCTCTCAATCGTCCGCCACACACAAATAAACACTAAAAGAAACATGGGTCGAACCTAGGAGATCGTGAACAATCCAGAACGTACTATACATGTGACTCATCCTGAAGGCATTTCATAACTCGATGACGTCATAACGCCCATAATACTACCCAGCATAGCCCTGTATGGCCTAACCGAGGGGCCCAATCCCCATAGCAGCAATAACTCAGTATTCCCCTGCTATGGGGCCACTAGCCAGTGTGTGGTCTAAACTAGTGCAGCAATCGTTCTCAGACAATTCACTCAATATGCCAGGATCCCATGTCAACATAAGCAATAAAAAGGGCGTGCATCTACAATGTAAATAAATCATTCACGATGCACAAACATCACATACAGCTCACGCAAACAACGCACACCAAAGATCACCCCCGAGTGGGATTTCCAAGATAATCCATTTCATTAAAGTGCCAAACAGGCCTTCACCAATTTTAAAGTAAAACCTCATTTCTCAAAAAGCTCAAAACACTTGTTCAGAAGAAATTATTTATCTTTAAAACTAAAATCACATTTTAAGTTCCGTGAATTATGTTTAAAGGCCAAACGGGCATTCTTTCAAAACTGGGTGTTCGCCCGTCAAGAAAATGTCACAAGTGTTCAGTATAAAATAAACAGCTCTTTTTGCACTAAATAATAATTTAAAGTTTTATTATCTAATATTATTTCTAATTCATTAAAAATTAATAAAACAACAAGCAATTAATGAATTCTAAATCTAAAGGTAAGTGCAATGGGGGACCTACCTCGGCTCGATGTCCAAACATAAGGGCGCGACATGCCTCGCGCAGGCATACAAGCAAGTGCCAACTGATGACAGCAAAATTGCGGGGCTACCTTGCGAATGCGCTGCAATAAATGCATAAGACCAAAATCACACAAAGGAAGACTTAAAACAATCCAAACAAGCAAACAACGCGAAATAACCACCCCGACGCATTTTTGAAACACAACTCACACCATCGACATTATTTATTAAACCACTTTAAAATCCACAAAGTGTTTTTTAAAAACCACATAACACCAAAATAACTCACTAATTATTTTAAAGAGCCATCGAGTTATTTCAAGGAAACCCCAGAGTACGAAATAAGAAAAAAGCGCACGACATGATGAAATTGACCTTTAAACACACGTGCGTCTAAACATGTTTTTCTAAAAAAAATCGGAACAACCACGCTACTTAATAAATAATTTAAAATTTTTATAAAACAATTTTGAATACACACCGCGGCTTTAAACACATGAAACCAACATCAACCCCTTAAAAAACACTTTCATGACCAAACGCACAGAACACCACATTGACATCACACCAAAACCCAACTGCAACCCTTGCACATTTTAATAAACCAACAATACAGTTTATAAAACACTAAAATGTCAAAAACAGGATTTCTCAGCCCATGCGCACCATTCAAAACAACAGGATGTTTTAGGAAACACTGCGAATGGCTCAACAAAAGTTTTCATAAAATCAAAACATTCATAACACATAAACACTTTTCTAAACCTATCAAAATCTTATTAAACATAAAACAACATTATATTCGCACCAAGAAGATTAGTCAAATAACATATTAATTTGACTAAAGAAGCAAATTAAAACACCACAAAAGTTTATACATAGAACAAATTACATCGGGTGTCGAAAATTCTCGAAAATTGGTGTCAAACACCAATCGCACCACAATCGCACCCCGCAGGATCCCAATTAGATCCTAAGTCAACAATGCGAACCAAAATGAACCCAAAACGAACACTAAAAAGAACCTTATACTCATCGGAAACCAAAAAGGTCAAGGAAAATTGGGGAAACCTTCTCGGGGAAGTTGCGCCGGAGGTTGCGGGTCATCGCCGAAGCTTGCGGCCTGGTGGGGAAAGCGCGGCCAGGGGGTTGCTGCTGCTGGCCGGAGGTGAAGCTCACCGGACCTCAGCCGGAGGTCACTGGAGGGGGCTGGAGGCCGAGGGCCCTGGGCTGTGGTGGATGAGGGAAGCAGGAGGTCGGCGCGGCGGAAGGTGGTCGGGACGACGGGGCGAGGCCGGTGACGAGGAGGCCGGGACCGGCAAAGGGGAGGGGAGCGGGACGGCGAGAGGGCGGGGTTGCCGGCGACAGGGTGCTGGTAATGCGGGGGAGCTGGGATGCCGGGAAGCCGGGGAGGCTGGGTGCGGGTCACCGGAAGGGGGTGCGTAGGGCGGAGCAGCGACGGGAGGCCGGCAGGGGGGTTCGGCGGCGACGACGGGAAGAAGAGGGGGTCGCGCAGGGTGGTTGCGCCGGAGGACAGGGGAGCGCCAGGTGCGGCGGCTGGGTGAGGCGGAGGGGCGCCGCTGGGAGGTTGCCGAGGTGGTGAGGGGCAGAAGGAAAACGGGTCACTGGAGGCGGTGCGGTCGTCTGTGCGGAGCGAGGCCAGGTGCGGGAGCCGGCTGCATGAGCTTGAGGGCGGCGGACGCGGGAGGCGCCGGAGGGCAAGGGAGGAGACGGGCTTAGGGAATGTGGGAAGGAAAGTAGGTAAGGGATGGGGGGTTGCGGCACAAGCGAGAGGGGGGGGAAACGGGGGTGCTAGGGTTAGAAGGTAAATAAAAAAAAGACAAAACAAAACAGAGAGAATAAAATAAAAAAAAAGGAAAATAAAATAATTAAGAAAAGAAAAACAATAATAATAATAATAAAATTTGAAATAGAATAAATAAAGTAGTAACTAAAAAAATAATAATAATAAAAATATATAGAATAATGATAATAAAATAATAATAATAATAATATTAATAATAATATTAATATTAATAACATTAATATTAATAATAATAACATAGTAATGTTAATAATAATAATACAAATAATACTAATATTGATAACAATGATAATGATAATAACAACATAATATTATTATTATTAACAAACATTATTTTTAAAACATAAGTTATTTAATTATCAAAATACGAAAACTAGATACTTGCATGCTCATCGCATGACTTAATAAACCGCGCACAAGTTGCGCGCCTCAACCCAGATGACATGGACACTCTCACAAGCACCTAGGGCGATCGCACGGCTACCGGCCACCGTGCGGTGACCGCGCACGGGCCCGAAACCCAGTAAAAGCATTAAACGACAAGAAATTTTAATTCGGGCTCAGCCCAGACCTCGGCGCAAACACTCGGAACCAAGAAATAATAAAAATAAAATAAATAGAAATGGAGGTTGTGACAATTCTCCCCACCACAGACACTTTCTTCCCCCAGAAAGTCACCCAGCTAAACGATAGGCAAAACAAGATTCCTTGCCCAAATAAAACTAGCAGAACCCACAACATAAGAGAATGAGAGAACACAGGAGGGTTCTCCCCACCACAAGAACTCAACTAGCGTGGAAATTAACACCTAAACATACCACCTCGGGAAGTGGGAGACACGGGAACTCCCAACCGATCCAGGCTAACCTCTAAAGCACGAGCGAAACAACCCCTCAGCTAAAACTTGGAACTCCCGACTCAGACCAAAGAAAGATCAAACACTAGAGAAAAACATCCGAGCAGAACTTAACCCAAACAGTAAACCTGAGCATAACCACAAGCCTGGACTCCTCCCCAGGAACTTACATCTCCAAACGAACACCGCTAAACAAAGATTGACCCATACAAGGGTCACTCACTCTCTTAAAAAAACACACAGTATAGAAAACCCTAACCCAGCAACAAAAATGTTTAGATTACAATAGAGCATGTTCGTCATAACTCCACAGCAAAACAATGAACTTTCAACAACATCAAAACTTTAACAGCAGAAAAAGAAGGGATGAGAAGACTTTAAATGTTCCACTTCCAACACGCAACACAAAACCCAAACCAAGGCTTCACACCCCCTTGAACTCCTGACTGTGTGCGAGCTTCACCACGAGACCTGTGGCTCGGGCTCTGATGGCTGAAGCATCTCCTGCCTCATAGTCAGACATTGTCATTCTCCGATCACAGCGTCCTCTCCATGCGACGCTTCCTGCAAAACTTCTTCAGATGGTCCTGACAACTGCAATGATGGCGTGTCCTCAGTGGGGTGTGACATGACGGCTTGTATGCCCTAAACATCCATACTGACAGTACACCATCAGACGGTCCGATGAATTGGAAGTTATAGTCACTACAAGGAACTCTTTAGAAACAAATTTACCTGACACACTTTGCCCGTTAGATAAGGTACCTTCACGAGCAACTGGATACGGTGGATTGCCAACCGTTTGCGCTCTGGAGACTAACTCAACTAAGAACACCTCATGCACCAACTTCTAAAAAAAGTGGTGCTCTCAAAAAGGGATGACTCGCTCCTTGATCTCTGGACGAAGACCCCTGATTAAGGGAGAAGTCTTCATCCAGTCCTGCGACACTACCCCCAGAAAAGAGATGCAAGATCCTTGAAATGGTCAACATACACTTTCACCGTGTGATGGTCATGTTGAACATGCATGAGCTCTTCCATTTCCTTCATCGTCACCTCCACAAGTATAAACCATTGAATGAATACGGCTTGAAGACATAAAACATCATCCCAACTTATAGTAATGGCAGGGCAAACAACTCCTACTCATCCAGAGCTGGACCTTCGAACAGACCCAGGACAACATGCACTCTAACAGCTTTGGGAGTTTCCAATACCCTAAAGACACACTCGACCTCTTCAAGCCACTCCACTGTCTCTAACAGACTCCAATCACCATGAAGGACACACAACGTCCGAGAAAGATCAAAAACTGGGCATGACTCATCAAAACTCTGGGGACCTTTCTGGGTGGCATTTCTGAACAACATAAATAACACCAATCCGAAAACAATGTCAATTGAAACAACATCAATAAAGCACCCTCATCCAAAAACAACCATCTCAAAAAATACAAAAAAAAACCAAACAACCACAAACAAAACCCAAAAACTGATTTTCACTTTATATTTCAAAACCACCTTCTTTTAAGGCTACTTTCCAAATACCAAATACACTTTTCAAACCAAAACCTCTATCCAAACCCATTTTCCTTTTTAAAAACCAATTTAGAAAACAAGGTCAAGCCTTTAATTTCAAACACACCCAGGTAATCTCATGAACCGCTGCGCATGTCTACATCCACTTTCATTTATACGCACGAACACTCACTTTCCACGCATCCTCTCACATGTGAAAACGTTCATAAGGAGTACCTGAGGATTCACCTCAAACCATTCTCGACCAATTTCCAAGCAAACACCAGTTTTCCCAAACCAAAAGCTTTCAGTTTTAAAACCCATCTCACAAATTTAAAGTTATTTAAAAGAAATAAATCCCATTTTCAAAAACCCTTTTTCACTTCCAAAAATGCACTTACACCAACCAAAACAAAAACAACACTCAACTCGCATCAAACCATCAGAGTGAGGGACCAGCGGTCGCACTTAACCTGGCGACATGATAGTGGGTCATGCCCCAAGTAAGCGTCAACAACTAGGAGGTATTCAAACCATGTACCCAGACTCCAAATGGGTCACTACTCCATGTGAGATCACAATGTAACATCGGTTTACCTCCGTTGTCATCCCTCAATCCAAAATAAGCCAGAATGAAACGAAGACTCAATTCTCGGACTATCCCTGGTGACTCAAGGTGCGGAACGGGCGAGGGGTAATGACGTCCTTCCCGTACCTACCTCTCGAATCCCGAAAATCCTAATCTCCATCTACCAGACACCCAAAATAAAAAGGGTCTCCTTTGATACCATTTTGTCACGAACCAACCCGGGTCAACCCTGAACCGATTACCCGAGCCGGTCCGCGACATGGCCCGAAGGGCGTTCCCGATCCCCACAGGCTGACAACTAGTGTCGGGCATCAAAAGTAAACAGATGGGAACGATTTATCCCAAAATAAAAATAAATTAAGCAGCGGAAAAAAATGGTACAAATGCAAATAAATAAAGAGCAGCCAACAACACCACTAACCTGACCACGACTAAAACTCCACGTGCCCCTTGGGTCACCTTCCAATACCACAACCAACATCGCTCAAGGTGAACAACAGAATATGGAACCTACAACAAAACTAAAAAAAAGAAAACACTATAGGCGTGAGTATTAAAATTCAGTAGGTAGGCCCGACTAATTCTATTCCCAATGCACATACCAATAAATAAAGAATTTATCAATTCCAGGTTTAAACAAAATTATATAAAAATATGGTTTCCACACACTTTCATTTCTGAAACAAGTAACATTCCATTGCCCTTTTTAATTTAGAACAAGTTTAATGTTGAAAGAAACAGGTGCATTGCATTTTTAAAGCATTTTTTGAACAATTTAGAAATCCAGACTTTAGTTTTTAGTAAAAAGGAGAATCACACACAACACACACTAAGGGAAATGGTAAAAGCGGCATACATGGGTCAGCAACCGAACTCAACCTCTCAATCGTCCGCCACACACAAATAAACACTAAAAGAAACATGGGTCGAACCTAGGAGATCGTGAACAATCCATAACGTACTATACATGTGACTCATCCTGAAGGCATGTCATAACTCGATGACGTCATAACGCCCATAATACTACCCGTCATAGCCCTGCATGGCCTAACCGAGGGGCCCATTCCCCATAGCAGCAATAACTCAGTATTCCCCTGCTATGGGGCCACTAGCCAGTGTGTGGTCTAAACTAGTGCAGCAATCGTTCTCAGAAAATTCACTCAATATGCCAGGTTCCCATGTCAACACAAGCAATAAAAAGGGGGTGCGTCTACAATTTAAATAAATCAGTCACGATGAAAAAACATCACATACAGCTCACGCAAACAACGCACACCAAAGATCACCCCCGAGTGGGATTTCCAAGATAATCCATTTCATTAAAGTGCCAAACGGGCCTTCACCAATTTTAAAGTAAAACCTCATTTCTCAAAAATCTCAAAACACTTGTTCAGAAGAAATTATTTATCTTTAAAACTAAAAGCACATTTGATGTTCCGTGAATTATGTTTAAAGTCCAAACGGGCATTCTTTCAAAACTGGGTGTCCGCCCGTCAAGAAAATGTCACAAGTGTTCGGTATAAAATAAACATCTCTTTTAGCACTAAATAATAATTTAAAGTTTTATTATCTAATATTATTTCTAATTCATTAAAAATTAATAAAACAACAAGCAATTAATAAATTCTAAATCTAAAGGTAAGTGCAATGGGGGACCTACCTCGGCTTGTTGTCCAAACACAAGGGCGCGACATGCCTCGCGCAGGCATACAAGAAAGTGCCAACTGATGACATCAAAATTGCGGGGCTACCTTGCGAATGCGCTGCAATAAACGCATAAGACCAAAATCAAACAAAGGCAGACTTAAAACAATCCAAACAAGCAAACAACGCGAAATAACCACCCCGACGCGTTTTTGAAACACAACTCACACCATCGACATTATTTATTAAACCACTTTAAAATCCACAAAGTGTTTTCTAAAAACCAAATAACACCAAAATAACTCACTAATTATTTTAAAGAGACATCGGGTTATTTCAAGGAAACACCAGAGTACGAAATAAGACAAAAGCGCACGACATGATGAAATTGACCTTTAAACACGCGTGCGTCTAAACATGTTTTTCTAAAAAAAATCAGAACAACCACGCTACTTAATAAATCATTTAAAGTTTTTATAAAACAATTTTGAAAACACACTGCGGCTTTAAACACATGAAACCAACATCAACCCCTTAAAAAACACTTTCATGACCAAACGCACACAACACCACATTGACATCACACCAAAACCCAACTGCAACCCTTGCACATTTTAATAAACCAACAACACAGTTTATAAAACACTAAAATGTCAAAAACAGGATTTCTCAGCCCATGCGCACCATGCAAAACAATAGCACGGTTTAGGAAACACTGCGAATGGCTCAACAAAAGTTTTCATAAAATCAAAACATTCATAACACATAAACACTTTTCTAAACCTATCAAAATCCTATTAAACATAAAACAACATTATATTCACACCAAGAAGATTAGTCAAATAACATATTAATTTGACCAAACAAGCAAATTAAAACACCACAAAAGTTAATACATAGAACAACTTACATTGGGTGTCTAAAATTCTCGAAAATTGGTGTCAAACACCAATCGCACCACAATCACACCCCGCAGGATCCCAATTAGATCCTAAGTCAACAATGCGAACCAAAATGAACCCAAAACGAACACTAAAAAGAACCTTATACTCATCGGAAACCAAAAAGGTCAAGGAAAATAGGGGAAACCTTCTCGGGGAAGTTGCGCCGGAGGTTGCGGGTCATCGCCGAAGCTTGCGGCCTGGTGGGGAAAGCGCGGTCAGGGGGTTGCTGCTGCTGGCCGGAGGCGAAGCTCGCCGGACCTCAGCCAGAGGTCACTGGAGGGGGCTGGAGGCCGAGGGCCGTGGGCTACGGTGGAGGAGGGAAGCAGGAGGTCGGCGCGGCGGAAGGTGGCTGGGACGACTGGGCAACACCGGTGACGAGGAGGCCGGGACCGGCAAAGGGGAGGGGAGCGGGGCGGGGAGAGGGTGGGGTTTCCGGCGACAGGGTGCTGGTCATGCGGGGGATCCGGGACGCTGGGAAGCCGGGGAGGCTGGGTGTGGGTCACCGGCAGGGGGTGCGTAGGGCGGAGCAGCGACGGGAGGCCGGCAGGGGGGGTTCGGTGGCGACGACGGGAAGAAGAGGGGGGTGCGCAGGGCGGTTGCGCCGGAGGACAGGGGAGCGCCAGGCGCGGCGGCTGGGTGAGGCGGAGGGGCGCTGCTGGGAGGTTTCCGAGGTGGTGAGGGGCAGAAGGAAAACGAGGCGCTGGAGGCGGCGCGGTCGGCTGTGCGGAGCGAGGCTGGGTGCGGGAGCCGGCTGCATGATCTTGAGGGTGGCGGACGCGGGAGGCGCCGGAGGGAAAGGGAGGAGACGGGCTTAGGGACTGTGGGAAGGAAAGTAGGGAAGGGAAGGGGGGTTTCGGCGCAAGCGAGAGGGGGGGGAATGGGGGTGCTAGGGTTAGAAGGTAAATAAAAAAAAGACAAAATAAAATAGAGAAAATAAAATAAAAAAAAGGAAAATAAAAGAATTAAGAAAAGAAAAACAATAATAATAATAATAAAATTTGAAATAGAATAAATAAAGTAGTAACTAAAATAATAATAATAATAATAATAATATATAGAATAATGATAATAAAATAATAATATTAATATTAACAATATTAATATTAATAACATTAATATTAATAATAATAACATAGTAATGTTAATAATAATAATACAAATAATACTAATATTGATAACAATGATAATGATAATAACAACATAATATTATTATTATTAACAAACATTATTTTTAAAACATAAGTTATTTAATTATCAAAATATGAAAACTAGATACCTGCACGCTCGTCGCATGACTTAATAAACCGCGCACAAGTTGCGCGCCTCAACCCAGACGACATGGACACTCTCACAAGCACCTGGGGCGATCGCGCGGCTACTGGCCACCGTGCGGTGACCGCGCATGGGCCCGAAACCCAGTAAAAGAATTAAACGACAAGAAATTTTAATTCGGTCTCATCCCAGACCTCGGCGCAAACACTCGGAACCAAGAAATAATAAAAAGAAAATATATAGAAATGGTGGTTGTGACAATCACCTTATTCCTATAATTGGTTCGCTTTCTCCTGGAAAACATCTCAGAGATGAGACTTCATGTTTATATCATCCATGTCCTGGTGTAGCGACCGCAACTAACACCGGAGGTTGATGAAATCATAATGATATAACTCTAATATGATTTGGACATTAGTCTAATATAAGAAATTTTCACCCTCGCTTCTTGAGGTAGTTTAACAGTGTTGGGATTATTTGCACCTTAAGTTTCCTATATCATAGTACTATGCGAACACGCCTATACTATTCATGGATACTCATGTCAGTGAGAACATTTACATTGTACAATATCATATTGCAGTTTTTTAATTTTTAGTTTAACATGGAATTTTTTATAAAAGTAAACTTTAGAAGATTAGTGCCTTTTATCTAGATTACCGGTTTATGAAGTTTGATTAAAATAATTTATTAAATGTCTCCCACAATTTTATCAGATTCAAGGAACCCTCTATGCTAGAATTAGAATACTCTGTCGCTTGAGTATTCTACTGGAAACGATCCCGGAACCACCCCTCACAGTCTATAGGCTATGGGTACGCCACTACTTCAAGGGTTCAAGGTGGGATTTTGGCTGGCTGACCGATTTAACTTGCAGTTCCTTTATCTGTTAAGTGAAGTCTCTGCTTCTAAAATCGGAACATGATTTAATAAATGCTTGTCCTAAAATTATATCAACTTAGCTATGGATAATCCTTACTAGCACTTTAGTTTTGTTGACCCATCGTTATTATAAGGAATCCCCGGTAGTAAGATGCACCCTTAGCTATGACATGACCGGCACCTCAAACAGCCGGTTTTTTTCAAATTTGAATGACAGAAGGATGTTATGACTTAATCTATATTTGAAGGTTTTAATTTTTTTACTATGATGAAAGAAATCATTTTCTATTTTTATAAGAACTTACTATGTGATTGAACTAGCATCTAATCATGAAAGAAATAGAAATTTTATTGTGTCACATGTTCATTTTATCTTGAATGATTGTTTATTATTATACCATTCAAAACAACACATGCACAAAAATAATAAACCATGCAAAACAAAATGAACACCTCATCATGATCCAGTTCTAATGGTTGGTTCATTGAGTGAATAAGGGACCAACCGAGTCCCTATGGAAAATACCTTTAGTCGCGTGGCGTGCAAATTGAATACCAACGTCCGCTCATCCAATACATCCAACTCTTATCTGTTGCGTCGTTGTCACTTGGCGTAAGTGCGTCATGCCTCGTCTTGTCATTATACAATAGTACTTTCACAAAGGCGAGGGGATCTCAGGAGTAAAATGTACAACTCTAAGAATGAGCGTGCATGACCTTGACTATGAGACGACACACAGATCTCCTTTTAAATTAATTAAAATAATTATTACAAAGACGCATCCAATAATTAAATAAAAGGAAACATACATTCATTGTTCTGTATCCATCTGATGATTTTTATACCCCTTAACTTGTATATTTTAACTAAATAAATAATTAAAATTAAACTTGAATTAAAATAAATTCTTAGGGAATTATTTATTGAATTAAAATTTCAATCTAATTTTAATTCAACAAATGTTGTCAATCGCGATTAATTAATTTAATTTTAAAACAAAAAATTAAATTAATATATTAATTTAATTAAACACCAATTAAATTAATTATGCCGAAAAAATTATAAACCAACATTAATATTTAATTAATTTACTTCTCAACCAAAATTAAATTAATAAATTTAATTAACTTTTGATTCAAATAAAATTTAACCGGGCCCAAATCTCCCGAGCAGGCCTATGCATGTCGGGTCGGAATGGGGTGGTCCGACAAGGGAGGAACCCGGTGGGTCGGCAGGTGTGGGGCGTCATAATAGGGCACTAGAGTAGGTTGCCGGACCGAGGTGAGCAGGGTGGCGCGATGGGGCTCGGTGGTGCACCGGTGGAGGGAGGCTACCCGGAGGGCTGTCCGCAGCAGGTAGGGGCGCCAGAGGAGGTGGCCAGGTGCGGGCGGCCGCTGGAGGTGTAGTGTGGCCAGTTCAGCAACTTGGTTTGGGTGCTATGTGGTGCACTTGGGAGAGCGGGGCATGGGATGTTCGGTGGGCTGCTGTGGTGGTCTGGTGTTGCGCAGGGAGAGTGGTCCCCGGAGAGAGGTGGCCTGGCTGGGAGCTTCGCTGGGAGTGGGAGAGGTGGCAGAGGAGGGAGTCGGCTTGGACAGGGCGCGGGAGGTCATTGGGGAGGAGGCCCAGGTAGAGGGAGGTGACCCTAGTTCTTCAGCCTGGAGCGGAGGGGGAGCCATCCCATAGCGGGGCAGAGGATGGAGCCAGTTCAAGGCATCTTCGGCAGGGAGGCAGAGCATGGGAGGCAGCCTCTGGGGGCCTGGGTACGGCAGCCTGGGATGAGTGCTACATGTCGGCGGCCCTACGGGGTTCCCTTGGTGAACAGAGGGGGTCGCTCGACCCCCCAAAACCTAACCCTCATTTTTTTTGAAAGTCTTTCACCTTTTATTTTTTTAAAGTCAGCTGCCCTTTTTTGTGTTTTTTGAGACCTGAAAAGTATGCCTCCCCTCCTTTTAATTTTTTTGATTTTTTTGATTTCTTATGTCTATACCTAGACTATAAATTATAAAAAAATATAGCAATAAAATATTATTATAATAGAATATTATAATAATAAAACTATTATTATAATAAAACTATTATTATTATAATTAAATTATCATATTAATAATTATCATTAAGCTTCACCATAAAATACTATTCTTGTAATCGGATGTCCACCACATATGATTTCATTCGATTTTAAAACTTCAGATGGACGCAGATAGGCCATCTGATATCGGATTCACAATCCGTCTGCGGCGTTGGAACCGTAACGATGCCCTATTTTAAAATTAATTAAAATTTAATTTATATGGCTTAAAATCAACACTTGTCACTCTAATACCTCTTGAAGGAACTAGGCGTGAAACGAAATCCACAAACAAGTGGTATTTTAAAAAAATCCATCCATGATCAATGTAATCTTGTCAACGTCAGTGAATAGATTCCTGGTTTAAGCTGAGGATCTCACATGAAGGGTTTTAAGCACAAAAATAAATCATAAATTACCCGGTTTGAGTTTGAAGCCACGCACGACGTCTACTCATTGACGATCACTGTTCGAAGAATCCAACATCAAATTCCTCTAGATCTTCCACACACACATCATGAAATTTTGGTAATGTCGTTCGTCGTTGTCTGGGTGATCTAGAGGAATTCCAACGAAGCCTTTGATGATCCAAGGATCACTGCATCACTCTTCTTGCGATGCTTGAGGGAGTGCTCGATCCGATCTCATTGGATCCAGAGCGTCTCTCTCTAGAACATGGGAGAGTTGATAGGAGAGAGAAGCCCCATGAATAGTCCTTGGAAAAAGACCCTACTCTTCTATTTATAGTGTTTAATTAAAATACTTGGTATAGCCTCACCAGACCTGAATACTTAATGCACTATCAATGACATTTTTGGACTACTAAACTGTTTCATAAATATTAGTATCATTTTCTTATAATATATTAAATATATTACATGACAAAAATTGATTCCAAAACGTGACTCTTCGTTCCCATAAATATTAATTGAACCTTGAATATTTTAAATATTCATCAATTAATATTTTTCATGTATTTACTTTAAAACCTGTAAATTAAATAAATAAATAAATTCAAGGATCATTATTCTAAACTTTAATAACAGGAATTTATTTATGGCATTGGTGATTGTTCATTTTGGACAAATCCCGGACCCTAGTGGTGGGGCCCACTATGTCCAAAACTCATATTCAACTGAATATGGAATATTCTTCAATACGCTATTGTGTGTGACCCTCGAGGACCTTAGCTCGACAACAGTGAATATTAGTCATATACCAAGAGTGGGATGTATCAACCCATCGTGACCCTAAAGAGATTAGGGTTTCCACAGTAGCGACAACCATCCTACGAACATGCACTGTGTAATATAATCTCTTTTTCTGTAATATATCATAAATCAGGACACACTCATGTGTCATTTCTCTTTTCTTGATTTATTGTTTATTGATCTAACTAGATGGATTTACCTTTGACTTCCATGACCATGTTCTTATGAAGGTATTGTCATCCTTATCAACATGGCTTGAGATATATTACTTCCATAACCCGGAAGCGACAAATCCTTTCCTGACCATTCAACCAATGTCATGCCACCAATGACGCATCTAACACAAACTACCTCGCCACGACTTCATTGTCAAGACTTTTGAGTTGCATCAAAGTATGAAATCGAATGACATACATTGGTAATGATCACAAGTCAGGATACCATTACACATTATCGTAGATAGGAACATCCAATGACACCTGAAACATGTGGTGTTCCTATTGGCAGTTCTGTCCTCATGATCTCACTACTAGAGACCACCAAGTGTGAACTTCATGAGAAGAATTCTCAATGATTATAATCCCCCAGCACTTGAAATTCAAACATCTACTATGTTCAATAAGTAATATGTATCTAGGCCATAGTACATATATTTAAGATTAATGTCATAGTATCTAGAGATTCTCATTATACCTGGGATCTTCTATAACCTTTTGATACAACAATTAATCTTTGGACATTACCATGTCAATAGTGGATGCAGAAAAGTATACACTATAATGGTAAGATGACATCATGTATAGATACCTATATAAATTATATGGTAATGAAAAACACTGAATATTTGGGTCTGGGGTACCCACTATTTCAACACATTTCACTTTAGGAGAAAGAAATTCATTGAGAAAGAATATTTGAGTTAGAAAAATCATTTTAATGAGATAGAAAAGATGAAATATCTCATAAAATAACAAATTAATGAATTTATTAATCTTATGAAAGTAATAAAATTTAAAGGAAATAAATGATATTCTTGATAACAAAATCACTTATGAATACCATAATTCTTGAAACAAGAGACATTTAGAATAGGGTGTACGTGGAATAAATGTAAATCCCCAAAACATTACATATAATATAATAAAAGAGAAAAATTAACCTATCTTATATGAATTAATTTTAAGAAAACACATCAATACTAAATGAATGAAAATTCAGTTTTTGAAAACCACATGCATTATTCGTAACATATTAATAAGAGGGTTATAATGAAATGGAAATTCAAATATCATAAAAGTAAATATATTAATTTTACTTGAATTTAATATGGAAGTGAATAAACCATTTAAGATAAATGATTTTGTGTAATATCAATCATGTCTCGTGGATTTGAAAATGAGATAAATAAATCATTCCCTTAATTCTTGACTTCCCCTAAAGCGTGAGAATATCTGGTATAAAAAAATATAACTATATTAATTAAATTTTTTTTAACCTTATTAAGATATATAAAATTAATTTACAATTATTCTCTACATGTATATAAGTTAGTTATTATCAATTTTAGGTACCGTGTGTAACTAATCTTAATAGTTTTGAGCTATTTTCATAATAATAGTTTTTAAATTCATTAATCTCCCCAATTTCCTCATTACTTTATAAATTAATTGTATTTGATATATAAATTATGTTTATTTTTCAATAGAACATCTCATTCAATTAGTTTTTTTATTAATTTTCCATGAAAATTGACTTAGTTTAGGCTTATGTTAGTAATTTTAGTTATAGAATATATTATTTTAATAATACGTTAAATAATTAATATAATTATTCCATATTAATAAAATAATCATTATGTTCTTATTAAAAAATAATAATAATACATTTATTTTCCCATAGTAATCCATTAAAGATTTATATTGTATTTTTCAACTAGGTGGTTAGATTGGGAAAACATAAACATGCCATAATTAATGAATGATTGTGGTTATGAATTAATCCTCCCATCATTTTGTAATTTTTTAGACATGCTTCATGATTTTAAATACTTAATTTTTATATATTAGAATTATCATTTTTTTACCTGGTATCTAGTTTTTTTCCCTTGGAGTTTATATTTTATTAAAAATATAAGGTAACAATTATAACCCAAATTTAGGCTCCATATATTCTAATTTAACATATAGATAATAGAAAATTAAATTTTAAATTAAAATATTTTATAAATATAAACATTTTTTAGAAACAAATGTTGTTTTCACACTTAAGTGTTCATAATCTCATTTTTTATTTATTAATAATTGAATGGGTGTTAATTTTTTTTATGTAAGGGATTCAATATTATATTTTCAACACCCGAATATTTTAGAATATAATTTCTCTTTATTAATATCATGTATTTTATAGCATTCTTTACACGCAACTCCAAACATAATCAAACTGAATTTGAAATATTATAATATACATGACCCTGGTATTTTATAGGTATACATGAATAGGGACAACCATATTATGACATATAAGTTAAATGGGGTTTCATTAATATAAATTTATCTATTTATTATTCTTAAATAAACATCTTGATTTATTAAAACCTTTTACTAATTAAAAAACCTATTGTTCATATCATTATGTATTTTTGTATAAAAATTATATCAATCACATAAAAAAATGGTTTTAATGTAATATATTTATAATTTATAGAAATAAATGAAAAACCATTCATACAAATATTATTAATTGGTTAGAAGTTAAATTAAAATCATCTGAAGATAATAAAGATATATTATTCCAAAAACTATATTTATATGTAAAATGTCTATTTAGAATAATAAATTAAATAAATCCCCATTTATGACTGATTTAAAAAAAAAAATTATATATTCAATAATATAATTTCATAATTATCTAATGGTTTTTATAAGAACTGAATAATAATAAATTCATTTTTACGCTTAAAAACATATTTTGATAAAAATTATTTTCTTTGGGTTTTACGGATTTTTATTAAAATTGATTTCTTCACCTTATATAATTATAATATTGAAAAATTAATACCATATATTGAATTAGTAAGTTCAATTTTGGTAAATAGGTCCCTTTTTGTTCATTTTGAATCAGAACCATAATAAATATTGGTAACCTTAGTAAGGGTAAAAAGGTAAAATATGGTTAAAACAATGGGACAAATATTCAATATATCTTTAATAATTAACTTAATCCTATTATATGAGTGTTTTTTAACCAAATATTTGTTTATGGAGTTAAATAAATTATTTTAAAAAAATATTTTGTTTCTCGAACCAGGTAGGAATTCCATCCAACCGAACACCCGACCCAGCCCTATGGTATAGCACGAAGGGTGTTCCCGATCCCCATGAGTTTGCAGCTAGTGAATAGGTATTGAGCAACACCTTTGGGAATGGTTTACCACAATAAAAAACTAAAAAAACCACATGAGTCACATCACATCAACAAGAAACCATAACAAATGAGATCAAAAGAGAACTAGAAGCCTGGTTACACATTTACCATTTACAACCAAAAACAAAAATAGTAAGGGGACTAACTAGACCAACAAGACTTCATGAAATATATTGGTTAGAACCCCCTTAAACCACTACCCACACCTACACAAGAGGAAACTCTAGCACATATAACCACTATCCCCACTAAATAAAGAAATTATATAACATGGTTCAAAACATATCATGGTCTACAAACACCTAAGGCTATATCATGGCATATATTTTCTTCAAAATGGATCTAAATCTAATGTAGTGCCATTGGGTAGAGTACCTTTAGGGATTTGATTTTTATTTCATTTATTCTCTTGGATAATTTAATGTTATAACATATTATAAGAGTTTTAAAATAATGGTGAAAGATTTAAAATAGTCCAATGGTGTGTGTAATTTTATGGGGATTTTCACCCTGATGCACCAAAAGACCAATGATCATGGAAGATGTATATTCTGGGATAGTGTTCTACTAACTCCATCCCTCTTGGAGATGATTCATGAAGAGGAACCTCCTGATGAGTTGTGGAATAATTATATGTAGCTTCTAAGTGGTGGGGATGTTCCCAGTAACTAGTCATTTTTATCTGTGGGATTTATTTTCACCAAGGTCCATTTAGGAGTGTATTTTTCTGTGCATAATGTGGTGATGTAGGGTAGCCATCATTATTAGTGGACAATTCATTATGGGACCACCAATATGATTCATGATGTACGTCACTGGTTTTGGTGGATAGGTATGAGGTGGGATATAAATGACACTGTATCTAGCTATTATACTTTTCCGTAGGTCAAATTTGAGAACTAGAGGCCCTGCGGCTTACTTTAGTACTAACCCATTCCTACAAAGAAGTGGGAAGATGTCACCATGTAATCCATCATTGGCCTACCTCGTACACCCCAAGGAGGAACTTGATTTGGGTGGTGATTGACTATATGAAAAAATCAGTCTATTTAATTAATATTAAAGATTCAACCAATGAGGATGAGTTTGATTTGTTGTATTTTTAGTAGATAGTGAGGCTCAATAGTGTGACATCAGCTTTTGTTTTAGATATGTACCCCAGTTTTACTTATTTATTTTTGGAATTTCATCTGAGAGAAATGGGATCCCATGTCATGTCGAACATGTAACACCATCCTGAAATGGATGGTCTGGTAGAGTGGGATAATCAAATCATTAATGATATGGTGATGGAATGTGTGTTGGATCTTGGATTCTCACGAGATAAATATTTGGGATTTTTTGAGTTCATGTATAATAATTGTTTCCAATCCTCAATAGGAATGGCTCCATTTGAGGTGCTTTATGGTCAACTGTTCCAATCACCTTTGTGATGGATAAAGGTGGGTGAGACTTCTCAGTTGGGACCAAGCCTTGTACATGTGATGTATGATAAATTCTAGTTGATTAATCATTATTTATTTATGACATATATTCTACATAAATCATATTATTATCAGTGGTGCTGAGACTTTGAATTATTATTTTGTTATTAGGTGGTTCTAAACGTGACCCCTCACTTGGGTAATTGTAGTCTTTTTATGAAGGATAATTGATGGTGGGGTATGTTAATCCTTTTGAGAATACCGAGAGGGTTATTAATGGTGTATAAAATCTATCGTTTCTATCTTAGATTTCATTAATACATGATGTGTTCTTTGCCTCATAGTTGAAGAATTATTACCTAGACCTGTATTTGGTATTGAATTGGGAAAAATTGGAGATATAACCAGATTTGACTGTGTTTGAGTGACTGGTATGAATTTTATACAATGAAGAGGAATTACATTGAGGGAAATCCATAAAATTGGTTTGGGTTCCTTTGAAGAATATGAATGAATATCATGATACATGGAATTGAACATCTTGGGTTGAGGAGTAGTACACGTTTTTTATCTTTGATCACACATCAGAATGAATTTATGAGGGTGGAAAGTTTTCATGGTTTGGATAACTTTCAAATATAATCTTTTATTTTGATCTACTATTTCATTTATTTTCTTCTTATAAAAATTTCTTATATTAAATGGGTGATTTTGTGAAAAAATGGTGATTTTTGGACCAGTAGAAGGGGCACATAATTGGCGCATATTTAGGGGAAACCAAGCGACAACCCAATGGAAACTTGTTCCCTAGACAGTGGTAGTGTCTAGCTTGCATATTCTAGCATATGGGATTGAAATCTAACCATGTTACAATGATAGTGTTTGTACCTAAGGATCATGGATAGGGTCACTATAATTCAACCTCAAGCAGGATGAAATAAGGCCTTATTTTTATTTGGATAGAGGGGGATGCATGGTTGGGACAAGGTTTGGAAAATTGTGCATCCAAACTATGCTTTATGTTATATAATTAAAAATGATTAAATTACCTTTTCCAATCCAATAATTTGACCTCATATAACACCATTTTCTCCCCCATTAGATCCTCTATCACTAGGAACACCACCCTCTATTCATCTCCACCCTTGGGATCCATTTTTAAGGGTTTTTTAGAAAGATTAGCATGAGGCTCTGCGTTAAAGTAAAATAAAAATTACACAAATCTGAAGAAGGGAATTTTAGATTTATCACATTGAAACAAGGGAACCATGTCACAATATATGATGTCATATCCATTGATCAACATTTGAGCAATACCTTTATTAGAATTTCCTTCAGCAAGTTGATTGGCATCATGATAGATGTGCATGATAATGTTGTTCATTAAAGAAGTATTGTCAAGATAGTTGTCAAGCTTCTCTATTAGCTTAAATTGATGGTTAATCTTTACCATCCTTATAGATTGATCAAAGATAGTGTCGTAACATTCAGACTTGATGTTACTCAATGGTCTTATATTTCCCCTCTATGTTCCATCAGTATTTCATTTTAACCCTCCCAAAAATTTTGAATCCAAAAAACCTCCATTGTCCCAAGAGGATTAGGGAAATTACCACACTTTAAGATGCCTGAGGATGCATAGATCTATAGCTGAGTTCCTGCAAGAGCCAGAGTGTGTCTCATTGGCCTGTTTAATATGAAGTAGAATGTTGTTAATAGTAGTATGAAAATAAAAGGGTTCGCCTTCATGAAACACCTTTTTCTAGTTGGTCCAAATAGTGTGAAACAATTCAGTGTAGGAAACTCTGAAAATCACACCAAGCTGGCTAGAGAATTGGAGGTCAAGGGTAACACACAGAAAGTGCTGCAAGGATATGAAATGAAATGTTGGATTCTAAAACATATCAAATATAGTATCTCATAGGGAAGAAACAGTTTGGAAACATAGGAATAAAGGATCAACATCCTCACGATGTTGATTTTACTGTGCCTTCTATGGTTTCTAAATGGATTCTAAAAATTGAGAGGGTTGTGAATATCATGTTTTCATAGAGTTTTTGTTCTACATAATGGTTTGAAAGTTATTTTCCTATAGAAAATGGTGGCATTCCTTATGGGATTCAATTTTTAGAAGTGTGTTAATGATAGAGGTGGTCCATGGTATATAGTAAACGGAATTTAGAACTAGGTAATCTTAAGTATCATAGTTGTTAGAATAGGTCTATTATGATAGGAGGGTTAGCGAGGACAAGGACCTATTACCATTAGAGGGATTGATTCTATAACACTATCTAAGAAATGATATTGATGGTCAGAGACCACTAGACATTGGGATGTGATTCCCCTTTAGAGACTTGTGTATGAGGACACCGTGGTTTTTGAATGTATTCATCACTTAAGTATGAGAATAATAGTATCAAACTAATCCTAGCGCCTTTGGCATTGTTCATGGTTTTATGTGATGTTATTTCTATCGTTCATCTTGTTGTGGTATTCACATTCACTTTTAATTTCAAGAATTTTTTATTTAAACTGTTTTATTCCTTTCCTCAATAACTAGAATACTGATATGTCTTATATTTTTATATTATGGGGTATCTTTTTAGTTTTCCTAATAATAATTGTATGAAAACATACATACACCATCATTTCTATGTATACCGTTTTATATTTGACCCGTATATAAGAAATTTTTTCCATTATGGTGATGGTATATTTAGCTTCTAGTTGATCATCTTCTTGCAGGTGATAGTGGTTGTGGCATGGGGGTTTGACACTTTTGTTTCCTAGAGTATTAGTTGATTAGATTATTTATCTCCCCATTTTGGTTTTTTTGTTTTTGGTCCGAAGTGTTATTTTTCTTGAATTGTGATAGTTTTATTTTGTATATGGCTAATATTTGTGATGTGAGATTCTGTTTTTGAGGTCAGTTTATGGGGGGGTCTTATTGGTGAAATATTTAAAAAATGTGATTATGGATTCCAAATAAATATTTTCCAGCCCATGGGGATCCGGAATTCCCTTTATAACATTCCACATCTGTGTTTGGGTGCCGGGTTGGATAGAATACCGTCTTGGTTCTGGACACCTCATGTGGGATTGGTAAATTTAAAAGTGTTTAAAATATTTTGATTGTGCATTTAGAAAATTCCTTAAAATAACATTTGGCTAGATTTCTCAAAGGGGGGTGAATTATTTTATTAATATGTTTTGAAAAATGAGTCTCAAATAGTCAAATATAGTGTTGGAGAATTTTAAGGGGAAAGAGGTAGTTTTTTAAAGATATTTTTTCTTTGGTATGTTTTGTTTTTTTTGATTTATGATCCATTTTGGGTGTATATTTTTTATCTAGAAACTATTAATCGATGTATTTGTTTTTTTATTATATTTGAATATTCTACAAATCATTCTAGGGTGAATAGTCAATTTATAGGATGCCTTCTTCTGTGTCTAGGTGAAGATCAGATTTGAGTGTTAGCGTTGGATATGGTTTTGTGGTTTAGTAATGGTTATTTTGAGGTAACTAAACTCTTAATGTAATTATAAATATCTTTTTCTCTGGAAATTAATATAAGTAACCGAACATAAATTTTATATAAAATTTAGTTTTATTTTATGAATTCATTCTCTAACATTGCATGATCTTTTCAGGTTTTGAGTTTTAGATAATTAGGCCATAACTCATACAGAAAAAACCATGAATGACAAAGTGGAAACATCTGATTTAAATACATTTTACACATGATATAAAACCTTTAATATAAATCATGATTTATTTTCATGAAAAATCCCAATGAAATTAAAAATTAAATCTCCTTTTCTGTTACAAATCATTAAACCCCATAAAAACACTTTAAAAAATTTGGATGAGCACATAATCTAAATGAAGCAAATAAAAATAATGAATACTGTTAGTATAATAAAAACATAAAAACCACTATAATTTTAACCATTACATAAATTTTATTTGAGTAAAATGAATAAAACATTTTTATATGAAAATATAAACACATGTAGTCGATTAAATAATTTAAACATATAATATCCAATTAAAACTCTTTTTGGTGACATAGAGCATCATATTCATTAAACCCCTTTAAAGCACTTTTAATTGGAATAACCACACAAAAAAATTCCAATATAATCATAACCCAATGAATTTGGGAGCTATAATAGGACTCACACCTCATATAAGATATATCATGCTCAACTATTTCTCTTGAGCTATAATGGGGATCAACCATTCTTATATGTTGTATTTGTATCACCTGTAAGAAATAATGACGTTCAACCCTTCGTATAAGCTATATTAGGTTCACTCGTTTATTATAAATATCCTGTCCCATATAATGAATAAAATATATTCATCATAAAACCATTTGAAAAACACTTTTAAATTCATATTAAAAACACTTTCGGATAAAAATACTAGTTTCCATTAAATTCAAATTTCCAATACCAAAACACATTTTTAGTTAAAAAAACATTTTTATACTAAAATAACCAAAAAATGGGAAGGTTTTTTTATGACACGTGATATATTTTAAAGGAATCTAGAAATCAAATAATGGTCACGAAAGTTGAATAGTCATTGTCACCGTGTGGAAGGACATCGCACCAAGTAGCGAGTTTCCATGAGAAAATCGATAATGTGAGTTATGGAAATAATGATCAATCTAAGGACCCATGAAAAGTTCTATGTCATAATTGTGGATAATTCCGTCATTATCTAAGAAAATTCTCTATCCTGAAGGCTAACAAGCATGTTGAGCGGAATCAGTATCCATGATCGAGGGAACAAGGTAAGTTATATGTTGATATGGATCATGATGAATGAATTAAATGTAACATATACTCCACAGTAGTGTATCTCTTATTGTATTTCAATTAATACCCTATTAGAATATTTTGTATATTTTATGAGAACATTGGGTCACCACAAAAAATGATTTTATATCTACTGGGAAAAAACTATGATTATGTATCACTTATTGAGGTATTTTGGAACATTATTTATGAAATTATTATAAGTATCCATTTAGGGAAATTTTATGTTATACTTGTCATAGAATGTAATTAATTTTATAAAGACAACATAAATTGTTGGGATATTTAATCCACCCTTTGTTCAATGAATCACCCTCGGATTCTATACATGTAAAAGGTGGGGGATGAATCTTCTTTAGCTCCAACATCCAATGAATTGATATTATTTCCCTAGGATGATGTATATCTTGATCAAATGATTGATTTTAAAGAAATGATCATCTGTGAATACATTCCCATTTTATAGGAATTCATTGATTTGTTTACCAAATAATTCTTTTGTCTTTATCTTAGCCTATAGGTTGAATTTTCGATCAAGCTTATTCCAGGGGCATATCCATTTTCCAAGACTCCATATAGAATGGATGTTATGGAGCATGAAGAGATAAAGAAAAGAATATTAGAGAATTTGGATAAAGGGGTAATACACAAATGTTAATCACCTTGTGGTGCACCATTCCTCTCCTTCATAAAAAAGGATGGGTCAATGCACCTTTAAATTTATTATCATGACCTCAAAAAGATCATGATAAATAAAAACAATCATCTTCCACTAATTAATGACTTATTCAATTAGATATTTTCAATAAAATATTTCTCCAATGTGGATCGGAATTTCAGATATTAACAAGTTAGGATGATGAAGGAGTATATTCCTAAGACTGCTTTTCGAACAAGGTATGGGCAGTATGAGTTCATGGTAATTCCATTTGGACTCAAAAATGATTCATAAATCTTCATGGACATGATAAATAGAGTATTTATAGAATACCGCGATAAATTTATGGTAGTTTTTATAGATAATATTACAATATACTCCAATTGAAAAGATGAGAATGAGTAGGATTTGAACAATTTACTAAAGATATGATGAATGTATATTCTGTGTTCCAAATAAAAAAAGTGAGTTTTGGTTGATGGAACTCCCGTTCTTGGGGAATATCATTACAATAAATGAGATATGTTTTATCATTAAATGAAAAAATAAATTGAAGGATGACTAAGGAAAACATTTTTGAAATATATCCATATATTCCTTAGATTATCTTGGTACTATCATCAATTTTTGAGAAATTTCTCACTATTATAAAACCCTCTTACCAAGATAACTCGGAATGGAGTCATGTTTTCTTTGAATGATTAATGCGAATATAGCTTCAAGAATATGAGATAGAGGCTTATCACTATACTTGTACTCACACCACCCACAAGTGGTGATATTTTCTTGGTATTCTTTGATGATTCGAAGAATGTATTTTTATGTATGTTAATGAAAAATGAAGAAGTTATATCTTATTCTTCAAGGAAGATGAATGTTTACAAAAATAACTACCCACCGCATGATCTGGATTTGGTTGTACTTATTCTCTCCTTAAAAATATGGAGGAATTATATCATCAGGGAGAAGTGTAAAATATATACTGATCACAAAATCTTCAAATATATATTAACACAAAAGAAGATAAATATTATCAATTAAAGATGGATGGATCTGATCAAGGACTATGACCGCTCAATACACTACAATCCCAAAAAGAAAATAAAGTTAATGATTTTCTATGTAAAAAATATCCAGCGATCTATCAATAATTAGAATTGAGAGGGATTCATCTTATTATATTTGAAAATGATGGACATAGGAATCATAAAAGGAAAGAAAATTGTAAATCCTTTCAAAAATGTTTTCTCAATCATCCCTTATAGAGAAGGTAAAGGATTCTCAAAGATATGATTTTAGAATTATAATGAATTTGGAAGGTACAAGAAAAGGTAATTTCTCACAGATCAATATTAATGAAGAAGGAGTTTTGATATTTTGGTCATGACTGTGTGTACCATCAAATACTATGTTGAAGAAAAAGATATTGGATAGTTCACTTAGCTCAAACTTCTCTATCCTTTCTAGAAGCACAATGATGTTCGAGATATCTGATATCACTATTGGTTGAGAAAATATTAAGAATTAGATCATAGAATATACATCATGATGTATTGTATTTAAGTAAGTGAAGGATGAATGGAAAAAAAATCCAAGGGGTGATGAAACCATTACCCATACCTACATGGAAATGAGAAAACATCATCATAGTAATTGTAACTAGTTGTATGAAGACATAAACATGAATGAATTATATTTGGGTTGTGTTTTCTCATATTAAAAAGGCTTCACAATTCATTACAATTCGAGAAGACTTATCACTCAATGAACTTGTGATAATATAAATTATATATGTGGTCAGGCTGCATCGAGTACCGCTATTTATTGTATCTGATTGAGATCCAATATTCACATCATTGTTTTGGAAAATTATCCAATATGATCTAAACATTGAGAAGATCTTTATTATGTATTGTCATAATCAAACATAATTCCAATTTGAGAAATCTATTCATAATCTGGAAGACATTTTCAGATCATGTTCTTTGGTCTTCAATGGATGATTGGACCATAATCTTCATCCAATTGAGTTCTCATACAATAATTGTTTCCAATAAAGAATATATATGGATCCATATGAATCCCATTATAGAAATTTGGTGCATAACACCCACATGGTGGGATTAAGTTGGGGAATAAAAACTAATAGGTCCTAAAATGGTCGAGGACATGGTGGAAAAGGATTAAACCATTCAATAACACATCAAGGATTCTCAAAGTCAATAGAAGAGCTATGTTGATAATCATTGATATGACCTAGAGTTTTCTATTGGAGACATGGTATTCCTCCACATATCCCCATTGAATAAAATGATGAGATTTTTGAAGAGGGTAAAGATTTTTCAAAGATACTTTGGTCCCTTTGGGATACTTGACCGCATAAACATGGTGGAAAATCTACTAGTACTCCCACCTAAGCTTTATAAAGTACATGATATATTCTATATATCCCTATAAAAAATGTACACTCTATACCCCTCATATGTACTCAATTTGGAGTTGGTACCATTAGAGAATGATCGTTCCTATAAAGTGCTACTGTTGAAAATCATAGATCCTCGAGACAATGTTCTACGAAATTAGACAATTCAATTAGTCAATATTAAATGGGGAAACCACTGGTTTGATGAAGAAATTTGGGAACCAAATGAGGTGATGAATCAGAGTTACCCTCGTTTGTTTTTGTGTGGGAAATAAAAATTATGATGGTGAAATTTCTGATGGTGGGAATATTCTAATGACCTAAACTATTATAAAAAAAATTACCCTTATAATTTAGGTAAGTGTATTATTATGTGATATGATTATAGGGAACAAATTCACTTATTAGGATTTATTTTATGCAATAATATTTAAATGACTGGTATAATCATTTCCATTTATAATATATCCTTATAACAATGATCGCATGATTAATATAAATATAGAGTTTTAATAAATCCAATTTCCACAGACAAAGGAAGTTGTGGCCTCAACCAGTAGGATGATGCCCTATAAATCAAATTTATCATATTTTTCAAGGGAGATAAAATCTCCAATATTTTTTTTTGATTAATACCATGTTCATATCCAATAGAGTAAGCATCAAAAAAACCATCTCAGAGAGAAGTTCCATATCATAAAGATCACAGCCCAAACCATGTACGCTAAACCGCATAATGAATGTCTCACCATCGTGCAACTTACCCTTTGGTTATTTTATGATGTATTAAAGGGATATATATAAAGACCCAAATATTATTAAAATTTATATTTTATAGAAGAAATATATGTATTCATCTTATTATTGTTACTTTAAATATTATATGTATTTTGATACAATAAAACACAAATTGTAATTTGGGTAACATTCAAATTAAATTAAAGAATTTATTTAGATGATTTAATCGATTTTAGAAATAAATATTATTCATTGAAATATTATTATTAAATAATATTTATTGAATATAAATGATCATAATTTAATGAAGTAAAATTTAAACTTTACAAGGGTTCGAAAACTGTTATTGTCAAAAAAACCCCATCATTTCTTAATAAATATCTACATTGAATTTAAAATTGAAAATAAACATAATTAAAAAATATTTTTATAAAATTAATAATATTTTTTGAATCAAAATATCGAAATTATCCTGTAGTGAATTGTTCAACATTTTTTTAGACAATTGAATTTTCGGGTAAAAATTAAATACTGTATAATTATACGGTGTGTATTATGACATCATAATGACCCAAAAGTAATGTAGTAAATACAATAAAAGGTATAAACAACTAAATATTTGTTTTTACTTTAAAATAATGTTATTTTATGTTTATTTTTTTAATTTTATAAAGAAATTATGAATCTCCCAAAACCATTAATATATTTTATGGATTTAAAATCATTTCTTTAAGAGTATGGCTAACTTACACATTAGCAAGGTTATTATTTTATTAAGTTCATATATTTTATTGAATACATGGGTCAAACCAAATAATTTTTTTATCATTTTATTATATAGAGTCCAAAACATGAGATTGAAAAATGATAAAGAATTCCATTCACTTTTCCTATATAAACCCACTGAATATCCCACTTATATTCAATAAAAAATCTTTTATTAGGTCCTTACACTACCGTAAACTCTCTAGAGTCATCCCAAGGTTCACCCAAGATCTCATGATGCTCCTATCAATAATTTTGAGTCATAAACTCATGTAAGGGAACCACTCATTCTCCACTTTATTAAGGTTGCATTATTATCTTATGCCTTCTATTTTCAATTAATAATGTTGGAATATATCATTCCATGTCCCTATTAAAATTTCATTTTATGTTCAATTTATTATAGAACCCTTTCTCTCTCATTAACCCATTATTTGACTTTTTTATTTTCACATTGTTATGCTACCGAAATTTCACTAATTATTCATGCCAAAAGAATTGTGTAGTGAACAACATACCCAATTCTTATCAATGGTGTTCATCTTTATACACTCATACTTATTTTAAAAGGGAAATAAATATTTTTATTCCATAATTTTAAATCACGCAATAAAATATAATACTGAATGAATCCATGTTGTATGATTTATGTGGAACACGTAATAATGAAAATGAAATAAATGTGACGAGTGCACCTTGAATTATATAGTGTTCCAATGCATTGGGTAATGTTTAGTCTCGTAAATATTTCATGATGGGATAGGGAGTGAACCTGATTCCTTTATGGGAAATTTTCTATCATTATGTCTTGTATGTTATTGTAAACCAATGTTTACGATGTAGTGTTTTAAGATGTTTCCACATTTCTCATGTTTTCCATATGTTATCAAGTTATATCATGCCTCATTATTCATGTTTATGATTCTCATTCCTTTAATGACCCATTGATATGACTATTGTCTAAAATTTATTATTTTATTCACATTATTAAATTTTACTCCCTTATTATGCTTTATATCTAACCATTTTTTTTGTATGTCCCTAGGTTATCCCACACAGTTTTATGTGTGGTCATGTTCTAGAAATTTTCAATAATGTTGTAGTTTTTTTCTCTTTCCTAATGTTATGTAATGTACATAATCCCACAATAAAATAAACTTCTTGACCTTTTGGGTTTTATTATGTATAATATTATTTACTCGATCATTTTTTAATGTGACATAAAGAGAATAGTTTTTATACGAATTGCTGATTAATATTATTTATGATGTAATCCCAAGTAAGATCCTAATGAAAATTAATGAGAATAATGGAATCCCACAACTTCTATAATGGTCCTTCTAGAATATATACATAAATAAAAAGCTTGGATATATCTTGGGTATAGAGAAATTAATTGATTCATTTAATCTTATACAACCAATATTTATGTTCCAAAGTTTCTCAATCACCATATAATGAGGGTGGATGTTTCTTGGAAAATTTATATCCCTAAGAATCTACATGATCATGTCCATGATTTATTCTCTGACCATGATTTTAGATGGTTTTGATAAATAACTCAACTAGAAGGGGATACGTAGGCTGCTATATTGGAGTATAATCTCTAATTCTACCTCTCTATGATTCATATGATCTTTTATGGATGGAATGGTTTATAAACCATGAATCACGGAACTCAATCAATTCATAATTAAATTTCCATTTAATCATGGTTAGAATAATAAATTCCACCAAAATACTCATATTATGGTAAAAAAAATAAGAATAACCAATTAAAATTAAAAACGGGGGAGAACATAAATGTATTCAACATTTTATGCTATGAATAGTTTTTTTTTCATTTTTTGGATAAAAATATAACAACCATGTGAGTGGAAATTAAAGGTATCCAAGCATAGAAGCTCTATTTTTTAGGCCATGCTCCCACACATTCACTTCTAGTATCCTTCAAATTTCCTCCAAAAAACTAAAATTGTCCAAATGTTATTCAAAGGGTTATCCTAAAACAAAAGATAACTATAATTTACCTAAAATATAATTTAAATATTTAAGACAAAATATAAAATTTGGATTTAATTCCAGACAATACATTTTAACTGAACATTCATAATGATGAAGTTATATCCATACTATTCCTATTTAACCCACTTGAGACTTGATAGTCATACTTCATATTACTATACGCCCTAAAATAGAAATCCATCTTTGATACAATTTTATAAAGAACCTTCCTGGGATAACCCAACTTGTTATCTAAGATAACATTCCATAAGGATCAAAACATGTTCCCACTCACCATAGCCTATTGATAAGAACTAGGATGTCAAAATTAACAAAGTGGGATTGATTCCATAATTATATAACAAGAAATGATAATATGGAATATACCTAGAAATATAAAATTATTTATTTATACCTTGGATTACCACACACAAGATAAATAGCAATGATGAAAATTAACATTCAAACATAGTACAAGATAATAGAAATAGTTTAATAACCAAACATCACTGTATAATCAAAAGTAATGTTTTTTAAACAACATGTAAAAATGATAATTGAAATAATTTAATGGAAAAAATGGTTGAAAAATAAACAATTAAATAAAATAGATGCCACAAGATCCCAAAAATTCTCCACATAGGCCACCTCTATATAACCGACAATCACCACTAATCTCACACCATGAAGGCTGACGAATACATTACAACACCCCACCTTACGGCCTAAATCCCCCCCTTTGACCTAAATTAATATTAACCATGTCATTATATAACTAACTACATATATAATTTGTATGGAAAACCCCACTAAATTAACATCATGAATATATATAATTCATTTCTCATTGAAAGATATTTTTTATATTTTGAGAACAATTTGTTAGCATACTTTTTTTCATTTTATAAAACAACATCTTTAAAAAATTCCAAATCCTTTGGTTTTTATAAAAGATAAAATGTTGTAAAAATAAAATGAATAAAGAAAATTAAAGGAATAACCCAATAAAAATGAAAAATCAATATCATAATATTCAAATAATGAATTTTGAAAAGAAATTGATGTATCTAAATCCTGAAAAACATGTGCAATATAGTGTATCTAAGTACTTGGACCAAGATATCGAGGAATATCTATCAGTACACTTGATAACATGCTTCAAAAAGATAATTTTGGGTTCTATACTGGTCTCAATAGATCTCATAATCCATACATTTATCTCACATAGTCTAATAGAGATACTACTCTAACAAATTTGACAATATAAGATGGGGTAACACTTGTATTGGTTTACAAACACACCCAAGGTATCCCATGTACAACCAATAATCAATACACACATCATATTAAATATACCAAACTCTATATTTAATTTAATAATATTTTACAACATACCAATTCTGAAAATCATGATGATATATCTTATAATAAGATTCCCTCCATAAAATGGACGTAAAAAATCATTTAAAAGAAAACAACCCATTTGAATAATTTTCCAAAATAGAATGTGTGGGAAAAAATATTTTTTAATTAAAATGATATTAAATCACCCTCTTATTCAACACATACCAATAATCTTAATACATCAATAGAAAAAAACAATATTTAATCCATTTTAAGTATAATTTAGAAAACAAAAAAAAGTAAACTCAAGAATAATATGTATTTCAAAGGAATGATGTGTTATATATAGACACCAAACATAAATATAATTTGAACTCATCACATTATTCTGAAAACCTAGTGATTTATTAAATTTGGTCCTCAAAACATTAATTATTTATAAAATCCCATTAGATACACATTACGAGCACTATGTAGGAATTCCATAGAAAACTAGGGAAAAATACTTAATGGAAATGGAAATTGGAGGAAATAGAGGGAGAAACGATGAGGACATAAAGTAAAATCAATACTTATCTAAATACATTTCCTCTAAAACATGAAATAAATCAACAATAACTAAGGTACATGAGAGATCCATTGTTGGTAGACATACGATAATTTTTTTTTGGAGAAATAAGGGAGTAGAGGTAAATATTCCCTATGTTACTGTCGTAAATTGACCTTTTAAAAAAATTTATTTAGATATAATGGTTTAGATACACTATATGGGAAACCATGCACCTACTATGTTTCCTAACATTAAGGAAAAATGATGTTTTATTGTCTTACAGGAAAGATGCATGGTTTGCAGATCCATTCCCCAACAATGAAAGTGGCACTAGTAGATCCCTCTTTACTTTTCACAATTCAGGTTCATACATAGAAATAACCATGTGCTAAGAGTGTATCCTGACATGATTTCACTATTTTTTATATTATCAATATTTAACTCCTAAAACTCAAAAAATATATAAATAAATTGAAAATATTAAAAATTAACATGAAGTAGTAACCATAATGTTGTCATATTAATCAAATATTAAATTTATATATGTACGATAAGAAACTAAGAAAAAATATAGATCAAATTCAAAGAAACTAGGAGTATATATAATCCACTATAAGTTCCCAGATGATCATGTTGTCACTCTAACTGGGGGGGGTTTAAATCAACGTGAACCATTTTTACTAATTTTCTGTATCTTCTAATTTCCACTATTAATATTTGAACCTTTATCTTAGTCAATATTTATGGGTCTACTTATGAATTCATAACACATAACACCACATGAAATACTATATATAAACAAAATATAGAAAAACATAATATTTTTTGCAAGTATCGATCCCAATGTGGCCATATTATACTAACTATATTTTATCTAAGAAAATTGTAATAATTTTATGTAAATAATTTTCATGATTTCAAAAAAAATAAAAGGTATCATCCTTAACATAGTAATTACAATGGGAGGTATGGTATGATCCTTAACCCTTGGGGATGTATCATCCCTAAACCAATTTATCTCATGATAGTATCTATCTTCCAACATCACTTTTATGGAGACCCTAACTTTACATATATTAGCATTACATAAATTTTATGGAATACAGAAAACATTATAAAAATAGATGCCCAAATACCATATTAGTTTAGTGCCAAAAACATGGAAACATAAAAACTAGTACATGAGAGAGACACCTTATCTCCCACTAGGTTATCCAAGACTGCACCTCTCTTAGACAAGTGAAACATAATATGTATCTCATTCCAACCATGTAACACTAAATCGAGTTCATTTTCCATTCTAGTCATGTCTATATAATGAGATAAAAATCTCCACCCAATGCATTAGAGGGAGATACAGGTCCCAATCATCACATAATGAAACTAGTCATAAATGTTCTAAAAACTCATAAACAATCATATCATAACATGTCAAAAAATGGGTTTCATAAACATGTAACCACGTCTTATCCTCTAGAAAAAAGTCATGATTCATAATCATTTCATCAAAATCATAACACATGAAATGAAGCAGGTTTCAAAATAATATAACTCTTAGAAGAGAAATTGGTGTCATAAGAATCATTACATTAAAACCTAAATCATTCAATAAATTATATGAATGGAACAATTTGATCTTTTCCTATAAGGGAATGAGTAAAAACAACAAATATCATCTTAGATGGAAGATAACTTAGAAATACATTTTGAAAACTTTTCCTAAGTAAAATAACCTTTATTCTTTGAAATATGATCTTTTAAAAAGAAAAACCTTTTTAATTTTTTTATTGAAAATAAAGTTGAATGATTATAAAGAATGATTTTAAAATCTTTGGGAAAACTTTTCTTTGAAAACTATAATTAGATCTTGAAAATTGTTTGAAATCCATTTTACTTGAAAACTTTAAAAATGTTATTGAAAATGTTTGAAAACAATTTCATTGAAAATAATTTGAAAAAATATAAATGAGGCTTGACAATCATTTGAAAAGGATTTTCCATGATCACATAAAAACGAATCTATAAAACGTTTTGAAAAAAAATTCCCTTGATAAATTATAAAACTATGAAAACATTTTGAAAACCATTTTCCTTGAAAACATATAAAATAATCATAAAAACCTTTTTAGAAACACTAATTAATTTTAAAATGTATAAATATATATTGAAAACCTTTTGAAAACAATTTCATTTAAAATTTAACTTAAAATTTCATTTAAAAACATTTTCTTAAAACTTTCTCTTTTAAACAAGAAATTTAATCATTATAGAAATGACGACATGTAAATTCATACATGTCTTATGAGGTAAAAACAACATTGATTTTTAATGGTAAAATTGATAGAAACATTCCTTGTTCAGTAAGTGATAATTGGGTTCCTTTAAAAACATTGTTAAATGTAAAAAAGGGGTAAAATTTTAATTTAAATATTATAGGCTTGTATTATGATATTCTTGGAAGCCCTTTTCAAAAAACATGGTTTTTATGGAATATAAATTTCTGAGAAAATAGAGGGTAAATTGGGGCTTTATTCAAAACACATTCTTAACTATAATATGTACTAAATAGTTGAAAAATGGAACAAATACAAGAATAAATCATTAATAACTAGATAAGATGAAATTTCATGAATATTCTTGAGATATTGATTGTAATATTTCAATAAGGGATACATAATCATAAATAATCTCGATAAAATATGAGATAGTTCCAATAAGCTCTTACCACATGGTATCATGGGATCATACTTATAACGACCCATAATTTACATACATGGCTATTACTTCAGAATTGAAGCATACTTATTACAACACACAAAAAAACCATGATAGGACCGTATAGGTATAGTGTCTTTAGAAACTGGGAAACATAAACAATTGGTTCATATGTCATCAACATTGTCTCCCGTTTATTTCCTCATATATAGAGTCCCTTTTGGCATATCCTACTTAATACCCTTCTTCTTGACCTGGGGAAAAGAAAACCTACAAAGGGTGAGCTGAAATGATCAGTAAGGGTAAACAAATGAAATATCAATCATATAATATTCATAAGGACATAACATTTTGAAAATCTTAACCTGCAAAAGAGATCATAATATCATGACATGGGATAAATCATAGTAGTGAAATGTAATCCAAATAATCATAACTTAAAACATGAAACTTTGTGTCATACACACATAATCAAATAAAATCATTTCATATTAGTCAAGACTCATTTCCAAGACCATCATAGCGGACAAAGTCCATTACTGAACCGAGTTCATTCATCGTTCCAGTCCTGTATCACTGAACCGGATTAACTTGTCTTTCCAGCCATGTCTATCTCATGAGATATAAATATTTACCCAATGCATTGGAGGTAGATATAGGTCCCACCCATCTCATAATGAGACCATTCTTATGTGTGCCACAAAATCATAAATCATGCATCATATCATAACCCATGTAATAAAAATGGGATTCTTAAACATCATGTCATCATAACATAATCCATATAAGATAAAAGGACGTAATAAAAATAATTCCATCATAACATAATCAAATAAATGTAATAATATGGAAGTAAATAGAACCCTATATTATCTTATATGGAAAATAATTTTGATAAAACACTTGAACTCCATTCCTAAGGAAAATATCCTTTCTTCTCCAAAAACATTTTTCCCTTTCTCAACATGTCATACAATTTTAAACTAAAAGAATTTAATTGAAAATAAACTTGAAAACTTTTAAAGTAAGATTCATGGAAATAATTTTCTATGAAATTATAAAAATCCATTCATGCTGTATAAGTTAAAATTAAACATTCTTCTTGTACTTTGGCCAGAAAAGTCAAAAAGTACCTCGTATAGAAAACGACAAAAGATTTCTTTCATATCTTTTACTAAAAATTCACCAATAGGTAAAATTTGATTTAAACCATTTTAAAAGGATATAAATAATATTACAAATTTAGAAAACATGGATGTGGATGATAAATATGCCCCAGTAAATATCGAAGTATAAACAATCTCGGATAAAAATTGAGATTGTAAGATTTTCCCTTACCTTAGGTCTGATATGATTGTAAGTATCTGAACCTCCTGTATAATGATTTAAATAATTTCATTGATTTATTATAGAATCATATTCATTGTTATGATATCATATATGGTCATATTATTATCTTCTTATTAGTAATATTTCATTGCTACTTGTTATTCGAGTGTTCATTTCTTTATATTCTTATGCGTGTTTTGTAGAATAAAATCTTATTCCTATTTTTAGGTTATAGCTACATAATTTACAGAATGGTATTAGTATAATATATATCAGATTTATTCGTTCAATTTGTGTATATAATCATGTTTTAATTAAGATCATGTAGAACGAATCACATCGCACCGTGGAGACTGTAAGTCGTACGTATGCACGAGCGACGATATTGTTTCCATAATTATTGAATGGTATTGGAGTGGATGTTAGAATATCTCATAATTAGTATCATGTTATAATAATCATATATAGTTATTCTTTACACCATTATAACCATCCAAGTAAGGTGGTGGTGGAAAACAGATTACACCACAGCGTGGAGACGATATTCCGTACGTACGCACGCGCGGTGATTTCGTTTTCCGTAGGATGGATATAAGGTGAAATAGGGTTGTTTCATATTTATAATAACATATAGGTATATGAGTGATACTGATTTTATTACTTTATAATTAAACAACTAAATAAAAGGAATTATAAGGAGAAAGAAACATGAAAGAATTGGTAGAAGAGATTACCTCTTCCTCGACGTGCCTCTTTTAAACTTCCTGTTAGGGCTCTAGAGTTGGTCTTTTTAGAAGACCAAAACCTCTATAATATAACTATATAGTTTGATAATAGTAATAGGCAGGGTTTGGCCGATAATTAAGGCTCAAAATTGTGTAAAGAGGAGAGGGAGGAGGTGCCCTTTTATAAGGGATGAGAGGGGCACCTTTGGAAACCTAAAACATATTAATTTATAATAAACCCAAACCCCTCTTAAATACTTCAAAAATGAAGAAACATAGAACATTAGATGATATAGGGTTGTAATATCATCAACCAATGAAATTTAGACATGTTTGAAATTTATTTTAAACCTTATCAACTTGATTTATCCTTATTTAATCTATTTAATTTTATTTGTGGTAATAATATTCTAAATTTTTAATTATTATAATAAATTACTTATGTGTTATGAATTATCCATAATTATATACTTTATGAAATTTTCGACCATATAAATTTCAATTTATAATTTTTAAATATCTTTGTGATTTTTAAACAATTTTATAATATGTTATTTTTATAAAATAACAATAGTGTCAATTTTGACACTATTCATTTATTTGCATTTAAATAAAATCCACACAGAGAATATAATCGAACAAAAATATTTAAGAGATTCCTAAAATGTCATATTCATCTATAAAATTTGTGGAGAACATTAATTAGTTCATATAATATTTATTTTAATATTTTTAAAACCATTTCATTGATATTTAAATCAATAAAATAATTTCTACATCACTATTGTGTCATCATTAATGATAATTATTTAATACCTAAAAATTATAAATAAACTATAATTATGTAGATAATTTTATTTTATTTCTATAGACTATTTATATTCTAAGTTTTATGAAGTTTATCACTAAATTAAAATTATTACACTTATAAGATATAAGAGAGTGACATGTTGTCACTTTCTTTGGTTTTAATAATAATTATATCATTTTCATGGTCCAAAGTACATGAAACGAATCTATTCCAACCCTTAGGTGATATGGGTAGACTTTTATTCATCCAATATAATTTTGTAAGAGGTTAGGGTAATCTTATAATCTCATTTTTTAACCTTAATTTTCCTGATTTACCTTTAACGGTAGTAAATAAAAAATTACTGTAGTTACTATTCATAATATCAAAAAAAATAAAAGTAACCTATTAATATAATTTGGACCCACTAAATCCAAATATGGAACCAATTTTTCAAAATTCAAAACACGGAAGTTTCAATAATTAATTTAAAATTAATCCCGTTGTTAAGAAAACGGGTTTTAAAAGTTAAAACATTATCAAAGATTGAAATGTTTTTACTTATGAATTCAATGTAAAATTAATTGTGATGATATAAATTATATTAAATGGTAAAAATATATTATATTTTTAATTTAAAACCATTAAATTTTATCATTTAACCATATAAATTATCTTGAATAAACAGTTGTTTTTATGAAAAATTTAGCGTATTTTTACTATTCATCAAACTATGAATGTTATCAGAAAAGTATCAAAAATTTATCCAATGTAAATTTTTATATCCTGATTCAAAATAAGAAGTTTATTTTGTGAAATTGATCATATAAACTTCTCAAAAATTAGATTTAAAATGGGTGTGCCATCAAAAGGCGGTAAAACTGCATTTTTTGAAAAATACTTCTTTTATCCAAAAAATTGATTTTGTTTTCATACCTCATTCTAGAAAATGTGTAAGATGAATTATAATGTGATTAAATTCAAAATTAAGTTAATATTATTCATAATTTCTAGTTCATAATATTATAATAATATTTCATTGTTTAGTGAAACTCGGTATTGCGTACAACGCCAGCTATCGAGGAAGGTTGCTCTTACGTGTAACACAAGCCAAGTCAGTGTTGTGTGTAGTGAAAGATTACTTTGATGTTGCGTATAACATAATACATAAAAAAATTCTCATAAAATCTCAGGGTGTTACATTCTACCCCCCTTAAAATCAATTTCTCCCTCGAAATTCGTCACTTCATAACAAACAGATGAGGATACCTCTCCCTCATCATATCCTCAAGTTCCCATGTATCTTCTTTGAATTGGTGGTTCCTCCATAAAACTTTAACCAAGCGAGTGGACTTGTTTCATAGAAATTTTTCTCTACGATACATAATCTCTATCATCTGTTCTTCATAAGAAAGATCTTGCTCCAGTGGTACAACTTCTGAGCTTAGTACATGTTAAAGATCAGGTATGTACTTTCTCAGGAGAGATACATGGAACACATCATGAAATTGAGAGAGATTCGGTGGAAGCGCCAATCGGTAAGCTACCTTCCCAACACGATACACTATTTAAAAAGGACCGATATACCTAGGTATTAGCTTTCCCTTCTTTCCAAATCTCATTACTATCTTCCAAGGAGATATTCGTAAGAACACTTTATCACCCACTTCAAACTCTAGGTCTTTTCTTCGGTTGTTGGCATAACTTTTTTGTAGACTCTGAGATACTCTTATGTGTTGTTGAATAGATTTGACCTTTTCTACCATCTCATCAATAGGATCAGGTTATAATAGCTTTCTTTCCCCAACTTTGTCCCAGCAAGTTGGAGTTCTGCATTTCTTTCCATATAGAGCTTCATAAGGAGCCATCTGAATACTAGAGTGAAAGCTATTATTATAAGAAAATTACACCAAAGGTAGGTGTTGATCCCAAACACCTTTTAAATACATAGATGAATCTCTAAACATGTCTTCTAGAGTTTGAATTTTCCTCTCAGACTGACCGTCTGTCTGAGGATGATAAGCAGTGCTGAAACTCAACTCTGTATCTAGACTATGCTGAAGACTTTGCCAAAACTTCAAGGTAAACCTTAGATACCGATCAAATATAATGGAAATTGGTACTCCATGAAATCTTACCACTTCCTTTATGTATCTCCTAGAAAGCTGATGAAGAGAGAAATCTTATCTAATAGCAATGAAGTGTGCTGACTTTGTAAGACGATCAACTACAACCCAGATAGCATTATTGCCTTTGGAGGTTTAAGGAAGTCCAGTGACAAAGTCCATAGTGATGTTTTCCCATTTCCATTCTGGTATGGGTAATGGTTGTAACATGCCCTTAGACTTCTGTCTCTTAGATTTAACTTGATGAAAAACCAAGGATCGAGAGACATATTCAGCAACATCTCTTTTCATTCCATCGCACCAGAAGTACTCTTTCAGGTCCCTATACATCTTCATGCTTCCATGGTGAACAGAGAATGAAGAACTATAAGACTCATCCAATATTTCCTTCTTTAATTATGGGACGGGAGGAACACAAACCCGATTCCAGAACCTTATTATTTTAGCACAATCAATGTGGAATTATGGAACATTTCTCACCATCTTTTGTAAATCTACATCTTCTTTATGTGCCTCTTTAATCTTTACATGTATAGATGGCTGAACATTCATTTGAGAAAGATAAGATTTCCCCCCTTCCATTATAATTCCAAGATTCATTCTTTGTAAATCCATAAATATTGGATCTTTTTTGATCCTCATCATGGATAAGCTAGTGTGATCTTGTCGACTTAATGCATCTTCCACCTTGTTTGCTTTCCCAGGGTGGTAATGTATGGAGCAGTTGTAATCTTTAATCAGCTCCAACCATATTATTTAGTGAATATTCATATCCTTTTGTGTGAAAATATACTTTAAACTTTTATGATCAGTATAAATATCACACCTTTCACCATAAAGATAATCCCTCCAAATATTTAATGCAAAGATTACAGCAGCTAACTCCAAATCATGAGTTGGGTAATTTTGCTCATGTATTTTCAACTGTCATGAGGCATAAGCTATCACCATATCATTTTTCATGATAACACAGCCCAATAACTTCTTGGATGCATCACTGTAGATCACAAACCTTTATCCACTACAAGGTAGTATGAGCACAGGTGCACTGGATAACCATCTTTTTAACTCCTTGAAATTCTCTTCACACTCCTCTCTCCAAACAAAATTAACTCCTTTTTGAGTCAAACTGGTGAGTGGATTAGATAATCATGAAAAATCTTTCACAAAATGTTGATAATATCCATCCAAACTAAGAAAAATTTAGATATCAATTACTTTTGTTGGTCTCGACCATCTTTCTATAACCTCTATTTTTGCTGGATCCACAGATATCCCCTCTCTTGAGATTATGTGACCCAAAAATGAAACTTTTTGAAGCCAAAATTCACACTTGGTAAATTTGGCATAAAGCTTCTCTTTTCTCAGGATCTTCAATAAAATTCTTATGTAATCTTCATGTTCTTCCTTTCTCTTCAAATAGACAATAATATCATCTATAAAGACTACCAAAAACTGATCAAGATAGTCTCTAAAGACTCTATTCATTAGATCCATAAAGATAGCAGGGGAATTAGTAAGACCAAATGGCATCACTATAAATTCATATCGTCCATACCTTGTACAGAAAGTCATCTTTGGTATATCCTCCTTTTTCACCCTTAATTGATGATACCCTGAATGAAGATCAATCTTGGAAAAGTATTGATATCTGTGTAGTTGGTAAAATAATTCGTCAATGTGTGGGAGAGGATATTTGTTCTTGATAGTTATCTTGTTAAGTTCTCGATAATCAATGCAAAGTCTCATTGATCCATCTTTCTTCTTAACAAAGAGAATATGTGCTCCCCAAGGGGATGCACTGGGGCGTATGAATCTTTTATCAATATTCTCTTGGAGTTGCTTCTTAATTCCTGAAACACAAATGGGGCCATTCTATATGGTGTCTTTGAAATAGGCATAGCACCCGGTATGAGTTCTATTGAAAACTCAACTTTACGATTTAGTGGAAGACCTGGAAATTCCTCTGAAAAGACATCATGAAACTCCCATACAATGGGCATATTCTTAATCATGATATTCTCTATAGTCATTTGAGATAAATAACCTTCATTTATTTGAATCAAGACCCATAAGATAGAAGAAATTTCCACTGGAAGGTTATATTCATCCTTGCATCGATAGATGATCACAGATTGATCTGGAATATGAAATGTGACTTCCCTTATTTGGAAATTGATATGATCTCCATATAAAGAAAGACAATCCATGCCAAAAATCACATCAAATTCCACTATAGGAAGTATCACAAGATTTACAGGAACCACTTTCCCACAAACTTCAATCGGAGAAGAATTGTAAACTTTTGATGCAACTGTTGTGCCATTAGGGGTTGTCACAGCTAACTCGTTATCTAATTACTAAGGTAATATGGCGATACCCTTATAAAATTATTCAGAAATAAAATATTTGGTGGATCCAGAATCAAATAAAACATTTTCTACTTTAGAGTGGATAGTATGTGTACCTTTCACCACTTAGTTATCGTACTCCGCATCGCCGATAGTAATTGCATGTGAATTTCCTTTTTCTTTGGACTTAAGAGTTTTATGACGTCGATCATCATAAAAAACCATTGGATTAGGTCATTGATTGGCATAATTCCCCATTTACTTGCACTTGAAACATTGAAATGTAGGAGGTGAATTCTGTGTATCCCTTTCTTTGTTCGCATCATTAGACATCTTCTTCCCAATATTTCGACATTAAATTTCCCAATGACCTTATTTTCCACACATAAAACATTTACTTGTCCTTTGAAGACAATTCCCTCTATGTTTCTTTCCACACATTGAACAAAAGGGAAAACTAATCTTCTTTTCAGTTTGGTCTTTAGATTTTCCATTGAATTCCATTTTCCCCTTCTTATCAAACCCATATGACTGATGGGTTACTCAAAACTCCATCTCAACCTTAAGGGCACATCGAACAATTTCATCATAGCTATTGAAGTCCCTTATGGCTAACACCCTTCAAAGATTTGGTTTTAAGCCAAAAAAGGATCGATCGATTTTACTCTCAGGTTGGATAATAATTCCAGAAGCATACCTTGAAAGTCTTGTAAACTTTTCTTCATAGGTACCAACCGATTCATCATCCTTTTTCTTTAGTTCAAGAAAATCCTTATCCATATTTGTTTGAATAATACGAGGGAAGTACTTATTGAAAAATAAGTTCTTGAACTTGTCCCATTCCATGGACTCAATTTCATCCCTTTGCCTTGTCTTCTTGAAAAGATTCCACCATTGATCAGCTTCAACTTCCAAACGATATACTGCTAAGATGACTTTATCATGTCCAGAACATTATAGTACTAAAAATATCTTTTCAGTGGTACCGATCCATTGTTCAGCCACTAATGGATCAGAAGACCCACTGAATGAAGGTGGACGTTTCCTCATGAAGGATTCAACATAATGTTGCTCCTTCATTTGCTTTTTTGGAAGTACTGCATGATTCATGGCTTTAGAAAGTTATGTGAGCATGGCTAAAAGATTTTTCATTCCATCTCCCATAACATTTGGTTGATCAGGGGGACAATAATTTCATTGCCCGTCGCATTCAGCATGAACACGGTTCCTTCGGGTTCCAGCCATTGACTAAAACCAAAATGCATAGTGTAAGAAACACTAATTAAAATAGGAAAACCAAATAATAAGTAATAAAATTTCACACTTCATGTCTTATCATAGGTTATTCATGGACATTTCTAAAACACTAAGATTATGTTCTATGCTTAGACATATCCTTAGGGTTCTTTCTAAGGCTTTCACATCCTAGTTTCCAAAGGTTGACGATACCTTTCCTCTGATACCGACTATAACGACCCATAATTTACATACATGGTTATTAATTCAGAATTAAATCATACTTATTACAACACATAACAGAACCATGATAGGAACTTATAGGTATAGTGTCTTTAGAAACTGGAAAACATGAATAACTGGTTCATAAGTCATCTACATTGTCTCCCGTTTATTTCATCATATCTAGAGTCCCTTTTGGCATATCCTACTTAATACCCTTATTCCTAACCTAGGGAAAAGAAAACATACAAAAGGGTGAGCTCAAATGATAATTAAGGGTAAAAAAAGGAAATATCAATCATATCATATTCATAAGGACATAAAATTTGGAAAATCTTAACTTGAAAAAGAGATAATAATATCATGACATGGTATAAATCATAGTAGGGAAATGTAATCCCAATAATCATAAAATAAAACATTAAACTTTGTGGCATACACACATAATCATAGAAAATCATTTCATATTAGTCAATACTCATTTAAAAGACCATCATAACACACAAAGTCCTTTACTGAACCGAGTTCATTCCTCGTTCCAGTCCTGTATCACTGAACTGAATTAACTTGTTGTTCTAGCCATGTCTATCTCATGGGATATAAATCTTTACCCAATGAATTGGAGGGGGATATAGGTCCCACCCATCTCATAATGAAACCATTCTTATGTGTGCCACAAAATCATAAATCATACATCATAGCATAACCCATGTAATAAAAATGGGATTCTTAAACATAATGCCATCATAACATAATCCATATAAGATAAAAGGAATTCATAGAAATAATTCTATCATAACATAATCAAATAAATGTAATAATAGGGATAAAAATAGAACCCTATATTATATTATATTGAAAATAATTTTGATAAAACACTTGAACTCCATTCCTGAGCAAAATATCCTTTCTTCTCCCAAAACATTTTTTCCTTTCTCAACATGTCATACAATTTTAAACTAAAAGAAGTTAATTGAAAATAAACTTGAAAATTTGTAAAGGAAGCTTCAGGTAAATAATTTTCTAAGAAAATATAAAAATCCATTCATTTCTTATAAGTTAAAAACAAACATTCTTCTCATACTTTGGCCAGAAAAGTCAAAAAGTACCTCGTACTGAAAACGAAAAAAGATTCCTTTCATTTCTTTTAATAAAAATTAACCAATAGGTAAAATTGGATTTAAAACATTGTAAGAGTATAGAAATAATATTACATATTTATGAAACATTGATGTGGATGATAAATATTCCACAGTAAATCCCTAAGTATAAACAATCTCGGATAAAAATTGAGATTGCAAGATTTTCCCTTACCTTAGGTCTGATATGCTTTGTACATATCCAAACCTCATGTATAATGATTTAAATAATGTCATTGATTTATACCAGAATCATATTCATTTTTATGATATCATATATGGTCATATTCTTATCTTCTTATTCGTAATATTTCATTGCTACTTGTTATTCGGGTGTTCATTGCTTTATGTTCTTATGCATGTTTTGTTGAATAAATTATATTTTCAATTTTAGGTTATAGCTAAATAATTTAAATAATGGTATTAGTATAATATATATCAGATTTATTCATTCAATTCATTTATATAATCATGGTTTAGTGAAGATCATGTAGAACGAATAACATCGCACCGTGGAGAGGGTAGGTCGTACGTACGCACGAGCGACGATATCGTTCCCATAATTATTGAATGGTATTGGAGTGGATGGTAGAATATCTAAGAATTAGTATCAAGTTATAATAATAATATCTGGTTATTATTTATACCATTATACCCATCCAAGTAAGGTGGTGGTGGAAAACAGATTACACCACGGCATGGAGACGGTATTCCGTACGTACGCATGTGCGGTGATTTCGTTTTCCGTAGGATGGATAGAAGGTGAAATAGGGTTTTTTAATATTAATAATAACATATAAGTATATGATTGATACTTATGTTATTACTTTATAATTAAATAGCTAAATAAAAAGAATTTTAAGAAGAAAGAAACTTGAAAGAATCGGTAGAAGAGATTACCTCTTCCTCCACGTGCCTCTTTTAAACTTCCTCTTAGGGCTCTAGAGTTGGTCTTTTTAGAAGACAAGAACATTTATAATATAACTAGATAGGATGAGAAGATTAATTTTCAGGGTTTGTCTGAGCTTTAAGGCTCAAAATTGTGTAAAGAGGAGAGGGAGGAGCTGCTCTTTTATAAGGGAGGAGAGGGGAACCTTTGGAAACCTCAAAAATATTAATTTATAATAAACTAAAACCCCACTTAAATACTTACAAAATGACTCAACTTCTAAGATTATATGAGATAAGGTTTTAATATCATCAACCAATAAAATTTATACATGTTGGAAATTTATTTTAAACCTTATCAACTTGATTTATCCTTATTTAATCAATTTAATTTTATTTGTGGTAATAATATTCTAAATTTTTAATTGTTATAAATAATTACTTATGTGTTGTGAATTATCCATAATTATATACTTTATGAAATTTTCGACCACATAAATTTAAATTTATAATTTTTAAATATTTTTGTGATTTTTAAACAATTTTATAATATGTTTTTTTATAAAATAACAATAGTGTCAATTTTGACAGTATTCATTTATTTGCATTTAAATAAAATACACATAGAGAATATAATAGAAACAAAACAATTAATAGATTCATAACATGTCATATTCATATAGAAAATTTGTTTAGAACATTAATTAGTTCATATAATATTTATTTTAATATTTGTAAAACCATTTCATTGATATTTCAATCAATAAAATAATTTCTACATCACTATTCTTTCATCATTAATGATAATTATTTAATCCCTAAAAATTCTAAATAAATTCTCATGATGTAGATAAGTTTATTATCTTTCTATTGAATATTTATATTCTATGTTTTATGAATTTTATCACTAAATTAAAATTATTACACTTATAAGATAAAAGAGAGTGACATGTTGTCACTTTCTTTGGTTTTAATAATAATTATATCATTTTCATGGCCCAAAGTCCATGAAACGAATCTATTATGACCCTTAGGTGATATGGGTATACTTTTATTAATCCAATATAATTTTGTTAGGTGTTAGGGTAATTTTATAATCTCATTTTTACCCTTAATTACCCGATTTACCTTTAACTGTAGTAAATAAAAAATTATCGTAGTAACTATTCATAATATCAAAAAAAATAAAAGTAACCTATTAACATAATTTGGACCCAATGAATCCAAATATGGAATCCATTTTTCAAAATTCAAAACACAGAAGGTGCAGTAATTAATTTAAAATTAATCTCGTTGTTAAGAAAACGGGTTTTAAAAGATAAAACATTATCAAAGATAGAAATGTTTTTACCTATGAATTCAATGTAAAATTAATGGTGATGACATAAATTATATTAAATGGTAAAAATATATTCTATTTATACTTTAAAACCAATAAATTTTATCATTTAACCATATAAATTATCTTGATTAAAAAAGTTGTTTTTATGAAAAATTTAGCGTATTTTTACTATTCATCAAAATATGAAAGTTATCAGAAAAGTATCAAAACTTTATCCAATGTAAATTTTTATATATTTATTCAATAGAATAAGTTTATTTTGTAAAATTGAACCTATAAAATTGTCAAAAATTATATTTAAAATGGGTGCGCCATCAAAAGGCGGTAAAACTACATTTTTTGAAAAATGCTTCTTTTATCCGAAAAATTGATTTTGTTTTCATAACTCATTCTAGAAAATGTGTAAGATGAATTATAATGTTATTAAATTAAAAATTCATTTAATACCATTCATAACGACTACTTCATAATATTATAATAATATATCATTGTTTAATGAAACTCGATATTGCGTACAACGCAGGCTATTGACGATGGTTGCTCTTGCGTGTAACGCAAGCCAAGCCAGTGTTGTGTGTAGTGAAAGATTACTTTGATGTTGTGTATAACATAAGAAATAAAAAAAATCACATAAAATCTCAGGGTGTTACATTCTACCCCCCTTAAAATGAATTTCTCCCTCGAAATTCATCACTTCGTAACAAATAGATGAGGATACCTCTCCCTCATCATATCCTCAAGTTCTCATGTAGCTTCTTCTAATTGGTGGTTCCTCCATAAAAATTTAACCAAGTGAGTAGTCTTGTTTCATAGAACTTTTTCGCTACGATCCGAAATCTCTATCGACTATTCTTCATAAGAAAGATCTCGCTCCAACGGTACAACTTCTGAGCTTAGTACATGTGAAGGATCGGGTATATAATTTCTCAGGAGAGATACATGGAACACATCATGAACTTGAGATATATTCTGTGGAAGTTCCAATCATTAAGCTACCGTCCCAATATGATCCAGTATTTCAAAAGGACAGATATACCTAGGGTTTAGCTTTCCCTTCTTTCCAAATCTCATTACTCTCTTCCAAGGAGATATTCGTAAGAACACTTTATCACCCACTTCAAACTATAGGTCTTTTCTTTTGTTGTTGGCATAACTTTTTTGTCGAATATGAGTTGCTCTTATGTGTTGTTGAATATATTTTACCTTTTCTACCATCTCATCAACAAGATCAGGTCCTAATAGCTTTCTTTCCCAAACTTCAACCCAGCAAGTTGGAGTTCTGCATTTCTTTCCATAGAGAGCTTCATAAGGAGCCATCTGAATACTGGAGTAAAATCTATTATTATAAGAAAATTCCACCAAAGGTAGGTGTTGATCCCAACCACCTTTGAAATCCATAGAGAAAGCTCTCAACATGTATTCTAGAGTTTGAATTTTCCTCTCAGACTGACCGTCTATCTGAGGATGTTAAGTAGTGCTGGAACTCAACTCTATATCTAGAGTATGTTAAAGACTTCGCCAAAACTTCAAGGTAAACCTCAGATACCGATCAGATATAATGTAAAGTGGTACTCCATGAAATCTTACCACTTCCTTTACATATCTTTTAGCAATCTGATCAAGAGAGAAATCTTATCTAATAGTAATGAAGTGTGCTGACTTAGTAAGACGATCAACTATAACCCAGATAGAATTAATGCCTTTGGATGTTTTAGGAAGTCGAGTGACAAAGCCCATAGTGATGTTTTCCTATTTCCATTCTGGTATGGGTAATGGTTGTAACATCCCCTTATACTTATGTCTCTCAACTTTAACTTTCTAAAAAACCAAGCATCGAGAGACATATTCAGCAACATCTCTTTTCATGCCATCCCACCAGAAGTACTCTTTCAGGTCCCTATAAATCTTCGTGCTTCTAGGGTGAACAGAGAATGAAGAACTATGAGCCTCGTCCAATATTTCCTTCTTTAATTATGTTATGGGAGTAATACAAACCTGATTCCTGAACCTTATTATTTCATCACAATCAATGTGGAATTCAGGAACATTTCTCACCTTCTTTTGTAAATCTACATCTTGTTTCTGTGCCTCTTTAATCTTCACATGTATAGATAGTTGAACATTAATTTGAGAAAGATAAGATTTGTCCCCTTCCATTAAAATTCCAAGATCCATCCTCTATAAATCCATAAATATTGGATCTTTTGTGATCCTCATCATGGATAAGCTAGCATGATCTTGTCGACTTAATGTGTATGCCACCTTGTTTTCTTTCTCAAGGTTGTAATGTATGGAGCAATCGTTATCTTTAATCAACTCCAACCATCTTCTTTGGCACATATTCAGCTCCTTTTCTATGAAAATATACTTTAAACTTTTATTATCAGTATAAATATCACACCTTTCACCATAAATATAATGCCTCCAAATCATTAATGCAAAGATTACCATAGCTAACTCCAAATAATGAGTTGGGTAATTTTTCTCATGGATTTTCAACTATCGTGAGGCATAATCTCTCACCATATCATTTTTCATGAGAACACACCCCAGTCCCTTCTTGGATGCATCACTGTAGACCACAAACCTTTCTCCACTACAAGGCAGTGTGAGCACAGGTGCACTGGATAACCTTATTTTTAACTCCTTGAAATTCTATTCACACTCTTCCATCCAAACGAACTTAACTCCTTTTCGAGTCAACCTGGTGATTGGATTAGATAATCATGAAAAATCTTTTACAAAATTTCGATAATATCCATCCAAACCATGAAAACTTTGGATATTAGTTACTTTTGTTGGTCTTGATCATCATTTGATAACCTCTGTTTTTGCTGGATCCACAGATATCACCTCTCTTGAGATTATGTAACCCAAAAATGAATCTTTTTGAAGCCAAAATTCACACTTGGTAAATTTGGCATAAAGCTTATCCTTTTTTAGGGTCTTCAATATAGATCTTAAGTGATCTTCATGTTCTTCCTTTCTCTTCGAATAGACAAGAATATCGTCTATAAATACTACCACAAACTAATCAAGATATTCTCTAAAGACTATATTCATTAGATCCATGAAGATAACAGGGGAATTAGTAAGAAAAAATGGTATCACTATAAATTCATAGTGTCCATACCTTGTACGGAAATCTGTCTTTGGTATATCCTCCTTTTTGACCATTAATTGATGATATCCTGAATGAAGATCAATCTTGGAAAAGTATTGAGCTCCACGTAGTTGGTCGAATAAGTCATCAATTTGTGGGAGAGGATATTTGTTCTTGATAGTGATCTTGTTAAGTTATCGATAATCAATGCAAAGTCTCATTGATCCATCTTTCTTATTAACAAAGAGAATAGGTGCTCCCCAAGGTGACGCACTAGGGTGTATGAATCCTTTATCAAGATTATCTTGGAGTTTCTTCTTAAATTCATGCAACACAATTGGGTCCATTATATATGGTGACTTTGAAATAGGCATAGCACCCGGTATGAGTTCTATTGAAAAATCAAATTTACGATTTGGTGGAAGACCAGAAAATTCCTCTGAAAAGACATCATCAAACTCCCATACAATGGGTATATTCTTAATTGTGAGATTCTCTCCAATCATTTTAGATAAATAACCTTCATTTGTTGGAATCAAGACCCATAAGATGGAAGAAATTTCCACTGGAAGGTTATATTCATCCTTACATCGATAGATGATCGTAGATTGATTTGGAATATGAAATGTGACTTCCCTTATTTGGCAATTGATAGGAGATCCATATAAAGAAATCCAATCCATGCCAAGAATAACATCAAATTCCACTATAGGAAGGATCACAAGATTTTTAGGAAGCACTTTCTAACAAACTTCAATCGAAGAAGAATTGTAAACTTTTGATGCAATTGTTGTTCCATTAGGGGTTGTCACAACTAACTCATTTTCTAATTTTTGAGGTAATATGGTGATAACCTTAGAAAATTCTTTATAAATAAAAGAGTGGGTGGATCGAGAATCAAATAAAACATTTGCTACTTTATAGTGGATGGTAAGTGTACCTTTCACCACTTTGTTATCGTACTCCACATCGCCGATAGTAATTGCATGTGAATTTCCATTGTCTTTCTCCTTAAGAGTTTTTCGACGTCGATCATCATCATCAACCATTATATTTGGGCATTGATTGGGATAATTCCCCATTTCCTTGCACTTGAAACATTGAAGTGTATGAGGTGCATTCTGTGTATCCATTTCTTTTTTCACATCATTAGATATCTTCTTCACATTATTTCGACATTCAATTGCCTGATGACCTTATATTACACACTTAAAACATTTACTTGTCCCTTTAATACAATTCCCTCCAATTTTCTTTCCACACATTGAGCATAAGGGAAAACTCATCTTCTTTTCAGTGTGGTCTTTATATTTTCCTTTGAATTCCATTTTCCTCTTCTTATCAAACCCATATGACTGATGGGTTACTCCAATATTCATCTCAACCTTGAGAGCACATCAAAAAAATTCTGCATAGATATTGAAGTCCCTTATGGCTAACTCCCTTCGAAGACATGGTTTTAATCCACTAAATAATCGATCAATTTTACTCTCAGGTTGGATAATAATTCCATAAGCATACCTTGCAAGTCTTATAAAATTTTCTTCGTAGGTACCAACCGATTCATCATCCTTTTGCTTTAGTTCAAGAAACTCCTTCTCCATATTTCTTCGAAGAATACGAGGGAAGTACTTATTGAAAAATAAGGCTTTGAACTCTTCACATTCCATAGACTCAATTTTATCCCTTTGCCTTGTATTCTTGATAAGATTCCATCATTGATCAGGTTCACCTTCCAAACGATATACTACCAAGATGACTTTATCATGTTCAGAACATTGTAGAACTGAAAATATATTTTCAGTGGCACTGATCCATTGTTCAGCCACTAATGGATCAGAAGACCCTCTAAATGAAGTTGGGTGTTTCCTCATGAAGGATTCAATAGAATGTTTCTCCTTCCTTTTCTCGTTTGGAAGGTCTGCATGATTCATGGCTTGAGAAAGTTTTGTGAGAATGGGTATAAGATTTTTCATTCTAGCTCCCATAACTTTTGGTTGCTGAGGGGGACAATCATTGCATTTCCCATCGCATTCATCATTAACACGGTTCCTTTGGGTTCCATCCATTGACTAAAACCAAAAAGCATAGTGTGAGCAACACTAATTAAAACAGGAAAACCACATAATCAGTAATAAAATTTCACACTTTATTTCTTATCATAGGTTATTCATGGACATTTCTAAAACACTAAGATTATGTTCTATGCTTAGACATATCCTTAGGGTTCTTTCTAAGGCTTTCACATCCCAGTTTTCAAAGGTTGACTATACCTTTCCTCTGATACCAACTATAAAGACCCATACTTTACATACATGCTTATTACTTCATAATTGAAGCATAATTATTACAACACATAACAAAACCTTGATAGGACCGTATAGGTATAGTGTCTTTCGAAACTAGGAAACATAAACAACTGGTTCATAAGTCATCAACATTGTCTCCCATTTATTTCATCATATCTAGAGTCTCTTTTGGCATATCCTACTTAATACCCTTATTCCTGACCTGGGGAAAAGAAAACATACGAATGGGTGATCTCAAATTATCAGTAAGTGTAAAAAAAGTAAATATCAATCATATCATATTCACAAGGACATAACAATTTGAAAATCTTAACCTGAAAAAGATATCATAATATCAAGACATGGGATAAATCATATTACTGAAATGTAATGCCAATAATCATAACTTAAAACATGAAACTTTGTGGCATATACACATAATCATAAAAAATCATTTCATATTAGTCAAGACTCATTTCCAAGACCATCATAGCGGAAAAAGTCTTTTACTAAACCAAGTTCATTCCTCATTCTAGTCCTGTATCACTGAATCGGATTAACTTATCGTTCTAGCCATGTCTATCTCATGAGATATAAATATTTACCCAAAGAATTAAAGGGGGATATAGGTCCCACCCATCTCATAATGAAACCATTCTTATGTGTGCCACAAAATCATAAATCATACATCCTAGCATAACCCATGTAATAAAAATGGGATTCTTAAACATCATGCCATCATAACATAATCCATATAAGATAAAAGGAATTCATAGAAATAATTTCATCATAACATAATCAAATCAATGTAATAATAGGGATGGAAATATAACCCTATATTATATTATATGGAAAATAATTTTGATAAAACACTTGAACTCCATTCCTGAGGAAAATATCCTTTCTTCTCCCAAAACATTTTTTCTTTTCTCAACATGTCATACAATTTTAAACTAAAAGAATTTAATTGAAAATAAACTTGAAAACTTGTAAAGGATGCTTCATGTAAATAATTTTATATGAAATTATAAAAATCCATTCATTTCGTATAAGTTAAAAATAAACATTCTTCTCGTACTTTGGCCGGAAAAGTCAAAAAGTACCTCGTACTGAAAACGACAAAAGATTCCATTCATATCTTTTACTAAAAATTCACCAATTGGTAAAATTGGATTTAAACCATTGTAGGAGTATAGAAATAATATTAAATATTTAGGAAACATGGATGTGTATGATAAATATTCCCCAATAAATACCGAAGTATAAACAATCTCGGGTAAAATTTGAGATTGCAAGATTTTACCTTACCTTAGGTCCGATATGATTTGTACGTTTCCAAACCTCATGTATAATGATTTAAATAATGTCATTGATTTATTACAGAACCGTATTCATTGGTATGATATCATATATGGTCATATTCTTAGCTTCTTATTAGTAATATTTCATTGCTACTTGTTATTCGGGTGTTCATTGCTTTATGTTCTTATACGTGTTTTGTCGAATAAATTCTTATTCCACTTTTTAGGTTATAGATACATCATTTATAGAATGTTATTAGTATAATATATATCATATTTCTTCATTCAATTCGTCTATATAATCATGGTTTAATAAAGATCATGTAGAACGAATCACATCGCACCGTGGAGACGGTAAGCAGTACGTACGCACGAGCGACGATATCATTCCCATAATTATTGAATGGTATTAGAGTGGATGTTAGAATATCTAATAATTAGTATCAAGTTATAATAATAATATATAGTAATTCTTTACACCATTATACCCATCCAAGTAAGGGGGTGGTGGAAAACAGATTACACCACGGCGTGGAGACGGTATTTCGTACGTACGCACGCACGGTGATTTCGTTTTCCGTAGGATGGATAGAAGGTGAAATAGGGTTGTTTTAGATTTATAATAACATATCAGTATATTAGTGATATTTATTTTATTAATTTATAATGAAACAACTAAATAAAAGTAATTATAAGAAGAAACAAACTTGAAAAAATCAGTAGAAGAGATTACCTCTTCCTAGACGTGCCTCTTTTAAAATTCCTCTTAGGGCTCTAGACTTGGTCTTTTTAGAAGACCAGAACCTCTATAATATAACTATATATGTTGAGAAGAGTAATTTTCAGGGTTCTTCTGAGATTTAAGGCTCAAAATTTTGTAAAGAGGAGAGGGAGGAGGTGCCCTTTTATAAGGGAGGAGAGGGGCACCTTTGGAAACCTCAAAAATATTAATTTATAATAAACTCAAACCCCACTTAAATACTTCAAAAATAACTCAACTTTTAAGATTAGATGAGATAGGGTTGTAATCTCATAAGAAAATAAAATTTAGACATGTTGTAAATTTATTTTAAACATTATCAACTTGATTTATCCTTATTTAATCTATTTAATTTTATTTGTGGTAATAATATTCTAAATTTTTTATTGTTATAAATAATTACTTATGTGTTGTGAATTATCCATAATTAGATACTTTATGAAATTTTAGACCATATAAATTTCAATTTATAATTTTTAAATATTTTTTTTATTTTTAAACAATTTTATAATATGTTATTTTTATAAAATAACAATAGTGTCAATTTTGACACTATTCATTTATTTGAATTTAAATAAAATCCACACCGAGAATATAATCGAACCAAAATATTTAAGAGATTTACAACATGTCATATTAATCTATAAAATTTTTTGAGAACATTAATTGGTTCATATAATATTTCTTTTAATATTTTTAAAACCATTTATTTGATATTTCAATCAATAAAATAATTTCTACATCACTATTTCATCATCATTAATGATAAATATTTAATCCCTAAAAATTATAAATAAATTATCATTATGTAGATAATTTTTTATATTTCTGGAGAATATTTATATTCTAAGTTTTATGAATTTTATCACTAAATTAAAATTATTACACTTATAATATATAAGAGAGTGATATGTTGTCACTTTCTTTGGTTTTAATAATAATTATATCATTTTCATGGTCCAAAGTCCATGAAACGAATATATTCCGACCCTTAGGTGATATGGGTCGACTTTTATTCATCCAATAGAATTTTGGCTGGTGTTAGGGTAATTTTATAATCTCATTTTTACCCTTAATTACCCAATTTACCTTTAACTGTAGTAAATAAAACATTACCGTAGTTACTATTCATAATATAAAAAAAAATAAAAGTAACATATTAACATAATTTGGACCCACTGAATCCAAATATGGAATCCATTTTTCAAAATTCAAAACGCAGAAGTTGTAGTAATTAATTTAAAATTAATCTCGTTGTTAAGAAAACGGGTTTTAAAAGTTAAAACATTATCAAAGATTGAAATGTTTTTACCTAGGAATTCAATGTAAAATTAACGGTGATGACATAAATTATATTAAATGGTAAAAATATATTGTATTTATACTTTAAAACCATTAAATTTTATCATTTAACCATATAAATTATCTTGATTAAAAAAGTTGTTTTTATGAAAAATTTAGCATATTTTTACTATTAATCAAAATATGAAAGTTATCAGAAAAGTATAAAAAATTTATCCAATGTAAATTTTTATATCCTGATTCAAAATAAGAAGTTTATTTTATAAAATTGAACTTATAAACTTGTCAAAAATTATCTTTAAAATGGGTGTGCCATCAAAAGGCGGTAAAACTGCATTTTTTGAAAAATACTTCTTTTATCTGAAAAATTGATTTTGTTTTCATACCTCATTCTAGAAAATGTGTAAGATGAATTATAATTTTATTAAATTCAAAATTCAGTTAATACTATTCATAACAGCTATTTCATAATATTATAATAATATATCATTATTTAGTGATACTCGGTATTGCGTACAACGCAAGCTATCGAGGAAGGTTGCTCTTACGTGTAACGTAGGCCAAGCCAGTGTTTTGGGTAGTGAAAGATTACTTTGATGTTGCGTATAACATAAGACATAACAAAATTTCTCATAAAATCTCAGGGTGTTACAATACTCTCAATGTAAGAATATTAAATTAAATTAATCTTAATATATTATTAAAATAAGGATATTCATGATATAACATGTAAAATTTGTAATAATTCGGTTCTTTCCTAGAGGTAAGTTTTCTTCTTTTCCTTTTACCTTTGAATTGTTTATGAGAAAACAAAGGAAATTTGGGAAAATACAAGAATTAGGGATTACATTCCATGTAATCCTAACTACACGATGTTTGGTTTTGGTCGTGTAATATGGGAACACATGGTGTGTGGTAATGTCAGAAAAGAAGAGAGGAAAAACCAACTACTTGTTGTGTACTTCCTAGTACATGATGAGTAGGTCATAGAAAGTATGTCAGTGAAATTAAGGCACCAAATGAAAACTTAAATGATATAAATGTCATGTATATGAACTAACACGCCATGTATTTTGTGTTTTTCATTTAAAAGTGTAAATAGCCTTGATATTTCATAAAATTGACAGAGGGCTCGCAGGGTGGATGAAAAATCAGTGTCGAGATTAATTTCTTCTCCCTATTTGTCGTTCAAAAGCCGATTTGAACACTTCCAGATCTGTTGGAATCCTCTCAGTGAGTGCTTGACTCCTATTGAGCAGTTCATGGGGAGTTTTTCTCTCGAATAAGTTATTTATGTTTGATTTAATATTCTTGTTTCATAGATCTATACCATTCTAGCTTGAATTTGAAGTCAAGTCTGGACAAGGAGAGTCATACTACGAAGTGGTAGGTGGTCTAATTCTTATTTATTAATGTGAAGTTATTTATATGTGTCATTATTTCATGTTCCAATTTCTAGGGTGCCGCTTTTTTGAGACTCTGAATTTGTTAATACCTAATAATGTTTAGGCAATTACTTATATGTATTGAAGCATGTTCAAGACTACTTGTTTTTATTAAGGCCCACCCCTTAGGTGTTTTTCCCTTGGATAACTGTTGTTGAGCCTTTTTCATCAGGACACCTGTGGGTATGCCTTTTTTTCACTATTATGAGTTGTTTGAAATGAGTGATAAATTAAATTTTTACCAAATTGAGTTATTTCTTATGAAACATGTAATATTTTAATGAATTCATGTGTTGTTTAATATGATGAAATGATGATATACCAGGCTTCCCCCTCTTTGATTTGTTATGACTTCAGGTGATAATTTGTTACGCCTGTGGGCGAGGAGTTGTTATGCATGTGGGTGAGGATTTGTTATGCCCAAGGGAGAGGATTTGATTATTTCTATGTGTAAGGTTTTTCTATGCCTGTGGGATAGATTTTGAGTTAGATATTGAAATAGAATGACTTATGACATGTCTTCCAACCAAAGCACATGCTTGGATTCATTCTTCACTTTAATGTTTATATATCATTATGAGTTATCTTTTAATATTTCTTATACTGGGGATTGACGATCATAGGCTAGATCTCGATACTTATAAAATTTAACATAAATAAATGGTTGGTCTGAACATAATGAATGAAAATGGGAAACAAGACTTTTAGGTTTGTTTACTTTTGAGTACTTCCTAGTTACTGCATTTCCCTTTGTACAATGTTACTTCATATACTCACTGATAGATTCTCACTAACCTTAGTTGGTTTCCAAATGGGATTTATTTTTCACACCCTATTTGGGTCATGTTTTTGGGACCAAACAGATTGTATTTCTACAGGTGTCGATAAGGGAAAGGTCCCTTTTATAGGTACTTGATTACTAATTAGGATAAAGAGATCATATGACCAAGCTAAGGCCTGCAATGCTACTGATTTTCTTTTTGTGTTACTCCATTTTGGTATTCTATTGAACTTGATTACAGAGTGTCCTGTTTTTTCTGTTTTCTTAGATCATGTGACATGTTGTATCATTTTGATATTATATGACTCCTAGTTATCGTTATCCTTCTATCTTCCATTGTTTACTCCAGTTTCATGATGTTTACTGCTTCCTCTATTGTTATTATTGGTTCTGTTTTGTTACACTCTTCCAATGAGGGAATATTTTCCCCACTATCACACCTTACACCCTTTCTACAAGTTGGAAGTCTCTGTCATTTAGGGAAATTCCATTGAGGCCATGTGGACAATCGGGTATAGGGCTCCTGTTGAGTGGCTTCCGGATCTGGGACATTACAAATTTGTATGAGAGCTATTTAATTTTTGGTCTTCTTTACTCTTTGGTGATGATGTAAAGCATATGGAATTTGGTAATTAGTTATGCTCAGGATTTGCTACCCCATGTATAGGGAGAATCCAAATTGCCTCGAATTAAATTGTTCTTTTGTATTTTGAGCTATTATAGTTATTAGATTTCAATGTTGGGTGACACACTCATTTTGTGTTATTATTATTGATATTATTGGGGTTCAATTGTGTTGAAACCCGGTGAGATGAGGGTATTCCATCTCATGCATCATATAGTCACTTGCTAGAAATCGCATACCATGCATACTTTCCATGCCATTTAGGGATCATTATTGATTCCATTCTCTAGTGATAGATGTCGTGCAAGAGATTCATGTTGTTGTGATAGTAACATGATAGATATGCCTGCTGTTATGATTAGTGTATTGGTACGTGATATGGTTGGAATTGGATGGACTCCAAACTTTGATATTTAAGGTGTATGGGGCCTCTTGGATTGGAATTTGGTCGATCATATCTCAGCTTTTTGTATAGAATTGATTAAGATATGTTATGTTTGGTTTCCACACTTTGATTCATGGGGAGTATGGTCCCTCAAGGATTGGAATTTGGCATCTCACTAGTTCATTTTTCGGCAGAACATGGGTTTTTCTGGGAAATCTAAAGTTCTTGTCTTGAAAAATACAGTATAAAAAATGTGTAGTTTAGAATAACACATTGTGTGTTCTTCCTATTCGGGGGAGATGATGTTCTAATTTTTAAGACAAACACAATGTGTACCATTTGTAAACTACATGTAGTATCTGATCGTATAACATGACGTGTGATAGGAAACACGGGCTATTCAGTTTTGATCAAAACATGCCACGTGCTTTTGGTACATGTTGTGTAGTCTACCCTGGTAGAACCCAGGTGGACCTGGCCATGTGAGAGTACATAGACAAGAGGATAGACCTATGTACATTCTGTGTATGTGTAGAACATTCCGTGTACCTAGGGTTGATACACCCCGAGTTTGGTAATACGACACAACCATGTAAGTTCTTAAGGTTACACGCCGTGTACTCTTTCTACACACCGTGTAATCCCTTTTTTCAAACATTGAGGCTCTTTTCTAGTTTTGTGTTGGAATACTTGAATAGAAAAAACATTGATAATAAGTTTTAAATAAGGTGTTTCCTTGACCTTTTAGATTCATACTGTCGTTTCGACCATGAGTTTTACGTCAGGATAGTGGAAATAATCATACTATAGAGATGGTAAACCATAGGATACTGATGGATCCTCTAGTTATTCCAGCTTTAGCACCAACTATTATACCAGATTCATGTGCAGAAGCACAATTCCATGAAGGCATTGTGAGGTTAATGCATACCATTTAGGGAGCACCGCAGGCTATCACATTATGGAATAACTGACGCGTATATTCCAGCAACAAAATCCACTTACTTTTATAATGGATGTTGGACCACATGATGCATAATCATGGCTAGAATCATTTACAACTATCTTCGAACATCTTGAGATGCCTTTTTAGAGGAGATTCAAGCTCAGGACATATATTCTATGAGTTTCTACCCAGAGATGGTGTGATTTTATCACTCAGGCATGGATTCATCGAGATGTGACATGGGAAGTCTTTAAAAAGGCCTTTTATGATTATTATTTTCCATAGACACTAAGGGACAACCAAGCTTAGGAGTTCATTCACCTAGAGCAGGGCACACTATTTTTTATGGACTATTATACCCATTTTACTGAGCTTCAGTGATTCACACCTATTTTTATGGGTGGTGATGTATCGAAAGCTATACGATTAAAGAATGGTATCATGTTTGACATCCGATAGTAGTTGAATGTCTTCAGGTTTCCTTCTGTCTCTGCTATAATCAATCAAGCGCTGATTATCGAGTGTAATCTGTGGGAAGCTGGAGGTGCTAACGATGGAAGTTTAACACTGAGATCTGGTACTATCTCAACATGAATCAATAGGAATCGTATGTAGTTTTCTTACAAGGATACGAGCAGTTATAATGATTCATCTGGTTTCCTGGTGAGGTGATACCAGTGTGGAAGAGCTGGAAACTTTAGACCACATTGTCCGATGGGCCAAGTCGAGTTCCGATCTTACAGCAGGATGGGACATCTATAACATTATTGTAGGGAATTTCCACTAGAATCTAGTGAGAGAGGATCTGCACCAACTCTAGATTTAGGTGTGGGGTCAGCAGCTTCCCACCAGTCAAGGAATTGTAATACGTTAGGCCGCTCAAGCTGAGTAGGTGGTCATGGTCATGGTAGCCATACCCTGGGATTTTAGAGATAGTAGGGAAGGTCAGCTCAGGGTAGCCAGGATGTGTCACAAGGATGTCATACATGTCAGACATATGCAGTACAACAGAACCAGCATGAATAGGATCCCATACCTTATACTGTCAGAGGTTCTATTCTAGTCACCTCAGTTTTATCTTCTGCACTTTTTGATACAGGTGTTTCACATAGTTTCATATAAATTTTGATTGTGGAGATCCTTGGGATTTTTTTCTTTACTTTTGACAACTTTATTACACTAGACACTCTTTTATGGATAATAATGAAAGGTCTGTGTCAGTGTAAGGAGTTCCCCCTTAAGGATGGTGGGTGTCACTTCTTTTGGGACCTCTATGTCTTGGAGATGATAGGCTTCGATGTCATTCTCAGAATAGAATGGTTGGTCTCCTTTCAGAGCATTGTTGACTGCTATCTCTTTAAGGTTAGTTTCACATCACTATAAGGAAGGTCTTTTCTATACAGGGGTGAATTGGATGTCCAAGCGAGCAGATCTAGGCCTGAGCATCGTGTTTTGTGCGGGATGATAGACCATATTGTGAGTTTATATCTGGATTACCAAGGAACATGCCTGGAATATTTTTCTCCAGTGATTGATCGTTTCAAGTACATTTTCCTGTATGACTTCTCAGGCTTACCTATGGCCAGAGAGGTGGATTTAACTATTGAGCTAGTTCCATGAGCTACACCGGTATCCATTACTCCATACAGGATGGATACAACGGAGTTTCAAGAGCTGAAGAGTTAGTTGGATGATCTTGAAGCTAAGGGTTTTTTCAAACTCGGTACTTCTCCTTGGAGTTCACCGGTCCTTTTCGCAAAAACATGTACAGTACCCTTAGGCTATGTGTGGACTACCGTAAAATAAACCAGTTAACGGTTCAAAAGAGATATCCCTTTCCATGGATAGATGACATATTTAACCAGATTTGAGGAGCCTGAGTGTTCTTGAAGATTGAATTAAGGTTAGGATATCACAATGTATGTGTTCGACCAGTAGACATGCCTTGTATAGCCTTTCATAGCAGATATAGTCTATATGAGTACCTAGTTATGACGTTTGGTTTCACAAACGTGCCAGCAGTTTTCATGGCACTGATGAATTGAGTGGTCCATCCTAACCAATATTCCTTTTTTGTGGTTTTCATGAAAGATATCTTGGTGTATTCTCACAATCGACATGACCATTCCAATCACCATTATATCATTTTTAATACATTGAGAGAGAATCAGTTATATACTAAGATTCCAAAATTCCACTTTTGGATGGATCATATTCACTTTTTGTGTCAATTCATCTTAGATACATGAGTATTAGTGTACCCAGAGATGGTGAGAGTAGTAGTTACCTTGGAGCAGCCCAAGAACTTCTTTGTGGTGCACTTTTTTTTGGGTCTAGGTGGTTACTACAGGCATTTCATACAGTACTTCTCACACCTAGCACCGCTGATGACGGGCTTGACTAAGAAGGGTGTGATGTTTTTGTGGTAAGATTCTTGTGTGATATCCTTTCAGGAGAGAAAAGGGAATTTGACCTCAGTGTCGATACTGATATTACTAGAGCTGGGATAGAGTTACACCGTATACTAAGATGGATCAGGTATCAGGCTTGGAGCAGTGATTATGCAAGAGGGTTGAGTCATTGCATATGGGTCTCAGCATTTGAGGCCACATGATATGAATTACACTATGCACGATCTGGAGATAGCTGTGGTTGTTCATGCCTTTCATTATTGGAGGCATTACTTATTGGGAGAGCATTTTTTGGTGTATATAGAACACAAAATCCTCCTGTATATCTTTACTCAGCAGGATATGAATTTGAGATAGTGAAAGTGGGTGGAATACATTCAGTCCTTTTATTTTGAGCATGCCCATATGCCTAGAAAAGGAAATGTAGTGGCTGACACATTGAGCATGAGGACTTAGATATAGACAGTGCTGGAAGTCATTGGTGAGTGAAAGATTATGGAATTTTTCTTTGAGATTAATTCGGAGGTACATGACAAACATGAATAGACTATTATTTCAACTTTTGTTGTTACCTCTACCCTACTAGACAGAGTGACGATGAGGTGGAAATCATATTTTGAAGGCCTCGTTCTAAGGCAGAGTGTGGTAGGTGAGGACCCTCCTCCTGGATGGAAGGTAGTAAAGGATGAGATCCTGCATATCCATGGATGTGTTTGGGTTCCAGTGGAAATACGTGAGGATATGATGTGGGATTTTCATGCCTCCGTCTGGTTAGTGCATCCTGGTGTCACCAAGATGTATCGGGATTTACATAGTCTGTATTGGTGGCCTGGTATAAAGAGAGATGTAGCTAGTTTTTTCATTCAATGTTCTACATGTCAGAAAGTTAAGGCGGAACACCAAAGAACAGTATGGCTTTTACAGTAGTTACCCATTCCTATGTGGAAATGGAATGATGTCATAATGGATTTTGTGATAGGTTTACTGAGATCGCCTCAAGGAAATGATGGCATATAGGTTGTTATTGATAGGACCACAAAGGTTTCACATTTCATTCAGATCAAGAAAACCTTCAGTGTTGATAATATTTGGAGGTTGTACATCTGTGAGATTTTATGAATGCATTGGGTTCACATTCTATCATTTCAGATAGGTATTCTCATTCCACTTCTCATTTTTGGAAAGGGCTATAGAGGGATTTAGGAACACAAGTGCTTCTGAGCACAACTTACCACCCCTAGACATATGTCCAATCAGATCGCACAATCCAGGTTCTAGAGGACATGCTTTGGGAATGCATCCTAGATTTAGGGAGTGTGTGGGAGAGACACATACACTTGGTTGAGTTCTCTTATAATAATAGATTCTATGATACTATTCATATGGCTCTAAATGAGTCTTTGTACATGAGGATTTTCCGATCACCCATGTGATGGTTAAAGGCAGGTGAGGCAGCCATACTAGGACCACATCTCGTGCAGGAGACTTTTGAGTATGTCTAATTGATTCAGAAATGGATGGATACTTTGCAGTCTCGTCAAAATTCTTATTCTGATCACTGAAGACGACCTATGGGGTTAGAGGTTGGGGATCATGTTTTCTTATGTGATTCACCGAGGTTGGGAAATATGAGATTTTGGTGATAGGTTAATCTTTTATCGAGATATGTATTACCATTTGAGATCCTTTATAGAGTCGGTCCAGTTTCCTATCAGTTGCAGTTACCTCATAGGTACTAAGTCATGCACGATGTCTTCCATGTATCTTAGTTGCGCCGCAATCACTCAGACTCATCTCACGTCTTTCTGCATGAGGAGGTTGATCTTTAGGTTTATGTATCCTTTGAGGAGCATCCAATTCATATAGTTGATGGGAACACAAAGGTTCTCTGAGGTCGGGTAGTTCCTCCTGTATGTGTGTTATGGAAGCAAAACCAAGAGTGGGATGAGACATGAGAGCGGGAGGTCGACGTACATGCTCGATGGCTAGAGTTATTCTCAGATATTAATTCACCGCCCTTGAAAGTGAAATTCGGGGACAAATTGATTTAAGGGGGGATGTTTGTAAGAGCTTGGTTCTTGCATGGAGGTACGGTTTCTTCTTTTCCTTTTTTCCTTTGAGTTGTTTTTATGAAAACAAGGGAAATCTGGGAAAATACTTGAATCAGGGATTACACCTAGTGTAATCATAAGTACACGTCGTGTGGTTTTGGTCAAGTAAGAAGGGAATACATGGTGTTTGGGAATTTCTTCAAGGAAGAGTGTAAAAACCAACTACATGTTGTGTAATTCCTAGTACATATCGTGTAATCGTGTCAGTAGGTCCTAGAAAGTATGTCGATGAAATTCAGCTTCCAAATAAATAGTTAAATGATATACATGTTGTGTAAATGAACTTACATGCCTTATATTTTTTTCTTTACGTAAAATGGGAAGTAGCCTTTCCATTTCACAAAATGGAGAGAGGACTCACCCGATAGATGAAAAGCAGCACCATGATTAATTTCTTCTCTTGTTTTGTCATTCGGAAGCCGATTCGAACACCATCGGATCCATTGGAATCCTCTTAGTGAGTTCTAGATTCCTCTTGATCCATTCTTGATTATTTTTTCTCTTGAATGAGTTATTTAATGTTTAGTGAATATTCTTGTTTCGTATATCTATACCATTCTAGCTTGAATTGGAAGTCAAGGCTAGATGAGGAGAGATAAACTATGATGAGGTAGGTGGTATCATACTTATTTCTTAATGTCAAGTTGTTTATATGTTCCATTGTGTCATGTTCCCATGTTTAGGGTGTCTCATTATTGAGACTTTGACCCTGATAATACCTAAAATTGTTTAGGCAATTACTTATATGTATTGAAGCATGTTTGAGACTACTTGTTTTTATTAAGGGCCACCATGTGGGTGCATTTCCCTTAGATAATTGTTGTTTACCCTTTTGGCTCAGGATAACTCTGGGTATGCCTCTATTTTCCCGGTTATAGGTTGCTTGAAATGAGTGGTTAATTAAATATTTACGAAATTGAGTTATTTCTTGTTAACCATGTAATAGTGTAAAAATTTCATGTGTTGTTTAATATACTGAAATGTTGATATATCGGTATTTCCCCTGTTTGATTTGTTATGCCGGTAGGTGATGATTTGTTACACCTATGGGTGAGGAGTTGTTATGCCATTGGGTGATGATTTGTTAGGCCTGGGGGGTTTAATTATTCCTACGGGGAAGGGTTTTTCTATGCCTGTGGGAAAGATTTTGAGTTGGATATTGAAATAGAATGACATATGATGCATTTTACAATCCATAGAACAATCTTAGATTTGATCATCACTTTAATTTTTAGATATCCTTCTAAGGTATCTGTTAATATTTCTTATACGGGGTATTGACGGTATTAGGTAGGATATCAATACTTATATAATTTAATGTAAATAAAAGGTCAGTCTAAACATAATGAACGAAAATGGGAAACAATACTTGTAGTATTGTTTAATTTTGAGTACATCCCAGTTATTTAATTTCCCTTTTTAAACTATTACTTCACATGCTCACTAGTAGATTAGCACCAACCTTAGGTGGTTTCCTACTAGGATTTATTTCTCACACCTTGTTTGGGTCATGTTTTTGAGCCCAAAAAGAATATATTGTTACACGTGTTGATAAGGAAAAGGGCACTTTTACAGGTACTTGATAGCTACATAGGATCAGGAGAGAATGGGACCAAGACAAGGCTTGTGATTCTTCTGAGTTTCGTTTTGTGTTACTTCAATTTGGTATTGTATTGTACTTGATTGTATTGTATCCAATTTTTTCTATTTTCTTAGAACATGTGACATGTTGCATCATTTTTGATATTATGTAACTTGTGTTTATCATTATCTTTCAGACTTCCATTGTTTACTTCAGTTTCACACTGTTTATTGCTTCCACTATTATTATTATTTGTTCAACTATGTTACACTCTATCAATGAAGGAATATTTTCCCCGCTATCATACCATATGCCCTCAATGCTGGTCAAAAACCTCTAGTGTTTGGGGAAATGCGCTTGAGTCCATGTGGCCAACCTGGTATGGTGTACCAGTTGAGTGGATTTCTGATCTGGGACATTACAAAATGTAAGTATATACACCTTGAAAAAGAATTTAGGTGCATAAAAACATGATCCTCAAAGAGGGAAAATTGAGAAAAAATTATTTTACCGATATGGAAACTTCTGAAACATAAACCCTATGAAATAAAGATAATAAAATGGATATGTAAATAAAAATAAATTGAATTATAGTTTTCATAGAATTAATCCAAAAGTAGAATAATCACAAAAAAAAGAATTGGTGGTGGATAAATCATGTATCTCCTAAAAATAAAATTTGATATGAAATCCCCTTTCCATGTGTGTTGACTCTCTTCATACTTGTACAAGATTCCGATATAATAAAATAGTTATTAATAAAAAATATTTACAGAATAATATTATTATATATAATACCAAATATTATTTTATTATGACCATATATTACCCACTTGTTGCGAATCCTATGATAAGGTTTCACTTCTAGTAATATTTTCTTTATTATTCACATGAGTCTTAATTGTTTATAAGCTTGGCACTTATACTTATAGCATGATTTATAGAATGTACATCATTATATAAATATAATTTATATTCATTATATTATTAATATAATATTCGATAGAATATATAAGTATGAAATTAAATACATCGTTCATGGAGATGGTAAGCCATACGTACTCCAGAAAGGTGTTTTGGTTTTTATTATCATTTTGAAAGAAAGAAAGAAAATGAAATATATATATATATATATATATATATTATAATTATAGTAGAATTATGATATCATATATATCATATAAATTTGATAAACTCATCATTAATTAATTCCATTTAATTTGTGAATAAATCACAATGCATTAAGGGGGCGGTAGTCCACACTTCCTCAAACAAAATTATCATATTTCCACCAAATAAAAAGTAAAAAAGAAATGTGTTGTAAAAGGATTAAATAACCTTAAATAAATAATAAATATAATATTTGACATATATAAATATTTTTCCATCATAATTTCCACCATGATATGCGGTAAAGGAAAAAACGAAAAATCATCATTTTGTGAGGTGATTGTTCACCGTACACATAAATAGTATGTTCATTAGCCATTAAATGGTGGTGTATGTATGTTTTGGAATAAACTATAGCATAAAAACATCATATTATATTTAAGATAAAATATTTTATTTATAATATCACCGAATAAAGAGATTGGGTGGGTGGATAGTTGAAATAAAATAATGGATCTTGAGAGAATATGTTACCTCTTAATCAAGTAACTCCTTTTGGTATGTGGAAAAAGGGTTCCTTGGATTTATTTCTTCCCAAGGGGAGGATTATAGGATGAAGGGATGGATATTGAGAAGTTTTTTGGGTATATATTTTCCAATATTATGTGGTTTAACAGGTGTTAAGTAGAGGGATAGGTGGTGGCCATTTATAAGGAAGGAAAAGGACACACTTGAATTTTTGAAAAAAAAAGTTAGGTGTGACCATGTTTCTACTTGAACAGAGTAAAAAATCCATCATAAAAAATAATAATTTAAGCTTTATGTCCTAATAATGGACATCCAATGGGGTTTTCACAAGTATCTTGGTCATTTTGGGTCATAAATATAAGGATTAGTACTTTGTTAACCTAATTTTTATCGTAGTCGGTGTAATTAATTTTAATCACTTTCACTATTTTTTGGTATCAAAAAAATGTTTACCTTAGTATAAATTATAAATTATTATTATTCCCATTTTAAAATCAATATTTCCAAATTTTAATCATATAATTAGAATCAAATAATTTAAATTTAATCTCACTGATGGGATGTCACTACAGGTTTTAAAGTAAAAATGTTCAAAAGTTTATATCGAATTTCAATGTGAAATTGGTTAAAATGACCAAAAATGGATTAATGTATAAAAATAAATTATAATTTTACTATGAAAACAATTTATATCATTATTTATCCTTATAAATAAATTATATGAGAAGAATTTTTGAATGAAAATGCATTATTTTTAACTATTCATTAAAAAATAAAACCTTAAAGAAAAATAAAAAATGTATCCTAACATAAATTTAATATTTATCCTATAAATATGAATCTTATTTTGACATATTAAATCTATAAAATTAACAATAATTTTATTTAAAATGTCTTCTCTATTAAATAGAGTTATAAATTCCTTGAATTATAGTGGTTTTAAGCATATAATTGGGTTTGTTTTTATCTTATGTATATCAAATATATTGGATGAATATAAAAAATATTTGAATTAATATATAAAATATATAATAAATTAATATCACTCAATAATTTTAATTAATTTAATTTATTGGTTTAGAATAGTTTTGTGGATATAATAATATTTTCCTTTATATTGAATCAGTTTGATATTAATTTCTAATTAATTTGTAACCAATGATTTCATTTTATATTTGTGTAGCCCATATATTTTCATAATTTATTTAACCCTTACATATCAATAAATTTAACATCTATGGTTTATTAAATATTTTATAATTATTCTATAAAATGTTGTTTTGCGTGTTACATAAGCTATCAAGGAATGTCATTATTGCATGTAATGCAATCCATCCTTGGTTTTCCATGTATTGAAAGATAACATTTATGTTGTCTGTAGTGAATTATTAACATGTAATTACATATAATTATATAAAAAATATTTATTTAATATAAACTATTTTTAGTCTTACATGAGATGAAAAATTATCCAAAAGGATAAACTAATTTGAAAAAACAAGAATGAAAATCTTGGGGTGTTACATTCTAACACCCTTAAAACGAATTTCACCCATTAAATTTGTTTGGGTTATCAAAGATTTTATACTGGAAAGTCTCATTCATATAAAACCACATTTTAAAAATTGATACTAAAACATCCATTAAAAGGGAAAGTTGGAACCATAACGGTTACCCAAAGTAACATATTACTAGGAATCCACATAGGAGAATATAGTTTGGGAGAGATGATTAGACATGGAGGAATATAAAAAATATATATAGGGATTTATTTAGTTCATCAATCACAAACAAATGAATGATCAAAGGAAAGGTTAGGGCCTCATAGTAATAAATCTAAGATGATTTCAAAGGCTGTCAGTTCAACAAAAAATTAAGGTATTACGATAACACATTTTTTTGATCATTATCAAAAAATTGAGTAATTATTTTATAGACCAAGAATAAAAGGAAATATACTTACTTGACATATTTCTATAAAAAAATTATCATTATTTATTTTATCGTTTATCTATTTTTGATCCATCTATTACTTCATAAAATGAATGTCTATAAATTAACATTGATGCCTGAAGTATTAAAATTCGCTTCTAGAAGATCGTAAGGCTCATAATAGAATGAAAATAAAAACTATTTATCTCAAAATATTCTTCAAAATCAATATGGTTAACACTTTAATCTCTAAACATAAAAAGTAACTCTACTAGTTCATCATTAATATTTGTTCAAAAATAATAATTATACTTTTACCGAGACATCGTGTAGGCCAGTGGAAGGCGTGAAACCCTTATCGTCTTTTGGCCATGGTTTCAAGACATGTGTCCTAGCCAGACATGATTGGTTGTCACTCAAGATACATTGTGTACTTTTCTAAATCCATAATAATATAATTTTTAAAATAAATAATATGTACATCTTTGAAATGAGTGTAATCAGTAAATAGCATTTTAACAAAGGTTTTCAATACAAACTCAATACACAAATACCTATTTCAAAGTTTAAAATTAACCTTTCATGAATGGTTAACTTTATAACCCTTATGAATGATGAAAATACAAAACTTTGGAAATATTATTATGAAATATTCTTAACATTGGTCCCATATATAACTCAAAGTTTCTCTTTGTTATTACATTTCAAACATGTGGATAATTTACTCTAGTATTCTCTTAAAACATTGTAATGACCTGAACTACCATAAATCCATATTGAAAACATGCGTGTTTCCTTATTCCAATGTATGGTCGATCCATTCCAAAAATCAAAAAATTATTTAAACTTAATCAATGATATCATAAACCACCTTTAATAAGTCCTTAATTAGTTCAAAGGTAATCTTCACCCTCCAATTTAATTATCCATATCTCACATATCATTATCCAAACGATATTATCTTTATATAAAGATAATATTGTTTTTTATCTTCACTTAGTAAAAATATCACATTATCATTAAATCAAATTATCTACCCATTGGAAACATTCAACATAAACATATAAATACCGATTAAAAAACATAAGTAGAACAATCCTTGTATATTTCATCATTCATATTACATAAATTTTTGAATACAAATACATATATCATTATTTATTCAACATTATAAAGAATCCATAAGAAAGATACATCATCATATTATTTAATACTTTTTTCCCATAAAATTTCATATGTAGTCTCATCATCAGTAGCAATATAACCATTACTCATACCACCTTGAGGATTCTATTCAAGAGATTTCCCCTTAGTACATTGATTTGAATAATGACCATTTATTCCACAAATAAAACACATAACCTTCAATGATTATTTATGGAGGCTAGTATTCTCATCTATTTCATTAACTGAACTATTAATTTTTTATTTATAGTAAACTACACTGTTTCTTTCTTTTCCATTGTAAAAACATCATCTAATTACTATAATAAATTCACTTAGGTGATTATTTCCACATTATTGACGTAAAGGAAACTGATTATTCTTTCCTCCATGGTCTCAATTACCAAAACTCTCATCTAAATCATATATTCTCTTCCTTAGAGAGTCTGAAAGTTAGTTAAGGTACATGTTGTTAATCGTGTTCCCAAAAAAAATCATTAGTCATGATAACAACATATTTCACTCTATTGATCATCCCACATGACTTATCACTATAAAATATTCCATCACATTCAATGTTAATCGAGATCCTTTTGGTTCTCGCCAATGACTAAAACTAGAAGTATAGTGAGACCATTACTTATCATACCAGAAAACCATATAGTCATGAAAAGAATTACTTATAAGATGTATAAATCATGACACCTTCCTTAATATCTGACACCCTAGGTTCATCCTAGGTTATTAATAGGTGTCATATATTAAAATCCATCATGATGGTTTGTAATGTTTTTTTTGAAAACAAAAATATTTTCCCCTGGGAGTGTTAAACCAGGTGTGTAGAAAGGATAGTTGTTGTGTAAAATATTACCTTGAGTGAGACCCAAAAAATCATGTCGGTGTTTTCACCCTTATGTAAATCTATTCTACAGACTCATCCACATGTATTATCCAGAAAGGGTTGTATTTATAGGAAACCACTCACTCTATCCTTTACCAATGTAACGCCCCAACCCCAGCTACCCAGAGTCGGTGCATTACTTCGTAACATTGGCATGATCACAAAAGATCAAGTCTCGAAAGACCGATTAGTTTAGTAGCCTTGGAAACACTAGATACATTAATAAACGTTACATTACATCATAAAGTGAAAAACTACAATAACAAAGTCTCCATAGTCCACACTCATATCCTCTTCTGACTATCCCTGCAGGTCATTCATAAAATACTTCTTCACATCCTGGAAAATATTAAAACATTGAAAGGGGTGAGCTCAGATTCTCAGTAAGGATAACAATATAGCGGAAGCTTTCATAAATAAATATAAACATTTAAGGCAATGTATAACTAAAACAAAAGCCTTTTAAACATGAACTTCAACATAATATGGAAAAAGTAAAATGAAATAATTCCATTTACTTATTCACATGGATATTCTACTGGTCGAATAATCACATGAAATATCAATAACCACTTTCATAATGATGGAATGCATAATGCCAGACTATCATAACCACACAGCCAAGGCCTCGTGCCAAGACCACAAATAATATTTTGTCAAGACCTCATGCCAAGACACTAGTTTGTCTCATGAGACCTGCCGATGCATCGAGGAGCTGTAGTAGGCTCCACCTGTCACTTATTAAGTCCAATTAATTCCTCATATTAATAGGTTTAAACATATCATAAACCATAACATAATCGTATCACATAAAACATGCATAAAGGAAACATAACATTTCCACATTTCAATCACAAGATATCAATACAACACATTGATATAATAAAAACACTTTCAAAACCATTTTCAATACCAAAATAAAAAGTTAAAACTTTGTATTTATTTTTCATTAAAAAAAGTTATGGCTTGTAGAGGAAGCCGACGCAAATAATGGTCACGGCAGTGGAGAAGTCGTTGTCGCCGCATACATAAGACAAAAACATTCCTTTTTTCGTTTAGTAAAACGCTTTGTAAAAAAAGATTCCTTTTTGAATAAAATTCAAAGTCAAAGGGGTTTATACACCGTATAAAAGGAAGTTGTGTATAAAACAAAATATGCCTCAATGAAAGGAGATTGAGACGAAGACCCTTACAAAGATAATTTTTTTAAATAAAGTAGATCTATTATGTGTATTCACTATAAGTACACATAAATAAAGTACAAATACAAGATAGGACATAATAATATCATGACATAATTTGAAAGTAGGAGATTAACCAAAAGAATAGAAATTGGGTTAAGAAGTTCCCTTACCTTGCGTCCTGTCTTGACTCGACCGTTCTTTAACCTCCTGAATAATAAACTAGAGTTAATTTATAATTTCTTAAGAAACTTTTTCAAGTTTTTTATTCCTTTTATATCACATATTACCATGTTATGAACATTATGTATTTATTTAAGTTAATAACGGTCGTTTTGTAGATCTTTGGTACTTGAGTCAAAAATAAACTTCTTATAATTACAAGTTGTTCATGTGGTGAAATATCCATTATATCCAGAATTATATTCATGATATATATATCATATATCTCATATATATCCAGTATATACATGCATTTATAATATTCCATAACGTTTAGAGGTAAGAAATGAAATGCATCGTTCATGGAGACGGTAAGTCGTACGTACGCATGAACGCTACTTTCATTTCTATTTTGTATTTAATGAAATAATAATGATATAAAGGTATATTATAATTCCAGTATAATATCATATATAATATCATTTACTCCATCCTTTATACATCCCACATATGGCATTAACGATTCAAATCACTTTGAGGGGGCGGTAGTCCGCACTTCCTAAAATGAAAATATCGCGTTTACCCATAATGGAAACAAGAAAGGTATGCCATAAATGAATAATAAAGAACCTTAAGTAAAACATAAACATATTATATATCATATATAAATAGAGTTACATCTTAATTTCCACCTTTGAAGGTGTTATATGAGTGTTGAACAATCATCGTTTCGTGAGGCAGAAATTCGCCATCCACAGAAACAGTATGTTCTTTAACCATTAGATGTAGGTGTGTGTAAGTTTAGCTCTAATACTTCTCATAACAAAATACTAGTATATTTACTATACTGGTTTTGTTACAAAATAAATGAATAAAAAGAGTTTAGGGGGTTGGATAAGCAAAATAAAACAAAATAACATAAGAGAAGACATTACCTTAAAATCGGGTAACTCTTTTGATTTGAGCCAAAGGCTTCCTTGGGAAGAATTATGCCCAAAGTGGGGCTTCTAGGAGTAAGGGAGGAAAGTTGAGAGAGTATTTGGGCAGAGGTTGGCCGAGCCCAAAGGCTTTGAAAGTGTGAGTAAGGTGGTAGTGGTGGGGGCCTTTTATAAGTGGAGAGGAGGGGCACTCTTGGAATGTCATGAAATGTTACTTTATTAAGAAATGATTTTCGGATTATAAAGGTGCCACAATGATATATTTCGAGTCTAAGTTGATAAGGGTTTGAAATATACTCATCAAATAGGTTTTTGACAAGTGTAAGCCTTGGATTTTACATTATTGTTTCATTTTATTTAAATCGTTAATTAATGAGGTAATCGCGGCATCATCATGGTGTCATAACTAATTTAAGTTATTTAATGTCTAAAAATTATAAAAAATTATCATGATGTAGGAAATCTTTTTATCTTTATAATGAATATTTATAGTCAAAAATATGACATGTATAACTCAATTTAAAAATTGTTTTAGTAAAACAACTTATGTTTGTGATATTTTTATTTTAACTTTAAATAAAAGTTATTTATGTCATTTTCCTACCAAAGTGGCTCCATGGGGTCCCCAAGTTGACCCATGTATTGTCTTGGTCGGCCATGACTCATCCAATAGAGGTAGGACAAGTGTAACGGTCATTTCATATTTTTATAATACCATTTTTACCTTAAATTTCACTAATTACCTTTAATCGCGATTAATTAAACTTAAAATTTACTATTCACCAAAAATTATTTTAATTCCATTGAACCACATTTTACTTCCTAATGACAACCATGTATGTTGGATTATTGAAAATCAAATCAAAGAAGTGGTAATATTTCATTTAAATGAAAAAAAATCAGTTATTTAACTACCACTTAGTGGTTTCACTATTCATCAAAAATTGAAGTTTTTCAGAACAATGCCAAAATTTCACCCTAAGCTATAATTGATATTCTGAATTCAAAAATGATGTCTATTTTAGAAAATTCCAAACATATAAGTTTCATTAATTAATTTTATAATTAATTCCCGTTGTCACAACAAATAGCGTGTTTTTTAGAAACAATATATATCAAAAGATTGATAATAGTTTATGTCCAATTTCAAAGTGAAATTAATTCTAATGACCAACATTGGATAAAATGGTAAAAATATATTCTAATTATACTTTAAAACCACTCAATAGTATAATTTATCACTATAAATTATTTTGATTAAAAAAGTTGTTTTTAAGTATTTTTCACTATTCATAAAAAATTGAAAGTTCTCAGAAAATTACAAAAAATTCAACTTAGGACAATTTCGATATTACGAATACAAAAATGAAGTCCATTTTGAAATATAAAATTTTTATAATTTTAAAAAGTGGTTATTACTATTCATAACGGCTACTTTGATTAGTCGCGGTGTTTTAGAACTCGAACTTGCGTACAATGCAAGCTATTGCATTATTGAAAGAGAGGCATATCGTGGAAGCTCGGGGTGTTACAACCAAAATTATAGTTTATTTTCCAAAATGTTAACTCATCCTCATAATTATCCTAAGATACATCCATAAAAATATCCTTATAAATATACATAGGTATATCACTAATTTTTTCCCATCCTAGATTCAAAAGGTTAATTAAACCTGTCTCTAATACCAAGTATAAAGGCAATAAATTTTCATACATTAACATTACATAACTTTTTAAAAATACATATAACATTATACAAACATACTCCCAAAGACCGTATTAGTTTAGTGCCTTTGGAATCATGTAAATGTAAACACTGATACATTATAGAGAGAAGTTATCTCCCAGTAGGTTCTCTAATACTAGAATCCCTCATAGAAATATCAAACATAATATGTAGCTTCATTTATTGGGGGACTAAAAACATAAAAATTGGTGATCTCAGATGCTCAGTATTTGTAAACAAGGGAGATATGAAAATATAATCTCGACCATAACCATATGAAAACATGATCAAAAAAATAGAAGATCATACCTAACATATCAATGATCATAAACATGAATCATGGAATAAATCGTGACATCTCAGAAGACATGAATCATAAGTAAATAAATAACATAATGCCTGAAAGAATAACATAAGAATAATAAATGTAATTTTGGTAGACACATAATCATATATAATTATTTCTATAGTGTTCAAGGAATCGATGACAAAACCATCTTAAGGGACAATGTTCTTTATTGAACTGGGTTAACACCCCATTACATCATTATATTACTGAACTATGTTCACTCCTCGATCCAACCCTGTAATAATGAATCGAGTTAATTTCTCATTCGATCCATGTAATACTAAACCATATTAATTTCTTGTTCTATCCATTTCAATGTTATGATATATAAATCCTCAGCCAATAAATCAGAGGTGGATATAGGTCACATCCATATCATAATGAAATCACACATACATGTTCCCCAAATTCATAATCAATCATATCATAAACCAAGAAACGAAATGGGTTTCATAGATGTGTAATAGTATCAAAAACTATGGAATATATAGGTTTCATAATTATTTTATCCAAATAATAACCCATGAAAAGAAGCGGGTTTTAAGGGCATATAACCCTTTTAAGAGAAACTGTTATGGTAAGGATCATTCCATCATAAGATAAACCATTCAAGAAATAAGATTAATGTAACCTTTGGATAATTTTCTATAAGGGCATGTGTAACATCAATATATGTCATAGTATATGGAAAAAACATGGAAAGATATTTTAAAAAAAAATCTTGAGGAAAACAGCATTATCTCTTTAACAAAGGCTTTTTAAAATAGAAAAACCTTTTGAAAACCATTTTCTCGAAAATAAACTTGAAAGCATATAAATAAATCATTTAAAAACAACTGGAGACCATTTTATTTGGGAATATATATAGAGAGATTGAAGAAAATTTGAAAACCATTTTCCATGAAAACATATAAAAGACATAGGAAAAAAAATTAAAAATCATTTATTTGAAAATACTTTACATACTTATAAATAATGCTTGAAAATAAATTGAAAACCATTTTCCAAGAAAAAAAATAAAATAATCTTGAAACATTATGAAAACAATTTTACTTTCAAATTTATAAAAGAATATGTAAAATATTATGAAAACCATTTTCATTGAAAACTTATAAAAGATTCTTAAAATCCTTTTGAAAAAATCATTTACTTGAAAAATTCTTTGAAAACATATAAAGAAATATTGAAAATGGTTTCAAACCATTTCATTTGAAATTAAATTTAAAAATATTTTACAAAAAATTAACCTTTTAAACATTCAATGGAATATTCACCAAAATGAATATGGGTAAATTCATACATGTTATACAATGTAAAAAGAAAATTCCTTTTGCACAGTAAAAAGGATAAAAAATGATGTGTTCAAATAGAGATAATAATATTCATTATAAAACATTGGTAAAATAAAAAATGGGTGAAACTTTATTGTAATTATTATACGATGATATTATAATATTCATGTAACCCTTTTTTAGAAAACATGGTTTTGAATGAACCTATATTTCAGACCTAAGAGAGGGTAAATTCGATCATTATTAAAAAAAATCTTAACTATATTATGTAAAAAATAGTAGAAAAATGGTACCAATAAATGAATAAATCATGAATAAACATTTTAGAAAAATACTCATGAATATTCATGCAATATTGATCATAATATTTCAATAAATAAAAAATAATAAAAACAATCTTGATAAATAAAGATATATTTTCAATAAATATTTACCACATGGTAACTTAGGATCATATTCTCCATGTAATAAAAGAAAACTACATGAAGCATAAAATATCATGAAAATAATTATATTCATGATATAACAGGTAAAATGGAAATATATACACCTAAAAAATAATTAAGGCGTATAAAAAAGCATGAGTCTCAAAGAAGGAAAATTGAGACAAAACTATTTTACAGATTTGTTAACTTTTGAATCTTAAAATCTGTGATAGAAATATCATAAAATGGATATGTAATTACCAAAAATTTAATTATACTAATCTTATAATTAATCCATGGGAAGCATACAACCCACACAAAAGGAATGGGTGGTGAATAAAGCATTTATCTCATGGAAAAAAAGTGTGATGAAATCCCCTTACATTGTTTCTTTACTCTCTTCATAAAAATACAAGATTCATTTATAACTAATTTAATTTTAGTATATATATTTAAAGATTAATATTCTTATATCTAACACAACATATGTCTTTATTATGACCTTATACTAACCTCCTTTTGAAAGTCCTATGATAAGGTTTCACTTTGGGAAATATTCACTTTGTTCTTCGCATGAGCCTTAATTTTTTTATATATTTGGACTTTATACATATATAATAATTTCCAGAATTTACACCATGATATAAATGAAATATATATAAATTATATTTGTTTTATAATAATATATATAATATGGATTTGTGGAATGTAATACACCGTTCATGGAGATGGTAATCCATACGTACACATGAATGTTATTTCTGTTCTTACTGTCGTATTGAAAGAAAGAATGAAAATGAAATATAAGTGTATATATATACATTATAATTAAATTAGAATTATTATTTCCTATATATCATATAATTTCAATAAACACATTCTTATACATTCCATGTAATGTGTGAATGAATCACATCGCTTTGAGTGGGCGGTAGTCCATACTTCCTCAAACGAAATTATCATATTTACAAAAAAATGGAATGTACAAAGATATATGTAGTGATATTATAAAATAATGTTAAATAAATAATAAATATAATTTATAAAAAATATAATTATATTTTCGATAATAATGTCTACCATTATAGGATGTAATAGAAAAAACGAACAATCATCATTTTGTGAGGCGACAGTTCACCATACACATAAATAGTATGTATATCACCCATTTGATGGAGGTGTATGTAATTTTAGGTCAAAAACTCAGAAAAAAACATATTTTTATATTCAAGATACTTATTTTTATAGAATCATGGAATAAATAGAGTGTAGGGGATGGATAATGAAAATAAAATAAAGGAGCTTGAGAGAAGATGTTACCTCTTAACCAGGTAACCCCTTTGGGTTTTTTCCAAAAGGCTTCCTTGGATTCCTTTGTACCCAAGGGGAGTCTTCTAGGAGTAAGGGAGGAATATTTGGAAGTTTATTGGGCATATATTGTCTGATAATAAGTGGTTTTATATGTGTGAATAAGATGGAGATTTTGTGGCCTTTTATAGGGAAGTGAAAGGACACATTTGGCATTTTTGGAAAAAAGTTAAGAGTACCCATGTTTGTAACCAAAAAAACCATACCAAACCAAACCAACTAAATAATTGAAGGTTATTAGACAAATCATGGACATATAATGGGTTTTGGGAAATTTTCTAGGTTTTTTGGTTCTTATATTTAATGCTATGAACATTATTAAATGAATTTTCCTCCTAATCATTATAATTAACTTTAATCACTTTCACTAATAATTTTAGTCAAAAACTAATTTTGCCTCATTAGAAAATATAAAATATTATAATTACACATATGAAACCTAGTTTTCTAAATTTTAATCTCATAAGTGGCCGAAATTAATTTAAATTTAATCCCACTGATGGGACGACACTATGGGGTTTTAAAGTAAAAATTATCAAATGTTTGCTAAGTTTTTATTTCCAATTTTAATATGAAACTTGTTACAACTACAAAAAATTATTTAATTCATACAAATATTATCTAATTAATAATTATAAAAAATTAAATTATAATTTAACCATATAAATATATTATATTAAAAAGACGTTTTGAATTATAATCCAGTATTTTTAACTATTTGATAAAAAATAAAACCCTACAGAAAAATACTAAAAATTTATCCTAAAATAAATTTTATATTTTAATTCCAAAAATAATGTTTTTTGCTATATTAATTCAATAAATGTTCCAAAAAATTTATTTAAAATGGGTTCCCATTATAGAATAATACTAAAAATTTATCCTAACCTAATTCAATTAATATTTTTTGAAACCATATATTTTCATAAGTTAGTTATCCCTTTTCATAACTACGAATTTAACCATTAGGTTATATTAAATTATATATATTAATTTTTTAATACTTATTCTTTCATGTTACACAATACATCGAGGAAATTCATTATTGCGTGTAATAAAAGATATCATTGGTTTTCTGTGTAGAGCAAGAAAAAATTTATGTTGTATATATTGCACGATTAACATGGTTTTTCATATAACATAATCTAAAAATTGTGCTTTAATATAAACTATTTTTAGTGTTGTGTGAAATGAAAAATATAAAAAAGGTTAAATTAATTTGAAAAAAATAATTCACACCAATTATTTTTTCCATTTTCTATATAAACCACTTTGAGAATGAGTGTGAACTATACAAAACCCGATATCCAAATTCTAAACAATATTACACCATTTGAAAATCCCATTCAAAATTAAATATTTTAAAATTGAAAGTCAAAAAATTGAATCCTAGAGTGGATGGCCACCCAAGAAATTCTAAAGTCACTTCACCATCATCGACATCGTCACATCACGCACCTTATCATCTCGAAACTATCTCCACTATCACATCCTCACATCGTTGTTGTCTTCATCGTCTACTTTTCCATTGACAACCACCATCACCAAAAACACTAGTTCCATCATCTAGTTGGATAAAATACGAGTTGCATCCACCATATTCATTAGCCAACATAACCGCAAAAAGAGCATACTCAAGCAGTTCACCTTGATACACCAACTACATCAACTCCAACCAATAAAATTCCATTGATGTCCAATGAATTGGACAAACACCAGAACCCCCCATCATCATCTTGAAATGAAATTTTCTTGCAAATGTACCCCAAAAAACTGCTGAGCCATCTGAGGAACCTGTCTCCATAGTCAATCCTCCCTAAAAAACATGAAACAAATTACACACCTCTAGCTGATGAGATTAATCAACAAAAAAGGAAATCCCAAATCATGTGTGAGGAGCCCAATAAGGAACAATGAAAACTGAAAAGGAGGAAATACATAAATGTGGATGAACAATATCTTCCATATACTTTAGGATGTCACAAAATCAATCATAACTAAAATTATTCCTTGGAAACATGTAACATATCATTACTATTTTATCAGGTATTCTGTTAACATCATCATGGTTCCGCCTCCTTTGAGATTAAGAGGATACCTATAGTGGTGAATTCAAATATTTTTTGGACTTTCACTAATAACTGTTCATTTCTATAGGTTGAAGAATAGTTATATGCTGTGTAACTATGATGCACACCATCTAATGTCTGTTGGATGAAATTCATAAGAGGGATCATGCTTTTAATTATGTTATGTTTGGAATGGTGGTTTCACATTTTGAATTCTTTAAATAATTTATTTTTAATCAGAGGCAACAGGTTAATCGGTATATGTGGATCATGGGGGTTATAACTCATGTAACTAGGTTACACATCGTGTAACGGCCCACGTAATGTTTCAAAAACAACATGCAACTGTTTTCTTTCAAATACTTTATTATTTATTCATGGATCTCAACCTAAGTTAGTTCCATGGTGTTTTTAAGACACTTAACCCCTTCTATATCAATCCTTTTGACACTCAATCTCTATTTTGGTTGTGGGTCACCTCTCCAGGTAAGTAACCAGTTCCTTCCATCATTTTCATTGATCATAGTATCAATGTTGGGTGATTTAATTGGATATGTTAGTCTAAGGTGGTTAATTATTCATGGTTTGTTCCTAGATCTTTTGTGTGATATAGTTACTGAGGCCTTTCTTACTTTGTTCAATGTTCAATGGGAATTCTCCTTTGAGGTATGTAAGATTCCACTCTTTTGCTGACCCCTTGTCTTCTATATTGAATCAATCTTCATGTGGATTTAATTCTAGGGAATTTTTTTGATGTTGTTGAGTTTAGTTGATTTTTTATTCCATTTTAGGATTGTGAAACCTTTGTTATGAGGTAGGTGGTTACATCTCTAGCCTATTTTGATGAACCTGATTTTTTCTTTATAAACTATTTTGTATATTGAAATTGGCATGATAGTATTGTCTGTGTTAAAAAGGGTTTCTAATGAAAAATGGATTTCCCCTTGTTATTGATAAATGGATAGAAAATATGTATTTTTAGAGAAATTCAATGGAATTTTTGAAAATTTTTTGGTAACACCCCAAGATTCCATGGTACGTTTCCCTTGAATAATGTAATAGCTTGCATTGTATGAAACTTCGAGATTCTAACACACCACGACCAATCAAAGTAGCTGTTATGAATAGTAATACCCACTTTTTGAAATTTAATAAATTTTATTATTCAAATTGGACTTCATTTTTGGATTTTTAATATCAAAATTAGATTAGGGTGAATTTTTGGTATTTTTCTGAGAACTTCTAATTTTTGATGAATAGTAAAAAATACTAAACTTTAATTAGAAACAACTTTTTTAATCAAAATAATTTACAGTACTAAATTATGATATTGAGTGGTTTTGAAGTATAATTAGAATATATTTTTACTATTTAATCCAATGTTGGTCATTGGACGTAATTTCACATTTAAACTGGACATAAACAAGTGTCAATCTTTTAATAGTTATTATTTCTTAAAAACGCGCTTTTTATTTTGACAGCAGGAATTAATTTTAAATTAATTTCTGCAACTTATGTGTTTTGAATTAGGAAAATGGATTCCATATTTGGAATCAGGATGTCCAAATTATGTAAATAGGTTACTTTTATTTTTAGATATTTTGAATAATTACTTCGGTAAATATTTTATTTACCATGGTTAAAGGGTAAATCTGATAAATAAGGGTAAAAAATAATATTATAATAATATTAAATTACCCTAAAACGTGTCCTAACCCTATTGGATGAAACATTTCCAACCATTTGAATCCTTGGGTCGATTTTGGGAGCCCATGGAGCCACTTGTAAGTGATAATGACACTTTATATTAATTAAGTTAAAGTAAATACAAAAATGACATAATCATATATCTTTTAGTAAAACAATTTTTACATAGGGTTATATATGTTATCAATTAGACTATAATTATTAATTAGAAATATAAAAATATTTCCTACATAATTTTATTTTATTTATAATTTTTAGACATTGAATAATTAAATTTATTTATGACACAATGATGATGCAGTATTTTCCTTATTAATAAAAGAATCAAATAAATGGTATTATAAATGTTAAAATAAATATAATTTGAAATTTTTGATGCCATACAAGAATTTTATAGGTTAATATTACAAGTTAGGGTTGGTTATATGAGTTTTTTTCGAAGTAATAATTCTTTTATTAATTTAGAAAAAACAAAATACCAAATAGTTTCAAAATTGACATAAAAGAGTTTTTAAAAAAAATATTATATTATTAATTGATATTATATTCCTAAAAATCTAAGGTTCGGAAAAAATAGTTATATAATGATAGGTGTATAATTAATGAACCACTTGGGGTTCTCTTGGAAGTTTATAGTAAGTTTATTAACCATATAATATAAAAACACAAAGAGACATGGTAAATGTCAAACTATTTAACTAAGAGTTAAATATAAAAGATAAGGTTAATATAGTGACCCAAACCTCTCTAAACCCTATTGGTTGGGAGGTTTTAGACCCATCCCCACCTTAGAATTTAAATAATTCATTTTTGAGATATTATAAACCGAAAATTATTTTATTATAAAATAATATTTCTCGCTATTCCTAAGGTGCCCCTCATCCCTCTTATAAAAGGGCACTCCCCCTTCTCTATAATTCACACCTTCAAATCCATTTGGCTCGACCAAAACCTACCCAAATACCCTCTAAAATGTCCTCTCTTCATCCTAGATGCCTTACTTTAGTCAGAAAGCCAACCTAAATAGCCCTTTTGATCTAATCAAAAAGAAGAACCCGAAGAAGAGGTAAATATTCCATCACCTCTTTCAAGTTCCTTTCTTATCCCACTTCTTCTTTCTTTGTTATTTCCATTCTAAAATAATAAATACAGTATCTTATATATACTATAATGTTATTATAAATATGGTACAACCATATTCATTATTCTATCCATCCTTTGAACATGTCACCATACGTGTGTGTGTACGGCTTACCGTCTCCACGTCGTGGCGTAATTGTTATTCAATGCATTATTATTTGGATGGGTATAATAATGATGTATAATTGATTTAAATAATAAATATAACATGATAATTATTCTGTATATATGATATACCATCCAATTTTATATTATTTCAATATCAAAATAATGATATTGTCGCTCGTGTGTACGTACGGATTACCATCTCCACGAACGCGATGAGATTCATTCCCCATCATATCCATTCAAGACTAATTTTCATTACATGATTAAAAATAATTTTTAAAGACTTAATTTCATTCTTAATTTTAATAATATACATCCTATCCATAACAAACATTACTTACATAACAAATCATATAAAGGAAAACGAATCATTTAACACCCAAAACGATGATACTACTAAAATATTATTAACAAAGTATTATTAGAAGATCATATATGATATAATATTAATGTATATGGTTTTTTTATAATTTAATAATAATTATTTAACCATTATATAGAAGTTTAACCTACCCTCGACTAAGGAAAAGTACAAGGTAAGGGTTAATTTCAGAATCTCTTTATTATCCGAGGTTGTTTTTACGTAATTATCTACTGAGGCATATTTATTATCCATGTCCATGTTTCATAAAATAGTTTTCAAAGGGATTATTTTAAGGGAATTTTTACTAAAACATCATTTTAAATGTTTTAAAGATTTATTCTTCTAAACCATTCTCATTAATGTCCATGTTTTCAAAATGGTTTTAAGGATTTATTTAAATGGAAATGAATATTTTAAAATTTTAATTACTTTCAAAAGTTTAAAATTGGTATGGGACACATTGATTCAAAGATGTATTTAAATGTATTCCTTTCTAAATTTTGTGACATTTAAATGTTTTCTTGAAAAATATATATTTCTATCAAAGAGTTTTAAAAATCATTTTCAACCATTTCAAAATCCTTTAATGTATTTTAAACTTGTTTGAAGTTGATTTATTATGATAAAAATCTTCCATATTGTATTGAAGGTTTTATGATATGTTTGAATGTGGATGTGTTATTTTTATACCATTCATGGTTTATGGGTAAAGTATTGACATTTCGTATTCCAATTTTAATACAAATGTTTATGTTTTTTTAAACCTTTTCATATGAGGAATGCATTGGACTAAGTAAGTGACGGGTGGAGCCCGCTATAGCTTCTCGATGCATCGGTAGGTCTCATTAGACAAACTAGTGTCTTGGCATAAGGCCTTGAAAAAATCTTATTTGTAGTCTTGGCACAAGGCCTTGACTATGTGGTTATGAAAGTATGGCATTATGCATTCCATCTTTATAAAAGTGGCTATTGATGTTTCATGTGATTATTCGACTAGTAGAATATCCATGTGAATAAGTAAATGGAATTATTTGATTCTATATTTTCTATATTATTATGAAGTTCAATTTTAAAAGGATTTTGTTTTAGTTTTATACATTGCCTTAAATTTTTATGCTTATTTATGAAATTTTCCGCTATATTGTTATCCTTACTGAGCATCTGAGCTCACCCCTTTCTATGTTTTATTTTTCCCAGGATGTGAAGAAATATATTGTGACTGACCTACAGGGATAGTCTATTGGATCTTAGTGTTCATTATGGAAACAATTTTGTTGTAGTTTTCCATTTTATGATGTAATGTAAACCTTATGAATGTATCTAGTACTTCCAAGGCTACTAAAATAATTGGTCTTTGGAGACTTGATCTTTTGTGATCATGCCAATGATACATAATAATGAACCGACTCTGAGATTCTGGGGTTAGGGAGTTATAATTGGTATCATAGAAAGTTTAATAAAAACCTTGGAAACTATATGTAGATAAACTCTAATTAGAGCACATTACCCTAAGATAGACTTTGAGGATTAGTATAGAAGAACTTCCTAGAATTTTGTTAATGTAGAGATTTTGTGAGTTTTCAAAGCAATAAATCCCTGTCTAGATACGAGAAGGTAGATGTGGCTCTGGCACAGATGTACCTAGGGGTAAAACCCGAAAACACTGCTTTGAGCTAGACTCGAATGGGAACTGGTGCACGACAACGTGCCTTGTTGCACTCTTGGTTACGACACTCCTGGTGGATATGCTTAGGATAAATCTCATTTTCTTTACAAAACATTATGAAGGGTTTATGAGTATATACTTCCTCAAAGAAAACATTTTTATGATTATAGGTTATATTCATAAACTTTTCAATTTATGTTAAGTGTTTTACAAGTTTGGGATTATGTATTGCGATTCATAAACTAATCTAGTGTATTCCATTATTTAGAAATGGGGCCTAGTGGAAGGAATGGAAACTGTATCAATGTGCATAATCCATGTAGGGATTTCCCTCCTATTCAAGATAATTATAGTGGAGCTGGTGATGCAACTGGTGCTGATCAGCTTATCACCATACTAGGACAACTCACTGAGGTTATGAATAATAACCTAACTCGTATGGAACACCCTGATCCACAACACGGAGGATCAATGTTAGACCGCTTCATGAGGCAACAACCACCAACATTCAATGTTAGTACAAATAAATTGGTAGTTAAGCAATGGATAAGTTTCTTAGAGAAAATATTTCATGATTTGGGGAGTAGAGAAAGGGAAAAAGTTGTCATGGTAGTTTATCGCCTCACGGGAGATGCTGATCAATGGTGGTCATTGATTAAAAATACAAAGGAAGATGAAGAAGTATCAAGTATGAAATGGATGGAGTATAAAGAGATTTTCTTAGAAAAATACTTTCCTCATGACCATCGAGCAGATATGGGAAGACAATTTCTGAGTCTGAGGAAAAAATAGGATGAGAATGTCACAAAGTATGAGGATAACTTTAGAAGGTTATCAAGGCATGCAGAAGATTATATACGTAGCCCAAGGAGTAAGATTTATTATTTATTTGATGGGTTAAAACCATTTCTACATCAATCATTAGTCTCACAATCTTTCTCAATATATGAAGATATAGTCTCATGTGCTATCAATACAGAAAAGTAATTCTCTAAATCTTATGACAATAAAGTAAAACAAGAGAAGAAGAGAACGGTAGAGTAAGAGACAGATAAAGGGAAAAGGGGAAAGAAGGATTTTCTATTATGTGATAATTGTGGGAAGAAACACCCTGGTACTTGCCTAAAAACAATGGGATTTTGTTACAAATTTGGAGAAAAGGATCACCAGGCTCGTGATTTAAGGGAAAGAAAGAGGTTGTCAATGTTGAATGCTACAATTGTAGAGTAATGGGGCATTATGAAAATTAATTTCCTAAGCGTCAGGGAAACTTACCTTAGAAAAGGCCAAGGGATCAAGGCCAAGCTTATGTGGTTACTACAGTTGAAGTGTAATATTTAATGTATTTGTGTTTTTGGACTCAAGGATTATATTTTGGTTATAAGAATAATGTGATATATATATATATATAAGGATTTTATTGTAGTACTTGTTTTTTTAATTAAGGTTTTAATATGACTAAGGTAATCATATTTTCAGTATGTGACAATAAGATAAAATTTACTGTTTTTGTGAATCTGATGTTACAATTGATTTTTGAATTTAGATACGTTTTACAGAGAGTCTGGAAAGAGGTACTTTGGATAACTATAATGTTTGGAATGGATTAATTTGAACTTTCGATAGCATTATTTAAGGTTAAAACATTTCTTATGATTATTTTTTGAATATTATGATACTATAGTTTTAGGAAAAGGACAACCTGCAGGTCAGGCGATAACTCGTTGCGTCGGACAAAGCTGTAGGAATCGAACCCACAACCGTAGTGTGACATGCCTTTATTACCTACCACTAGCCTATAGGAAGTCCCTGGTTATTACAAAAAAAATCTTCATTTTAATGGTATGTGTTAATATTTGGAACCTTATACGATTAGGATAAATATAATATTTTTGAGTTCTATTATCTTTTGGAGTGAAAGATGAGTTTGTGGTAGAAATTAGTTGAAGGATGAAACTCTACTTGTCAAGTATATATATATATATATATATATATATATATATATATATATATATATATATATTTATTTATTTATTTATATCTTTATCTTATTCTATGAAGAAATTAAATCATAAACTTTAGGTAAGGGATATTAAAACAAAAAATGTGTTATCCTAATACCATGTGTTTTGTTGAACTGGTGATATTTTAAATCATCATAGATTGAGGGCTTTGAGACCCTCAATTTTACACTTGTTTGTGATTGATGGCCTCAATCACTCCCTATAAATATTTACATTTTTCCTCTAATTATGTGTCTATAATTTCCACCAATGTTCTCCTATTTGAAACCCTAATTTGGTGGTGACATTCTCATTTTCCTTTCCCTCTTATTAAAACTAAATTTTATTAACCCTATTTCCGATGTGGGTTTTCCACAAAGGTATTTTCTATTTTCAACCTTTTATTTTTGAAGAACAATTTCAAATTATGAGGATTAAATTATTTGAAGGAGGGTAGAATGTAACACCCCAAGCTTCCACGGTATGTTTCCCTTGAATAATTAAATAGCTTGCATTGTACGCAACTTCGAGATTCTAACACACCGCGACCAATCAAAATAGTTGTTATGAATAGTAATACCCACTTTTTTAAATTTTATAAATTTTATTATTCAAATTGGACTTCATTTTTGGATTCGGAATATCAAAATTAGCTTAGGGTGAATTTTTGGTATTTTTCTGAGAACTTACAATTTTTGATGAATAGGAAAAAAATACTAAACTTTAATTAAAAACAACTTTTTTAATAAAAAATAATTTATAGTGATAAATTATTCTATTGAGTGGTTTTAAAGTATAATTAGAATATATTTTTATTATTGAATCCAATGTGGGTCATTTTACGTAATTTCACATTTAAATTGGACATAAAAAGTATCAATCTTTTGACAGTTATTATTTCTTAAAAACACGCTTTTTGTTTTGACAGCGGAAATTAATTTTAAATTAATTTCTGCCACTTCTGTGTTTTGAATTTAGAAAAAATTGATTCCATATTTAGAATAGGGATGTACAAATTGTGTAAATAGGTAACTTTTATTTTTAGACATTTTTAATAACTACTTTGGTAAATTTTTTATTTACCATGGTTAAAGGGTAAATACGGTAAATAAGGGTAAAAATAATATTATAATAATATTAAATTACCCTAACACGTGTCATAACCCTATTTTATGATACATTTCCGACCATGGGCATCCTTGGGTCGATTTTAGGACCCCATTGAGCCACTTGTAAGTGACAATGACACTTTATATTAATTAAGTTAAAGTAAATACAAAAATGACAAAGGCATATATCTTTTAGTAAAACAATTTTTACATAGGGTTATATATGTTATATATTTGACTATAAATATTAATTAAAAATCTAAAAATATTTCCTACATAGTGTTATTTTATTTATAATTTTTAAACATTTAATAATTAAATTTATTTATGACACAATGATGATGCAGTATTTTCCTTATTAATGAAATAATCAAATAAATAGTATTATAAATGTTAAAATAAATATAATTTGAAATTTTTGATTCCATACACGAATTTTTTAGGTTAATATTACATTTTAGGGTTGGTTAGATGAGTTTTTTTAAAATTAATAATTCTGTTATGAATTTAGAAAAAACAAAATAACAAATAGTGTCAAAATTGACGTAAAAGAGTTTTTAAAACAAATATTATATTATTAACTGATATTATATTCCTAAAGATATAAGGTTTGGAAAAAAGACTTATATAATGATATTTTTATCATTAATGTACCACTTGGGGTTTTCTTGTAAGTTTATAGTAAGTTTAATAACCATATAATATAAAAAAACAAAGAGGCACGGTAAATGTCAAACTATTTAACTAAGAGTTAAATCTAAAAGATAAGGTTAATATAGTGACCCAAACCTGTATAAACCCTATTGGTTGAGAGGTTTTTGACCCATACCCACCTTAAACTTTAAATAATTCATTTTTGATCCATTATAAACAGAAAATTATTTTATTATAAAATAATATTTCTAACTTTTCCTACAGTGCCCCTCATCCCTCTTATAAAAGGGCACTCCCCCTTCTCTCTAATTCGCACCTTGAAATCCAGTTGTCTTGGCCAAAAACTCCCCAAATACCCTCTCAACTATCCTCAATTCATCCTAGATGCCTTAATTTTGTCATAAATCCATCCTAAGGATCCCTTTTGATCAAATCAAAAGGAAGAACCCGAAGAATAGGTAAATATTTCATCACCTCTTTCAAGTTCCTTTCTTCTCCCACTTATTCTTTATTTGTTATTTTCATTATAAAATAATAACTCCAGTATATTCTATATACTTTGTTGTTATTATAAATATGGTACAACCATATTCATTATTCTATCCATACTTTGAATGACATGTCACAATATGTGCGTACGTACGGCTTACCGTCCCCACGTCGTGGTGTAGTTGTTATTCGATACATTATTATTTGGATGGGTATAATAATGATGTATAATTGATCTAAATAATAAATATAACAATATAATTATTATTTATATCTGATATACCATCCAATTATATATTATTTTAATATCAAAAGAACGATATTGTCGCTCGTGCGTACGTACGGATTACCGTCTCCACGAACGCGATGAGATTCATTCCCCATCATATCCATTCAAGACTAATTTTCATTACATGATTAAAAATAATGTTTAAATACTTAATATCATTCTGAATATGAATAATATACATCCTATCCATAACAAACATTACTTACATAACAAATCATATAAAGGAAAACGAATCAGTTAACACCCAAAACGATGATACTACTAAAATATTATTAACAAAGTATTATTAGAAGATAATATATGATATCACATTAATGTATATGGTTTTTTATAATTTAATAACAATTATTTCACCATTATACATGAGGTAAACCTGCCCTCGACTAAGTAAAAGTACAAGGTAAGGGTTAATTTCACAATCTCTTTATTATCCGAGGTTGTTTTTACATAAGTTTCTACTGAGAAATATTTATTATACATGTCCATGTTTCATAAAATAGTTTTCAAAGGGATTATATTAAGGGATTTTTGATAAAACATCATTTTAAATGTTTTAAAGATTTATTCTTCTAAACCATTCTCATTAATGTCCATGTTTTCAAAATAGTTTTAAGGATTTATTTAAATGGAAATTAATGTTTTAAAATGTTAATTACTTTCAAAAGATTCAAAGTGGTATGGGAGACTTTGATTCAAAAATGTCTTTAAATGTATTTCTTTCTAAATTTTTTGACTTTTAAATGTTTTCATGAAAAATGTATATTTCTCTCAAGGAGTTTTACAAATCATTTTCATCCATGTGAAAATCCTTTAATGGATTTTAAACTTGTTTGAAGTTGATTTATTATGATACAAATATACCATATTGTATTGAAGGTTTTGTGATATGTTTGACTGTGGATGTGTTATTTTTATACCATTCATGGTTTATGGGGAAATTATTGACATTTCGTATTCCTATTTTAATTCAAATTTTTGAGTTATGTTTATACCTTTTCATATGAGGAATGCATTGGACTTAGTAAGTGACGGGTGGAGCCCACTCAAGATCCTTGATGAATTGGTATCTCTCATGTGACAAACTAGTGTCTTGGAACAAGGCCTTGAAAAAATCTTATTTGTAGTATTGGCACAAGGCCTTGACTATGTGGTTATGAAAGTCTGGCATTATGTATTCCATCATTATGAAAGTGGCTATTGATGTTTCATGTGATTATTAAACTAGTAGAATATCCATGTGAATAATTAAATTGCATTATTTGATTCTATCTTTTCCATATTATACTGAAGTTCAAGTTTAAAAGGCTTTTGTTTTATTTTTATAAATTTTCTTAAATGTTTATGCTTATTTGTGAAAGTTTCCGCTATATTTTTATCCTTACTAAGAATCTGAGCTCACCCCTTTCTGTGTTTTATTTTTCCCGGGATATAAAGAAGTATATTGTGACTGACCTGTAGGGATAGTCTATGGGATCTTAGTGTTGTTTATAGAAACAATGTTTTTGTAGTTTTCCATTTTATTGTGTAATGTAAACCTTATGAATGTATCTAGTACTTCCAAGGCTACTAAACTAATCGGTCTTTCGAGACTTGATCTTTTGTGATCATGCCAATGATATGTAATAATGCACTGACTCTGGGATTCTGGGGGCAGGGAATTACAGTTTTGGATTGGTTTTCAATGCATCAGAATTGTTTATGAAAAAGAGGAAATGGGTTATTTTGGGTAATTAGGTAGAATGATTTTTTTGGGACTATCATCCATTGTTTTTTTATTATCATTGAGGTTTGTATTTGGTCTTTCCTCTGTTCCCTAGGATGATTGTTCTAGGATACTGATAATTACATTTTGGGGGGTTTTACTCATGTAGTATTCCACTTAGTCCTAGGCCCATTGTTCTAGGATTGTAATTTTTCACTTGATTGATTGTAGTATGGGTAGTCTATTTCCTAGACCTATAGTATTCCTTGGTGTTGTGATACATGTTCTTTTTTTTGTATTTCATGGATTTCTGAGTTAGCCATGATATGAATTTTTATGCTTGTGGAAAAATATTTGGAAAATGTGATTTGAAATTTATATAACAACTTTTGTTAAGAATTGTGGAGAAAGGGAAATTCTTACCATGTTTTATATAAAACTAATTTACTGCTTATCATGCAATGTTTTATTTAAAATGAGAATACATGAATTTTTTTATATAAAAACTTATTACGGAAAACCTAGGTGGGATCCTACTGGGTATGTTAGCTCACACCTTATGTACCTCTTTGGTTGTGTTCAGACCTTTTTTTGTCATCCAGTATAGAGAAAGGAAAGGTTACGTGGTGAGGCAGTGAGGTATGTGTCAGCTGGTTGGGTATCCTGTGGTGAGATTTTGGGATTTATTCCATGTTATCATTTGGAGTAGTTATTGGTTTAGTTCCTTAAAATTGGAGTTGTCCTATGGAGTTTTAGCTACTTTTTTATTGTATGTTTTCTCTATTTTATTATAGTTATGAAATATATATCTTGTTCATCTTAAGTTATTTATTTTTGTTTAGAACTTATATTTCATGTGTTTGATCAAGTTGGGAGAAATCATTTCCTCTATTATGTTGTTCAATGCCTGAGTTCTGTTCACTCTCCTATGGGGATTGAGAACAACCTTTGGGTATATAACGGAATGGGTTGGGTGTCGGGTTTGAGGGAAACTGAGGTCAGTTCGTTAAAATTTGGTATCAATGGAGCTATTTACTCAAGAGTCATTGTCTTGGGATGTCTGTTAGACTAGAGAGAGGATTTTCAAGACTTGAGAGTTGTGTTACGATAAGTTCCTTCCCAGCACATGTCATAACAAGACTCAATTTTCCATTGGATGTTGGGATGTGTTTATATAGTATTGGTTTTTGTTATAAAAATTTCAAATTTTTCTTATGGGGTTTCTAGTTCTAACTGAGATTTGTTTTGTTGTTTGATTTTTCTTATGTTTTTGTGTGCAGTAGTATGCCTTTGAGATATCTTACATGAGTTCCTCCGGAAGTTGAAATTGATGCTCCTCAAGGGAACCCACCTATAGATAATAATCTCATTGTGACTATAGTACGGGTAGATCGTAATTTTGATCAAGGTGTACCAAGAGTTCAAAACACAATGGCTGAGGTATAACTAGGAGTTGGAGGAGAGAGGTATGTATATTCTGGGAGTTCTTCTGTGAGAATCCACCATATTTTAAAGGAATGACAGAACCTCAAGAGGCATATGACCAGATGGATAAGATTGATAAAAACATCGACTTTTTGGAGACACCTGAGAAAATTAGGGAGATTTGTGTAGCATTTAGACTCAATGGATCCATCATGCGATGGTGGGATTATATGGTCCAATCATATAGACACTTGGGATTGGGTTGGAAGGGTTTCAAAACCATATTATTTCAATAGTTTTTCCTAGAGTCCTTCATACTGTAAATGTCTCTAGAGTTCCTCTATTTACAATTGGAAGAGTATTCAGTGTGGAAATACACCAATCATTTTTTTTTAGCTTGTTAGTTTTTCCCCGAACATGATCAATAATGGCCAGCTAAAGGATCTGAATTACCTACAGGGTTTACGGCTGGATATCATATCACATGTGTTTATGCTGAATCATTCTACCTATGCGTAGATGGTAGACAAAGCTATGATGGCAGAAATGAATATGGTAGGAAATATTTTATTTTCCACCTCTTCTCTTCCAAAAGTTGGCAGCTTCAGTGGTGCGTATGGGAAGAAGAGGTAGTGGCAAGATCATCGTAGGAGTAGTGGAGGCATGTCTCAACAGCGAGCCTCCTTTGATTGTCTGTTATAGTGTGTAAGGTTCCTCCGACTAGCTATCAGTTGGGAAAGGGAGGAAACACCATATATTCTTGTCATATGCTCGTGAAGATGTGCAATAGCTGTGCACGCATTGGTCACTAACATATCATCTATCAAGATATGACTATGCTTTATTATGTCCAGGGTTAGTTAGCTCCAAAGGATACTGCGGTGCAGTCAAAAGATTCATAGACTACAGGTCTCCAGCCATAGGCCTCAGAAGTGAAGCATTTTCATGTAGTAGTTGAGTGTCAAATGGTAGTAAATGCATGTCTGAACATAATTAGAGGTACTATCCTTATTTCATATTTATCGATAAATTATTTATGTGATACTAGTGAATCTCAATTGTTTATATCTGAATGTTTTTTGATGTTCTTAAACATACAACCAAACTTATGTCCTTTGAAATGGAGTTAGTGACACCTCTTAGTATGAGGAAAGAGTAGGGTTTTAGGATTATTTATTGTTCATTAATGATAGTTGATACAACGTTGGTCTGTATATTCTCATCATTGATTTGGATCAGTTTGATGTCATCATTGGTATGGATTTCTTTGTCACTCATCGAGATGATATTGATTGTTATCATATGTGTGTTTCATTTCATGATGTCGATGGGATCACTCATGTGTATCATGGATAGTGGGATAATAGATCAGGTCATGAAGGGCCTTCCTACCAAGATCTCATTAGTTTTTTGTCTGCTAATGTGTTTGATCCTGATGTCGTATCTCCTATTGTTTATTTTCCTATTGTTTTCTGAGATATTCTTGACATTTTCCCAAACAACTTCTCTAGTTATCCTTCAGAGAGAGAGGTAGAGTTTATGATTGACTGGGTCCTAGGTACGTGGATGAAATCGATACCTTCATATCGTATGGAACCAATGGAGCAGAAAGTGCTCAAGATTCAATTGGAAGACCTGTTGGAAAAGGTTTCATTCTCCCTATCATTTCTCCTTGCTCATCCCTAGTGTTATTTTCTATGAAATAATATGGTTCACTTCATTTATTTGTGTACTATTAAAATTTAAACCAGGATATAGTTAATGAAAAATATCATTTTCCTCATGTCGATTATCTATTTGATTAGTTGATGGGGAAAACGTGGTTTTCAAAAATCGTTCTTCAGTTGGGTTATCATCATCTTAGTGTTCAGGATTCTGATATACTAAAGAAAACATTTAGGAGAAGGTATGGCCATTATGAATATCTCGTGATACCTTTTTTTACTAACTCTCTTGTGGTTTTTATGGTTTTAATGAATAATATATCACATCAATATCTTGACACTTTTGTGGTAGTGTTCGTGGATGATATCCTGGTTTATTGAAAATATGAAAGTGATAACAAGCACCATTTGAGTTTGGTTTTGGAAATTTTGAGAAGTCAACATTTATATGGAAAGATTTAGAAATTTAATTTCTATATTTAAGAAGTGAACTTCTTAGGGAACAGAATTCTTGAACATGGATTATCAATTGATCCAAAGATGGTAAATGGTGTTTTTTTCATGGAAGGAATCATGGAATGTATTTGAGATATTATGATTCCTTGGTCTTACAGTATACTACCAATGATTTGTCAATGAATTCTCTAAGTTGGAATCTCCTTTGATTACTCTTACCAAGAAATTGGTGAAATTAACCTATGATGCAATGATTTGTAATTCTTTTGATGAACTGAAAAGGCTTATAACACCACCTTTTATTCTGATCTTACCTGAGCCTGGTAATGGATACGTGGTGTTTTTTATGCTTCGACTACTAGTTTGAGATTTTATTTTATGTAGGATGACCATGTGGTATCGTAAAAATCTCATCATCTTAGACCACATGAAAAAATTACCCCACTCATGATTTAGAGATTTTGACAGTCATGCATGCACTTAAGTGTTAGAAGCACTATCTTTTTGGGGAAAGGTTCATGGTCTTCTTTAATCATAAGAGTTTAAGTTATATCTTCTCTTAGAAATTATTGAATCTCAAATAGAGGTAATTGGTAGAATAACTTCAGATGTTTGACGTCGATATCACATACACCCCAATAAAATGTGAATGTTGTTGCAGACGCTCTTAGTAAGAATGTACCACCACAGGTTGTCCTGGAATTGATGGAGGAGTGTAACATTATAGGGATTTTCTCTTAGTTGCATGTAAATTCATAGGAGGATGTTTCAGGAATGATTATATCTAATGGTTAGTTATTATCATCTCTCTTGGATTCTATCTTCTAGAGTCAGTAGTAGGATGATGAGTTTCAGAAGACTTGAGAAAACCTTTATCATGGGGAGACTAATTCTGGGTGGTATATTTCGTCAAATGGTATGCTTTACTTTAGGAAAATGATTGTAATCAATGAATCTATGAGTACATCGGTAATATTTTATTACCCCATATATTTATGGTCATTTAATCTAGAAACTACAAGGATGCATTATGAAACGAGGCGGTGATACTGGTGGTTATGTATGTAGCATGAGAACAAAAATTTTGTGTCTCGATGTTAAACTTTCTAATAGATAAAGGTCAAGCACTTGAAATCCTATGGTTTTATTCAACCTATTTCAGTGAAAATTTGGACATGTGATCACGTATCCATGGATTTTTTTTTGGATTACCACATACTCCCTAAGGGAGGAATGTTGTCTGGGTGGTTGTTGATCGATTGACAAAGTCTGCTCATTTCATTCCAATCAAGGATACTGCTAAGGTTTAAGATGTAGTTAAGCTGGATGCGCAAGATATTTTGAGGTTACATGGGAGTCCTTATTCCATTATTTCAAATAGGGATCATAGTTTTACCTAGAGATTTTGGTGCATTCTTCATGAGTTGATGGGAACTCAGGTCTAGTTGAGCATAACTTTCCATCCACAGACATATGCTCAAACGGACCGAGTAATTCAGATTCTAGAGGATATGTTATGTACTTGTGTCTTGGATTTTATAGGACTGTTTCATATCCATCTATGACAGGTTGAGTTTGTTTACAACAAAATTTGTCAGTTATCAATCAGAATAGATCCTTTTGAGGTGTTTTATGGTCGCCTATATAGATAACCTCTTTATTGGGTTGAGGTGATTAATTTATATTTAGTTGGGACAAGTTTTGTTAAGGAATTGTCCATGAAGATTCAGGATGTACATAGACGTCTGTTTACAGGCCATAGTTGATAGAAATCGTATCCGGATTAGCGTCATCTACCTTTATAGTTTTCCATAGGTGTTTGGGTGGTCTAGAATGTTTATCCTCAGTTGGGTCACCGCTGACTGGGGAATCTGGGAAAGTTAGCTCTGAGGTATGTTGGACTATTTGAGGTCAATGAGCAGCTCATACAGGTTTCTTATCAGTTATAATTTCTTTTTCATTTGATAGGTATTCATGATATTATACATATATCTTAGCTAAGGAAATATCACCCTAATCCCACCAATGTTCTGAGTTTGGAATGAATTGAGTTAGAGATAGATTCTTCTATTCTGGGGAAACCGATTGAGATTGTTGACTCTCTAGTGAAAGACTTGAGTTGGAAGTTAATTCTATTATAGATTTATACCAATAAGGATTAAATTCTCATGAAACCTGGGAACGTGAATATTTGAAGAGGGAGCGGTGGCCTCATCTCTTTCTGTAGATTACATCTACCACATGACTTCTTTGGGATGGAAATTATTTATGGTGGGAATTTTGTAACATCCCATTACTATTTTATTAGGTAATACCTTAACCTCATCATGGTATTCTCCTCCTTTGAGATTAGGAGGATACCTATAATGTTGAATTAAAATATTTTTTGGACTTTCACAAATGACCATTTGTTTCTGTAGGCTGGGGAATAGTTACACATCATGTAACTATGTTTCACACCATGTAATGTATACAGGATGCAAGTCCTGGGAGGGATCACACTATGAAATACTACACATTTTGAATAGTGGTTTCACATTGTGACTACTTTACATAATGGATTTTCAATCAAAAGCAACACGGTTTTCACCGTATGGCGATTGTGGGGGTTACACATCATGTAACAGCCCACATAAAGTATTAAAAGTAGTGTTTGGATGTTTTGTTTCAACTCCATTGTCGGTTCTTAATAGCTATCAAACTAAGGCAGTCCCATGGCGTTTTTGAGAGACTCAACCCTTTCTAGATCATTTCGTTCGATAGTTGATATTAATTGAGGTTGTGGTGTGTCTATCTAGGTAAGTAACCTTTCCATTACGTTGGTGGATTTGATCATGGTATCACCGTTGGGTGAGGTCTTAGGATCCATTGGTCTATTGTTTTTAATTATTCTTGGTTTTTTCCATGATATGTTGTGTGATATCATTATGGAGGCCTTTTCTTCCTTTGGTCGTAGTGCAGTGGGAATTTGTCTTTGATCTTTGTAGCTTTCCTCAAATTTGTTGACCCCTTGTCTTCTATATTCAATCAATCTTGATGTAGATTTTATTTTGAGGCCATTGTTGAATATGTTGGGTTTCGTTGATTTTTTATTCTGTTGTGGGAATGTGTGACCCATGTTTTGAGGTATGTGGTTCCATCTCTAGCCAATGTTGATGAACATTATTGGTTTTCTTTATAAACTTTTTTTATATTAAAATTTGAATGGTTGTTTTGTGTGTGTTTAAAAGCATTTTTAATGAAAAATGGTTTCCCCTTTTTATTGATAAATAGAGAGAAAATGTGTATTTTCAAATCATTGAAATGGAATATGTGAAATGGTTTTGAAAAGGTTTTTCAAATTCATGGGAATAAATTGTAAAAAAGAGCACATGTGTTACCATGGGTACTTAGGTTGAAGATTTAACCTTGGTCCATCATCCATTATTTTGTGATTATCAAGGAGGTTTGTCTTAGTTATTTCTTCTATTTACTAGTCCCAATGTTCTAGGAAACTGATATTGACATTTTGGGGGGTTTTACTCATGGGGTATTCCTCTTTTTCCTAGGCCCATTGTTCTAGGATCATATTTTATGCACTTGATTGATTATGGTATGTGTAGTCTAAAGCCAAGACCTATTGTATTCCTTGGTGTTATGATACCTGTGATTTTGTTTTTCATTTCTTGTATTTATGAGTTAGCATTTATGTGAATTTTTATTATTCTATTTTTTATATAAAATGATCATACATTGATTTTTTATATAGAGATTGGTTATGGAACACCTGGTTGGGATCCTACTAAGACTGTTAGGTCACACCATTCACACCTCTTCGGTGGTGCGTAACCCTTTTTTTGTCTTTATATGTAGGGAAATGAAAGGCACTGTAGTGAGGAGACGAGCTTTGTGTCATCTGGTTGGGTAACTGGTGTTGAGATGGTGGGAGTTCATCAATGTCGTTATTTGGAGTAGTTTTTGGTTTGGGTCCTTATTGTTGGTATTTTCCTATGGAGTTTTACCTACTTTTTTGTTTTTTGTTTCAATAGTTTTTATACAGCTATGGAATATATATCTTGTTCTTGTTCCACTATTTATTTTGGTTTAGTACATATATGTCATGTGTTTGATTGATTTGGGAGAAATCTCTTCCTATGTTGTGTTGTTTGATGCCTGGGTACTTGTCGCCAGCCCGTGGGGATTAAGAATGCCCTTCAGGTATGTAACAAAATGGGTCGGGTGTCGGGTTTGAGGGAAACCTGGGTTGGTTCATTAAAAAATAGGTATTTTATTTCTAATATATAAATGGTTAAATACGCATTCACATCACACTTGTGAAAAATAATTTTAAAAGGAAGCATTTATAATTTTTTATATTTATAACTTATGTTATAATTTTTTTTAGATAATTTATAATATAACGAATATAATAAAGAAGGAAGTTTGGTTTTCAATTTTGGTTATTTTATAATTGAAATTTAAAACCTATTTTACACATCTTTTATTAAAATAACTGATATGAAAACTATTATTCTTTTAAAAATGTCAAGACCCATAATTTTTTTCATTTAGTCAAATTAACAAAAAACTATTTTATCTTATAAAGTGAACCATATGACTTCCTTCTTCTATTGATCGGCATCATATTTTTTTCATCAACCCCAAACTATCCTCAAACATCATTATCTTCCCTCAACTACCATCATTAACATCCTTCATGTTTTCAATGACTTTTTATAATTCTTGATTTTTTGTTTCTCCACCTCATAGGTATTTTTATTTATCTACAGGGAAACTTTTATTAATCATTTTATTCTTATGTTGACACATTGATGAATTATTTATATTTATTTAATAAAATTAAATTTTTTTAATATATTTTAATGTTTAATATATTTATATATCTTATGTTATTCTCTATTTAGAAATTATAATTTATTTTATTTTTCTTTTTATTTTTTCTTTTTTATAAAATATTTTGTTTCAGAGAAATTATGTTTATTTCAAAAATGATACTAATTTTGAATTTAAGAAAAAATGGTGGGTCATAAATATTATTTACTTAATTGTTTTAATTTTAATTTCATTATTTTAATTGATTTTAAATTTAAATATATGAATTTATTGTTTTATAATATCATTTAAAGATTTAACTATTTCACTAAAAGAAGAATACATTTACTATTCAAAATACTCTCTAAAAATCTGTTTGGAATATATAATCTAATTATCATAAGTAGTACAGTTTAAGAATTCATATTACTTTCTAGATTATAATTCTCTCATAATTTATAGGTTTTTGATACATATTATATATGTTATATCTATAATTTAAAAAACATTTCAATTAATTATAAATTTTTAAATACCTGGAAATTCCATGGAATTTTTTTTCTTAAATACTTGGGAATTTTACGAGTCCGCAGTTTCTGACGGCGCATGATTCCGAGGCCCGGTGTGCCCGGAATCAATTTCTGAAGTTTTGTTCTGGTACGTTTAATAAACGTACGAGCGGGATTTTATAACTTTTGAACCATTGCTTAGAACTGAAATCCGAGGGCACCGTTGAACTCGCAGTATCGGTGATTGCTTATTGAGACCTTCACTGCAGTTGCATTCTAACGAGAATAGAAGTTAGATTTTGGGGTGTTTTAATTAAGTTAAATAAAAATAAGATTTAGCTTATTTTTATTTCTTGGTGGTCAAAATCTTCAAGAGGAGGTTAGAGGTGGGGGCCACCACACCATAACCTCCCATGAAAGGTTATGGTGGTGGGGCCCACCCGTACATAACCTCCCTTGGGAGGATATTATTAGGTGGGCCCCACAAAATCTTTAATCCTCCTTGAACTCCCCATAAGTGAGGGAAGGCTCTTAAAGTCCCCTCATTAAAGTGCCAACCCCCTCTACTAATTAATTTACCTCCTTCAATTAATTAATTAAAACCCATTTGAATTCTTTTTAATTCTTTGGCCAACAAATTAAATAATGGGTTATCATAACCCATTATTTTGGTTGGCACATTCTTTTTTGTGGAGCTTTGGAGAACCCTTGGAGAACTTCATCCTTCCAACGAAGAACGACGAACATCTTCATCGATCTTCAACCGAGCCAAAAGAGAAGGATCCGACCACGAAGAACGACGAAGACACTTCTTCCTTGGTCTCCTACCCTGGATGCTTTCTGACATCGACGGAATGACGTCCGCCTATTCGCGACTTCGTCATCGATCATCGTCATACGAGGTAGGGGGATTTGAGTTAATTTTATTCCCGATCTTGGTCGTTCAATTTATGGTTTGAGAACCGAATTATAACACCATAACGATGAGGACTCGGACCACACGAACACAGCCCAACCCTCCCCCTTTGATTGTTCTCGTTTGTTGACGACGACGGTGGTGCAACAGTGCCGCCAGAAGAGAGGATCGCAGCGGAGGAACGGGCCGCAGTCGACGGGCCGCGGCGGTACATGTGGAGATAGGCATTGAGTCGGCCGCGGAAGAAGCTGGCAGCGCAAGGGCCACCAGGACGCTGGAGGGACGCAATTCCGTCGCACCGTGCAGAGAATCGGGTCGCGGTCAGGCGGGCTGCGGCGGTGCCGGAGGGGTGCGGTGTCGTCGCACCGTGTCGGAAGAGGGAGTTGCGGCCACACAGGCCGCGGCGGTTGGACGGGTTGGGCGCGGCGCCGTCATGCCGCACCGAAGGAGAACTGCGGCCATAGGCTGCGGCGGAAAGAGGAAGGCGGCCGGCTGAGCGGGCCACCGGTGTGTGCTACAGGCGGGACCCGAAGTGTCCCGCGATTACCAGGGTCGGCGCCACGCGCCGGCCGTTGCGGGAGATAGGGGTGTAACCCCCCCCCCCCCCCCCCCACGCGTGGCTAGCCAGGCCACGTGGTCCAGCCAGCTAGCCGACCACCCGAGCCAGCCACGCGGGCCGCTAGCTATCCAGCCACGTAGGCCTCCAGCCAGTCGGGACACACGGGCCACCCCGTTGGGCCCAGCTGCCCTCAGGTCGGGCCACCCCCTCGGGCCGGGCCGGACCCTCAGGCCGGACCGGACCCTCGGGCCTGGCCGGACCCTCGGGCTAGGCTGGACCCTCGGGCCAGGCCAGACCCTCGGGCTGGGCAGGACCCTCAGGCCAGGTCGGACCCGCGGACCGGGTCGGACCCCAGTCCGATAGCGTTTGACCCGAACACACCTCTTCGCCCATATCTTGGGCTACGGGTGTCTAATGGACGAACCGTCTGTGGCGACAGAAATCTTAGAAGGATATCGTTCTTTTGGATTATCCCACTTGAGGTTTGGACCTAGTTTAGGTATGACTAGGTTGGTTTGAACCTAAAAACCAACCGAGCCCCGGAACGGAAATGCCAATAAATCATAGATCGGGCGTCCGATTGACGCGTCGTCTATTGCGTTGAGACCCCTATGACATGGCGGTCCTTTTTTGATACTTCTATGTGAGACTTCATGACACTTGGATTATTTCCCAGTAGCTCATGGAGCGGATCCTTCCGGTGACGAGCAGACAGATTACGGAGACCTAGTAGCTGGCTGAGACCTGACGACTGCTTGACCAATTCGATTCAGAGTGACTCGACTAGCCCCGTGGGGAGCGCCTCTATGTGACGCGGCAGACCCATGGTGGAGGGGCGCCTCTGTGTGAGCATAACAGACATGCGGTACTCAACAGGAGAAGTACCTCTGCAGGATATTAGCGGGAGCGCCTCTGTGTGACGCGGCAGACCTGTGGTGGGGATCGCCTCTGTGTGACGCAGCTGACCCACGGTACTCGACAGGAGGAGTACCTCAGCAGTCTAAGGATCGTGGGAAGAGCCTTTGTGTGACGCGGTGGTCCCACTGTACTCTATAGTGGAGGAGTACGCCACCAGGCATGGTTTCGATAATAAAAATCCTTGTTTGTGCGGACTCAATGTCTTCTGTGTTTACCTCATGATTGAGATGGGTTACTCGATAACTTAGGTATATGTATGGGAATATTCCTAAGTAATGGTTATCCATTGTTTTCATAATTTTTGGTTTATACTTGTTGGTTTTGTGAGACCTTTATGGCCTCGGGGTCCCTACTGAGTATCATTATACTCACCCCTGCACGAGCTATGCTCGCACCTCGTTGTGTTGGTTGCAGAAGACGAATAGCGCTGACTGAGGAAGAGAGTAACAGGACTGGATGGTACCCAGAGGTGGACTGTAACACCCCGAGATTTTATGAGAAGTATTATTTTTAATTTATTTGATGTATTGTGTTGTATTCTACACCAATATTAGCTTGCGCTATACGCAACACCGTATTAGCTTGCAGTATACGTAACACTATTTTTGGATCGTGTTACACACAATTTCAGGTTATTATACGCAACATTGAGTGTGTGTATATATATATATATATTAAATGTATAAATGAAATATGGTTGGATTCTGTTATACACAACAATAAAGGAGTCGTGCACTATACGCAACCCTGACTTGGCTTACATTACACGCAATTGTGACCTTCCTCGATAGCGTGTGTTGTACGCAATACCGGGTTTCACTAAACAATGATATATGGTTATAATATTATTATGAAGTAGATGTTATGAATAGTATTAACTACATTTTTAATTTTATAACACTATTATTCATCTTACACATTTTCTAGAACATGGTATGAGAACAAGATAAATTTTTCGGGTAAAATAAGTATTTTTCAAAAAATGCAATTTTGCCGCCTTTTGATGGTGCACGCACATTAAATTTAGTTTTTGACATGTTTATAAGTTCAATTTGAAAAAAAAAATTCTTATTTTTAATCAAGATATAAAAATTTACATTGGATAAATTTTTGATATTTTTCTGATAAGTTTATTATTTTGATGAATAATAAAAATACGCCAAATTTTAATTAAAAACAACTTTTTTCATCGAGATAATTTATATGGTTAAGTTATAATATTGAATGGTTCTAAAGTATAAATAGAATATATTTTTACCATTTAAGATAATTTATGTCATTAGCATTGATTTTAAATTCAATTCATAGGTAAAATCATTTCAATCTTTTGCAATATTTTAACTTTTAAAATTCATTTTCTTAATGACGGGATTAATTTTAAATTAATTTTTGCAACTTATTTGATTTGAATTTGGAAAAAAATGATTCCATATTTGGAATCAGTATGTCCAAATTATGTTAATAGGCTACTTTTTTATTTTTGGGCACTATGAATAGTAACTACGGTAAATTTTATTTACCATAGTTAAAGGTAAATTGGGTAATTAAGGGTAAATATAATATTATAAAATTACCTTAACACTTGTATTAATATAATTGGATGATTATATTTTTCCCTAAATCATACTTGGGTCGAAATGGAATCTAAGGGAACCCACTTGTAATTGATTAAGACCTTTTATTTATTTAATTTAAAGGAAAGTGAAATATGTTTCACTCAAACTTTAATAATTAAAGTATTTTTAATATAAGGTTATACAGTATATAAATTAGATTATAAACACTCATTTGAAATATAAAATGTTTTTATTTGTTATGGTAATTTATTTGTAATTTTTAAGAAATATTTAATTATCTTAATAGATTATACATTAATGATGTTGAAATTATTTATTTAGTGAAAAATCAATAATATAGTTTTTATTAAAATAACAATACCTATCAAAAGGACCATAAACTTGACAAAATATTATTTTTCGAGTATATCTATACCCTAATCATACAAGGGTTGATTTGTGGACCATTTGGATCCTTATAAAACTGATTAGGACATTTATATTATTATATTTTAAATGATGTCAAAGATGTCACCTTCATAATTTAATAAATATAACAATTTAAATATTGTGATTTTAAGATGATAAATTCGAGTAAAAATATTATTATGAAAGGTATTATATTTATATTCATCATAAGAGTTTATTTTTAATTTTTATGCAACAAATAAGTATATAAAATAACTATACAAAAATGTTGTAGTAATTATTTTATTAAGAGATATACCAAATTAATGGTTTTAAAAATATTAAAATAAATACTATATGAACAACTTAATGTTCCCCATAAATTTTTTTGATTAATATTACATGTTAGGGATCTATTATATATTTTGGTTCCAACATATCTTCTGTGTGGTTTTTATTTAAATTCAAAAAATGGATAGTGTCAAAATTGACACTATTGATATTTTATAAAAATAACATATTATTAAATTGTTTAAAAATCACAAAAATATTTGAAAACTACAAATTTAAAATTATATGGTCTAAAATGTTATTAAGTATCCAATTATGGTAAATTTACAACATTTAAGTATGTATTTATAACAATTTAGAATTTAGAATTTTATTACCACAAATAAAATTAAATAGATTAAATAATGATAAATCAAGTTGATAAGGTCTAAAATAAACTTAAAACATGTCTAAATTTTATTTTTTGATTACATTACAACCCTATATCATCTCATATTTTAATTGAGTCATTTTTTGAGGTTTTTAAGTGGGTTTTGAATTTATTATAAATTAATATTTTTTTTTATTTTCAAAGGTGCCACTCGCCTCCCTTATAAAAGGGCACCTCCTCCCTCTCCTCTTTACACAACATTGAGCCTTAAATCTCGGTCAACCCCTGCCCATTACTCTTCTAAACTTCCCTAGTAATATTCTGGAGGTTTTGGTCTTCTCAAAAGACCAACTCTAGTTCCCTAAGAGGAAGTTTAAAGGAGGCACTTCAAAGAAGAGGTAATCTCTTCTACCGATTCTTTCAAGTTTCTTTCTTCTTCTACTTCCTATTATTTAGTTGTTTAATTATAAAGTAATAACATAAGTATTACCTATATACTTATATGTTATTATAAATATGAAACAACCCTTTTCACCTCTTATCCATCCTATGGAAAATGAAATCACCGCGCATGCGTACGTACGGAATACCGTCTCCACGCCGTGGTGTAATCTGTTTTTCCACCACCATCTTACTTGGATGGGTATAATGGTGTAAATAATAACTATATATGATTATTATAACATCATACTGATTCTGATATATTATATCATCCACCCCAATTCCATTCAATAAACATGGGAACGATATCATCGCTCGTGTGTAAGTACGGACTACCGTCTCCACGACGCGATGAGATTCATTCTCCATGATTAACCATTCAAGAATGATTATATAGTAATGAAATATATGACATAATAATTATACTATATTTATATATATATATATATATCATCTACTTACTTCCATTCGATTCAATAAGAAAATGAAAACAACGTTCATGCGTACGTACGACCTACCGTCTCCATGAACGATGTATTTCATTTCATTTATCTATCTATTATATATATCTATATACTGAATTTATATGATATATAAATAATGTTTTACATTATTGAAGTAATTAAATCATGATATAATTAATAATAATATCAAGAACAACAAGTCTAAATGCGTACGATAAATGAAACGAATATTACCCAAAACATTGCTTTAACATGGAATTGACAAATGAACGGGTAATATAAAGACCTAAGTGAATCATATATGATATCATAAGAATAACTATGATTCTGTAATAATTCAATGACATTATCTAAATCTTTATACAGGAGGTTCGGATACGTACAAATCATATCGGACCTAAGTTAAGGGATAATTATTCCAATCTCGTTCTTATCTGAGATTGCTTATTCGTAAGTATTTACTGAGGTTATTCTTATAATTCATGTCCATGTTTTCTAAAAATGTTTTCATGTATTTTTAAAGTCCTTTTTACCCATTTTTTACTTTTAACATATGTTATGAAAGGAATATTTCTTTTTTTTACCATACGAGGAACTTTTTGACTTTTCCGGAAAAAGTACGAGAAGAATGTTTTTTTATCTTATACGGCATGAACAGATTTTTATGGTTTCATAATGCCTTATTTTCATGAAGCTTACTCTACAATATTTCATGGTTATTTTCAATAAAATCCTTTTCTTTTAAAATTTCGGGGCATTTTGTGAAAAGAAAATGATTTTGAAAAAAAAAGGATATTTTCCTCAAGAATTCATATCAAGTGTTTTATCAAAACTATTTTCCATCTAAGATGAAATTATTTAGTATGTTTATGTTTCAAGTATAATGTATCTATTGTTTATATGGTTTTATTATTCTTATGATGAAATGATATCCATTTGTTTTATATGGATTAAGTTATGATGGAATGATGTCTATGAATCCCATTTTTATTACATGGGTGTTGCTATGATGTATGGTTTATGATTTTGTGGCACACGTAAGAATGATTTCAATATGAGATGGGTGGGACCTATATCTCCCTCCAATTCATTGGATAAAGATTTATATCTCATGAGATAGACATGGCTGGAATGGAAAGTAAATTTGGTTCAGTAATACAGGGCTGGAACGGCTAGTAAACCGAGTTCAGTAATGGACTTTGTCCACTATGATGGTCTTGGCAGTAATGCCTTGGATACTATGGAAATCATATCATGTGATTAATGGTTTTCCAAAATTCCATGTTTTATTCCCATGCTATTTTATCATGATTAATGTTCATTTATGATATATTCCTTGTGTACTGCCTTGCTTTATGTCATTACTCAAGATTTTAATGTTTTATGTTCATGTTTTTACGTTAAAATGTTTATGGATTGTTTTTATGTTCTCCATGCTTAACCTTACTGAGCATTTGAGCTCACCCTTTATATGTTTTCTTTTCCCTAGGATATAAATAAAGGTTTTAGGTAAGAAAACAAAATGGGGAAGATATTTATGGGAGATGTTGAAGATATTTCACCATGATTAGAAGATTATGTTCCAAGTTTCCAAAGACACTAAACTATTACGATCCTTGAGTGTTGGTTTTTGTCATGTATTAAGTATTATGCAAAAGTAATGTAATGTCTATGTACGTCAAGCTTTGGGCCATTATATTTGGTATCATAGGATTGGTTTAGTCAACCTTTGGAAACTAGGATGCAAAAACTTTAGTGAGATCCCTAGAGATATTTCTACGGTATGTCTAGGGATGTCTATAAGGTTATGTATAAAGTATATGTTACAATCCTAGAATTACGACGACCATGAATAACCTAGGATTAAACCTAAGATGTTAGAGATTGAAATTACTCTCCCTTTATTATGTTGTTTTCCTAATATGATTTTTTCCTCTTACACTATTCTTTTTGGGTTTTAGAAAATGGCTGGAAACAGGAATATTCATTTTAATGGAGAATATGATGGACAATGGAATGATATTCTTCATGAGAAACCAAGTGAAATAGGATTTGGAAGTCCAAACATCGTTATTATTCCTAATCAGAAATCTCATAATATGATCAACAATCTCAAATTTGATAAGTTTCCTGACTCGGATAATAAGAGAATGATGGAGTTTCATGATGGTCATAGAGGAAATAAAGTTCAATTTCCCTCATGTAAATCATGTGGGAAGAGGCATCAAGGAGAATGTTTCAAAGGAACTGGAAGATGTTTTGGGTGTCGAAAAGAAGGACATAAAGCCAGTAATTGCAAAGGAAAATGTCCAATTAAACCAATGGACAAGTATAATGGTATTGCTAAGACATTAACAATGGTTAAATATTTTAAATGTGGAATTTATGGGCATTATGAAAACCAATTCCCTAAGGGAAAATCTCATGAAGAGAATCAGCAAGGTCGTATGGGTAGTATTTATGTTGATGATGATGATGAGACTACAAATGACATATGAGATGAAAGAAGTATTGAGGAATAAAATGATGAAGCTCGGTCAATGGTTTAAGAAGGTAGTGGAATTATTGCATGTGTATCAAGAATAATTTATGGTACTATAGAATAAAGAAACATCTAAGGATTGTTACACTATTTTTTTTTAAAAGTATTTGAAAGTATATGTTGAATGGTACCGGTAACCATGGAAAGAGATTGAAATATTTTTGGAAAGCAGTTGAAATGTGCATAATGAAGGGATAAGGAGAAAATAATATGTATGATAATATTCATGAGCTCATGACTGATATAAGGACAATTTGATATCATGGTTTGAGTATATAGAATTTTTGGGATTTTGGTATGTGGAAAGAGTTACCTTTTGATAGCATTCATGTTTTCACTAAGGTTCTATGGTAATTTATGTTTCAAGAGAATACATGATTGAGGTATTCAACAAGATATATCTTATGATGTATGGGGGATAAATGATGGTATTCACGTGCTTGTTATATGACCTTTCCAGTAATAGTTTTCTTTATACTATGAGATTGGACAGATGTATTTTGGATAAGTCTAAAGATTAGAATAGATTATGTTGGACATCCGATAGTATTGTTTAAGGCTAGAACTTTTTTCGATGTTATTTCTGTAATGTTATAATAGTATAGTCATAGAAAAAGGACAACCTGCAGGATGTGAGAAAACTCGTCGCGTCGGACAAGGTTGCGGGAATCGAATCCACAACTGAAGTGCGACAGGCCTTTATTACCTACCACTGGCCTACAGGAAGTCCCTGGTTAGTAGAAACTAGTTTTATTTTATTAATAAGGGTGATAGATGAAGTATAAGTATATTTTTCGAACCATATACGATTAATGGACTTATGTATATAACTTTTTCTAACCTGATGTTTGAGACAGATGGAATGATCTATCATTCTATCACATGATCTGCTAACACTTCACGAATGACAAATTCAACCTCATTTCTTTAAGAGATGAAGTGGAAATTGTTCAATGCACGAACAATGGTAAGATTGTACCAAAATCAAGTAAGTATATCTTCTAATTCAAAAATTCTTCAACATTGGGGAAATGATCTTGAAAACCAAAAATGTTGTATTAGTGCCCTCATATCTGATGAATCATATGGTACCTTAGATCATCACAAATTTATGGCTTTGTGATTGTTGTCTTTTTCATAGCCATGTCCTCTACCACTCTCCATCAGAACATGTTGGTTAGATTTCTCCTCCATATCCATATTTCCACCTATGTTCTCCTATGTGGAAACCCAGGGATGAGTTAATCTAGGTAACCGTTACATTTCTTACTTTTCGTTTTAAAATTAAGTTTTAGTATTTCTTTTTATGATGTGGGTTTCTATGAAAGAAACTTTCAAGTAGTAAATCATTTATAACCCGGACGAATTTCGAGGGTGAAATTCATTTTAAGGGGCATAGAATGTAACACCCCGAGATTTTATGAGAATTATTCTTTTCAATTTATTTGATGTATTGTGTTGTATGCTACACCAATATTATCTTGCGCTATACGCAACACCGTATTATCTTGCAGTATACGCAACACTATTTCTGGATCGTGTTACACACAATTTCAATTTATTCTATGCAACATTGAGTGTATATATATATATATATATATTCAATGTATAAATGAAATATGGTTGGATTATGTTATACGCAACAACAAAGGAGTCTTGCACTACATTCAACCCTAACTTGTCTTACATTACACGCAATCGTGACCTTCCTCGATAGCGTGTGTTGTACGCAATACCGGGTTTCACTAAACAATGATATATGGTTATAATATTATTATGGACTAGCTTTTATGAATAATATTAACTACATTTTTAATTTTATAACATTATTATTCATCTTACACATTTTCAAGAACATGGTATGAGAACAAAATAAATTTTTTGGGTAAAATAAGTATTTTTCAAAAAATGCAGTTTTGCCGCCTTTTGATGGCACACCCACATTAAATTTAGTTTTTGACATGTTTATAAGTTCAATTTGACAAAATAAAATTCTTATTTTTAATCAGGATATAAAAATTTACTTTGGATAAGTTTTTGATATTTTTCTGATAAGTTTATTATTTTGATGAATAGTAAAAATACGCTAAATTTTAATTAAAAACAACTTTTTTCATCGAGATAATTTATATGGTTAAATTATAATATTGAATGGTTTTAAAGTATAAATAGAATATATTTTTACCATTTAATATATTGTATGTCATTAGCATTTATTTTACATTGAATTCATAGGTAAAACTATTTCAATCTTTTGCAATATTTTAACTTTTAAAATTTGTTTTCTTAATGACGGGATTAATTTTAAATTAATTTATGAAAATTATGTGATTTGAATTTGGAAAAATGGATTCCATATTTGGAATCAGTATGTCCAAATTATGTTAATAGGCTACTTTTTTATTTTTGGGCACTATGAATAGTAACTACGGTAAATTTTATTTACCATAATTAAAGGTAAATCGGGTAATTAAGGGTAAATATTATATTATAAAATTACCCTAAAACTTGTCTTAATATAATTGTATGATTATATTTTTCCCTAAATCATACTTGGGTCAAAATTAAATCTAATGGAACCCACTTGTAATTGATTAAGACCTTTTATTTTACTTTTTAAGGAAAGTGAAATATGTCTCACTCAAACATTAATAATTAAAGTATTTTTAATATAAGGTTATACAGAATATAAATTCAATTATAAATACTAATTTGAAAGCTAAAATTTTTTTCTTTGTTGTCAAAATTTATTTTTAATTTTTAAGAAATATTTAATTACCTTAATAGCTTATAAATTAATGATGTAGAAATTATTTATTTAGTGAAAAATCAATAATATAGTTTTTATTAAAATAACAATACCTATCAAAAGGACCAGAAACTTGACCAAAAATTATTTTTAGAGTATATATACACCATAATCATATATGGGTCTATTTTTGGACCATTTGGAGACTTATAAAACCGATTAGGACATTTATATTATTATATTTTAAAAGATGTCAAAGATGTCACTTTCATAATTTAATAAATATAGCAATTTAAATGTTGTGATTTTAAGATGATAAATTCGAGTAAAAATATTATTATTAAATTTATTATATTTATCTTCATTATAGTATTTTATTTTTTATTTTTATGCAAAAAATATTTATATTAAATAATTATACAAAAATGTTGTAGTAATTATTTTATTAAGAGATATACCAAATAAATGTTTTTAAAAATATTAAAATAAATAATATATGAACAAATTAATGTTCCCCGTGAATTTTTTTGATGAATATGACATGTTATGGATCTATTATATATTTTTCTCGAACATATCTTTTGTGTGGTTTTTATTTAAATTCAAAAAATGAATAGTGTCAAAATTGACACCATTAATATTTTATAAAAATAACATATTATTAAATTGTTTAAAAATCAAAAAAATATTTAAAAACTACAAATTGAAATTTATATGGTCTAAAATTTTATAAAGTATCCAATTATATAAAATTTACAACATTTAAGTATGTATATATAACAATTTAGAATTTAGAATTTTATTACCACAAATAAAATTAAATAGATTAATTAATGATAAATCAAGTTGATAAGGTTTAAAATAAACTTAAAACATGTCTAAATTTTATTTTTTGATTATATTACAACCCTATATCATCTCATCTTTTAATTGAGTCATTTTGGGAGGTTTTTAAGTGGGTTTTGAATTTATTATAAATTAATATTGTTTTAGATTTCCAAAGGTGCCCCTCTCCTCCCTTATAGAAGGGCACCTCCTCCCTCTCCTCTTCACACAACATTGAGCATTCAAGCTCAGCCAAACCCTACCCATTACACTTCTAAACTTCACTAGTAATATTATAGATGTTCTATTTTTCTCAAAAGACCAACTCTGGTGCCCTAAGAAGAAGTTTAAAGGAGGCACTTCAAAGAAGAGGTAATCTCTTCTACAGATTCTTTCAAGTTTATTTCTTCTTCAACTTCCTCTTATTTAGTTGTTTAATTATTAAGTAATAACATAAGTATTACCTATATACTGATATGTTATTATAAATATGAAACAACCCTTTTTCACATCTTATCCATCCTACGAAAAACGAAATCACTGCGCGTGCGTACGTACGGAATACCGTCTCCACGTCGTGGTGTAATCTATTTTTCTACCACCACCTTACTTGGATGGGTATAATGGTGTAAAGAATAACTATATATGATTATTATAACATCATACTGATTCTTATATATTAAATCATCTACCCCAATTCCATTCAATAAACATGGGAACGATATCATCGCTCGTGCGTACGTACGGACTACCGTCTCCACGATGCGATGAGATTCATTCTCCATCATTCAAGAATGATTATATAGTAATGAAATATATGACATAATAATGCTACTGGATTTATATATATATATATATATATATATATTTCATTTACTTACTTCCATTCAATTCAATAAGAAAATGAAAACAGTGTTCATGCGTACGTACAGCCTACCGTCTCTATGAACGATGTGTTTCATTTCATTTATATATCTATTATATATATCTATATACTGAATATATATGATATATAAATCATGTTTTACATTATTTAAGTAAGTAGATCATGATATAAGTAATGATAATATCAATAACAACAATTCTAAATGCGTACGATAAATGAAACAAATATTACCCAAAACGTTGCTTTAACATGGAATTGACAAATGCACGGGTAATATAAAGACCTAAGTGAATCATATATGATATCATAAGAATAACTATGATTATGGAATCAGTCAATGACATTATCTAAATCATTACACATGAGGTTCGGATACGTACAAAGCATATTGGACCTAAGGTAAGGGATAATTATTCCAATCTCGTTCTTATCAGAGATTATTTATTCGTAAGTATTTACTCGGGTTATTGTTATCATCCATGTTCATGTTTTCTAAAAATGATTTCATGTATGTTTAAAGTCCTTTTTACCCATTTTTGACTTTTACCACATGTTACTAAAGGAATATTTCTTTTGTTTACCATACAAGTAACTTTTTGACTTTTCCGGGAAAAGTATGAGAAGAATGTTTTTTTAACTTATACAGCATGAACAGATTTTTACGGTTTCATAATGCCTTATTTTCATGAAGCTTCCTCTACAATATTTCATGATTATTTTCAATAAAATACTTTTCTTATAAAATTTCTTGGAATTTTGTGAAAAGAAAATTATTTTGAAAAAGAAATGATATTTTCCTCAAGAATTCATTTCAAGTGTTTTATCAAAACTATTTTCCATCTAAGATGACATTATTTAGTATGTTTATGTTTCATGTATAATTTCTCTATTATTTACATGGTTTTATTTTTCTTACGATGAAATGATATCCATTTTTTTATATGGATTATGTTATAATGGCATGATGTCTATGAATCCCATTTTTATTACATGGGTTATGCTATGATGTATGGTTTAAGATTTTATGGCACACGTAAGAATGATTTCAATATGAGATGGGTGGGACCTATATCTCCCTCAAATGCATTGGGTAAAGATTTATATCTCATGAAATAGATATGGCTGGAACGGAAAGTAAATCTGGTTCAGTAATATAGGGTTGGAAGGGCTAGTAAACCCAGTTCAGTAATGGACTTTGTCCACTATGATGGTCTTGGCAGTAATGCCTTGGCTATTATGGAAATAATATCATGTGCTTAATTGCTTGCTACAATTAAATGTTTTATTCCCATCCTATTTTATCATGATTAATGTTCATTTATGATCTATGCCTTGTGTACTGCCATGCTTTATGTCATTACTCGTGATTTTAATTTTTTATGTTCATGTTTTTACGTTCAAATGTTTATGGATTGTTTTTATGTTATCCATGCTTACCCTTATTGAGAATTTCAGCTCACCCTTTATATGTTTTATTTTCCCCTGGATATAAAGAAAGGTTTTAGGTAAGAAAACAAAAAGGGGAAGATCTTTATGGGAGATGTTGAAGATCTTTCACCATGATTAGAAGATTATGTTCCAAGTTCCCAAAGACACTGAACTATTACGATCCTTAAGTATTTGTTTTTGTCATGTATTAAGTATTCCGCAAAAGTAATGTAATGACCATGTATGTCAAGCTTTGGGACGTTATATGGACCACTCGGTGTGACGGTACACGGAGCGGACGGATGAACGTGGAGTGCTGAGGAGGCCATCTGTACCTACCCTTCAGGTAGGAACCTCGGAGGACGACCCAGTAGCTACTTTACTTTTCTTAAGTTGTACATGCTTTCAGTTGTACTTGTACTTAAAATTGGGATGGTATTTCCAACCCCTTTACTTTTCATCACTCTTTTGTATATAATTTACCTAGTGTTTAGCTTCCAGATTACTCTGATTGTGTGTGTGTGTGTTTTATAAAGTCAATGTCTTCCCGGTTTGAGGGATTTATGCCTTTGGTTCTAGTCGTCAGCCCCTAGCCTATGGAAGGCGGGCATGGGGTAGTTATGACACGGGCCGTGAGGGACGGGTCATGAAAAAATTACTAACTATCCATTCATTCTCAATAACACACTAGTTTTACTGATTATATAAGAATCATAATTATTTTTTCATATGCTATTTAACATTATGACTTATTTGTTCAGTTATTATTATTCTAATCTTGAAACATACAAAGTCGATAGTAAATCTTAATAAAACTTTAGATGGAGAATTCAATAATTTGTGATATTTATTTATCATATTTTAATGGATTTTTTTAAGTATATATTATTATTTTTCACTTTTTGATAAACTCTTTTAAATTATTTTAATATGTATTTATTGATCACAAATAAAAATTCCTATTAACAAAAAACAAATTCGTTCATGTTCATGGGTAATTATTCATAAATAAATTTTATTATCTAATTAAATAATCTTCTTTCATATTTAAATATGAATTAATATATTAGAAAATAATTATAAGAAAAAATATAAACATTAAAAAGTTTTGTTTTTTATTAGTTGTTATTTATATTAATAATTTGTTTTTAATTGTATACTTTGTGTGTTTTAACCTGTCATTTTTTTATTCAGTTATTTTTTTATATGGAGTTTTTTATTTTGAAATATTTAATTAAATTACAATGTTTTATAAGAAATATGTAAATCATTTTCAATGAAAAATTTATTAAATAAAATATTTTATTTCACTTTTTTTTAATCAAATAATTTTCTTTTAAAAATAATTCATTATATAATTAATAATGATAATACAATTAAAATATTATTTGTTTTTTATTTATATTTAAAAAATAAATTTAAATTTAAATTTGATATATTTGGTAACTAATATTTAATACACTAAATTTTTTATAGGTTAAAATAAATCTTAGAAAAATTATTACACTTTGAGCTTGTGATAAATATAAATAGATGGATGATTATAATTTTCTAAAATTTTAAAAATGAAATATTAAAAAAATGACATATTTTTTATATTAATGATGGAAAAGATTAAATAATAGAATGATTGGAATCAGTTAAACTGAAGATCATTTAAGTTTTAATATTTTTAATCCTAGTTACAGTCATAGGATTTTTCATGTTAAAATTGAATTTAATTAATTATATAGTGATGATTGATATTTTTAAATGAATCTTCCTACTAAAATGAAAAAAAACTATTTTTGTTATTGAAGTTGAGGTTATTGATAGAAAAACATTGATTAAACTCTTATATGGGGATGTTTAATACCTAGTTCATACTGGTTTTATGAAATTAAGATTATTCTAAAAAATGTTGATATTTGATAACATTGAATCCATGAATGAATATAGTGACAATTGTTTTAAATAATATCTACATAAATTGAAATACATACATCTTGAAAAACTATTTTCTAGATTGAAATTATAATAAGAAAAACATTATTCCTACTAGGATTGGGGTATAAGAAGATACATGTATTATCTAATGGCTACATTTTATATTATAAGAAATAAGAAGGTGTTTTATAGTTTCTGAAATAAGGAGAATAACAATATATGATGATAGAAAAGTCAAATTTTTATTTATCTATTAAGTAATGTGATAAAACACTATTTTATTGAATATTTTATTGATAATAAATGATATAATTTCCTCACATTGTGTTAAATATGTTTAATTAGAAAGTATTTGGGATTAGATCATTCATTTGAATATTTGATGAAAATTCCAGTTTTACCCTTTATAGTTCACTGTAGTATTTCGAAGATAAATATTTTTATATTTATTATTTGAAATTGAAATTTTGTAACAGTGTTCCTAACTTAATTATATACAACGTGTATTCAAGACACTAGAGCTAAAGAGTTCATTTGGTTGTTCAAATTGGGCCATGAAGTCAAATTTGGTCTGGGATCGCCAGAATGGAGAAGCTTCTGTATTTCGGTCATACCTCCTTCATATGGGCCTGTATTGAGCCCAGATTTGGAGAGGAGATAGAAGACCCATATCCTCACATTTGATCCTGATGGAAGGCCGGACAATTCATGCGTTTTAGTGGTCAAATGGGCGGTTCAAGTGGGCATAAAATATTTGGCCGAATTTCCACATTCACACTTGAAACCACTTGTAACCTCTCCTCTCCTCCCCTCTATACATTGGAGTTTTTCTTATTTGGAGGGGTTGGGACATGCATTGGGAGATTGGAGGCAGAGGATAATTTGTTTCACCCAAATTCTCCAACCATTTTAAGAGGGGTAGCTCTTGAAGCAAGGATCCCCTCATCGAAGCCTCCTTCTCTTCTTCATTTTGTAATGTTTTCATTTGTGTAATAAACATCTTTGTTCTTCTTTTACTTCTTCTCTTTTCTTCTGTTTTGTTTAAATTTCTTCTTCTATTAATCTTTCTCTTTGGGCTGGAATTATTGAGTAGAAGCGTTATTGGGTTATACCCATTATAAACCTTTGCACATGCAAAACGTTCTACGATGATTACGCCACCCATGGAAGAGTAGTCTTTTAGTAATCGATCTATCTTCTACCCTATTCATTTAATTATTATGAATAATTGAGCTACTGTAATTCACTTAATATGATCCATGAATTGTGTTTTCAAATTCTAATAAACTAAGCAAGCAATTGAACAATTAACACAAAAACAAGCGAGGTCGGGATTTTGTGTAAATTGTGAGAGCGCGATCTTAATCGGTAATACAAGACCACATGGGATAAATTTGTAGAGTTCAAATATAATCCCTAAACACAATTCATCCTCATTTCTAGAATGGATATGTTCCTTAATTTACCACTAACCATAATCTAATCTTAGAACATCAATCAAAGCAGGGTGCTGCGATTGCATGTTCTGAAGTTAGCCTAGGGTTAAATTCACATCATCTTCATGGTAAAGTTAATTCTCGTAGGGTTCAGGATTTAACAAATTAAGGGATCATAATTAAGTGAATGTTAATTTAAATGATAATTATTAATAATAAAGTGAATAGGTATAGTTATATGTATTACGCCTTTTAAATAGATTTCTAAAAAAACATCTTCTTGTTGTGTCATTTTAATCGAAATTAATTTCAAAACTAAAAACAAAAAAAATTATACAATCTTCTTCCAGCAAACTTCTTCTAGATTCATAAACTAAAACAAACCCCAATCCTTTAAAGTAGTGTTTTTATTCTATTATATTTTATTTTATTTTTTTATAATACCTCTAATAAGTTGTTAAATCCACTTCCTCCTTTGAGAGACGACCTTGGTCAGCCACTCTGTTGCACCTAAGTACCCCAAATCACACTAATCATTTGAGGGTTCCCACGATAGCGCTCTTTCATATTGGCTCCGTTGCCGGGGAGGTAATTAATTATTTCAACCAATTAGAGGTATTTATTTTATTTTACATTTTATTCTCTTCCTCTCTTCTTTCTTCCTTCTTTACCCAATCTGATTTTTCTTCTTCTTTTATTTTCTTCTACTTCTTTTTGGACCATCAACTCAAAATTCTCATTTTTATTTTACTATGGTCCACTTTCTTTATTTTCATTTTTTATTTGATCTATGACACGAACTAATCCCGAAGATCTCTTAGATCTTGACCCTGAGATTGAACGTAGCCTTAGGGCTCGAATCAGAAATTATCAGTCTACGGGAAGTTTCAATATTCAACCAGTTGGTGAATTCCTCTCTTCTGGAAACATTGAAATTGGAAGCTATTCAAATTCAAACATAAAAGAGGAACCAATGGCTGAAAACAATGGAAATGAACTTAATAGAACCATTCAAGAATTGGCTTCACTTGATATTAACTATCAACCAAATTGTATTGCATACCCAAATCTCGAATCGGACTTTGAACTAAAATCTGGGTTAATTCACTTACTTCCAAAGTTTCATGGCCTCTCTGGTGAGGATCCTAATAAACATTTGAAAGAATTTAATGTGGTTTGCTCAACCCTTAAACCAAGAAATGTTTCTGAAGATCAAATCAAATTAAGAGCATTCCCATTCTCACTCGATGGAGCTGCAAAAGACTGGATGTATTATTTACAACCTGAAGATGTAACTTGTTGGAACGATTTGAAACGACTTTTCATGCAGATATTTTTTCCAGCATCAAGGACAACATCCATTCGAAAGGAGATATCAGGGATCAAGCAAGCATAAGGGGAGTCAATGTATGAGTATTGGGAGAGATTCAAGAAGCTATGTGCAAGTTGTCCACATCACCAAATCAGTGAGCAACTCCTCATTCAGTACTTCTATAAAGGACTCACACCTATGGAGAGGAGCATGGTGGATGCTGCAGCTGGAGGAGCATTGGTGGACAAGACACCAGTAGCTACACGAGCATTGATCGACAAAATGGCCCAAAACTCTCAACAATTCGGTGATAGAGGTACACCACATGTTCGAGGAGTACATCAAGTAAGTCCTTCTTCTCTTGAAAGTCATTTGATTGATACTAAGTTAGAAGAATTGACAACTATGGTGAGGCAGATTTCATTGGCTCAAAAGACATCCCAACCCCCTCCTTCAAGGCCATGTGGCATTTGCACTGAGACAAGCCACCCAACTGACTGTTGCCCATAACTACAAGAGACAGAAGATTGTGCAGTAGTGTTCCCTGGGAGACCATTCCAGCAGCAACAACAACAACCATATCCCCAAAATAATTTTGATACAGTATACAACCAAGGGTGGAAAGATCAGTCAGACATGAGGTATGGCTCTTGACAACAACAAAGGCCCCCTTTTCAACCAAACTTCCAGCAACCTCCACCTTACCAACAGGGTTTCCAACAACCCCAAAGGAGATTCGAAGCTCAAACATCAACGAGTCAGCAACAAGGGAATATCCAACACAAGGTAGACTCTAACACTGATAATCTTTTGAAACAAATTGTTCTTAATCAACAGAATGAGCTGAAGAGTCAAGGTTCGGAGCTGAGAGAGTTGAAGACTCAAATGAGTCAGATTGCCACCGCCCTCCATGAATTTGTGAGTAAAAATTCTGGAAATCTACCTTCCCAACCCACTCCAAATCCAAAGGGGAATGTTAGTTCCATCACATTGATAAGTGGGAAGCAAATGAATGATACATCTAGACCTACCATTCCACCGGGATTCACCTCTACTCTAGAGAAGCCGCATTCCATACCAACTGATGAGAAATCCAAGGAGAAAGATAAAGGTAAGAAAAAGATTGAAGATGTACCTCCTAAACCCCTTCCTTTTCCAAACAGGGTTGTTAAAACCAAGACGATGGCTGAAGAAGCAATGAAAAAGGAGGTTTTGGACACATTCAAGCGTGTGGAGATCAACATTCCTCTACTTGAATCCATTAAGAAAATTCCAAGGTATGCGAAATTCTTAAAAGAACTTTGTACCAATCGAAGAGGGCTCAAGGGAAATGAGAGGATCAACCTTGGAAGGAATGTCTCGACACTCATTACACCAACTCTAGCAATGCCAACAAAGTTCAAGGATCCCGGGACATTCACCATCCCATGTACCATAGGGGAGTTTCACTTCTCTGATGCTCTTTGTGATTTAGGAGCTTCAATAAATGTGATGCCTCACTCTGTATTCTCTTCCTTGCAGGTTGGTGAGTTGAAGCCAACAAGAGTAGTGGTGCAGTTGGCGAATAGAGCTACGACATATCCAGCGGGAGTTCTTGAGGATGTACTTGTTCGGGTAAGAGACATGATCTTTCCAGCAGACTTCTATGTGCTTAACATGGAGGATGATCAGGTAAGTTATCATGCCCCCATTATCTTAGGTAGACCCTTCCTCAAAACTGCAAAAACTGTCATAAATGTCAATGAGGGTACACTTTCCATGGAGTTTGGAGATGAAGTTTTGATATTTAATGTTATGGATTCCATGAAGTACCCCTCAGAGGACCATTCTGCTTTTGTTATCTCCCATTTTGAACCACCAAGTAAAAACATCATGGAATTGGATTGTCCTATGCTTAGGGAGATTCTAAGTATTGGTTCTAGTTTGATGTCTAAGAGTACTTCCACACCCGTTTCTAAGGAACAACACTCTCTAAGATTTGATATTTAAATGGAATCATATTCTGATTTTGATCATGTTCACTCTGATTATGAAATAGATGTTGAGTATGCTGATGGATTTGATGCTTTATTCTCTGATTTTTATGATGTCTATTCTGATACTGATGCTCTTTTTGCACATATTTCAGTTCCTTCAATGTCTCCATAAATACTACACCCTCCTTCATTAGAACTCAAGCCATTTCCACCAAATCTGAAATACTCATACTTGTTGAGTGGTGAGAGATTACCTGTTATCATTGCTAACAATCTCCCTTTTGAACATGAAGAAAAGCTTTTGAATATTTTAAGGGAGAACATCAAGGCGATTGGGTGGACCTTGGCTGACATATCAGGTATTAGCCCCTCCATTTTCATGCATAGGATTTTCTTGGAGGATGGGGCTAAACCGGTGAGACAGCCACAAAGGAGACTCAATCCCACCCTCATGGAAGTTGTTAAAAAGGAAGTTGAGAAATTGCTCGAGGCAGGTATAATATTTCCCATTTCAGATACTCATTGGGTAAGTCCTATTCAGGTTGTTCCTAATAAGAGTGGTGTTATTGTTGTTAAAAATGAGACAGATGAGTTAGTTCCAATGAGGGTGCAAAATAGTTGGTGTGTGTGTATTGATTATAGGAAACTAAATCAGTCCAATCGCAAGGACCATTTCCCCCTCCCATTTATTGATTAGATGCTTGAGAGACTAGCTGGGAAGACACACTATTGTTTCTTGGATGGATTTTCTGGATATTTTCAAGTTCCTATAGCTCCAGAGGATCAGGAGAAGACTACATTCACCTGTCCCTTTGGCACATTTTCCTACCGGAGGATGCCATTTGGACTTTGCAACGCCCCAGGTACCTTCCAGAGATGTATGGTGAGTATTTTTTCTGATTTTATTGAGACCTACATGGAGGTATTTATGGATGATTTTACAGTGTATGGGTCTTCATTTGATGAATGTCTAATTAGTTTGGGAAAGGTGTTGAATCGTTGTATTGAGAAGAATCTGGTCCTGAACTTTGAAAAGTGTCATTTCATGGTAGAGCATGGCATTGTCTTAGGGCATATAGTGTCACAACATGGGATAGAGGTTGATAGATCAAAGGTATATATTATTTCATCCTTACCATATCCTTCATGTGTGCGTAATGTTAGATCTTTCCTAGGGCATGCAGGATTTTATCGGCACTTCATCAAAGATTTTAGTAAGATTTCTCTTCCTATGTCAAGATTACTTCAAAAGGATTCTGATTTTGTGTTTGATGTTTCTTGTAGGAATTCATTCGATGAGCTAAAACAACGTCTGACCACTCCACCTATCATACAACCCCCAAGGTGGGAGATTCCTTTTGAGCTTATGTGTGACACCTCCAACTTCGCGGTTGGAGATGTCTTATCTCAGAGGGTGGAGGGGCGTTCACATGTGATCTCCTATGCATCAAGGACACTGGATTCAGCCTAATCAAATTACACAACCACAGAAAAGGAGTTTCTTGCTGTCATATTTGCTTTAGATAAATTTCTTTCATATTTATTGGGATCTAAAGTAGTTGTTTTTTCTGACCATGCAGCTTTGAGGTACCTCCTAAAGAATCCAGATGCAAAGCCACGACTTATCCGTTGGATGCTCCTTCTTCAGGAATTTGATATTGAGATAAAGGACGAGAAGGGATCAGAGAATTTGGTGGCGGATCACATGAGTAGGCTTACTCACACACTAGAGGATGACACCTTGGACCAGGTACCACTTCGGGACACTTTCCCCGATAAACATCTCTATACCATCTCAGGTACGCATAATTGGTATGCTGATTTAGTTAATTACATTGTTTCCTCTGAAATCCTAGCAAATTTGAAGAAGCATCAAGTCCAAAAATTAAAAAGTGAGTCTAGGTTTTATGTGTGGGATGATCCTTACCTCTGGCGCATGTGTAGTGACCAAGTTATTAGGAGGTGTATTCATGATCATGAGTTTGAGTCTGTTTTGTAATTCTGTTATACACTTGCATGTGGTGGACACTTTGGACCCCAACGGACAGCTAGAAAAGTTTTGGACTCTCGATTATATTGGCCTAGTTTATTCCATGATGCCCATGTGTTTTGTAAGTCGTGCTCTCGTTGCCAACACACTGGGAATATTTCTAGGAGACATGAGATGCCCCAACAACCCATACTATTCTGTGAGATTTTTGATGTGTGGGGCATTGATTTTATGGGTCCTTTTCCAAGTTCATATGGTTTCTTGTATATTTTGGTTGCTGTTGATTTTGTGAGTAAATGGGTGGAGGCCAAGGCCACCAGGACTGACGATTCTCATGTTGTTGTGGACTTTGTCAAAGAACAGATTTTTTGCAGGTTTGGAGTACCAAAGGCCATCATCAGTGACCAAGGGACACACTTTTGCTATAGGAATTTTTCTTCCCTCCTTCGGAAGTATGGGGTGACACACAAAACATCAACACCATACCACCCCCAAACAAATGGCCAGGCTGAGGTTTCAAATCGTGAGTTGAAACAAATCTTGGAGAAAACCGTACAGCCAAATAGGAAGGATTGGAGCAAGCGCTTGGATGATGCATTGTGGGCTTATAGGATAGCATACAAGACCCCCATTGGTATGTCCCCATTTCGTATTGTTTTTGGGAAAGCATGTCATCTCCCCGTGGAAGTTGAGCATCAGGCTTATTGGGCTATAAAGAAATGCAACATGGATTTGGCCCAAGCTGGAATCCAAAGGAAGCTGCAAATTCAAGAGCTTGAGGAGATTAGATTATCATCATATGAGAACTCAAGGCTCTACAAGGAAAGATCAAAATCAGCTCATGACAAAATGATCCAACAAAGGGAGTTTCATGTTGGAGAGAAAGTCCTTCTCTACAGTTCACGACTGAAGCTGATGCCTGGTAAGTTGCGTTCCAGATGGTTAGGTCCTTATGTTGTGACTAATGTTTTTCCTTATGGTGCAGTGTAGATCACACAAGAGGACACTAGAATGAGCTTTACAGTCAATGGGCAACGTTTTAAGAGATACATTGAGGGACTTCCTACTAATGCAGTGGATTTTATCACATTGCATGACCCCATCATCACTTGAGCACATCAGGCTGTTCCTAACCCTTTCACTTTTATATTATTTGTCCTATTTAAAAATTATGCATTTAATGTTCATATATCATATCATAGGTTCACATTGAGGACAATGCAATATTTTAAGTGTGGGTGAGGGAACCTTTTAGTTTAGTAATTTCAATTGCTTTCCTGTTCAAAAAAAACCAAAAAAAATTGTGTGTTTTTCAAAATTTGTGTGTTTATTTTACAATTTTTTGTGTGTTTTTGAAACTTTTGGGATGAAATGATTCTCATCACCATTTTTAAATCCATATCAATAAGTGAAACAATTTACCCCTTGAAACTAAGCTTAAATTAATGCTGAAATGACTTTGTTTCAAGTTCAAATATTTAGTAATTTTATGAAAAGTACGCTGAATTTTGAATCCCATGCCAATCTCACTGTCTTTATATTTGAAATCACTTTCCTGTGAGGCTTCTGAACCATTATTTTCATATTCTTTATATTCACCTCACTTCTTGAGAGAACCAAACCATGCTTGATTTAACCAGAATTTGATCTATTCCTGTCAAAACTTGAGGGTTTGAGGTACATATGTTTAAATGATTGAGGCATTTGTTTGGTATTAAAGCCCATATTTCAAAGAATATATTTTTAATGGCCTACCTTGAATATTTAATCCTTGTATCCCTTAGAATCCATGCACATCCTGTTAGGTTAAGCCACATTACAAGCCAATTTTCCCTATCCAACCAACTCTTGAAGTGAAATTGCATAATCTAGTTGAGCTTAAGTGTGGGGGAAGTTGTCTTGTGTTGTGCCACCAAATTATGTGATACTTTGGGTGGAAAATTAAATTCTCAAGAGATGTGTTTGCTGCTGAAGAAATTAATTATATTGAAAGTTGTTCCTTTTCTGGAGCTTTCATGACAAGTGAAGCTGTGCCTTTTCTGGAGCTTCTAATTGAGGTGGAAAGTTGTGCCCATCTGGAGCTTTCAAGAAAATCATGTTTGGGAAGATTGAAATTTTTTATGCTGAAATGATGAATGGTTTAAACCTTTCATGACTTTTCATGATGATGGAACTGAATTTATACTATGGGGATTGAAGAGAAGACCATATTTAAGTAAAAATTAGATTAATGCAATTTTGCTTCAAAAGAGTCAAGCCCTCCTCATTCAGCCTCAGAGTTTTTCACATCTTAATCCTACCAACCGAAAGCCACAGAACAACACTGAAAATTACTCATGATAAAAATATGTCCTTGACTCACATAGGGTAGAGATGTAGTAATCTATCAAGCCTATGGTGACCCTTGTATGAGTTTGGATGAGAAAGACATTGCAAAAAAAATTGATATTTGAGTGATGAGAGAAAATTCAAGCGAGGTAAGTGTTTTGTGCATGGGAGGATAAATGAAGTGGAAATATATTGAATGATATAAATAAAGAACTTGAAATAATGTTTTTAATGAGGCATGATATCTTTTGATTCTTGGTGGGAAATTTATTGATCTCAAGGATATGTGTTTTAAAATTGGTTTTGATTTGATATTGATGTTTACTTGACATGAGGTTTTTCCCAGGAGTGAAAAAGGGTAAGTGTGGGGGAGTTGATAAAACACTATTTTATTGAATATTTTATTGATAATAAATGATATAATTTCCTCAAATTGTGTTAAATATGTTTAATTAGAAAGTATTTGGGATTAGATCATTCATTTGAATATTTGATGAAAATTCCAGTTTTACCCTTTATAGTTCACTGTAGTATTTCGAAGATAAATATTTTTATATTTATTATTTGAATTTGAAATTTTGTAACAGTGTTACTAACTTAATTATCTACAACGTTTATTCAGGACACTAGAGCTAAAGAGTTCATTTGTTTGTTCAAATTTGGCCATGAAGTCAAAGTTGGGCTGGGATCTCCAGAATGGAGAAGCTTCTGTATTTCGGTCAAACCTCCTTCATATGTGCCTTTATTGAGCCCAAATTTGGAGAGGAGATAGAAAACCCAAATCCGAACATTGGATCCTTCTGGAAGGCCGGAAAATTCACGCGTTTTAGTGGTCAAATGGGCGGTGCAAGTGGGCATAAAATATTTGGCCGAATTTCCACATTCACACTTGAAACCACTTGTAACCTCTCCTCCCCTCCCCTCTATCAATTGGAGTTTTTCTCATTTGGAGGGGTTGGGACGTGCATTGGGAGATTGGAGTCAGAGGAGAATTTGTTTCATCCAAATTATACAACCATTGTAAGAGGGGTATCTCTTGAAGCAAGGATCCCCTCATCAAAGCCTCCTTCTCTTCTTCATTTTGTAATGTTTTCATTTGTGTAATAAACTTCTTTGTTCTTCTTTTACTTCTTCTATTTTCTTCTGTTTTATTTAAATTTATTATTCTCTTAATCTTCATCTTTGGGCTGGAATTCTTGAGTAGAAGCGTTATTGGGTTATACCCATTATAAACCTTTGCACATGCAAAACGCTTCTACGATGATTACGCCACCCATGGAAGAGTAGTCTTTTAGTAATCGATCTATCTTCTACCCTCTTCATTTAATTATTCTGAATAATTGAGCTACTGTAATTCACTTAATATGACCCATGAATTGTGTTTTCAAATTTTAAGAAACTAAGCAAGCAATTGAACAATTAACACAAAAACACGCGAGGTCGGGATTTTGTGTAAATTGTGAGAGCGCGATCTTAATCGGTAATACAAGACCACACGAGATAAATTTGTAGAGTTCAAATATAATCCCTAAACATAATTCATCCTCATTTCTAGAATGTATATGTGCCTTAATTTACCACTGATCATAATCTAATCTTAGAACATCAATCAAAGCAGGGTGCTGCGATTGCATGTTCCGAAGTTAGCCTAGGGTTAAATTCACATCATCTTCGTGGTAAAGTTAATTCTCGTAGGGTTCGGGATTTAACAAATTAAGGGATCATAATTAAGTGAATGTTAATTTAAATGATAACGATTAATAATAAAGTTAAGAGTTAGAGTTAGATCAATTACTCCTTTTAAATAGATTTCTAAAAAACATCTTTGTGTTGTGTCATTTTAATCGAAATTCATTTCAAAACTAAAAACAAAAAAAATTATACAATCTTCTTCCAGCAAACTTATTCTAGATTCATAAACTAAAACAAACCCCAATCCTTTAAATTAGTGTTTTTATTCTATTATATTTTATTTTATTTTTTTATAATACCTCTAATAAGTTGTTAAATCTACTTTCTCCTTTGAGAGACGACCTTGGTCAGCCACTCTGCTGCACCTAAGTACCCCAAATCACACTAATCATTTGAGGGCGCCCACAACAGCACTCTTTCATAATGTATCAATACTATTTCTATGTAAAGTTGGTATATCATTATTATTCCTCATCTAAAATTTTTTATTTGAAAATTCAATTGATGGAAAAAGGTTAACATGCCATGCATATGAGTGAATTTATGAGGGACAATTACATTATCCATATAATTTTCCACAATGGAAAAAAATTATATATAATTTCAAAAAAATTTAAATGAATTTAGAAATATAAGAATTTGGTTATGAATTGATGGAATTAATAAATATCTAATACTTAATAAAAAAATCTAATTCATGGCGGTTTTATTGTTAATTTTCAACTTATCTCTTAAATTTTATATAAATCATAAATATATCATTATTGATTTAATGAATTTTCAATGAAACAATCTTGATATGATATTGATGCTTAAATTTAACTATTATTTTATGATTTGAAGAAGTTATTAGAAAATGGTATAAGGGTTTATGTATCATATAAAATGGAATATTTCCGATTACAGTAATTGATCATTTTCAATATAAATAACTTCCCTGAATAAGGAAATTTTTTATATTAGTGTTAACGGGATGAAGTAATGTCCTACTTGTGAATAAGGCATTTCATTTCCTTAACTTTAAAATGGGAGGAAGGTCTTGTACAAGGATAGTGAAATATTTTTATCTATATATCACTCTTATTTATCATTAAAATATGAATTCAATAGCTTATAAGAATTTGGTATTTATTTAAATCCATTTTTTAATTGATAATATTTATTGATTGTATAATATATTGATGTCATATTTGAAAATAATAAGATATTTACCAATGATTGAAATACATGGAAGAAACGATCAGTATTTTTTGAGCTTCCATGTTGGAAATTTGTTAAGATAAAACATAACATTGATTTGATTCATGTTTAGAGTAATATATATGTTTTTTTATTGTAACATTATTCAATACTAATGATAATATGATAGATTAATTTAATTAAATATTGGATTTAAAATCAATGGGAATATGTTTGGTGTTATCTACAACCCCAAAATGAATGTGAAGATACATTCAAATGTCTTTTTATACATTATATAAGATGGAGGAAATTAGTTTTTATCAGTGAAAAAAAGGTATCAATGTAACTCAGTGTTATTCATCACCAAATGAAAACGTTGTGTCACTACAATATTTGAAGAAAATAGGAATTAAATATCATTATTTTCCTACAATTATGGTGTAAATCATATTAATTTATTTTCAAGGAAATGACTCATACATGATAGAATGACTATAAAAAAAGAGTAGTTGTTTTGAAATTTCATTTTTTAAAAATAATGAATCTAAATTAAATAAAATGTTTAGATAATGATGCAGTTTATATACTTTTTTCAATTTTAAATGTATATTCCCCCATATTTTATTGATATCTAGATTTATATAATGGTTCATTTGGTGTGAGAAATAAATCATTCAAGTCAAGTATATATATATAGGATGTATCATTTTAAAATATATATGAAGATATTCAAGGGATATGTTAAGAGTATATATCAAATAGAATACTCAACTATTGAGAAGTATATTTCTGAAGAGATTGAATTGTTTTGTTCGAAATACTTAACTATAGTGGATCCAATTAGTTTTATAATATATTTCCATGAGAAATTATTTTTTGTAGGAAATTGAATTTGTGGCTTGATAATAAAACCACTAAAAGGGGAATAAATAATGTGGAACATTGATACTTCTTGAATAACATATATGATGATTAACTATATATAAAATCACATATTAATAATAAAATTTAATATTATCTGAAGATAAAATATATATATGGGTATCGAATGAAAATAATAATACTTTTTTACATGTTTTAATGAAACAAAATGTGGGAGTCCGTATATGACAAAAACATTAATATGTTGAGAAGATGACCCAAGTATAAATGCAAAAAACATAATCTGAGTATGAAATTAATGTATTTACATATTATACTATAGATCTTGAAATCATAAATGGAATTTATATTAATGGTGTATTGGTTTTCACTAATGAAATTTTTCTATTCGCATGAAAAATACAAAAACCAAATATTGAATCATGTGCATATTATAAAGTTATTAAAAAATATGGGATATTGTTATATTAAATTTTTAGTTCATGTACTCAATTATATATTATTTTTCCATAAAAAAATATTTGAAACATGTTTACTTTGATATGACACTATAAAATATGAATATATTAGAATGAAAACATAACCCTTTTATCATGGTATCACATGTGAAACATTTTTTCTATGTCCATGATCCATCAAATTTTTTATGGTATATTGTTTTCAAGGAAAAAATTTGTATTTTGGTGATGAAAAACTTTAATAAGATGATGAATTATGTGATATCCCTACCTCCATGGAAAGATTATTATAGGATATTAATGGCCATATCTTAAAAAATTCCATGAAAAAATATCATTTGAAAGGAATAAAAGAAAATAATCATTTAATAATATCATAGTATTGTTTTAATATATATTTATTTTTTGATGTGTGATAATTTTAAAACATGATAGGTATAGTATTTATAATTAGGGTTATTTTATTAAGATATTTATTTTTACAAAATATAATAAAATTTTTGTTCAGTTTTGATTTATTTTTTTCATCATCTTCTAATTAATCAATTTTATATGTAATTATTGAATTTGTAAAAAAACTATTTATTCTTTGATTTCTTTTGTATTTATAATTTCATGATTCATAAATGATATCAATAGTTTTTATAGTTAATGTTTATTAATCTAATGAATATGATAAAGATTTTTTTTGTTTTTAATATAATTTTTTAATTCTTAATGAGATTTATAAGTATCAGTTATTTTTTCAAAATATTATAGATTTTTATTTTACTCTTTCTTTATAATTTTGTGTCTCAAAAATACTGTTACTATTTTTATACATTGTTTTTAACTAATTTAATGAATATAGTAAATAGTTTTTTTAGTTTATCTTTTTTTTCATCATTTTAAATTATTATTTAAATTAATATGTAACTATTTTAATTGTATGATATTTTACTTCTGTTTTGTTTTTTCTATATATATAATTCCATATCTCTTAAATTTTGTATGTTTTTTTGACATTTTAGTCAACCACATTAAAAAATATGTATAAATTGTTTTACATTAATTTTTTTTTATTAGAAAATTTTTTCATTTACATTTATAAGTAGCTGTATGATTTTGTATTCTATTAATAATTTTCTATTAATTTTATTTGGAGGATAATGACTAATCAGATTTTCTATTCACCTTTATCATAAAGGGAGGACCCAAAACATACTTTGGTTGAGTAGCATAAGCATCCTTCTACATAGGATCTTAGCACTACTATAGGGGAAAATAATGATTCTAGGGTAGGTATATATGGAAGAACACATATACCATGATTTTTACTTATTTATATCCTGGACTAGAGGATACATATTGTGATAGATGATATTGGAAATCCTAAGGGTCCAAATTTGAAGGAAAATATGAGTTTTGTAAAAATTCCAGCATCAGATAATGTAACAATTTTAATGTATAAATGGATAAATTTTGATAAGGTGACATAGTTTTATCCTTGGGAGGTAATTTATGTAAGGTCATTTATTATTATTTTACATATCATTTCATGTATTTACTACTATTAGTTATTTCTTTTCGACACATCAGAAGACATATGATATACCTAACACTAACTAATTTACGAAACAACTTCTATAATTTTATATAGGAGGTGGGGTTTTAAATCAACACTCAGTTTATATGTCAATTTTGTTGTAAGATAAAATGAAGATTCGTTTGATGGTTTTTCCTTTATAGATGAAGATAAAAGGAAGAATAATTTTTATGTAGGGAAAAAAGAATCATTTTTTGTAGGATTTCTGAAGTATTCTTATATAATAACAAAAAATGACCATATTTACAATTTTATTGACCTTAATAACCATTGTTTGAAGATATATCATCAGTATATTCAATTGAAAAACATGTACCTTCAAATCTTATCTAATGGATGATATTTATTATTTCAAGAAAAAATGATTGTTGGAAATTTTCAAAAATTGAGACTCATGTCTTCAATATTAGTAGATATTAACCCTCTACACATCTAGAAATTAAAAATAGAAGAGGACCCAGATGACCAAAATGATTTTATCTAATAGAATAATCTAATATTGAAGTTGAGATGATTTTAAAGAGATAAATAATATATTTTTAAACCCCAATTTTTTTAATTTACTAATAAAGTTTCAAATATTCTATATATGAAGCTCTAAAGGAGAAGATTACTCATTGGAAATTCACACATATAGGAAGGAAGTATATTTTAGCTATAACATTAATAAATCCCAAACACCTAGGTAATATATATAGATACAATCTAAATGAATCAATTAAAATTGTATTGGAAATTTTGGAATTTATTCATGGGGGTGTATGTAAATGAAAAATTGACCCATTATAAGATAAATGATAGGAAATGGGTGAGAATATTGAGGAGAGGATTGGATATTCTGTAAAATTGATGTTTTATAACATGTACGGATAGTTTCAAATTGTATATCATACTCCTATACCATCAAATATTTTTCTTACTAACCCAAAACCACCTTCATATCTTGCCCATACACATACTCCTCTAAAAAATCCAATCCAATATGAATAATATGTTGAGGATTAATATTATGATATTATAGAAAAATAGATCATATATTATTTTGGGGAAACCATAAATCATCAACATATAGAGGAGGGATATATTATGGTATATGTATAAGATAATATTGATGTAGCAGCTATATTACTAATCCCTATAGATGAAATTTCTACAATTATAGAAACTATCATAATTTTTTTACTTTGGCGAACTATACTTCTCTAACAACATTACACTAAAGTATTCTTATATTATATCCTTATCTAATATCAATATTAAAAAATTTCAATATTTATTTATTTATTTATTTATTTATTCATAGTAAAAAATTAAAGTAAAATAAATGACGTATGGAATGTAAAAACATGTTGATGTACATTTGAATATGGATTATACTATTTATGAATCGATATTAAAATTATCAATATATGATGCTTTGTTTTCAGTTGTTTATGAGATTCTAATAGCTATCAAAATTTATGGGTGTGATATAATTTTATTGATTTTTGTAAAGGATATCATGGGGATTAAATCTATAGATATGTTTTTCATAATAAAGATTCATGTCTTTTATAGGTAATTTGACTCTCATATTTCATTAAATTATATCATTTTAATTGATTTGACTTAAAAATAAGTTTTTGATGTGAGGTAAATTCATACACCCTTTATTCTATATAGTACGACATTGTTGTATGGATTCTTGGACCCAATATTTATTTCATTAATGATGAATAAAATGATAGATGAAGAAAGAAAAATATATATTTCTGAATAATTTCCAAATAAGGAAATTTTGTGTATGATAATTCCTTATCTTGATGATTATGAAACATATATTTCACAAAGTGTAATTTATCTTAATTAGATAACCCTTAAAATTATATTTTTATTTATTTTTGTCCATTTAACAATGGGAATTTTTTTCAAAATAAAACACATCTTGCTGGATATGATCAATACATGGTGATGTGAGAGAAAATATTGATAATTTATTTGAGATGTATTTTTTCTTATTTTAAAAATATATATTTTATAAAAAAAATTAATTTTAATTCATACATATCATTCTAAAACATGGAATATAATTAATATAAATAGTTAATACGAAATAAGACATCATTGATTAAATATGTGTGCAAAAAGTTGATTTATTTTATAACTATTACTATTTTACATTTCCTTAACAATTTATTTTCAATTGAAAACTTCTTTTGAAATAGATATGTCATCATCAATAAAGAATAATCAAACATTGATATTATATTGTAAAATATATATATCAAATAATATTAAATCATATAGTTATAAAATACCTCAAGGATACATCATGTAATAATCATATATTTTATTTATCTTATAATTATATTAATAATAAATATTAAATTAATTAATTAAAAATTATAAATATTTTATGGCACTATCCCCTATAATATAAATAGTTAAATCATTTATGAGAATAATGAGTTCATTATTTTATATGTTCTATTCAGTTTTAATCTATCTATATTTTTAATATATATTTTTATGTTTATGTCTCAATTTATAATTATTATTTTAACTTTATAAAAAATATTATGTAAAGATTATTTAAAAAAAATTATTATTTCTACTATTTTTACCAGCATTATTCTTTTTTCTGATGTTCTTTTCATGCTATTTTTTTATTTGAATATAGTTTTTTTCAAAACAAATTTTAAAAAAAATATTTTTAATTATAAATTTCTTAATTAATGTAAAAAACATGGATTTTTACAGTAGTTATTTTATATAACCAAGGATAAAAGCTAGTAAATTAAATATTTTTAGGGTTTTTTATATCATTTTTTAAAATGTAAACTGTGAAAAAAATTGGTTTATAAGGATTAAAACAACCTATATAAGAAATTCATTAATAACAACCCTTTCAATGGTGTTGTTAGTTAACCATTATTAAAAGTAAAAATCATCCATGGAAGGCACTTTTCTCTTTTATTTTCAATATTTTTTTCATTAAATCAATATGATAATTTTCAACACATGTAGATTATAGGATACTTTGGTCAATATTTATCCCAGAAAAAATTTCTACTTCAAGTGCATTGACACAAAAATCATGAAAAGGAAGAGTAAGTGTCAACATTTCTCACCCCACTCATTCTTTTTCTCTTCTTTAGATCAAATGATATTCAAATATCATAGGTTACTATATCACACCATTTAATAATTCTTCTTCCATCTTATATGATACATTATGTGTTCTCTTCAAAATATAATCATCATCCCCCTATTAGATTGAAATATTCATTTCAAGGAATAAAGTATCGAGTCTCTATTCTCTTTCATTGATATTCATTATATCCAGTTATATACACTATTAGGTGTATCCTTCCATATTTATTATCTTATTATTATTGATTTTTTTATCATTATAGAATCATGTGAATATTTTATCTATTTTTGAATATTTCAAATCCTCGATTATGTGGGTGTCATCTTATCCATATTTATTAGTCGTTATTTATTAAATAATTGTGAACAGATCTTCATATATGAGTATTCCCTTATATTGTGATAATCATAATCCCTAAAACACATTCTTCTAAAAAAATACACATTATCATTACTAAATGTTTCTATGAGAGTTTTCCCAAAAAAATCATGATTTGGAAACCCTATTCATGAAAATGCTTCAATACATGATTCACATTCCATATCTCACTATATTATGGTTATATCCTCATAACTTAGGATAAGTATCATTCTTCTCTAGTACATTCATCATACTGGTGTGACACTCCTTTTTATATATTTGAAAACATCATCAAATATCAAACTTATTTTTCAATTATTACCCACATTATCCTTAATTTTAATAACAAATTAATCAACATACAATGGTAATTGTGACATCAAAAATAGTATATCATCGTTAAATTTTAATATCTAATATTCTAAAAATTTCTTATAATGTTAATCTTTAAAAATGTGATTGTTAATATTACATATCAGAATGAGGATCAATAAAATTCATATTTATAAACATATTCACACAGAATACTCTTATTCATTTCATTTGAAACAATTTTTAATGACCTTTAAATATTGAACAACATACACTAATGTATCACAGTGTGACTTTGATAATTTTTTTAAATTTATAGTGCTCAAACATTACTCATAAAACAATTTACTCTAACATATTGATGTAATTTTTTTACATTTTTTCATTTATATTAAGAATTGTAGTAAATATATTATATATACTTAATAAACTCTTATGTATTATTTTAAGGATTTTATATTTATCAATTTTTATCATAAGACTCTAATAATATATTACATATGATTTCTAACTTATCTTATGTATCACATTAAGATATTACCTTCGCTAAGTACCATTCCCACCATAGAGTTCTTATTACTTGTTGGGTAGAGGAACTCTTAAGATATTTTTTTTCTTGTAAAACATCTTCAATATAATTTGGCTAATAGATTTATTATTCATTCAAATATCATAAACACAATTTATGATTCATTCACTTTGTTTATTATAATATAAAATAAAAAAAATGTGTTACATATTTTCTTATAAATAGTGAATTTATCATCATAAAGAACATATAGTAGATAGTGATTTTACCATCAACAACACATTTATTTAATTATTATTAAAAATACAGCTATAATCATCATATTTATAGTATTTTTTTCATAAAAACACTATGAATGTCAATAAAAATCCTTTTCCAACATAGGAGTGGATTCCCATCAACATTTATAATAGAAGATAACTTCAATACATATAGTCTATAAGAATTACATCTAATTTCCTTTAGATTAACCTCTTAACTCATTATAATCTTCTATTATTATTGAACATGTATTGAATACAAAATTATTCATTAATAAAAAATACAATCATCAAAATCTTTCAGGTTCTTCAATATCCCTCTATAAATTTCTTATCAATACCATTAACTAAAATTAAACCAATATGTTCCTAGTACATCGTTTCTTATCCCTATTATTAACATTAAATAAAAAAGTTGAATGTGTGAAGGAATATATTACACTTATAATTCTTCTTCCATGATTTGAAATTTCATCCTCCCCCATCAGTAAAATATAACCCACTTTAGATAAGGATGACATCACATTTATTAAATTAAATGACCCATATATTAGTCAACTCAAAGTCTGATTGAGGTATATCTTTGTATATGAGAATAGTTATTAACCTAGAAATCAAATTAATACAAAAATATATATTTCATGTGATAGAGTCATTGACTTATCATTTAAATGGACATTCAAGCATGTCTTAAATGAAATATATGACTTATATTAATCTCAAAATAAATATAAAAATAATTATATTATATGATGATACCACTTTCATGTTATCTTTCAATATAAAAAACTCTAGCCTTGATAAAAACATTTGATTAAATTTAAATTGGTAGTTTAAATTGATTTACATACCAGAATATCATCTATCAAATAAATTTTTAGGATTATAAGTTCACCTGTAATAATATTATCCAGAAATTTAATTATCTTTACAACTCCCTCTAAATAGAAATAATACATAATTATTCACCGGCGATAGTCTTCTTTAATATGAACTCCATGAACCCCGTTTGATATTACTTAAAAAATTTCAAGGATGATTCGTAATTCTAGTCAAATAATTTCATGATAAATAGATCATGACATTGTTAATTATCACTAAATTATCCATTTATACACTACATGCATCACAATAAATTATAAACACATAGAAACATGTAAAAAAATATGGGAATAAGGTGATTCTATTTTTTCTTATTAATGTGAAAAATAGTTATGATATTTTTTATCAATATAGAAACTAATTTATTTGAATCTCAAGGATTATTAAAACTCTTCATGATTATTCCACTATTTATTTTCAAGATTTTTTCCTCTTTGGGTTATATATAATTAATGTTTTCTCCAACTTTATTCTTATATGGATTTCGATTTCTCACCTTACCTAGATAAAAAAATGAAATCTTTTATTTGCTCTCTATATTTTATTCCATTTTTGACTATTCTATATAATTATTCATTCATTCTATAGTAACATTATGTTGTTCCTTACTGAATGAGGAATAATTTTTTATAATCATATTCATGGAATATAAATTCATTGCTGTTTTTTTCTTTTATCAACAACTCATTCTATATTGGAACTCATTTCATACATTTGTTAGGAATATATCTAATATTGATTAACCTTCCACATAATTTACATCTATCTTTTAGTAAAATATCTTAGTAAAAATATCTAGTATTTATTCATAAAATTCCTTTACCAAATATTTTTTTTTCATGGATAGAATCTCTTTACTACTTCAAATTTAATTATTGATATTTTATTTTAATCAGTTATTTTTAAATATCAAAGCTACAAACCTTGTTACCATAGTATAAAAACCATTTCTTTGGTGTGTCAACCTTCACAATTTCCTTTGTTGTACCTCATTCAACAATTTTATAACACCACAATGTAAAATAGTTTTTTCTTCTTAATTGGTTCCATTTCACACATTGTTATGTCTGATTAAATGAATTAAATATATAATATTTCTTAGGATTATTCGAACACTCATCGGCCTAATGATCACTTATTTTGAAATTTCCACAGAAATTATCCAAGAAACTAAATCTATTATAGATGACAGATTCACTACCATAATATTATTTTAATTCCTTCTCTACTCATATTTTTTACCATGTAATTTATTTTATCTTTAATCACTACAAAATGAAGAATAATCTAGAAATTAAATGGACATATGTCTAAGCATCCAGAATATCTAAAATTAACCAATAATTATGTTATCTTTTTTTGGATTCTATTTGGAAAACATTTATGCCTTTCTATTCATCAATGAAACCTTCCTTAGTTTGAGATTAATTGGGGTAATATGAATTACTATTGATCATCACACCAACCCTTGACAATGTGGTGGGATTTTCATTATCCACCTTCTCTCATACATGTTTAGAATTTAGTTTTCAAACCGTATTAACATGTGAAATGATTTTAGTATGAAACAAAGTTTCTAAAATATTTGTTAAATCTTTCCTTGGTCTTGTAGTCAATAGATCATTATATGATCAGAATATATTCATTACACTAATGTGGGTATCTTTATCTATTTTAATAATATAATAATATTTTATGGTAGAATTACTTTTAATAGTAGCTATAGAAGTATCATCGATTTCTAATTATGAAATATTTTTCATGACACTTCATGTTGAATATTTGTTTCTCATAATTAGTCAATATTTCATTTCCTTCCCAATATCTCATTATAATAACAATATGATACTCTGTTATTTTATTTATTTCATTTAATTATTAATCATATTTCTTTATCAATTTAGATTTAATCTCCAACTAAGAATCCTTGACATCAATAATAGCTTCCAATTCATTGACCATATCATCCATGAATTTCTATATATCATATTTCTAAAAATATTATTTTTTATAATGATTATTTTATTATTTAAATGTTTTCATTATAATGAAATAAGGATCCCCCCTTGTATTTTAAATTTTTAGTGGTTTTTTTCCATTTAGAACTTTTATTTAGTGATGTCTCAATATCATTTTCCACAAAAAATAGTTTTGATTATTCAGTATACATTTCCTTGATAAACTAAAAACTATACGTGAAAAAGTCATTGGGAAATTTTTCCAAGTAATATTTAATACCAAAATATATTTCTTTAATTGAATCAGTCTACTCGTTATCCTCATACTCTTCAAAACATAAAAATTATTCATCTATAGGATAATTTTCAAAAAAATTGGTAGATAAACTATAAAATTTATTATTTCCAATTAGTGGTGTTCCAAAATTAATTCTTTCAACTCTTTATTGGATTAATTTCCCCATTATATACCTATTATTATGGTTTTTAATGTAGTAACATGTTAGTTTTGGAAAATTTAGTAAATATAATTTTCAACTGAGGAAATTATAAACCTATATTAAACATAAGTTACATATATTTATGATAAAAATTAAAGGGAGTGAAAAAGGAAACAATCATATCAAAAATATATATTATTAAATACATATTGAACTACATAAGAGATCATATAATCATATGTATATGGGGGTTGAATCATTGCAAAAACATTTATTGAATTCGTCACTATTTTAATTTCTCCTATTAATATTAAAACGCCATTATGATTATAGATATATTTATATACTTATTCATTCTAAATATATAAAAATATATTAAATATTGTAAATAAACCAAAGACAACATAATAAACTTTTCTTACATGGTTTGTTTATAGTATGGTCATCTATTCCTGTCTGTGATCCAATCGATTCTGATATATATATTATTACTACTCAATTGTAGTTATTATAAAATAAGGGGAAGGTATTATCCTTAAATATATACATTAAATGTGTGGGAAGTTATAATCCTTAACCCATGGAAAGGTATCATCCTTGAACAAATTTTAACTCCTGATAGTAGTTATCTCCTGATATATCTTTCGTCTCCGAACTAATATAGCTTAGACTACACTATATCCATTATGTTTTCAATATTCCTCAACAAAACTCATTGATAGATCTCTTTAGTATTCTATGGGATGTATGAATATAAAAAATGAATGTTATCCTTACTTATTGACATATATTTTAATTCTAAAAAATAAATGGATAAAATAATAGACACATCAACCTTTTTGTCTTAAAAAGTATTAGAATAATGAACACTTGTATATAATATGATACATCACACATTGTTTTCCCTTAAAATTATTCTTATTCAAGAGCTACGCTACAATGTTGATGAAAAATATATGACAATTTCAACCTTAAAAATCACTCTAAATTATTCTTATTAATTTTATTATATAATATATAGATATCAACCATAATGATTTCACATGAGCTTCCCTTTATTTTTCTGTATCCTCGATTCATATTTTTTTACTTTAGATTATCATCAAAATCTCCCTCTTTTATACATATAGTTATTTTAAGGAATACAACATTAGTTGTTACCATACTATATTTCTATAATAATATAGAAATGCATTAGTGTCAAGTATCTAGGTTTTCCTTCAACCATTATTCTTAATTTATTATTTCCTTTTTATATTAGTAAAATCACATGAATATAGTTTCTATATATAACTATGGAAAATTACCCCTGAATTATGATGAAGTGATCATATCTATAATTCACATTAATTATTTATTCAATAAAAATGACTAAAACATAATCTCTATATTTCCAAATCTCTCATGATCTTCATAATCATCCATAGAACATCTTCTCAACAAAAAAAAATTCTCCTTACTTCACCTCTAAATGAGAATACAGAGGAACTATCATGAGATAAAAAATGTCATCATTATGTGAATTATATCCAAGATAATAATCTTATATCTTACTATACCATGGTTTTCTCCTCATGGTGTGAGTTAAAATTAATTATTCTCTATTTCATTCTTGATTATGGTATGAATCTCATCATTATAGAATGATACCCCTCATAGAATAATGGTTTTACTCTTCAATTCCTACCTCCATTATCATTACCATGAACTATGACATAATCATAATCTCATTTTATTTGTTACTTGAAGAACATAGTATCATTGTCACATTTAAATCTCCACCAATATGGCATTTTCTAAAATGGTTATCCTTTACATATGAAATTGTTTCTATTATGTATTACAGTGGGGATAAATACATTCCAAATTTTCATTATTATATCAACAGATTACTCTTACTATTTTAACAAAATATACTATGAGAGAAGATGGGTGGACCATAGGGTGAACATTTTCTTTCAATATATTGGATCTTGTTCCCATATTGGTAAGAAATTAGTAAACATATCACAGTTAACTGAACATCCACAATAATAAATGATTAGAAAATAAAAAATTCCATGACAATATTACTTGGATTATCATTAAGAGAGACTCCATTGATGATACACATGGTAGTGTTCCTGAGGAAACCTAACAATCATTTATATAGATATTAAATCATTTGAGATTAATACTCAATATCTTTTCCAATAATCCATTCTCAAGATCCAAAAAATTACTTTTTATTTGGAGACTAGATACAAGGAATTATTAATGAAAAAAAATATTATTTAAACTAACATTCAAATAAATTGGTACCATTATAAACTTATCATAAATAATATCCATTCTCAAAACCCAGGTAAATCGAATCATAATAAGTTGTGAGAGTAGAGGTTTATTATGCGTAATCATGGGAGATAACATTCAAAGATCACAAGTTTGTATAAGAAGTCTATAATGGTATGTGATCATAAATAAATTTCCCAAAATCATAAATCTCATATCATCAGCCATTTAACAATGCATCTATATAACAGAAGACATGATTCATTTGGGTATGGAACATAAGATAATCGTGATCCAGGAGACCGTAACATAGGCATATGATTATGTAAAAACTGTGTGGTATAAATTTGTGGCATAAACATAATAATATAAATCATATATCAAGATTACCCATTGGTACATTCAATGCATAATATGATTGGGCTGACAATATGTGTATCATCTTGGGTTTGGGATAGTCTCCTATATACCCACATGATATCAAGCGATAAAAAACATTACCCAATTCAATATATATCCATTATATATCCCCCTATAACATAATGATAAAAAATCATTTTCATTTCATAAAAATATAATAGCATTCATAATTCCTTCATAGATTAATTAACTTATGGAAAATAAAAGGGTTTCATGATAATTTGAAAAAAAACATCATTATAAGACATCTAGAGAAATTAAGTTGATGATATCATTAAATTATATCCCTAGTGAATAATAATTATCATTAAAGGATGTTAAAATAGTTTAAATTTTTTTATAAATGAATATAAAATATGCTTTGAAAAATAAGATGAAAAATAATTGTCCTTTGGTAAATTTTCAAATGAAAAAAACAAGGTAAAATGAATTATATGTTACTTGAATAACCATGTAAGAATAGAATGTGTGATTTATAATAAATAAAAGTCATGAAATATAGAAATAAATTATGATGTTGTAAATGTTAAATAAAATCCTTTGATACCATAGTAATGAAAATAAAAATTAGGGTATTATGAAATTGGAAAATTTTCATTTTTAATCATAAATATATTCAATAAATGTTAAAAAACAACAATAAATTATTTTATCCTTGATAAAGACATTCCTGAAACAATATATGGAATATATACATATGAGAAAAATACTCCCAACCTAAAAGAATAAATAATACCATATTTTGTAATGGAAATTATTTCAATATTTTAGAGTTAAAAAGAGGGGAAATTAGAATGAAAGTTTTAATCCCTAAAAAATAACCATAGCAGTAGAAAACAGTTTGGCTTTGTGAGGGAAATAGCATATAATATACATCAATGTAAATTTAAACATAAACAACACCGATAAGAAGCTAGATTGTAACAAAAACCATTATCTCAGTCCTCTATTTAGTTGAACACACTCTAACCAAACTTTTAATAAATTTAAATTTATTATAAATCCATATTAAAATTGTATTTATATTTATCTTACTAGTTACCATACAATTATAATTTCTTATAACCCTTTTATTAATAATTCTTTTTTCAAGTTATTTGTTGAGTGTTAACTGTTTAGTTTTCAATGAATATTTTGGTTTAGTTGTTGTAGTAAATTCAACTAGTTTATTGTTCTAGAATAATATTAATTGAATATATATATATATATATATAATTTATTTTCTATATATAACTTTTGAACCATCTATGTAATGTGGTGATGGAAAATTTAATGCATCGGTTCATGGATTTAGTAATCTTTATGTACACATGAGAAATGTTTTCATATTTCTTTATATCGTACAGAGGTAGATAATGATTATTCCATAAAAATAATGAAATTTTAGTAAAATAACATCATTTATTCATTTATATAGACATTATTTCTGATAGTTTATAGGCGGTAGATATATAAAGTAGATTAAAAAATTCAACCAATATGATTACCTCTTCCTTGGGTATCATCTATTAGATCTCTCGTTAATACTTATAGGATTGGTCTTTTGTTGAGACTAAAATACCTAGAACATGGGGAGGGGAGCTGGATGGTGATTTTGGTATATCCTATTTGAGTTAATTTTCTCAAAGCACATAAATAAGTAAGGATTAGAGGTTCCTTTTTATAAGTCAGGGGAGCAAGACCCATTTAAATAATAAGAAATATTAGGTATAAAAAATATCATTCTCAAAATAAATTAGAACAAAAAAAATATATTAATATAATGTGACATAAAAATAAATGGATCCAATAATATGTAGATTTGTTTTAGTAATATTTATATCCTTATATCTTTGTTAAATCGTTTACCACATTTAACCATGTCCATGGTGACTATATTTTTACCAAGGTAATTTATTTTTATGATCAAAAATGAAATTGAACTTATAAAAAAATTAGGGAACACTGATTCAAAATTTAGAAACTATTTTATAATAATAAAATTTTGAAGATATATTAAATTAATGGTAATATCTATGCATATAATGAACAATGTTTTAGAGAAATATGTATCTTTGAGAATAAAAATGATTTTATTCTTATTACAAGCCTAGTAGAAACCATAAATTGAACATTTATTTATCAAATTTAATATATTATCTCATAAATTAATTAAAATCTTTCATAAATATTTATTAATTAAATTTTTTCTCATAAAATAAATTATTTCAATTAAAAATAGTTTTTTAAACATTTTCTCATTTCAACATCAAATTATTTTATCTTCATTTCTAAAAAATATATAATAAATGAATGAATAATAATTTATTTTTATAAAATTGAAAAAATTAATTTAAAATCATTTTAATTATTTAAATATGATAAATTTAATTTTAAATAAAAACATATATAATTAAAAAAAATTAATTAAACCATTTCTCTTTATCTAAGAATTACTAGACTAGACAACCATGTTATTAATTTAACCATTTCATTGATTTCCATACAAGATTTTAATAATTATTATCTAATTACTATAAATATTTTTTGAAGATAATACCTAAAATTATTAAGTCTAACAACATTCATAATTCATGAGTACAATTAAAAATTGTCTCTTGAGAATAAATTGTATTTTCTAAAGTGAATTTTACTCCAATTCAATCACAAATTCATTTATTTATCCATAACATTTAACTATCTAGTGTTTTATTCCATTTTTAATAGTAAATAACTACTAACCTAAGATCCATGTTGCATGAATCATAATCTATTGAATGATTCTTATTTTATTTAAAGTAAATTTTATTATAAAATAATGGTGTATTACATTTTTCCAAATTAAATGAAATTTTCCGTCAGAATTCAGTTACTGTAATGAAAAAATAAGCATTATTTTTTCCAATACATCCTTATGTTACCTTTTATATTACTAATACTTATGTTTTCAAAAAAAAGTGACCATATTAGTGGAATTTCTCCACCTCACATTTCCCCATTGATAAAAAATCTCCACCGGTTGTTCACCATAAGAAAGAGCATGCTCCAGCAGTACAACAACTGATATTAATACATATGAATTATTAGTCATGTACTTCCTTAGAATAGATACATGGAAGACATCGTGGTATTGTTATAGGATCGTTGGATATTCCAAGAGATATGATAGTTCCCTGATAAAATCAGGAATCTTTAAGGGAATGAAAAATCTATTGATCATGTTCACCTTATTTTCAAATATCCTAACCATATTTCAAGGATATATGAAAATAAATATTTCATCACCAACCACAAATTATAGATATAAATAATTATTAATTTTATAGACTTTATATTGACTATTTTATTCCCTCATGTGTTTCTAAATGACTATATCCTTCTTACCATTTCCTAATCTAGAAAAGTCCTCGATTAATTACATTATCTAGCTTCAACCTACATGTTACAGTTTCACACTTCTTTCAAAAAATGGAATTATAAGGATCCTTATAAATTATCAACTAAATGATATTATTATAAGAAAATTTTACTTTAGGAAGGTATTGATCACATCAAACATTGAAATCCATAGATAATGTACTCATTATAGCACCCTCGAATTTAGGTAATTAATCCATTAGTTATGTATTTTAAGTATATAAATTAATTGGGTTAAGTTTAAATATAAAAAAAATAATTTTGGAATGATTTTTTAGATTTTCTAGAGGTGCATTATTTGGAAATGGTTAATTGAAACCATGAAACTGAAATAGTGGGCTTTCGGTAGGCTGATGTTTAAGAACACAGTTTGGTCAAACTATATGTAACATCCTAGGTAAATAAAGAATAAATAATTTTCATATTTATTAATATTTGCGAATTAAATATTAATTTTACCGAAAAGGGGTTGCTATGTTCGATAGCGTACTCGATACGCAACGATGAGTTTCTTTGAAAACTTACGTTGCACACTAGTAATATAATAATATTATTTTAAATAGTAGTTAACATGTAGCCGTTGTATTGGCGGGAATGGATAGAAATAACTAAAATATGATTATATATGTTTTTTAAATGTTTTTACATTTATCCAATAAAAGATAAAGGCTTAAAATATGGAAAGAATTCAATTTTAGGCATTTATACCCTAATTTTCACTAAAGATTCACTTATCGCCTTTTGATGGAGAACCGTCTTTAAATATAGTTTTGTTCACTCTTATACATTATATTGGACCAAATAAAACTATTCTTTTGAATCGGGACATCAAAATTTACTTTGTGTAAATTTTTGGTATTTTTCCGATAAAGTTCATTTTTTTCATGAATAGTGTAAAATGTTGTATTTTAATTCAAAACCTCTTTTTAATATAATTTATTTATATGATTAGATTATCTTTTGAATTGGTTTTAAAGTGAAATTAGAAAATATTTTTACCATTAAATCCAATAGTGGTCATTGGAATTAATTTCACTTTGAAATCGGACTTAAACTAGTATCAATCTTTTGATACTTATTGTTTCATAAAAACACGCTATTTGTCATGACAGTGGGAATTAATTATTAAATTAATTAATGTGAATTATATGTTTTGAATTTTGTAAAATGGACTTCATTTTTGAAATCGTAATATCAAATATATCTTAGGGTGATGTTTTGGTTTTTTCTGAAAAACTTTAATTTTTGATGAATAGTGAAACCGCAAAGTGGTGGTTACAAAATTTGATTTTTCGTTTAAATCAGACTTTACCACTTCTGTGTTTTGAATCTCAAAAATACAATTTAAATGATTTTCATTATTAAGTAAAATTTGGTTCAATGGGATTAAAATAAATTTTGGTGAATAGTAACTTTTATGTTTTATTAATCACGATTAAAGGTAATTAGTGTAATTTAAGGTAAAAATGATATTATAATAAAATGAAAATATCTTTACACTTGTCTTAACCCTATTGTATGAGTTATGGCCGACCAAGACAACCCATGGGTCTATTTTTGGTACCCCATAGAGCCACTTGGGTATGATAATGACATTTATGCCTTTTATTTAAAGTTAAAGTAAAAAATGACACAAACATGAGATGTTTTACTAAACCAATTTTTACATAGGGTTATACAAGTCATATTTCTTACTATAAATATTCATTAGAAATATAAAAATATTTCCTACATCATGATATATTTTTAATAATTTTTAGACATTAAATAAATTAAATTATTTATGACACCATGATGATGCAGCGATTACCTCATTATTTAACGATTTAAATAAAATGGAAAGATAATGTAAAATCTAAGACCTACACATATCCAAAACATATTGGATTGGTATATTTCGAACCCTTATCACCTTATCCTTGAAACAAATCAATGTGGGACCATTAATAACCGAAACTCATTCTAAAATAAAATAGCATTTCCTTACTTTCCAAGAGTGCCCCTCCTCTCCTCTTATAAAAGGCCCCCACCTCTACCTCATTACCCACACTTCCAAAGCCTTTGGCTCGACCAAACCCTGCCCATTTTGGCTCTCCACATCCCTATATTACTCCTTGAAGCCTAACTGTGGGCAGAAGTCTTCCCAAGGAAGCCTTTGAGCTCAAACCAAAGGGAGTTACCCGATTTCAAGGTAATGTCTTCTTTTGAGTCCTTTTGTTTTATTTTGCTTCTACAACCCCCTAAACTCTTTTTATTCTTTTCTTTTGTAACAACTCCAGTATATTAAATATTCTAGGATGTTTTTATAATAATTATTCGAGCTACACTTACACACACCTACATCTAATGGTTAAAGAACATACTGTTTCCATTGATGGCGAATTTCTGCCTCCCGAAACGATGATTGTTCAACATTATTTTAACACATTCAAAGGTGGCCATTAAGATGAAACTATATTTATATTTGATATAATATATGTTTATGTTTTCCTTAATATTCTTTATTTTTCATTTTGTGCATACCTTTATGGTTTCCATTATGGGTAAATGCGATATCTTCATTTAAGGAAGTGCGGACTACCGCACCCTCAAAGTGATTTGATTTGTTAATGCCATATGTGGGATGTATAAAGGATGTATTTAAAGTTATTATATATGATTTTATACTGTAATTATGATATACCTCTATATCATTATTATTTATTTCCATTAAAGTATGACAAAGAAATGAAAGTAGCGTTTATGCGTACGTACGGCTTATCGTCTCCATGAACGGTGCATTTCATTTATTATCCCCAAATGTAATGTACTATTATAAGTACATATATATAATGGATATATATGATGTATGTTACATCTAAATGATTAATATAATTTTGGAATTAAAATATACATACCTCTCATTTAGTTTTAATTCCATTAATATGACATAGAAATGAAAGTAGCGTCCATGCGTACGTACGGCTTACCGTCTCCATGAACGGTGCATTTCATTTCTTACCTCTAAATGATTATGTAATATTATAAATACATTTATATGATAGATATATATGATATATATGATATCCAAATCAGGAATGTCATTCTGGATATAATGAACCTTTGACCAAACGAACAACATGTAATCGTAAGAAGTCTACTTTCGACTTAAGGACCAAATACCAACAAAACAAACATTATTAACTTAAATGATTACATAATGTTTATAACATGGAAATAAGTGATATAAAAGGAATAATGAACTCAAAAAAGGTTCTTAAGAAAATAGAAATTAACTCAAGTTTATTATTCAGGACGTTAAAGAACGATCGAGTCAAGTCGGACCCGAGGTAAGGGACTTCGTCTCAATCTCCTTTCATTGAGGCATATTTAGTTTTATACACAACTTTCTTTTATACGGTGTATAAACCCCTTTGACTTTTAATTTTATACAAAAGGAATCTTTTTCTACGAAGCGTTTTACAAAACGACAAAAAGGAATGTTTCTTTTAACGTACGCGGTGACAATGACCTTTTCCACCGCCGCGAGTATTATTTGGTCTTTGGATTCCTGAACAAGCCGTAATGTTTTTTTTAAATGAAATAAATACCATATACTCTTTTATGTATTTTGGTATTGAAAATGATTTTTGTAATGGATTTGTTATGTTAATATATTTGAGTGATATATTGTGATTAAAGTGTGGATATGTTTTCTTTCCATTATATTCGTTTTATGTCTTATGATTTTATAATGGTACTTGGAAATTTGACGGGTGGTTACGTGATAAACCATATGACGGGTGGTGCCGTGAATACTAGGATGGGTGGTTACGTTATAACCTCCAATTCATTGGGTATGGAAGTCGGCCGTATGGCTATTCCATTAAGTATGTATGGAAGTTGGCCGTATGTCTATTCCATTAAGTGATATGTGTGGAAGTCGACCGTATGGTTATTCCACTAAATTTGTTTATGTCCCAAGTTACCTTTATATGTTATGTGTTCTTTATATGGGTTTTATGGTAATCCTTTGGTTACAAAAAGGTAAGTAATGATATTTTATTCATTAAAGAGTTTTTACTACTTCATAAACGTGAAAAGTATTACTTTGATAAAGTATACATGGTTTACTTTTTGTTTTGATAAACTAACAGTTTTTATTCTTTGTGTATCCCTTACTGAGCTTTTTATGCTCACCCCAAGTTTTTTTGAAATGTTTTTCACAGGAATTAATGTGGAATAAGGTCAAGGATGGGATCAAGGGAATGTCATGCTATATAAAACATGGAACTAGACATGTTTCTTTTTAAGAGTTTCTTATTCTATGGAAACATAGTAGAAGTGTCTACTTTGTAATATTTTGAGATGTAATAGTTATGTTCTAATTCTCTAAAACTCTAAACCAGAAAAGATCCTCCATGTGAATTATTCATTTAATTCAATATTAAGTAAGGTTTAAGGTCGGGGCCTTATAGTTGGTATCAGAGGTCAGTTTAGACAACTTTAGGAGTTAGAAAAGTGTAAAATTATAAGTTAAATTATGGTATGATTGAAATGATATAGCATTTAAAGATTACCATGTTGCTTCGCCTAAGATATTTCTGTGTTAAGAATGTTTTTTCATAGAGGAAAGAGAACAGATTTTCTAGGAAGGCATACAGAGGGAAAAGACATTTCAAATCAGTATCCTGAGATGGTTAGAATCAGAACTAAACAGTTTGTTGTAGTGATGGCTCAGTTGAATCAGGTGAAAAAATGTTGGTTGTTTTTATTGATGATATTGTGGTTTTTTCTAAAAGTAAAGAGGATCATGAAGGACATTTAAGGGTTATTTTTCAAACCTTAAAAGAAAAGAAATTGTATGGGAAATTCAGCAAGTGTGAGTTTTGGTTGCAACAAATTTCTTTCCTGGGTCACATTGTTTCAAAAGATGGCATAACTGTTGATCCTGCTAAAACAAAAGTTGTTGAAGAATGGCCAAGACCCATAAATGTAACCGAGATCCATAGTTTTCTTGGTTTGGTAGGTTTCTACCGAAGGTTTGTTGAAAATTTTTCACGGTTATCTAGTCCAATGACTAAGCTAACTCGTAAGGGTGTTAAGTTCATCTGGAAAAAAGAATGTGATGATTGTTTTCAGGAGTTGAAAAGAAGATTGGTGAATGCTCCAGTTTTGGCACTTCCTTCCAGGAATGGTGAGTTTGTTATATACAGTGATGCTTCATTGAAGGGACTTGGCTGTGTCCTTATGCAGAATGATCAGGTAATTGCTTATGCTTCACGTCAGTTGAAAACTCATGAGTTAAATTACCCTACACATGATTTGGAATTAGCTGCTATTGTTTTTGATTTAAAAATTTGGAGGAATAATTTTTATGGAGTAAAGTGTGAAATATATACTGATCACAAAAGTTTAAAGTATATATTCACTCAGAAAGAATTGAACATGAGACAGAGGTGATGGCTGGAATTAATCAAGGATTATGATTGTATAATTCACTACCATCTGGGAAATGAAAATAAAGTGGTTGATGCTTTGAGTCGAAAAAGTAATGCTTCATTAACCATGATACGTTTGGAACGAGATCCTTTGGTTTTTGATTTGATGAACTTTGGCATAGAAGTTGTTGGTGCAGGAAGTTCTGCTATTTTGTTTCAGGTATCAGTGAGATCATCCCTATCAGACAGAATTAAGCAAGCACAGAGGGAAGACAGTGAGTTGCAGAAAAAGGTAGAGCTGGTTCAGAAGGGTAAGTTTCCTGAATTCAACATTGATAATGATTGTGTTTTGAGGTTTGGGAAGAGATTATGTGTGCCTTGTGATTCAGAGTTGAAGAGTGAGTTGTTATGTGAGGCACATAGTTCCCCGTTTTCAGTTCATCCTGGCAGTACTAAGATGTACAGAGATCTGCGGGAGTATTACTGGTGGGATGGAATGAAAAGAGATATTGCTGATTTTACTGTGAAGTGTTTGACTTGTCAGCAGGTTAAAGCAGAGCGGCAGTTACCGAAAGGGATGCTTCAGCCTTTACCAGTGCCAGAGTAGAAATGGGAGAATATATCCATGGACTTCGTTGTGGGATTACCGAGGACATCTCGAGGTAATAATGCAATCTGGGTTATTGTTGATCGCTTGACTAAATCTGCTCATTTCCTTGCTATACGAGATACTTTTTCCCTAGATCAACTTTCCCGTTTGTATCTTAAAGAGATAGTCAAGTTACATGGATTTCCTCTCTCCATTGTATCTGACCGTGATCCCAGGTTTACTTCTAACTTTTGGAAAGGCCTTCAGAAGTCGTTGGGTACTGAATTAAATTTTAGTACAGCTTTTCATCCTCAATCAGATGGGCAGTCAAAACGAACAATTCAGACCTCGGAGGATATGCTACGAGCTTGTTTGATGGATTATCAGGAAAGTTGGGACCAACATCTTTCTTTGGTTGAATTTTCATATAATAACAGTTTTCATTCTAGTATACAGATTGCACCATTTGAGGCATTATATGGGAAGCGGTGTTGAACTCCAGCATTTTGGGATGAAGTGGGTGAAAGGAAGCTGATGGGACCAGAATTGGTAGAAGAGATGGTAGAAAAAGTTCAGTTGATTCAGAAACACATGAGAACAGCTCAGAGCAGGCAGAAGAGTTATGCGGATAACCGGAGGAAGGATCTATCTTTCGAGGTAGGTGATCATGTTTTTCTCAAGGTTTCTCCATGGAAAAGTGTGATGAGATTTGGTAAGAAAGGAAAGCTGAGTCCAAGGTTCATTGGACCATATGAAATTCTGGAGAGAGTTAGATCAGTTGCATACAGAGCGGCATTACCTCCGATTTTATCTCAGGTACACAATGTTTTTCATGTTTCGATGCTGAGAAAGTATATGCCAGATCCATATCATGTTTTGAGTCGAGAGGTAGTTCAGCTGGAAGAGAACCTATCTTATGAGGAACAACCGGTCCAGATTCTTGACCACAGGGAGCAGGTGTTACGGAATAAGATGATTCATCAGGTAAAGGTCTTGTGGAAAAACCATATTGTTGAAGAGGCAACGTGGGAATCGGAAAATTCTATGAGGGATAAATACCCCCACTTATTTTGATAAGTGAATAAAATTGCGAGGACGCAATTCCCAAAAGGGGGAAGGATGTAACATCCCAGGTAAATAAAGAATAAAGAATTTTCGTATTTATTAATATTTGCGAATTAAATATTAATTTTACTGAAAATGGGTTGCTATGTTTGATAGCATACTCGATACGCAATGATGAGTTTCTTTGAAAACTTATGTTGCACACTAGTAATATAATAATATTATTTTGAATGGTAGTTAACATGTAGCCTTTGTATTGGCGGTAATGGATATAAATAACTAAAATATGATTATATATGTTTTTTAAATGTTTTTACATTTATCCAATAAAAGATAAAGGCTTAAAATATGGAAATAATTCAATTTTAGGCATTTATACCCTAATTTTCACTAAAGGTTCACTTATCGCCTTTTGATGGAGAACCGTCATTAAATATAGTTTTGTTCACTCTTATACATTATATTGGACCAAATAAAACTCTTCTTTAGAATCGGGAAATAAAAATTTACTTTGTGTAAATTTTTGGTATTTTTCCGATAAAGTTCATTTTTTTAATGAATAGTGAAAATGTTGTATTTTAATTCAAAACCTATTTTTAATCTAATTTATTTATATGATTAGATTATCTTTTTAATTGGTTTTAAAGTGAAAATATAAAATATTTTTACCATTAAATCCAATAGTGGTCGTTGGAATTAATTTCACTTTGAAATTGGACTTAAACTAGTATCAATCTTTTGATACTTATTGTTTCATAAAAACACGCTATTTGTCATGACAGCGGGAATTAATTATTAAATTAATTAATGTGACTTATATGTTTTTAATTTTGTAAAATGTACTTCATTTTTTAATTTGAAATATCAAATATAGCTTATGGTGATGTTTTGGTTTTTTTTCTGAAAAACTTCAATTTTTGATGAATAGTGAAACCGCAAAGTGGTGGTTACAAAATTTGATTTTTCGTTTAAATGGGACTTTACCACTTCTGTGTTTTGAATCTCAAAAATCCAATTTAAATTATTTTCATTATTAAGTAAAATGTGGTTCAATGGGATTAAAATAAATTTTGGTGAATAGTAAATTTTATGTTTTATTAATCACGATTAAAGGTAATTAATATAATTTAAGGTAAAAATGATATTATAATAAAATGAAAATATCTTGAAACTCTTCCTAACCCTATTGGATGAGTTATGGCCGACCAAGACAACCCATGGGTCGATTTTTGGTACCCCATAGAGCCACTTGGGTATGATAATGACATTTATGCCTTTTATTTAAAGTTAAAGTAAAAATGACACAAACATGAGATGTTTTACTAAACCAATTTTTACATGGGGTTATACAAGTCATATTTCTTACTATAAATATTCATTAGAAATATAAAAAGATTTCCTACATCATGATATTTTTTTATAATTTTTAGACATTAAATAGATTAAATTATTTATGACACCATGATGATGCAGCGATTACCTCATTATTTAACGATTTAAATAAAATGGAAAGATAATGTAAAATCTAAGACCTACACATATCCAAAACATATTGTATGGGTAGATTTATAACCCTTATCACCTTATCCTCAAAACACATCAATGTGGGACCATTAATAACCGAAACTCATTCTAAAATAAAATAACATTTCCTTACTTTCCAAGAGTGCCCCTCCTCTCCTCTTATAAAAGGCCCCCACCTCTACCTCATTACCCACACTTCCAAAGCATTTGTCTTGACAAAACTCTACCCATTTTGGCTCTCCACATCCCTCTTTTACTCCTTTAATCCTAACTTTGGGAAGAAGTCTTCCCAAGAAAGCCTTTGAGCTCAAACCAAAGGGAGTTACCCGATTTCAAGGTAATGTCTTCTTTTGAGTCCTTTTGTATTATTTTGCTTCTCCAACCCCCTAAACTCTTTTTATTATTTTCTTTTGTAACAACTCCAGTATATTAAATATACTAGGATGTCTTTATAAGAAGGATTCTAGCTACACTTACACACACCTACATCTAATGGTTAAAGAACATACTGTTTCCGTGGATGGCGAATTTCTGCCTCCCGAAACGATGATTGTTCAACATTATTTTAACACCTTCAAAGGTGGACATTAAGATGACACTATATTTATATATGATATATAATATGTTTATGTTTTCTTTAAGCTTCTGTATTTTTCATTTTGGGCATACCTTTATGGTTTCCATTATGGGTAAATGCGATATCTTCATTTAAGGAAGTGCGGACTACCGCCCCCTCAAAGTGATTTGATTCGTTAATGCCATATGTGGGATGTATAAAGGATGTATTTAAAGTTGTTATATATTATGTTATACTGGAATTATGATATATCTCTATATAATTATTATTTATTTCCATTAAAGTATGACAAAGAAATGAAAGTAGCGTTCATGCGTACGTACGGCTTACCGTCTCCATGAATGGTGCATTTCATTTCTTATCCCCAAATGTAATGTACTATTATAAGTACATATATATAATGGATATATATGATGTATGTTACATCTAAATGATTAATATAATTCTGGAATTAAAATATACATACCTCTCATTTAGTTTTAATTCCATTAATATGACATAGAAATGAAAGTAGCGTTCATGCGTACGTACGGCTTATCGTCTCCATGAACGGTGCATTTCATTTCTTACCTCTAAATGATTATGTAATATTATAAATACATGTATATGATAGATATATATGATATATATGATATCCAAATCAGGAATTTCATTCTGGATATAATGAACCTTTGACCACACGAACAACATGTAATCGTAAGAAGTCCACTTTCGACTTAAGGACCAAATACCGACAAAACAAACATTTTTAACTTAAATGATTACATAATGTTTATAACATGGAAATAAGTGATATAAAAGGAATAATGAACTCGAAAAAGGTTCTTAAGAAAATAAAAATTAACTCAAATTTATTATTCAGGACGTTAAAGAATGATCGAGTCAAGTCGGACCCGAGGTAAGGGACTTCATCTCAATCTCCTTTCATTGAGGCATATTTAGTTTTATACACAACTTTCTTTTATACGGTGTATAAACCCCTTTGACTTTTACTTTTATACAAAAGGAATATTTTTCTACGAAGTGTTTTAAAAAATGACAAAAAGGAATGTTTCTTTTAACGTACGCGGTGACAACGACCTTTTCCGCCGCCGCGAGTATTATTTGGTCTTTGGCTTCCTGAACAAGCCGTAATGTTTTTTTAAAATGAAATAAATACCATATACTCTTTTATGTATTTTGGTATTGAAAATTATTTTTGTAATGGATTTTTTATGTCAATATATTTGAGTGATATATTGTGATTAAAGTGTGGATATGTTTTCTTTCCATTATATTTGTTTTATGTCTTATGATTTTATAATGGTACTTAGACATTTGACGGGTAGTTACGTGATAAACCATATAACGGGTGGTGTCGTGAATACCAGGACGGGTGGTTACGTTATAACCTCCAATGCATTGGGTATGGAAGTCGGCCGTATGGCTATTCCATTAAGTATGTATGGAAGTTGGTCGTATGGCTATTCTATTAAGTGATATGTGTGGAAGTCAACCGTATGGTTATTCCACTTAAGTATGTTTATGTACCAAGTTACCTTTATATGTTATGTGTTCTTTATATGGGTTTTATGGTAATCCTTTGGTTATAAAAAGGTAAGTAATGATATTTTATTTGGTAAATAGTTTTTACTACTTCATAAAGGTGAAAAATATTACTTTGATAAAGTATACATGGTTTACTTTTTGTTTTGATAAACTAATAGTTTTTATTCTTTGTGTATCCCTTACTGAGCTGTTTATGCTCACCCCAAGTTTTTTTGAAATGTTTTTCACAGGACTTAATGTGGAATAAGGTCAAGGATGGGATCAAGGGAATGTCATGATATATAAAACATGGAACTAGACATGTTTCTTTTTAAGAGTTTTTTATTCTATGGAAACTTAGTTGAAGTTTCTACTTTTTAATCTTTTGAGATGTAATAGTTATTTTCTAATTCTCTAAAACTCTAAACCTGAAAAGATCCTCAATGTGAATTATTTATTTAATTCAATATTAAGTAAGGTTTAAGGTCGGGGCCTTATACTATATAGCCACTCAAGAGAAGTATTGAAATGTATAACATAGATTCTTGTCATAGTTGTGTCATTGTTTATCTTACTGTTTGATACAACCATGATAGAGGTGTTTGGAGTTAGTGGATAATTTAAAATTTTCAAATGGCTTGCATAATTATGTTCCCTAGTGGTAAGATATTAAAAACAAGTCCTAAAAATTGTGGATCTAATTTTCATTTCCCCTTAATTACTTTTCCCCTAAACATACCCAAACTAAAATTTATTTCCTTCCAAAGGATTTGGATACCTTTCCTCTTGATTTAGGAGTGATATGTTGTGGATCTTTGGTGCGTTGGAGGACAGATTCATTAGTAAGTGATCATTATTGAGGTATTTCCATAGTTTTCTTATTCTTCCTTCAATTTTATTCATGTATTTAAATTTTTTTGGATATATCCATGTTTTTTAATTTCATTCATTTTCATAAATTATTTTCTGGATGACATGGAACAAGATTAGTGATTAGTGTTTGGAGTTTCAATCATAGTTGATGATAAATTTGTGATTTTCTCTACTTTCACCTATGTTTTTAAGTTAGGTTTATTCACTATAGACATATATTATTTAGAACATGACGGATTTATTACAAATTGGTTTATGTTCTTATTTTGAATAGTAAAATTGATGTTCAATGTTTTTCAGAAACCCTCTTTAGTGATGATTTGTGGAATTATAGAAATTGGTTGCTTTATAGAATGTGAAATTCCTAAATGATTTTTAATATAAAAATTTTAAAATGGGTTTTTTGTTTTTATGCATGGAAAATTTGTTAGTATGTGTTTTCTATAAAAATATTTTTTAAGGAAATGTTTTGGCTTAATGGGTTTGGCATGGTTATTGGAATAAATGGTTGGAGTTTTTAAATTTTCATTTGGGGATGACAAGTGAATGATATTTCACCTATCAAAAGAATGTGATGGAAAAGGTCTTGAAGTTTACCCTACCAAAATGGTTTACCAAGTGATATCTTGGTGAATGTATGAATCACTGCATTCTATGGCTTCATGCATCTGTGTATATGGTGAAAGGAAAGGGATATCCCAAAATAAAATTTGAGAAATGGTTTTAATTGATTGTTTGGATTCATTCCTTATCAGTCATCATGGTCTGGAAAATATTCATGGAAACAATTTTCTCTTTGATATAAAATATTTTTAAATTTTAAAAATATATTTCATATAATTGATCAAAATTGCTCTATCCTAGTGGAATGACTAGGGAAATAAATAGGTTAAAGCCTAATGAGTTTTATACTCACCCCAGGATTGGGAACATTGGTGAATTTTCAGATGTTGTATATCAGGACACAAGTAAAAGAAATGAATCTCATTTATTTAGTGATTCTTAATGATACCTTAGTAATGGATTGTGGAGTTGGATCTTGGATCATGTTGGGGGTATTGAGTTGATTTATTCATTTTCTTATAGTTTTTTTGGTTTTGTCTTATTCTTTGTATTCTGATATTGTTTTTTTTGGTTTTGTGCACTTTGGGTTGTATCACATTATTTTTAGGAATCATATTTTTTTAGTTATGATTATCTAGTTTTTGTTTTTTTATTTTCAAATAGAGAATATTGCTCTAATTTTTATGAATCCCTCAATATTTACTTCCAGTCTTCGGTGTCTTGGGGATGTCTCCTAAAGGATAGTAATTTCCACCTCTTTCCCAATACAATGGTGAGGGGAGGTAAGTTAGACTCCTCATGTCATATATTTTTTAAACGGTCACTTTATATTATCAATCTATCATTAGAAGATATATATTTCTAATATTAAACTCTATATTAAATGGTTTCAGTGGAATTATCCAAAAATTCTAGTTAATATTTGGGTCTCGAGGAGATTTTATTAATATTGGAACTATATTTAAACATACCACTTATTTAATGCATATCCTAGAAGTTTTATCAAGCGATAAATCATATATGATCGAATTAAAATATGAATAATTTATAAGTAAATTAACAATATACTAAATATAATTATGATGTTTATATGTATTGGTGTTATAAATCATGATTCCCTAAGAGGGTATGTGTGAATCAATGTGTGAAATATTTATTTTTCTCTAAATGGACTTCCCTGCACAATGGTGGGATCCCATTAAAACTATCAAATTATAATGCACATTCACCAAACATAGAAATATATAAATAAAATAGAAAAAATTAGTTTTTATATAGTTTTATTGTTATGTGTTATTGCAAGTATAATATAAAAAAAATGTTTTGGTTGAAATAGAATTAAACAAAATTAAAAAGTTTTTCTATATTACCATTTTTTCCATGGTCACTATATTCTATGTGCAGTACCATTCAAAATAATTCAAGGATATCTCAAAACATACCACATATCACCTAATTTTACTCCACCATTTTAACTTATATAGATGAACACTTCCTTAGTTTATGAACTTAGTGGTCACTTCTCTATCAACAAGTATGTACTAATTAATTTACATCATGATAGAATTAGTAGGATGCTCAATTTCAATACTTGGTCTCAAGAATAACTATAAAAAATATCCTTGTGATTGAAAAATTGGATCAAAATGGTATTTTTATTATAAACCACATGAACTACTATTCCCCACATACCAAATTTATAAACTACCTATTAACATAGATCCTCCACACACATCCTATGAATGACTACCCCATGAACTTCATGTGAATTACTCCCTCACCAACTTATTTTGTGTGACACCCCCATTCACTTCATATGTGTGACTCCCCTATGCACTACCTTTCACATTATGGAATGCTCAATTCTATACCTTGTGACTCTACATAGTTTTTTTAGCATAAAATAAACTTCAAAAACTATGTCACTCCCTAATCCTTCAATCACTACATTCATGGAGACATACTCCATGCACTTCCTACACATACACTAATTACCCCATACAACCTATGAGGAATATTATCCATTGTCTAAATAAAATACTATATTTATTTTTTTATGTTGTTTCCTCCTTAATAATAACTTGAATAATGGGAAAATTATAGATAAAAATAGTCAAAAAAGCATAGTGATTATAAGGATTACTATTCAACGATGCACTAAACATATAAGAAAAAACATCATGGTAGGCCTCCCTTAAGAAATATCCTACATCAAATATTTCATAATAAGTTTTTTGAAAAAGGTAATATCTATGTGAACTTCCTTCATAATCTAGATATTTTTTACTTCCTATATTATCAATTTTTTCGTGTGTACCATAATAAATTACAGCCTCCCAACAACATACTCTCTACACAGAAGCTTCTTTGTAGATTCCTCATCACGAACTCCTAGTACAGTTTAAATGGGTGATATATTATTACCATCCTCTTATAGAGGCCAATAAAATCCTATCATGAACATTCTATATTTTCCTTATTCCAACTATGTGTTCACCCTTCAATTTTCTTCGAACACCTATGTAACTTCATATGAATCCGAAAAAATCCCTGATATTTTTCACCTATGAAAAAATTAACAATCATGGGAAATAAATTCCTTTTAAAAAAATATTTTGGGATTCCATTATCTATAAACTACATACCTTGGTGATCAATCTACTTGATAATCCCAAATTTTATTAATAATAATCAAAACACCCCATCAACCACTAGTATAGATAACCATGATTCCAACACATGTGGTGTCTTATGATGAAATACATGGTGAAGTGTTCCCATTTCCATTAAGTTTTATTTAATGATAGCTTCACTATATAGACTTATTAATTTCAACCATAAAATTATAACATACATGGTATTTATACCCATTATACTCAATTTCCCTTTCCCCATTGTCTGGACACAAATTCTAATTAATATCTCTATATGTTATAGTTATTCTATGATGGATAGATAATTTTGAGCTATGTTATTCATCAAATTAATCCATTATTAATTATGGAATTAAATGGGAAAATATTAAATTCCTAAATCATATAATTCTATCATGTTCATGGGTATAAAATGGAAAAATATTTACATTCATGTGTATTTTGAAATCCTCTATCTACACCACTTTAATATTCATATGAATATGTGGATGAACATTCATTTGATAAAGAGATAATTTCTCCCCATTCATCATGATTTCAAGGCCTATCATTTGAAAATATATAATTTTTATATCTATTTAATTCTTTATTATGGATAATATAACATGATCCTTCCAACATAGAGCATTGGTCTCCATGGTTTCCTTCCAAGGAAGTAATGAATTGAGAATACATATTCTTTAATTGAAACAAATGGTATCTTTGGAACATATTCAACTCATTTTTATATGAATATACAATTTAATACTCTATGATCATTATATTTATGACAGATTTAACCAAAATGATAATGTATCCATATCCTAAATGGGAAATTTACCATTTCTATATTTTAATCTTGATGTAGGTAGTATTGTTATGGAACCTTCAATTGGTATAAGGAATACATTACTGCCATGTACATTTATAAGAGGAAACATCTAGATAATGTAAATGATGCACCACTATATATCAAAACTCGTACTATGTTTCATTCTAGTGTAAGCATAGGTGCACTAAACAAGATTCTATTTAACTCCTTGTTATTTTCATAACACTTATTTTTCTAATAGAACATGGATCCCTTCCATGTGAACCTAGTTAGTCGATTTATTAATAATGATAAATTTCCTAAAAAATTCAATATTTTATTGAAAATCCAAACATATTATAGATCTCAGAAACTGTAATTGGTCTAGGACATTGTTCAATTACCTACATTTTTTGGTATAAAATATACCCACATTTTTAATACCATGACCCATTAATGACACTTTCTATAGAAAAAATTAATATTTAGTAAATTTAGAACACATCTTGTCCATCATAAAGGTATTTAAAAATAATCATTAAATAATATACATGCTCTTCATTATAGTTGGATCTCTAAATACATACAAAAACCAATCCAGGTAATCTATAATGAAACTATTCATTAGATCCATGAAGATAGTGGGGAATTAGTAAGTACGAATGGAATCACTTTTAATTCATAATGTCCATACATCATATATTAGGTAGTCTTGGTTATACTTTCCTTTTTTACCCTTAATTGATGATAAACAAATTGAATTTCAATAATTTAATAATGATGGGATCTAAAAAGTTGATCAAATAAGTAATCAATATTATTTAGAGGATACATGTTTTGATAATGATCTTGTCATGTTCTTGATAATAAATAAAATGGATGATTGAACCAAATTTATTCATAACAAAAAAAGAATAGGTGAACCCCTAGGAGATGCACTAAGGTATACAAATACATTTTCTAGATTCTCATGGAGATTTTTCTTTAATTAATGCAAATAAATTTGGTATATTCTATAAGGAGTCTTAAAATGTGGTGTATCACTATGTATACATTCAATTGAAAAGTAATCTTCATGATTTATGGATAGACTAGGTAGCTATTTAATAAATATATTGAAAAAATCACAAACAATAGACTTATATTAAAGGTTGATTTCCTCACCAATAATATGATCTAGATACCCCTCATGATTATGAATTACATTCAGTATGATAGAATTAGTTTACGTATGATTTTCATATTCATCCTACATATATAGATGATTATGTTTGATTTAGTATATAAAACATGAATTTTATTCCTCAGAAATGATATGGGATATTTGTAAAGATATACATTACATGCCAAAAAACCACATAAAATATGACAACAACAACAATAATAATAATACATATAGTAATTCTATTCCCATAAACTTCTATCATAAATTAGTTATATATTTTATATTATATCACCATACCATTAGGAGATTTAACTCATAGTTCAATGAATAATTTTTTAGTTTGTGGTGTGATAACCCTGTGAAGGAATATAGATATAAAATAGTTGGTAGAAATTGAATCAAACAAGTAATTTCTTCCTCCATAGGGGATGTTAAAATTACCTTTCACAACTTTGTTCTAGTGAACCACATTAATAATTGTGATTGAATAAGCCTTCCCTTTATCCTCTGGTTGAGGTGGTTTCTGTTTTTTATTGCAATCATTAACCCATGGTTTGGAGTAGTTATTTTAATTATTTTAATACTCTTTAAAATTAAATATTTTGAGTGAGGTTGGAACATTTATTTGAGATTCTTTTTTCACCCATAACTTCTCAATATTTATGTTCTTTATGACCTTATTATCCACAGTTTAAGAATTTTCCAATGACATATAGATAATTTAGACCATTATTATTCACACATTTCTAGCATAATGGATGATTAATTTTCCATCTTGTATGGTTTTTATAATTTTTATATCCTTGAAAATCCATTTTTTCATATTCAAAACCATGGGAATAGTAAGAGTCTTCACAATCCATTTCAACTTTGAGATCACATCAAAACATTTCTCCATAGCTTCCAATGTATCTAATATCAAATTCCTTTCAGAGACATTGTTTTAATACATCGTTTAATTGGTCAATTATTCTTGTAGGGATGATTAAAAACTATAATCATAGATTTAATATTTAGTGAAACTATCTGCATAGGTACCAATGGGTACATCATCCTTTTGTTTTAATCCCAAAATTATATCTTGACTTTAGTGTGAATACTTTAATGAGAATAATTTATTAAACCCTTATAATTTCATGGATTAAATTTCTTCCACTAACATTATATTATCCAATTCACCTTCTAAATGACACATAACTAAAACAATCATCTCATTGTTTGAAAACTAGAGAATGAAAAATAAAATTACTATTGTATTGATCCATTACTCAGAAAATAGTGAATTAGAGTACATATAATGGAAGGTGTATATTGCATCATAAATTAATCAATGAATATTTTTTCCTTCAAAGATCATTTGTATGATCAATAAGATTCATTTTATTAATCACAAACTGAGAAATTTGGTCATGCATAGAGAAAATATTATACATTTTCGATCTCATTCCATTTGGATTGTCATGATGACCATAATTTCATTATCCATCACATTTATTATTTATATTATTCCTCCTTGTTCCAAAAATTGAAAAAAGCCAAAATTGATAGTGTGTGTATCAATCACCATTAATCATATTAAGAAGTCATATGATAATGGAAATCATTCCTATGATTTTCTAAATAATTGTTCCTTATTTCAACCCATAATATTATAGGTACCTCATATATCTATCTTATCATAGTGTGTCTTATATTCTACTTTATTATCCTTTATAACATAATACCCCAAAATATATAAACATTTTTTCAAACCTATTTAGGTTAATTTAGAAACACAAATATAAATATTACATCATTTTTATGATTATTCAACACATATCCTAATAATAATAACTCAGGAAACATTATGGTTTTGTGTTTTGGAGACTTTATACATTACAAAATGACTTATTAACAATATTATACATATTTCAAAAAAAATATTATAAAAATTTACCCTTCTATAATTATCTTACATAACATCCTTTTTCATATAAAACAGAAATATGATGATAATAATTGGTGATATCAAATTATCAGAAAGGTTAAAAATGGTAGATAGAATTTAACAATCATTAGTGAGCATAAGATGCACATAATCTCACAAGAATAAAATAATCATTTCCAAATTCATAAATATCGAATAATAATCATAATAAAAGGCATGGGTCATAAGATTAAAAACATCAATGTATCATGATCCAAGAGAGAATAAAACATGTATATGGATATATCATAAGAATTTGAAATAAAATTGTAGCATAAACCTATAAATAAAAATCATATGCAAGGCCAACACATGAAGACATATTTTCCATGATTGGATTGGGATAACCACTCATGTACCATTTGGACTTGGGGATGAAAATTTTTTTTATCATATTGAGATAATGAGATATAAAAGAATACCCAATTCATTTTAGGGTTATAATTGATCCACTCATTATATAGTAATAAACCATACATATGTACTTCAAAAGAACACATGAGCATTCATCAGTCCATTATAGCTAAATTAACATATGGAAAAGAAATGGGGCTCATTAAAATTTACAGAAAACAATATATTAATTAATATAGTGAATGAATGTTCATGGTCTCACTTTATAATATCCAATTTGAATAAAAATTACTATAAAATGATATTAACAAAGTTGAAAACTTATTTAAACAGAATCATTAAAAATATTCATTGAAAAGGAAGAATAAAATTTATTTTCATTTGTTAAAATTTAAAACTAATAATTTCTAGAAAAATGGAAATAGTTTTTTCATTCAAACCACTATAAAAATGGAAATCAATCTTAATCAATCACAATGGCCATGACTGTGGAAAAATATGGCCAAGTGATAAATGTTAAAAAAATCATTTCACAGCTTAAGTGAAAAAAAATAAAAAAACCATACTACAAGGGTAAAAAATATTCCTTCTAAAAATATATAATTAATGTAAAATTTAGTTTAAAATTAACATAAAAAATTAATTGATCAAGGATAGTAGTATTCCAAAAGAAATATAAATAATATGTATGTGTAAGAAAAGGATTCTAAACCTAAAAGAAGAAAGAAGGTCATATTTTATTAAAAATTATTATTATTTCATTTTTGTGCACACATGAGGAGTAAAATTGAAATAATACATGAAAATAATGAAATAAATATATTCAATGAGGATATGTGGGTTTTATGAGATAGATAACATACAATTTTTTCCAATGGAAATTGAAAAGGGAATAGTCCTGGTAAAAAGTGAGATTATATCATTGATCCTTACCTCGTTCGTTAACTTAGTTTAACACACTAAAACAACCAATTTAATAAATTTTAGATTATTATAAATCCATATTATAACATTATTTTTATTTATATTAATATATACCATAAACTGATAATTTTCTATTACTTATTTATTAACAGTAATTTGATAAAGTCATAATTTTGGTGTTAATTGTTCTATATAACATGCACCTTTTAGTTAAATAGTTATGGTTCATTCATAGTTTTTATAGTTTCGAAATAATAATAAAATACCAAATTTAATATATATTTATTATTTAAAATTTTATAAAATTCCATATACTGTGGTGATGAAAAATGAAATACATTGCTTCCTGGTGGCGGTAGCCCCTATATACATAAGAACAAAATTTTAATTTTCCATTAGATGGAATGGATATAGACAATGAATTTTAAATCAATATATTAATTTTTTTTATTAAAATGAATCTAGTTCCATTTTTTAGATGGTTATAGAATATTTTAAGGAGGTGTAAGAAGAATGAAACTTAGAATAATTTAGTAAATATGATTACCTCTTCCATGGTTATCATCCTTTTCATAACTCTTTAATAATTATTTGGTTGGTTTTTTGGTGTAACAAAAATATCGAGGAAATGGTTATGATATTTTTTAATTTATTTTTTTAGATATTATTCAATATATGGTGTTTAATTTTTGTGAATATCTACAGAGTGGAGGTTCCATTTTACGAGCGAGGGGAGTGGTACCATTGTATAAAATAAGAACTTTTAAATGTAATAAATTTATTTCCCAATAGAATGTGGAGAAAATTTTGAAAAAAATATAATGTACGGTAAATTAGGGTATAAATGAGCTCATATAATAAGGTGTATAATTTTTTAGTGATATTTGTGGCCTTATTTTCTAGTTTAACCATTTACCACAATTAACCTTCACTATAGTACCTATAGTTTTAACTAGGTAACTTATTTTTATGTTCAAAATAAAATTAAACTTTTAAATAAATTGAAAATTAATATTCAAAACTTTTAATCCGTATTATTTGATTCAATTAAAAAAAGTGGGTTGAAATTAATTCTAACATACATAAACAAAATGTGTAAATACCATTTTTACAACAAAAAAATGTATCTTTAAGTATAAAAATAATTTTATTCTCATTACAGGCATAGTGAAACCCATTAGATGCATTATGATTTATTTATTGAATATATTATATTATAATTTCATTAAAATCATTCAATAACAGTAATTAAAATAATTAATTAAGATAAAATTTGTTTGTCGCAAAAAAAAATAGTGTCCAAAAAAATATACAAATTTTACCATCAAATTTTTTTCTTCATTTCTCACCAAATGATAATCAATGTATGTGGGATAATTCATTTTCCACCTATATAATAAATAACATTACAAAACTTTAATACTATAAAAATGGGAAATTATATTTTAAATAATATTATATATTGAAACAATGTTTGTAAATGAAAATATTTGTTTATCTAATAATTAGTAGAGTATTATTAATTATAATTACTTAACTATTTTATGAACATTCATGATTTATTTTTTTAACTATTAATTTAATTTTATAAATAAATTTTATTTATTGAATCCCTTAAATATAGTAAACCTAAAAAAATGAATAATTCAATAAAATAGTAAAAAACTATCTATTTATAATAAATTTCATTTTCATAATTGAATTTGATATCTTTTATATTACAATGTCCTTTATTTTTCAATATCATTTAACATTGTAGTAATTGATTCCATTTGATACTGTAGTTAAGAATTATAATAAAAATTTCATTATTTCATGTATTATAACATATAGAACATATAAAATTTATTTTAATTTCAAATATATTGTCGAATAAGAGGGTATTACATTTCCAATGTACTAGAATCGAAGTGTCTTCAGTAGTTTGGAAGATACAATGTTTTAGATAAGGTAACAACATTTCATGCCCACTTCCTTTACAAATTGATTCATGTACAATTACACTATGTCCTTCATATCACTTTCGTTGAATCCCACTTCACACACTACTTTTGATGGTATTCACCTCAATTTATATTCAGGAAGTTCACTTTAATATCATGAAGATTGGGTTGGGTGTTTTTCATTATGAAGGGTTGAATTTTATGATTTAATATAATAGATTTTCTTATTAATGTCCATTATTAATTAATTAAACAAATACTACATTCCACCCAGGTGTATTTTCCCAGGGATCACAGAGAAAATTTCACTCATTTTCTTTCAGTTAAGTATGATTCACTCATAAATGTTCACTCAAGTCCCCTTATAGAAAGTTATTTTCCTATGTGTTCTAGCTCAAGTGTTTTTCAAATAAATCACTTAACTAGGGTGATTTATCTGAAGTATCTCTATTAGAACAAATAATTATAATTACATTTTATTATTATTAGTTATTTAAAGACCAACATTAAATATATTATTTTTGAGATTCATATAATAACTGTTGTAAAATCTACAACATTGGAATTTTTAATGTCGGTTTTTGAGATGAAAGGAGTTGAAAGTAGTTTCTTGAATATTTTAAACATATTTTTTTTAAACCTATGTAAAAAATATTTTATAGAATTTTTAACCTCTGTTATTGTAATAATGGTCACAATAAAAATTTTATAGAATATTTTTAACACTAGGTTTTTAAATTACATCCATTAGAAACATAAAACAGTTGTATTTTTAACATAAATTATTTTAACAATCAATGCTAAATTAATTCTAAAAATTATTTTTAATATAAATTTATTACTAGATGATGTTATTAATAAAACCCTAATAATAAAATTCTATTTTTTCATATCAAAACCAAAAAAAATTTAAGTCTTCCACTTATAAATTATTCCCTCATATCTGGTAAATTTTATTTTTTCACAATTGCTCATTTGTGTTTCTTATTCCTGCCAAAAAAAATTATTGCATTGTTCACTATTTCATCCTTTTAAATTTAAAATACTTTTTAGAACCAAGATATGTGTGAGAAAACTTGGAGTGGGAGGGGGTGAATGAACAATAAATTTTATTTTTGAAAAAAAAATCTTTTAAATTCAACCTCTATGTATCGTTAAACCCTTTATCTACTCTTATTATTTCTATCCACCTTAATTTGAATAATTATTTAAATTATAATCACAAACCAAATGGATTTACAAGGTTTGGTATAAATAAACATTACAATCCATGTTTTTTATGCCCCACACCCAACATAGATTCTAAATTATATCAGGCAGATATTAAAAACTATAACTAGTAATTCCATATAATTATTAATTTGTTATACCACAAATTCCATCCACCATCATAAATTTGTTACACCTCAAAACACCTTCTTCACAATTTATTTGATAGAAACCCCAATAAAAATATTCTAGGAATTGTTTATACCCCCTAGATGTAGCTTTAATCTGATGATGGATAGATTAACTATAGAAAGGTTTTTTGATAATACTCCTCAATGAGCTTACTAGATCTCACATACTCATGCACAGTTCAAGAGGATTTGAACATGATGAATCTGAGTTACTGCTCTTTCTCAATAATTCTGATTACCAATGTATGATCATTTTACTTAGTGAAACAGTTGCATGGGAAGATTCTTTTTCCTTCATTTGATGAATTCATGAGATCAATTGATGTCTATAAGTGTTCCACACAATTCCTTTTATATAATTTTATGAAATATGTAACTTTCATATTCTTCCTCTTTAAATTATCACCTTGATAACTTTTGATACACTTCATTCAATAAGGATACAATCCATGGTGTAATTTGTAAACCCTATAACATTACAAATCATTATGTTATACTATTTTCATGGTTTTATTATCCGTTGATATTTTCACAAGATTTATTCATGAAAATAACCATGAAATACCTTTTACATGAATGTTATTCACATGAATGTAATCATGAAATATCGGTTGTCTTCATCTCCTCGCATAATAGTTTGTATATATGAGACATGAATAGATTTCACATAAACTTTGCAATATTAGGTTATTCTCAAGGAATAAATCCTTCTATACATAATATGAAATATTTATCCTCGGGGTTCTTCGTACAAGTTCATCACATGGTTAGATCATGTGAACCAATTTAGTATCCCTTCCTGTGAAAAGAGTTGTCTATATGAGTCTTCTCCTTCTTTCATGTTACCTTATAGTTTCAGGGATGCACCTAAATTCATTAATGCCTTTATATGAGAAATAGGTGATTCTAGGGATTATTGTCCCATGATCATGTCACATAATATTTTTCTATCCTTCATGGTAAAAAGTTATCTCATGGATCTCCTTCACATGAATAGATCATAATAATGGTCTATTTCATTTGGAAGCATGATTTTTCTAAATATTCCAAAAATAAATACACTATGAACCATCACCACTAACTCTATATTTATAGGCATAATTATATCACATTATCTCTAATTTTTAAGATGATTTAAGGATGATTAAACACCTAAATATTTTGATAGACATTAATTATTTCTAATTCTAAATAATTCAATGATATTATAACATCATGTAGACCTATATGATCACACTTTCAATGTGATTACTTCACATTATGACTTAAAATAATCAATAGAATCATTGATGGATAAATTATCTAAAATTTTAAAATTATTCATGGGATGAAACATGTAAATAATTCATGCTTCACTTGATGGAAGTTTTGATTCTATTTACAATACTAAATCATATGATCACATAATATCTTTTTCTTCAAATAATTATTCACTACATGACTTTATTTGATCAGTGTTTGAACATGTGATGACTTAATGGATCATTCTTCAGTAGTATGAAATGCATCTAATTATTACATGCATGTAAGAAATTGATTTCATACACGATTTTGTGAATAACATTTTGGAATCATTATCTTCACAAGAACAATAAGTATGAATAATTAATTGACTTCCATTTGACTTGAGTCTAATAAAAAATTTTCATTCCACTCTACACTAGATCCATAAATAGGTTTTGGCACCCATAACATTTCACACCACACACACACACATCCACCATTAGGCCATCCCTCACCCACAGTACTATGGGTATCCTAGAGTGTTCCATGAAAACCTTGTATGTGTTAATCTCCCCCTATATAACATCATGCACGCTTAAGGAGTCAGCTCCCCCATGTGGTTGAGGATTCCTCGCATTATGTGGTTGAATAACCTATATCCCAAGGATTGTGTGGGGGAATATGTTTTTATAAGGCCCACTACAAAAATACATAGATTAGTTTCTATTTACAAACTATAATATCAAGATATTTATTTCCATAAAATTCCATACTACATTAATTCCCTCACTTCTCCCCATAGAATCATGAAAAATAATAGTTTTCATGGTCTTAGTTAATTAATCTCTTGTTCATCATGAGGTAAATAATGATTTTTCATGGACACGTGTACTAGAGCCTAATAACTATATAAAAATAATCAAAATTAATGGGAAACATTAATGAATTTCACAATACACAATTTGAAATAATTATTCAATCACAAATGTGTCCACAATTATTGGTAACAAATGAAAATCAACCTCATTGGTCTCAGTAATCACAAAAATTGAATTTTTTTCAACTAAACTAAACAATTAATTATATTAAAATGTGAATCTCCATCTCTTTTTTCTCCTCCTTATTGAAAATAAATACAAAGGTTTATTTTGAGTTCCTCAATTACACTTTATCTTCAGGAATTTCATTTTAGATTTATATTAACTCAAGGAATGGAAACACAGATTTAAAAAAGAAATTTATTTTTATTTAATCATATATAATTCTATATAGGCTAAACCAATGTTGAAAAATTATGATAGATCCAAATAATCAATGGTATTCGGAAAATATTTATTAATGTGATACCATTTTAAAACACATTCAACTTATTAATTTTAGGGGTAATGAAAAAATATTTAAGATACATCTTCTACAAATCTTAACAAAAACATGAAAAAATTTCAAGTGCATATATAATTAATGAACCTTCATTTAAACTTTCCCATGATCTATCACTACCCCTTGAGAAGTTTTTTGACATAATCATGAAATACATTCAAGTGTGATGATCATACATTATGTTTAGTGTTTCTCCAACTAAAGGTATATACTCCATTCATAATCATGGAAATAGGTGTCCTATATGGTGAAAAACTCTTATCCATAAATTACCTACATGTTCATTTATATATAAAAGTATATGGGCATAATTTTGGAACTCAAATTTCATTTAAAGTCACATTCAAATTGAGTTCCTCTTCTAACTATGGACTTATTATTCTTCTCAGATTTCATTGACCATGTAATTGATATTTCCATAGTAGTTAGATATTCTGATGTGGATGTATTTTCTTCTTTAGAATTAAAATAATCAATTTTTTCTTTCCACAAGTACTTTATACTTTATTCTGGGGTCGGTAGAATTTTATTATAATGTTTTGTATCATCCCATGTTTCTTCACACCTTTCATACTTCATAACATTACATTCATAATTTTTAGATGACTTCTCAACATCATTAACATATTTAATTTTCAAAACATTCAATATTTTTTCCTTATAAAGATTCTAACCATTCTCATTTTTTTCCCTTATCTTGTTGTTCAGGCTTGATAACTTATCATTATTTCTTAATATTATAAAATTTAATATATTATCACATACTTAAATTGTGATTTTAACTTCCTTCACAATATAACTTTTTGTCACCGTTACATTGTGAGGAATCTAACACTCTGAGATAAATTTATAATTCTAATCTATGTGACCTACTTGAAACATCATCCACAAACAACACTCAAATGTTAAAATTTATTATGGGTTGATAGTTTATAAGATGTTGTGTTCACAATATTATCTTACTAATACCCTGATTTTATATATTTATAATTTATCCCCCTTGATTCATGACTCTTTATTGGTAGTTGCATGTTATACCAGGATGAATAACCATTATGACCAAACACTCCACAACACCAGAAGTAGCCTCTGATTCTTGAATATACATATAGAGACTATTTTGTCTCTGAATATTTTTATTAATATCTTTTCATATATTTTGGGTGTTTTCATGGTAAGAAACCTTCTTGGTGAATTAGTACACTTATACTTTGTGTAATATATTTTATTATTTATTGAATTTTCATGAACATTTTAAGTCTTCCATTTATAAATTATTCTACTAGATATAACATATATGCAATAAAACTAATTAGGAGGAAAACCACCATTCTCTATAAACCCAGATTCTTAGTATATTGTGATGATTAATCATTTGGTTCAAGTACACTATTTAAGTAATCTTTCATACTTTTAAACTCATTTTCTGTATAATGAAACATTGATTTGGTCTTAGATAATTTTTCCTCTTAATTAGAATGCTTTTTACCTAGATTATTTTTTTCTTCTAATATATATTTATCGTCAATCAGTTTTGTTTATTTTCTTCAAGATTTGATTATTATTCATTTTAAATTTATTTTTTCTATTCTTGTAGATGATATTATTGATTTATTTCCTCATCCTTTCATTATCCTTCTTTAGTTGCATATTTCCCACATGAGTAGATTCTAAATTTTATTTTCAAAAACATTATAGTTCATATACATCTCTTTCATTACCATTAAAAGAGCCATTAGATTTATTTTAATTTCCCATAAGACACACACAACTCTTAAAATATCTTTAATCTTCTAACTCACTACATGATAATGATGAGTCATTCATTTATCTACTCATCATATTATTTTTCGTGTGATTCAACATACTATTATTATACATGAACTTCTTTTTCTAGGACTTCCTATCATTATTATTCGAGTTAGTGTCAACAACCCTCTTCTATAGGAAATTACTTGAAAAATGGAAATTGTTTTAGAAATTCCGACATTTGAGTTATTTCATACATTTTTTATCTCTACTTAGTACTTTTAAAATGTAATTTATATATAGTTATCATTTCATTTAAGTCAAATAAATTTTTCTTATCCTCAGATTCACTAGATTCATGTTCTTCTATTATTCCAACATTACCTTTAATGATAGATTAAATTTCCATAAAATATATTTCATTCTTCTTTAATTATTTTAATTTAACCATTTTATATGTTATGAGAATATTATTATGTTTTTACAATGATATTTCTTATCTCATTACACTTTATATAAAAACATTGGATCGAATCTATCTATGAAATTTCTCATTTTCTTCTTTATAGTAGTATAAGCATCCCACTTCTCCCCAAAACCACATATTTTTTATCTATACCATTTTATCTTGTAAATCACTCATAAAATGTTTCATCTTTTTCCATTTGGATAACTTCAATTATGATTATATAGATTTATAACTTATCTTCATTGAATTTATGAATTCATTCATAATCGGTTCTCAATTTATTATAGATCTCCTTGGCAGTTTGGAGAATCACCCCATTAGCGTATATCTTTCTTGATAGATCCATCATAATTTCATTTTGATAATTTTTATATATTTAAATAATAGTCTTATAGAAAAAAATAATTTGATAATTCTCATTATTTGGTGTAAATTAAATAGTTTATGCATTTATCACTTCAACCCCATGTTATCAGTGATAGAGGTATCATACTATTGTTTTCATGATATTTATCACCATTGAAATATGGAAGACCAATAATTTATATAAATTCATTATATACACTTTTGCTATTTTGTTAGATCTTATAGTGGGGGGATTCCCTCTGATACAACTTATTGAACCCAGATTAGTGTGAGATAACTAAGAGGGGGAGGTTTGAATCAATGTTTATTTTATTTTTAAAAATTATTTCATTTTAATTTGACCTTTATATCTAGTTAAAGACTTAATCCACTCATATATTATATCTCATACTTATGATGAATAATTATATAAATCAAAACCATGGAACAAAATTATTTTTAAGGTTTAGTATGAGGAACTATACCATTCCATATTTTTTATTCCACACCAAAAAAAATTCCATTATTTCATAAGGTGATTAAATACTATAAATAGATAAAAACACTAATTAAAAACTCATTATACAACCTAGTTCTTAGAAACCTTTTTTATTTCATTATATACACAAATAAACCTTCTTCACGAGTGATTGGTTAGATGCCCCAATCATAATCTTCCTAAAACTGGTTATAGCCCCAAATATATCCTTCTTGTTTAGATAGATTTAACCAATATAGGATTATCCGTGGATAATTATTGTAGAGACCCAAATCTTGACGTAAATGGACATTACATTACTTTTTTGAAATACTTAATACATAACAAAAACAAACACCGAAGGGCTGTAATAGTTTAGTGTCTTTGGAAACTCGTAACATAATCTTCTAATCATGGTGAAAGATCTTAAACATCTCCCATAAAGATCTTACCCTTTTTTTTTCTTACCTAAAACCTTTATTTATATCCTGGGGAAAAGAAAACATATAAAGGGTGAGCTCATATTCTTATTAAGGTTAATCATGGAGAAAGTAAAACAAACCATATACATTTGAACTTCAAAACATGAACATAATATTTAAACATCAAAATCTTGAGCAATGACATAAAACATGGCAGTACGTAAGGCATAGATCATAAAGAAACATTAATAATGATAAAATAGCATGGAAATAAATCATTTAATTGTGGAAAACCATTATGAACATGATATGATTTCCATAGTATCCAAGGCATTTCTGCCAAGACCATCTTAGTGGACAAAGTCCCTTTCTAAATCGAGTTCACACCTCGTTCCAGTCCTGTAACACTGAACCAGATTAACTTACCATTCCATCCAGGTCTATCTCATGAGATATAAATATTTACCCAATTAATTGGAGGGAGATATTGGTCCCACCCATCTCATATTGAAATCATTCTTACGTGTGCCACAAAATAATCATAAATCATTCATCATAACCCAAACAATAAAATGGGTTTCATAAACATCATCTCATCATGACATAATCCATATAAAACAAATGGATATCATTTCATCATAAGAAAATTGAAACCATTTAAATTGTAGGGACATTATACATGAAACATAAAAATATGAAATAATGACATCTTATATGGAAAACAGTTTTGATAAAACACTTGAAATGAATTCTTGAAGAAAAAATCCTTTCTTCTTCAAAATCATTTTCTTTTCACCAAATTCCATGCGATTTTAAAAGAAAATGATTTTTTTGAAAATATTAATGAAATCTTTTAGATTAATATTCATTAAAATAATGCATTATAAAACCGTAAAAAATCCGTTCATGTCGTATAAGTTAAAAAAACATTCTCCTCGTACTTTTGTCGGAAAAGTCAAAAAGTTCCTCTTGCATTAAAAAAAAGTAAGATTCCTTTCGTAACATGTGGTAAAAATTAAAAAATGGGTAAAAAGGAATTTAAACATACATGAAAACATTTTTATAAAACATGGGCATGGATGATAACAATAACCTCAGTAAATACTTACGAATAAACAATCTCAGATAAAAACGAGATTGGAAAAGTTATCCCTTGCCTTAGGTCTGATATGCTTCGTACGTATCTGAAAATCCTATATAATGATTTAGATAATGTCATTTACTTACTAAAAAATCATATTCACTGTTATTATATCATATATGGTTCACTTATGACTTTATATTACCCATTATTTTGTAAATTCCATGTTAAAGCAGCATTTTGGGTAAAATCGTTTTATTTATCATACTTGTTTGGAATTATTGTTCTTGATATTATTATTACTTATGTCATGATTTAATTACTTCCAGAATTTAAATAATGATTTATATATCATGTATATTCAGTATATATATATATAATAGATAGATAAATGAAATGAAATACACCGTTCATGGAGACGGTAGGCCGTACGTACACATGAATGTTATTTTCCTTTCCTTATTGACTTGAATGGGATTAAGTAAATAACATATAAATAAATCCATTAGAATTATTATGTTATATATACCATTATTATTCATTATATATACTTTATAATCATTCTTTAATGGTTAACATGGAGATTTAATCTCATCGCGTCGTGGAGACGGTAATCCGTACGTACGCACGAGCGATAAAATCATTCCCATAATATTTGAATGGAATTGTAGTGGATGATATAATATCTCATAATCATTATGATGTTATAGTATCCATATATAGTTATTATTTACACCATTATACCCATCCAAGTAAGGTGGTGGTGGAAAAACATATTACACCACGGCGTGGAGACGGTATTCCGTACGTACGCACGCGCGGTGATTTCGTTTTCTATAGGATGGATAGAAGGTGAAATGGGGTTATTTAATATTTATAATAAAATATTAGTATATTAGATATATCTATGTTATTAATTTATAATTAAACAACTAAATAAGAAGAATTTGAAGAAGAAAGAAACTTGAAAGACTCGGTATAAGAGATTACCTCTTCTTCGACGCACCTTCTTTAAGCTTGCTCTTAAAGGACTAGAGTTGGTATTTTGAGAAGACCAGAACCTCCAGAATGTTTTTAGGGAAGTGTATAAGAGAAATTTTCAGGGGTTGTCCGAGATTCAAGGCTCCAAAGGGTGTGAAGAGAAGAGGGAATGGGTTCCCTTTTATAAGGGAGGAGAGGGGTACCTTTGGAAAAACATAAAATATTATTTTATAATAAAGTCATATTCGGTTTTTAATAGCTCCAAATTGATTTATTTAGAAGATAAGGTGGGTATGGGTCTAAAGACTCTCAACCAATAGGTTTTAGACAAGTTTAGGTTACTATTTCATCCTTATCATTTAGATTTAACTCTAAGTTAAATAATTTAACTTTTACCGTGTCTTTTTGTTTTCTTACACTATATGGTTACTAAACTTACTATAAAAATCCAAAATAACCCCAAGTGGTTCATTATTAATATATATATACTTATCTAAGTCATTTGTACGAACCTTATATTTTTAGGAATAAAAAAACAATTAATAATATAATATTTGTTTTAAAAACTATTTTATGTCAATTTTGACACTATTTGGTACTTGATTTTTGTGAAAATCATAACAGCATGATTAGTTCTAAAAAAGTTAATTAAATCAATACTAAAATGTCATATTAACCTATAAAATTATTTTAATTCATAAAAAGTCTAAAATTACATTTATTTGGGTATTTATAACATCAATTGTGTTAATATTTCATTAATAAGGTAATTACTGCATCATCATTGTGTCATAAATAACTTAAATTATTTAATGTCTAAAAATCATAAATAAAATATAATTATGTATGAAATCTATTTATATTTCTAATTAATATTTATATTCTAATTTATCTTATGTATAACCCTATATTAAAAATTTTTTACTTATTAAACTTTGATTTTAACTCTTTTAACTCTTCTTTGAATTAAGTAATAATAAATGTCCTAATCTAATCCAAGTGGACCTAAATGGTCATATTTTATTCATAAGGTTGTTTTTGGTTGAATTAAACTTATCCAATATAATTATTACATGTGTCAGGGTAATAATAATATCATTTTTACCCTTAATTACCCTATTTACTTTTAACCGTGGTAAATAAAAGTAAAAGGTTACTATTCACCAAAAATTATTTTTATCTTATTGAACCACATTTTACTTACTGATATCAACCATTTCTCTCGGTTTTTTGAAATTCCACTCACATAAGCGGTAAAATTAAGTTTTATGTAAATTTTCAAATTCTCCTAGGAGGTGGGTAAAAGACGGTCAAAAGTTCAATAAAATTTTTATATATCTAAAATTATTATAAAATGACTCCAATGAATTACATTGAACTTATATAGGTATTATGTATCAATTTTGACCAAAATAAATTTAAATTAAATAAATAATTATTTAAATAAAAAGTCGTTTTTTAAATAGTAACCCAGTGTTTTCACTATTCATCAAAAATTGAAAGTTTTCAGAAAAATACCAAAAATTCACCCTAGTCTAACTTTGATATTCCGAATCCAAAAATGAAGTCCATTTTGAAAGATAAAATTTCAAAAAGTGGGTATTACTATTCTTAATGGCTAGTTCATAATAATATTATAATAATATCTCGTTTAGTGAAACTTGGTATTGCGTACTACACACGCTATCGAAGAAGGTCCTGATTGCGTGTAATGCAAGCCAAGTCAGGGCTGCGTGTAGTGAAATCTTTGTTTGGTGTTGCGTATAACATAATCAAAACTTATTTCATTTATACATTAAACAAAATCTATACTTAATGTTGCGTAGAATAATTGCCACAAAACGAACTTGAAATTGTGTGTAATACGAGCCAAGAATAGTGTTGCGTATACTGCAAGCTAATACGGTGTTGCGTATAGTACAAGCTAATCTTGGTGTAGCGTAAAACACAAGACATCAAAATAATTAAAAATAATATTTCTCATAAAATCTAGATCTGTTACAATTCTAATACCCAATCCTTATCAATCACACTATATCATTTACACTTCATAAATATTTTCACCTATTGAATGTGATTTGATGGCTTTGATCAATAAATCTGATCAGATATGTTTTATTAGTTTATGCAGTGAAACAAATGATTCGGGATATATTCATATAATAGTTCATAAAATCTCCACGTCAATGGATGTATAGCAGTGATTCCCACAATTTCCTAAATATTATTTCAAGTATGATATAATATACACAATAAATTCATTCATCCTTATAAAATTCTCATCTTGTTTACTTTTTATACAATTCAATAATGAAGTATAAAACGCATGGTGTAGGTTGTAAACACTATCACATTATAGTTCATTATTTTATGTTATTTTTTGGGTATGTTCTCCTAGGATATTTTCTCAAGACTCATACATGAACAGAACCATGAAATGCATTTTCCTTTGATGAACATCAAACAAATATAAGCATGAAATATATCCTTTTTTCTTCACTCAGCATATCAGTATATATATGTGAGACACCAACAACCTTTATTTATTCTATGAAATATCTTTTTATTATTATTTACTAACTTCGTATACACATAACATGATATTTTTATCCTTAAGGTTATTTTTATAGGGGATTCCCATGATCAGGTCATGTGAACCTCAGCAGCCTCCCTTTGTAAGAAAAGGGTTTTCCAAAGGAGTCTTATCCTTCCATCATATAACATTGGAGGTTCATTGATGAACCTCTAACCATTACTACCTTCACATAAGAAATAGGTTCTTCATGGGATATCTTTCACATTAATAAGTCACAAAAACTTCTTATATCATTCAAGATACTCGGTTTTCTCATTGATCTCCATTGCATGATCTAGTAATTCAAATAATCTATTTAAATAGAAATAACATCCCTATCAATTTTATAATTAATAGTAACTCAACTACCCAATCTCTATATTTATATTTATATGTATCTTCACACCATCACTCCTATAATTTTCAAGGAATGTCGGGGATCATTAATCCCTAGAAGATCATAGCAGATATAAAATCATTTTAATGAAATAACTCTCATCATTATCCAAACATCATACATTGGAATATATTTAGGCTCTCTATTTAATCTCTTTTCATTTTTCTTCTTGATCATGTGATTCCTTGATAGAGAAATTCATGAAACTACTTAATCCTTTACATAATAGAATAAGTAAATGATGGAAGCTTCGTATGATGGAATTTATATTCCTATTCATTCAATAAAATAATGATATGAAATATTAACTTTATCTTGAATGAAATATTTTTCTATATTAATTTTTATGATCCGAATTTGGTCATGCGATGGATTAATGTATCATTATTTTTCAATATAAAATTCTTCAAAAGATCACATGCATATAAGATATTAATTTCATGTATGATGTCATGATGATATTTGGAGTGTCATTATATTCACATGAACAATTGAGATGGATTATTATGAAAATTTCATTTGTTTCATGTGGTACTTTAGGTTTTTCAAGGGTAAAGAGGTTGATGGTAGTCCCTCGATAGCAATTGAATTTCTCAGATCAATGATATTGGATGACGATACTTCTTTTTGTATGTTTATGATATGGGTGAATAGTACCTTTAATATGAAATCCCACATTAAAATTTTACTCAGTTGAGTGCTTATTATTATGTATTTCTATGCCCCTCACCACTTGAGTTGGCATCAGGGTTTGGCACCCAAAACAATTCAAAAACATATACTACACATGGTCACACCACACCCATTAGTGATCCTACAGGCATCCTCCATCACACCATACACTCCATGAAAAACTATGTTTTCCTTCTATACCACAATTTGAGATGAGTGAGCCATCTCTCCCATATGGTTGGGGCCTCTTATCGTAATGTGGTTGGTTAAGAAGCCTCCAAAGGATTTTATTATTTTCCATATTTTTGGAATAATTCCTACAAAAAATATAAAATTATTTTATATGTATATAATATAATATCTATCCATTTCTCACAATCATATTCCAAACACAAAAATTTCTTAACCTCTCTATACAAAAGAATGAAAAAAATATATTTCATTGTCTCCATTAAATCATCATCTTCATCATCATGATGTAAACAATGTTTCCTCATTAAATTATCACCTTTTTTTTATTAAGAAACTCACTCTTATGTATCACAGTGTGACTTATATCTTTTTAGACATTATAGTGAGGAAACCATACATATGATGAAACTTAATCGTATGCATTAGCAATTTTTTTTAAAAAAAATATACATTTAAAATATATATAGATGAAAATATATTGTTTATACTTTATTGTAATATTATTTATAGATGTATGGTTTTTCTATTTTCCATAATTTTATATGAGACTCAAAAAATATATTACATATTCTCTTAAAATATCTTATGTATCACAGGAAGATATTTTCTTTACTAATTTTTAATTCAACCATATAGTACTTATTATGTATTGGATAGAGGAACTATTATGAAATAATTTTTCATTTTATAATTTCTAGAAAATTCTTTGGAAAATATCTTACATATGTATTAAAATATATATTGCACCATGTAAGATTAATTCCTTTGATGAATTCCCATATAACCTCAAAAACATATATCATGTATTCTTCGTCATATATTATGTATCATAAGGGTTACATTCTATTTCAGTTATTATGTATGCACATTGAAATATCTTAGTCGTGCCTTAAATTTCATATATATTAAAAAAAATCTTTTATAAATTTAGTATACTTACTCATAGAGTTATTTTTATGTATTCTAAAGGAAAAATTTTAAGCATCAAAGTGTAAAACAACACATTAAAAAATTATTTAGCAATAAAGAAAATACAATTACAATAAATATGAAATCTATTCAAATTGAAATATGCTCAAAACCTCTTCATTTATTATTGGAATTTATTAACCTCACGAATCTTCTAGAATTCATTTATTTAATAGTTATGAACATTCTCATATTTTACTCACCTAACATTATAAGCATGTTGATGAACATTACTGTATACATTTTCTAGAAATATCTATTTTAGAAATCATCTATTGGTATTCATTTAACCTTTTCATTTTTATATAACGTGTCTCCCAAAGGTATTTTTATTGTCACTAAAATCTAGATGCATCTTCCATCAATATTATATACTATTTATGGCCTTATACGGTATTGTTAAATCACATCCTACAGATAAAACTAACCATGAATATGTGTTAGTAAATTTTTTCACTTTAATGATTAATTTTATTTGATTATAATTAAATAAAAATTTGTACTCATCAGATGTATAGTCAACTTTCATAACACCAAGAAACATTCGGCCTAAATTCATTTCCATATATAATAAAGGATATTTATCGAATTTTAAATTTGTAGAAATATTAAATATATTTGATCCATAGGAACCCCATGTTTTTTTTTCACATATCAAACTCTCTATTCATTAGTCACATACTCTATCTTTCTAAACATATTAATAACTAACTTACTAATTGAGAACAAATACAATCAGCATAACCCATTGACCACTTCAATCATAATAAAATATTATCTAAATAATAGAAATGACTTGAAGCCACCTATTTGGATTTATCATCCTAAAACCCCAAAAAATATAAATTAAATATCATTATACGTATTTTAATACATTAATTAATAACAAAAAGAATCATTGATAAAATTTAAGATAAATGAACATTTATATTGAAAATTGTCAAATCCAAATCACAATAAGATAGAAAAGAAAAAATAATACGAAATCAAGATTGATATATTCATACCTAGGATAGAACATCAAATTATTATAATTCACATGAGTGATTCATTTGATTAATATACCAACTCACCCAAAAATATCCTACAGATTTTCATAAAATCCCTTAATAATATTCAATCATAATAATTGTGTTAATTAGACGATTATAATATCTTGAAAGAGGAAATTAGGACTTTAAAGAAACAAATACAAATAATGTAATGATTTCAAAATAGTTATTTATATTATTATAATTGTTTTCAATGTAAAATAGTTTATTAAATTGTTTATAATCTGTCATATAAAATATTATCAATAAATTATCCAATTTTCTACACCCTATATAGTTTATAAAACATTCCAAAAAACATGATTAATTCCAACACTTAATTATAATTTCTTATTCAACAACGATTCAAAAAAAGATCAAAATATGAATCACAAACCAGGTCGAGAGTAATAATATAATTCCCAACAAAATAATTTCTATCCTAGTAAATTTAATGAATACTTTCACTGTTCAATTTTTTGGACATTATTCCTAAATGTGAGCATCTATTTCCCAGTCATCTTTCTGAATCATCCCATGATTCCAAGTAATATATAATAGGAGAATGATCCATCCAGGAAGAATATTTTATGATCGATTTATGTTTCTAAACTACTCACTCCATATATGTTTCATTTTAATTGATGTAAATCACACTATAATATATTATGTGAGGCAAATTTAGTAGGAAATTTTTCATATGAGAAGCATGAAATATTTATTGAATAATTTCAAATGATTGAGAAACTCAAAAAAATATCACATAAATAATTCATTACATTATTTAATATAGATAAGCATATTGTATTAAATATTATTATTTCATGAAAATATAATTGTGTACATGCATGGTGTAACTCATAAAAATCTATGATCTTCAATGTAAAATATCAAATGTCAATGTCTTTTATTAGCATTATATTTTCATCGCATATATGATGTCTTTATAAACTATAGAATAAAATTAATTTTCCCCATTATCACATACACAAAACATAGTCCATCAAGTTACTTTAATACTATATAGATCCAATATAATTATGATTTAAATGGACTTTTGTAAAAGTCTTCTAATATTTTCATACATATTTATTATTGGTAACTATTATTATATGCAAACTTCACTAAAACATATGATATTACTAATATCTCTCAAATTATAGCATTGATATTAAAAGAACATTTTTTAAAAACTATATAATTTGATCAATATGTTTATTTTTAAATGTAACACCCTGATAACTTAGAGTATATTTCCTTTTAAATAAATTTTATTTCCTTGATAACTTGTGTTACATGCATCATCGAGTTTAAATGAACTATTGCATAAAATTAAATATTATTATTTAATGTGATATATAACACCATGAAATTAAATTAGTGAGTTTTAAAAGGAATAAAAAATAAAATAATTGTATTTTTAAAAAAAAATCTAAAATGAATTCATTGGTTGTTAATTGATTAGAAATGAAAATAAAAATCCTTTGAAAATAAGTCTATGTGTTTCTGGAAAACAATTTTTAAGTGTGTAATGGGTTTTTATCTTAATAAATAAAATTAATAAGTATTAGTGAATTATTTAAATAAAAATAAAATATTATATGTTCAATAAAATTTAAAAAAATACTATTTTTTCGAGGAATTTTCTATGAATAAAAATTATTTTATGCTAAAAAATATATTTTTATAAAAAATGTTTTTCATCGAGATTTGATAACTAATTTAAAAAAATTATCGTATTATAGAAAGTGGTTTTAAAAAAATTGGAATCTGGTTGTATAAGTATGGTAAAATGGAAGCTTTTATTTTTAGTAAATATTAATATTTACTCTACTAAATTTGTTTTCAACTCGATAAGGGTAAAACGGATAAAATTGGGATAATGCATTGGGATTAGGCTTTAAAATTTATCTAAAAATTTCCATTATTATATTGGATGTGTAGAGTTTAAAAATTCCCATCCATATCTCAAATATATGTACACTTTTCCCATATTAAATTGAATATGACATTTATATTTATTTTAGTAATAAAAAAATATAAAATGTCACTCTCTTAATTTAAAAGGTATATTATTTGTCACTATAGAGAAAAATATATTTTATGAATGAATACTAATGGTTATAATGAGAATAAATAAGTTATTTCCATTTTGGTAATTTATTTAATATTTTTATTAGTTATATAATTACTTTAAATTTGTGTGTTACGTAGAAATAATATGTATTCTATTAAGTGGAAAATAAAATATATTATTTTAAAAATATTTAAAGTAATATAACAATATTTATTTATAGTATTTCACAAAAATTTAGATAAATATGACATGTTATGGTTATTTAAAATTATTAAATTTAATATATTTATTTTTATGCGGTATTTAATGTTATATAAAATGAATAGTTCCCAAATTTATATTAATGAGATTTTATAATAAATAATATTTTAGTAAATGTTTTAAAATAAAAAAAATATTCACATCATCCAAGGTAACATAATATGGTTTTGAATATCAACCACGATCTATTTATGAGTCAGTTTCCTATTTATGGAATCAGTATTAACATATTATGCTTGAAATAGTTTATATCGTGGGGAAGGTCAAAATTAAATAAAAAAGAGGATAATAAAAATTATTCTGTTTAATGTGACACCAAAACCTATATAAATTTAATTTTATGATATTATTTGGACACTACCAAATTATTATTTAAATTCATGGACATTTGGATAAAAATCATGATATGAACTTTATTATATTTTATTCTTTTATGAATTTCAATGTGTGTCCTCTCCCTCCATTATAAAAGGATACTACTCTATCTTTTTAACATCACATTGAGCCTCATAGATCAACCAAAACCTAAAAAACCCTAATAAACTTTCCTAGAGACATTATATTTTTTTTGGTCTTCTCAGAATACAAACCCTAGGGTCCTAAAGAGGATATTTAAATGAGTTCATTCAATAAACATATAACCGCCTTAACCAATCACTTTCTTTTTTTAAATTCTTATTTTACCTCATATTAATATATGTTATTTATCTTAAAATTAAAATAAAATTTATCAAAAATATTTTTAATAGTATCATGATTATGGAAAATCCATTATCTATTCCCTTTCCCATCGAATGTGAAGTGGATATATTACACATGTCTAGGTATAGCTTATAGTCTCCACATAGCGATGAAAATAATTTTCAATAACTATCATTAATGGGTGGGAATTATGATTTTTATAATTTTTATAAATTATATTTATGAAATAATTATTATTCTAGAATGATAATATCATATATAACTTCTTACCATCCAATTCATTAGAAAATTGTAATGTCGCTCGAGTGTACCAGTGGACTATCACCTCCACGAAGTAATGTGATTTGTTTTACATTTATTTTTTACATGGGTGGTAATAATGAAATATTTAATGAATTAATATTATATATATGATAGAATAATCATTATGTATATGGGAATTATTATTTACCTTTCTTTTGTTACATATGTCAAAAAATGAATACAACATTCATGCATACATATGGTCTATACTCCCCATGAATGGTGTAATGCATATATATATATATATATATATCTTTTTTTGGTGAAACAGAAAGGAATTTCTTTAAAATATATTTTATTTATATCCTTGTAAAAATTATGGATATTATGGAACCATGATCAATAGACAAGGACCAATACTTCCAAACCAAAACATATCAGAAAAACAACGAAGTTATCACCTAGAACTATGGTTTTAATAAATCATTGTTAAAAAACAAGAGATAAAAGTTTATAAGTAAATAATATGTTGAATGATTTATATTAGTTTGGTTTTAGAATATATTTATAATATATATATATATATATAAATGTATATGTTTGTTATAAATGTGGTATGAACACATAAAAAGTAATTCAAACCTAATATATGGGTTTTCGAGCACAATATAATCGTTTAATAGGATTGTTCATGAATTTTTTTCTGATGAGGAAATTTCATGATCTATCACTCATTAATGTATATAATTTTATTCTCTTCTGGCTAATTAACTTTGATATATTAATTATTTTCATTCAACTCTATTAAATTACTCAAGATACCGAAAGAAATTTTTTAAGGAATACCAACAAAATTTATCTCTTTAGTCGAGAATCCTTTCTCTTCCATGTCCATATTTTCTAAAAAAGTTTTGAATAATGATTTCAGTACTCTCCAATAATTTTATAAAATCATATTTTCCATTTTTTACTTTTAAACAATTATTTAAAAGTAATATTATAGATATTTTCCATATTAGGTACTTATTGAATTTTTTTAGAAGTATGAAAGGAATGTTTTCTTTTAACAAATATGACATGAACATAATTTCATTCCATCATGAGAACATAATAAATTAAATATTACATTGAATTTTTACAATATTCCTTTCAATGAAGATGATTTTCATAACATCTATAATTTTTTATATTAAATATATTATTTTGATTAGAAATTTTTATTTTCCTATGAAATGTTCTAACTAATATTTTAAAAAAATTCTATGATGTCATCCTTTAATGTTACTAATTTTTTATTGGTGATATTATCAAATAATACCATCCTTATTCATTCTCTATATGCATTATTATTATGATCAAACTATTTTATTAAAACTACCCCACCTACATGGTTTATTCTATTATTAACTGATAAAATTTTTATGAAACCTATTTCTTTTCTATGTTTTATTCTATGATGAATTTTTTAAAAACTCATTTATTTTCCACAATTTATTCTATGATGAAGTGTTTTTGAAACCCATTTATTTATCATGGTTTATAATATGATGAATGTTTTATGATCTTGTGTCATACATATATATTATTTTCATTATGTTATGTTTGGTCTTGAAATTATATTTCTCACCAATGAATTATGTATTGATGGATATCTCATAACATACACATGAATGGATTATGGAGTGAACCTAGTTCAGTTATAGACTCTGTTAACTATGAATGTCCTAGGAGTGAACCATTATTCCATGATGGTTTAGGTAGTGAACTCAATAAAGTATTATAGTCATTATAATGATACTTCACTACTATATAAATTATTCTGTATGGCTATGTATATACAAAAGACTCATGTCTTTTGACAATGTTATGCTATCATGGATCATGTTCTATGATTCTTTTTGGATTCATGTCAAATGAAATTTTAAGATTTATTCCATAACTCAAATTATGATATATGATATTCATGGTGTGGTTTAAAATTTTATTATCATGTTTCCATACACTTATAATCATTTTCTATTTATTTGATCATTGGCATGAACCTCGTTTAACCTAAATAAGCATATAAGATTGTAATTTCTAATGTTTCATTTCCCCAATTTATAATTAATGTTATTTAGTGTAATATTTATAAAAAAGGATGTAGTTATAAATAAAGAAGAGTGGGAAAATGTTTTCATCCTTGGAAGAAGTTTCTCACGTGTCCATGATTCAAATGATACTAGAACAATACTATGCAAAAATCTATCTTAATTTTATGTAAAGAAGTTTCATCTGATAATTTGTAATATCTATGTAATAAAAATATGTGTCACTATATTTTGTATCATAGAAAATATTATTAAACCTATGGAAAATAGTGTTAGAATACTAACCCTTAGTATAATTATATGAATAAGAGAACTTCCTATGTTATGGTAATGAAAGGATTGTGGTTTTCCTAGAATGACATACTTGTGTAGATACAATAAGTGCATGTGATTTTGGAACTGATGCATCTTATCACAACCTCTAGGAATTAATCATAGTAAAATAGTTTAGTAAAAAAGTAATAAAGGTTAAAAATTCATTCTCGACCATATAATAAAGTCTTGAACTAAAAAAACCCATATAAATGGGACTTAAGAGAGACTAGATCAAAATCATTATAGACAACCATCGAACATGGTCACTGCTGAGGCCCTATAAGATCCACTAAAACCAGAACCATTTTTATCACCATCAGTATTCCTATCATCTATATAAGACATGCCATTTATGGGAAAGCTATTGCTTGGGTGAGTATTTATATAACCATTCTCACCATAAAAAATAAGTGAGGAAAATAGAAATTAAATAATCAACAAAGCCAAAAAATTAATTAGCTACAGAGAAACCCACTAGATATAGTCATAATTAAATCCATGATATAGATAATGGGGATATCTATCTTCATATCCCATCTAAGAATTTTGAGTATTCATATAGCTCTATGGGTCCAACTGTGATGTCCAACACCAAACAGAACAAACCTATAATCTAAGTTGAGGCGACCACTCATCGCTACTGAGCTCCACATTAGAGGTACTACCAACTCCCCAAAAGGATTTGATCCTAGTCTTGTATCACTCTACATATAGTGGATCCATTCAAACCTATTTTTTGTGGGAGTTTAGACACTATATGTGTAATGAGTATGGGGGACATATGCCTTAGTGTGACATGGGAGCACGGACCCCAACATCTCTCTAGTGATCCAACCTGATCACTTCCATTGGCCAAGCATCATTTAAGGAAGTTTCATTCTCATATCACCTTATTTTATATATCTAATTATGAAAAAAATTATACCATCACATCCTTTGTGGAGAACCATATAAGATAGGATACTCGTGGGCCCAAACCTGAGTTCTGAGGAAGGATATAAAACATGGAAGAAGTATCATAAAAAATTTACAAAGTGTGTACATGGTCCATATAGTACATGACATCACCTAGATTAATAGTAATGTCATATCCTTCATATTTCCTATCTAGACATGTGGTATTAAATTATTTTTATATGTAGTACACAATTTTTCTTATCTAACTTGGCATGTGACTACATACCCAGGATGTGTCTGTGTCCCTTGCCTTTTTTTCCTATAAAGCTAGCTGATTCCCATGTACACATGAGGTCTGGCCATATACTAATACCCAACCATGACCCCCTTATATGCGGTGTCCTCCCATGTGTTTGGTCATGTTACAAAGTCCTGCTAAATAATTGGTACTCTGATTACATTATGTTTAGTACCAAAAAAATATTTTTCCCTAATGGGAAGAACACATAACATGTACTCTGGAACTACAAGTCGTGTGATCAGAATTCCCAAATTGGAAATCCTTGTGAACTTAACAAAACCACATTTTCATTGGTTAATCCTATATAGACACCCATGGGGTCCTTAGAAATAACAAAATGTATTTAAAACCATTAAATAACAAATATACGGTGATCAAAGATCAAAAAAAACATTCATCAACATAGTAAAAATGTTGAAGCTTCAGGTCCAAATAGATTCCCAGAAGAAACTATATCTTGATTTGTCCTCAACCACCATCAAAGAAGATGTTTGGAATCACCTCCTCCTCTTGATTTTGTAATCTATTTTTTGGTAGAACCCTCTCCCTCCCTCCATATTCCAGAATAAAAATGGTAGGGGAAAGGATTATTTGACTTCTTTTTAATTAATGAGATAATATATTACATCCTCCAAAAGTATCCTTCTATTAATATCTCAATGCTAACCAACATTATGGATTCACATAGTTAATACTGATATTTTAGAAAAATATGTGATCCTATATTTCCCATCCATGGTTCCAAAATATTTAAGAACCATTTATTTTGAAAATATGTGCATGGTCGATATAAAATATATTAATACTGGTAATATATTAATTTAAGGGTACTATGAAATCTACACAAAGATATGAATTTAAGGAAAAATTGAGATATGTATAAATAAATTTTAAAAAAAAAACTAGACTAGTGAAATCAGAGTATTTACATTCTCCCATCCTTCACATATTTTCACCTCAAAAAGAAAAATATAGAAAAACATGTTGTGGGTATCGATCTCGCATCTAACTCTCACACTACCATGAGTTCACTTGATCTCTCACATGTCACCAAATAACTCAAAACAAAGGGATGATTCATCCATTAATGTTCTTCTCCTACCGATCCACAATTACAACCAAGTATTCATAGTAGGTGGTTCTGCCCTCAATTTCTAGCATGCCCCAGTCAATGACATGAACTAGATCGGGAATGTACACCCTCATCTGTGACACATGGAAGACTTCATCGACCTACTAAAACTATGATGGTAAGGATAGGTGGTATGAAACATAAATCCCTCTATATGATCTGAAATAGTCTCATCATCCTTGCGGATATATTGATTCCATGTCCAAATTTATTCAGTCCTCATTGTGGAGAGACTCTTATGAAAAAATGGTCTCCTTGATTGATCTCAAAAGTCATATTATGTCAATATATGTAATGATTTTATTAGATATAGGCTATCATATTATGTTTGTGAATCACCTGAACTTTATCTATTGTTTCCTATATGATCTCTTTCCGAAAAAGATTTGTCTCACCAATCTTAGTCCCACAAAAGGGTGACCTGAAGGGTCTTTTATATAGGGTCTCAAAAATGTGTCATGCTAATAGTAGAGTGATACCTATTTTTATAAGAGAACTCATCCAATATCTAGTCATCCTCCGAGATTCATATGAATTCCAATACATAGGCTCTCAACATATCCTCCAACACCAAGATAGTTAACTTTGTCTTCTCTTTTTTCTATGTTTGAAACATCATGCTCATGCATAACTGGGTCCCAAAACTATCCTATAATCCACTCCACAATTGTGATGTAAAAAAATAATCATGACTCGTGATGATCGTCATGGGTAACTAATGAATCTGATTCATCTCCCACATGTAAAACTACCCCAAACACTTAATCAATATCCTTTTTTAGATGGAATAGAAGTTTTATTAATTTGAGTGAGTCAACAATCACTTGGATCGCGTCACGAAACCACACTATATATGAATCCCATAAAAAATCAGTCTATGTGTCCTCTCACATCCATTCCAATATCTTAGGAGTTAATTTCAAAATGAGAGGCACCTAATGTCTGCATTTTACCTATTGGCATGTGAAACACAATGAATAAAATTAATAAATTCTATTCCACATGACAGTACACCAAAAGTACCACTAAAGGTCCATGTACATATTTTAAACACTAAGAAGTATATCTAAGGGAGTATTGTGAAACTCTCTCAACACCTTCCCCCACAAATATGACCATACCACAATTTATTCCCTTAAAAGGATAGTGTACTATTATCCATTAAATAATAGGTTGATCGCATCTCATAAGTTTATATGATCATTTATAACCTTATTTTTTATGTCTCCAAACTGATCCTCTATCCCATGATTAAGAAGTGATTGGGTCAATACCATCAACTAAAGAAAAACTGAATCCCAACACTATATCAAGGTCAGCTACAATGAATCCAACTAATTAAATTAATCCTGCACCGACCAAGAACAAGACATAATTCTAAAGGAATATATGACCACATTTCTATTCCTAGGATTTTAGACTGTCTCAATGTTATTTTCCTTCTTATTCTTCAACCAATTCCACTACCTCAAGTTATGATCCCTATATGAGAAGATGTGGTTGAGACTCTAATTTTTAGAGTAAACAATAAAATTCCCACTCAAAAGATACAGTGTCCACATATTTAGAGTTAATACTAGCACTAACAACTCTAGTTTATGTGTGAAGTAGTTCTAATCGTGGGGTATAAAATTCCTTGATCCATAAGTTATCATTTAATACCTCTAAATTAACTCAAATTTATCTCAACTATCTATGATTTACAAATCACCAAGAATAAAATTCCCTCATATAGTACTCTCAATATAGTATCATTGGTCATACCTATCCTGAACTCCTTCAAAGATACCTGACACTACCCAATAAATATAAAAAACATCCCTTTCTACATTAATGTGGTCAAGGGGAATAGTATCCTAGAAAAGTCAGACACAAACCACTATTACTACCCCCTGAACCAATGAAACTTTTCACCTTATACATTGACTTAGGTGGTTCACAATAAATTACTATATCAATCCTCACCGAGTCTACTGATAATCCCTTTTCATATAGGACATTCACTAAAAATTTACCCTCATAGATCCAAAATTGAAACATCTAAAGCCTACCATAATACTAGTGATGCAAGAATATATCAAATACCTTCCTCAAATACTCTTTCATGCTATAATAATGATGTAGATTATATGAGGATATCATAAATTATGAATAATATAAATAATTAAATGTATAGTTGGATGTTCTGGTTCATAAAAACCATGAGAAAAATAGGGGAATTAGTCACAATAAAAGGAATCACTTGAAACTTATAGTGTCTATAGTGACATCAGAATTTTGTCTTTAGAATATTAGCCTTGTGAACCCTCAACTGAGGGTAGCTAGACCTGAGATTATTCCCAAAGAACTAACTCCCTCTTCTCAACTAGTAAAATAGTTTGTATGTCCTCATAAAGGGGTAATTTTCTTTATCATTGATTCAGGGGATGATAGTCAATAGAGAGCCATTAGATCCCATGATCCTTTTTAATGATAAAAAATAATACTTCCCAGGGGACACACTGGGTCTAATAAAAAAATTCTCTTGATGTTCTTCCAACTGCACCCTCATCTCTCAGAGCTCAGTGGGGGCCATATGATATACCATATAATATATTATAATGGTCATGGGATGTAACTCAATTTAGAATTTTGTCTCCTTATATGGATTTAGTATGGAATCTTCTTCAAGGAATACATTTATATAATACCCATTACTACTAGAATATTAATTAATAATGATCCTACTCCATCAAGGTATGAGATAACTAACCTATGGGTGATGGGATTTAGTTTCCTACTAATGATTCCCACTCACTCTACCAAATGATCTCCCTTAGGAATGATATGAGAATCTCATCACATCCACATGATGACATCTAACTCTCTCATTTAGATAGTCTATTTAGGAACAAAACATGGAAAAATATTCCATATCCAAAATAACATCATAATGTTTAAACCTGATGACTAAAAGGTCTCATAGGAAATCATCTTCCCCAATTTCCAACCCACACTACCATAGAATGTGTGGTATATCATAATCTCTCATAGTAAAAACCTCTTACTACTAATCCTAGGTGAATGTATCTATAAGAATATTTATCTCTGAAAAAAGGGATATGGAGATAAAATATTGATTCTTTTGCATGTATATAAGTAATGGATAAAGAGTATAAAAGACACAGATCATACCTAAAATCATCTCATGTGCAGCCTGGTCATATCCCTTGATAGCCTATATTTACTCATGGCCTTGATGTTCGGTTCTCCAAGACTAGTATAGGACACAAGGTAGTCTTTGGAGTAATTCATAGCAATATACTCCACCAACATCTTCTATATATAAATATATTCCTTCTCCTCTATCAAACCTATAATCTTTTGTGCCACCCTAACTATATCTAGGGGATCTCTATTCACAATTACTCCTCTACCACAACGGTACTTCCACTACCAACATACCCTCCTCAAATTTTTATGTCGGGAAATCATAATCCATGTGACATTTCCTATCAAAATAATAGAATCATGTCTATATAAGAAAACTAGAGACATTTCATGACCCTACACTGAGGCTCGCTGTGTCTGAGTCCAAGAATGAGTATGCCATCTATAATGAGTCCCTGTCAATTTATTTATACTTTCGTCTGTAGATGACTCATCTCAGTCATGACCTCTTTCATATCCACCCATCCAACATCCCTATTCTAGGAATATATTTGTAAAAAAAACCTTCTCTAGAAATCTATCCTAAGGGGGTAGGCATAATGAGACCATTCTATCATGGATGTCTCTATAAATACAATGACCAAACATCCATGATTTGAAATATTCATGACACACCATATCATGGGAGTAACTCATGAGGTCGTTGAATCTCTTGGTATACTCAACAACTGAAATATGACATTAATACAGCTTGAGAAGATCCAGAATGTGGATAGAGTGAAATATTGAAGGGTAGTACACATCAAGAAGTAATAGTTAGAAGTCTAAAAATGAGATAATTTCCTTATCATGGGTCTGTGTAACTAGAGTCCACCAGCACCCTACTACTCCATAAATAATACTATATATAAGAAAAAAAATCGTACCAGCTAGTTTTTAATCAAGATTGAAGTCTTTCACCACCAACCCTTTCCAATCATCTACTAACCAGGGGTCTGGCTATCCCTAGAACCTCATTTGTCTCTTTCAATGGAACTTGAGAAATGTGCTAAACCTGTGTGTATCAACATTGTGATACAGTTTTGGAATCCTTTATGGATATCATCATGGAGGAATCTTGGAAATTATTAGGATGTACTATGATTACACAATAATATTCATGGAGATGTCTAAAATATTAAATGAAAAGTAGAATACCTAGTCATGTGTGATGCATGTAATATAAGTCACTTGCATCATATGCCTCAGTATACTAATTTGTTAAGACAGATGTTAGATTCCTATTGAATGGATATTCTGGCCACCAGAAAAACACTGGGTTCGCTAGCATGAAATCCACACATGAGACACTATGAAAATATTTTACTATATTCCCAAAACAATCCTCACAATTTTATGAAATCACACAATGACCCAAGGAAATACAACCTCTAATACCACTTTGTCACAACCCAAACCACATAGTCCCTTCTGGATGATGGTTATCCAAGTGAGACACTATAATCCTACCATCAATATGATATGGGATACAAATAAGCACCGATTATGAAATAAAGAATATGGGAGTCCTTAGAATACATATCATTATAAACATACACACATCCATCTCCATGGAACAGTTCATTGAAAAAAAATACTAAAAATCTAGAGTTTAACCATGCATGAAATAACGTCTATGAATGAAACAAAGTAAAACAATGAAGTAAAAAGGTGAAAAGGGTCTAAAAACATGTGATACCATAAAATAAATTATTAACCAGACAACAACATGAGAAATGGGACTAGATAAATCCCAACTCAACATCTCCAATGACGAACACTAAACATGTTCAGCACCAGGATCTATGAAGATCTATCAGAACCAAGACGAGTGATATCACAACTAATCATCATGTCATCTACATAATACACATCATGATATGGAAAACACAATTCATATAAGAGTATATAAATACCCTATAGAAACCACCCAAAACAAAAATGGTGCAATAAAAAAGCAGTAATCATCTCAACCCCAAAATCAATAAGGCAAAGAGAAATCCAATGGATATGATTCTAAAAATTCCCATGTGAAAGTGAAATGGGTTATCCATCTCCATAACCAATATATGAACAATAAGTTTGCATATAACATGAAGTTTCCAAGTCTAATTCCCAATAATAAAAATGCAACCCCACCAAAATATATGTCAAGGGGCTAGATCCTCTCTACTAATCTACATGGTGGATGGAGAACCAACCCCAATAGAGGGCCCAATCCCGACAAAATCTTGATAATGGTGGAGTTCCACTACATAGAGAGAGGACCCACACACTATGATATATGGGGGTACCGAATCTACCTATGTAAATAGTATGGGGGACCCGCACCCTGGTGTCATAGGATTGTATCGACACCAATATATCTCTTATGTTCCAACCCGATCACTAGCATTATCCTAGAGTCGCTAAATGATTTTTTATTATCATGTCACCGTGTTTCATATTAGTAATTCTAAAAAAGTATACCATTGTTTCCTATTTATAAAACTACTCATGATAGGATAATATAGGGCCCAAATTCGAGTTTTGAGGAAGCAGATACACAAGGAAGAATTTTCTTATAAATATTACTAGGCATGTTAATGGGTCACACATTGTATGACCTTGAATGAATTTTTGCGCATGTCCTATATTACACATATGTTGTCTACCCATTTGGATGTACATGGAATATACATGTATTACACAGAATTCCCTTCATCTCATTACCCATTCCCATATACCAATCCCATTCACATGTTCCTAGCTCGTATGCCTAGCCCATACTCATGAAGACCAGAGGTCTAGTTGTGTAATATTACAAGACCATGTCCCCCTTACTTGGGTTGTGTTTACATATTCATATAAAAACTTAATTCCCAAATACATGGTTTATAGTCCAAGAAATTATTTCATCCATAATGGTAAGAACACCCAATGTTCTCTCCTTAACTATACAACATGTGATTCAGATCCCGAAAATAGAAATCTTGATATATGTCCTGAAACACCTATTTTCCCCTATTAAGAATAGATGAACCCCTACGTGGAACAAAGTAATCATAAAATAGTATTAAAACCTTTAAAAAAGAATATATGGTTATTATGGATCAAAAATCATATCCCACCTTTCTCAAAGTGAAAACATTGAATCTTCGGGTGTAAAGCACCACCTAAAAGCTGATGCACCTCAATCCGATCTCAATTTATATAAAGTAAGAAGTTTGATGGAACCTCCTCATATCTATTCGGTAATCAAATATTGTAGGAACCCTCTCCCACCTTCTATATTTTGTAATCTGAATGGGATGGGTGTTTTATTTAATTAATTATCACATCTTCTAATTGTTGCTTTCAACTGAACATATGATGTCAACCAACTTTATGTCACACCTATTATAAACCCCACGTTTTGGAAATTTCCATGGTGATGAATATAATATTTTCAACAATTTTTTAATACTATTAAAAAATTTTAATCCATACATAGTGTTATTTTATGTGACATTATTTTATTTTTATTTTTAGTAGTATTTTGAGATTAAATCATAAAATGAAATAATTTTTAATTTTAAACTGTATTAATTTATTTATTTAATTTTAATATAATATTTATTACTTATTGAAATAGTTAAAAAAAATCATAATTCTAAATATAATGGAAATCATTTAAATTTATTTGAGAAGAAACATGATCCATCATCCTGATTCCCATACAATCTCATAATTTGGGCCTTGAATTGTGTTCCTAGATATGGAGAAGTTCAATGATGGTCCCATATCTAAAAAATAAAAAACAAAAAAAAATCTCAAGAGTCGGATAAATGTATATAACATACCAAGAATCAAGTTATTTAACTATGTATATTTAACACATTGATTCATTCAATTTCATAATGGCTTGGGAAATTTTCACATTAGAATACAAAACGTCTCAAGTTGAGAAAATATATTTTCATTAAATATTTCATCACTTTTTATACACTTGGCCAATGGTGGTAGACTTTTTTTGGTAGATATAGGATATATAGCTGAAAAAGTTGAATGAATAACACATTCCTTGATTCATACATCAATTTGGATAAATAGGAGAAAATAATTATTGGATAAATTTAGAAGGAATTCTGGATGAATTTTTTCTATTAATTGTCACCACCACTTTAATACCAACTGATAACAATTTTTTGGATAAGGTAGATTTTTTCCTTTAATAGTTCTTCCTATTTTTATATTATATTATATTAGTTTTCTTATTCATTCCCTATTTCTCTTATTTTGTTTTTATGTGTTTTTATCGTCATGTTCCCTTATCAACTACACTAAAAATAGATAAAATCCCTAGAAATTTGATTAAAGAATGGAATGGGGGATTGATTTATTTTCATGTTTTTTAATTTCATTTAATTACACAATTATAGGGATTTTTTGGTGGTTAAATTATATATTGTGAGTAGTCACCCGGTATTTTTTACCATTGAATTATTATTCTAATTTGACAATCATCCTTCCCTTCACTATTTGTGTCGTGCAAACAGTGGAGCACGAAATATATTTTGATAGTCATAAAATATGTCTCAAAGATAATATTTGGAAGAATACTTTTTTATATGAAGAGGTATTAGTATGGGGTAATCAAAATTAAAATGAGAATGTGAGGTGTGAGAGGTCATGATTAACTTGTTGAATTGAAAATTGAGATTTCTTTTGAATAATGATTTCAGTCATTGTAACCTCCCTAGAAAATTTTCTATATATCATATTCCTCATTATTATAAATTGAATTTATATTTATTTATACATATTAATAATTAATTTATCTTTTAAATCCACCATTTTTAATATAATTTATATTTATATATTTACTTTATAATATTGGTAATAGAGATTCAGTGCGTATAAACGGCCCCCTCAAGATATACCATAGGTTTTCCCACTATAGTACATTCTTAGGATAATATAAATTTAATTTTATATATGGGTTTATGGAAAACTTTTCAACATAAATTTAGCATTTTTTTCTGGGAGTCCATGTTCTTACAAATAATGGTTTTCAAAAAATTCAAAAAAAATTAACTAATAACTAAAAAATAACCTCATTGGAAATATTTCATTTCATCAGTCAAGGTGTATTTTCATGATAATGATTCATATTAATGTATGATTGAAAAAATTTATGGTGACTCTAGAATATAATATGTATTAAAGATACAATTTCCAGAAAATACTATTCAAATGGAATACAATTCATTGGAGATTAATGAGAATATAAAATGATAGAAGATGTAAGGAATACATTATCATCAAAAAACACCACATTCAATACATATTAAGTTATATATAATGAACAAAAACAATGAAAAACTGAAGATAATGAAATTAATATTCTACATAAATTTCAAGGAGGCATTGGTGAGGTTCTACCAATACTTGAAGATAAACTTCCTTTTCCAACAAAGGAATTTCCATCAACCCTACTTAAATAAAAACTGATTAAAGATGAATGTTTTTTGGGGTATTTAATTTCAAAACATTATTTTTAATGAAAAATTATTAATTAAAAATGTAAAAATTGATACCCCTTATGTTTATTTGGATGATTTTGTACCATTGTGGATTTTCATGGATGAAAAACATGAAGAAATTTCTTGTTTTGATTAAAAATGGAGGAGGGAGTCTAGATGTTAAGTGGTGCATATGAGGATGATAGTAAAAAAACCATTGTGTAATAGTTTTTTGTAACCAATCTATAATAGTATCAACATCTAATTCTATTATATTCACCACTAGTGGACAACACTTCTCCAGATGTGAAAAATAGAGATCACCCCTATATTGTTTTATCTCTTCCCCCTCTACACCAAAAATTGAATCTTTTATACCATTTGGGTGTTATAGATATTGTTTTATTTTGGATTTATAAATCATATAATATAGTAATAGATGTTTAGAGATATCATATATGGTGGATTTTATGTAAGAAACCCCATTAAACATTGGATTGGGGTTAATCAATTACAACTTCATGACTAGGTAAAGTGAAAACATGGAACTTACATGGGGTTCCAAACCATCTTACACAATATATTCCCTTTTACATTTTTTCATTTATTTATATTATGATTTTTTTATTTTCATTATTTTTATGTGTTACATGTATTAATAAATGATCTTATCTCAAATTCTCCACTAGAAAAATAAATAATGGTGTATCTTTCGTTAAATATGTTTCTTCCCTAAGTTCTATTTTGTTGAGTTGAATTATGGGGTAATGAAATATATGTGTGGGGGAAGTGTCAAACTGCTTAGTTTTTTTGTTTCATGATTTTGGGTAGTGGATAGAGTGATATATAATTGGTAATGAGAAATTATTTAATTATAATTTATTTGTTTCATCTGGTTCTCTGCCTATTTATTTTGAAAAATAAAAAAGAACACATATTGAAAAATAAAATAATTTGATGAAAATGAATTATTCATTGGGAATAATTTGGGGACATATATCCCTATAAAATATTAATTTCATGAATTTTTATTAATTTATTGTTTTAAATTATCACCTTATCCTCCCTAAAAAAATAATGTTTTAAAAATGAAAATAAAAAACAAATTGACAAAAGGGGGAGAATTTGGATGAAATCATTAATTATAATCATTTCATGAATCATGTACCATGTCACAAAAGGGGGTGGTTTTGTTTTTCAAATTTTCATGTCTAATTGAATAATATATTTCATGTGTTTTCACATTAATATTCATGAATTTTACTTAAGAGTTAAACCTCTACTTTTGAACCATAGTTTTTGAATTTTGTTTCCTACGAACCATAAGACACGTAAATCACCTTGAAAAATACATCATGATTGAAAATATTTTATTGTCTCATGATGTGGATATATGATAATTTTTACAATCATACAGTGATATAGGTGTTTTACATGTATGAACATAACTCAAGTTATAACCTCTCTTTATTGAACTGTGAAATAAAATTAAATGTGAGGTAAGTAGTAATTAGGCTAAGGATTTATTTTTTAGTTTTAACAAATTAAAATGTGAGGAATCAAAATGAAATGTATTTTTTCATATAATATAAATGATGATATACTATTTTTGAGATGATCATGGATGTTTTCTCATTTTTATTATTGTATGGATTTTGATAAAGATATTTGATGATTTCTTAGGTGTGAAATGGATTAGTGTGGGGAGTGATGATACTAATATTTTCACCCATTTTAAACTATGAATAATTTTTTTAATCTCACTATAGTTTTATTTTATGGGATATTATTTTATTTTTATATTTTAGTAGTAATTAGATCTTAATTTTAAAAATTGCATAATTCTGGATTTTAATGTTTTTAAATTTATTTATGTATTTTGTCCATAAAATTTTCTATACTAATTTAAATTGTAAAATTAATTAATTTATGGATTTAAAAAATATTGTTATTCATTTCATTAAAATGAATTTAAATATCAAGCCAACATCTTGAGGTTGAAAACAAACTCACAATATTAGATTCAAAACCTATGGCCAATTTTGATTTATTTTAAATATGGGAAAATATCATTCAATTTTTGAACCCAAATGAGATAAAATTACACTTGGAGTGAGAGTAAAAATCACATAATAAATTCTTTTAAAATTGATAAGAATGATTCAGAATCATTGATGGATATAATGGCATGGAAAAATTAAAAAATTTGAATATGAATAGTCTTTAGGAAAGAATATATTTTTTGATTTATGTATCCATAAATTTGGATAAAATTTTCCAATGTGTGTAATATTTTTTGGGGATATGGAGAATATATAATCTAAAAACATTAATTATTATCGCATTCCATTATTCTTTCATTATGTGTTCCTAAAAGAGACATATTTTAGAGGACAGTTTTAGAGGGAAATTTTTCCACCCTTTTTTCCATAAATTTTCACCTCCTATTCAATAACAAATGATATTAACTTTTAGGAGGGGTAATGGTGGATTTTTTTGGTGTAAATTTTCATCTAATTTTTATTACATATTAGATTATTCTTCTTAATAATTTCCCATTTTTATCATTTTTTTAGATGTTTCTCCCACTGTGTTCCCTTATCTTCTTCACTAAAAAAGGATAAATATCCTCAGTGATCATTAAATGGAATTAATGGTTGCTTGATTCAGCTTCATGTGCTTTAATTTATTTTCATTATTCAATTCCTATAATTTTGGGGGTGGTTAAATTGATTATGATGAGGTGTCACCTAATTTTCTCTTCCATCTAATTCATATTCTCGTTTACCCATCATCCTTCCCATCACTATTTATTTCATTCTTATGGTGGGTCATGGCATGGAGATTGGTGTTCATTCAAGAGGTCTCATATATGATATTTGTAGGAGTGTTTTCCTATATTCATAGATAATGGTATGATGTAATCACAATTAAAATTATAATGTGGGGTTTTCCAGTTATTGATCACCTCATTCAATTGAACATTGAGATTTATTTTGAATAATGATTTAAATCATTGTGAAATACCAAGAACATTTCCCTTAATTATTGAAAATAATTATATGTCATTATATTTAAATTAATATATTCAAATATAAATATCTTTTATATTTCAAATCCCCCATTTATATTATAAAATTCATTTTTTACATTTTTTTATTTATATTAGGAATAATAGAGATTCAGTGCATATAATAGTCCTTCTCATGATCAAATCTTGGTTATGACATTATATTCCACTCTTTAGAAAATAAAAATTTTATTTAATAGTGGTTCATGACAAACTATGACCATCATATGGTATCACATTTCCAATTTGAGGTCCCAAAAAATAGAAAACCCATTTATTCGAAAAAAATGCATGCACATGCTTTAAAAAATAATAATACTGTATTTTTATTAATTATGGGGTCTTGTGAAACCCAAACATAGTTCCCAATAATAGGAATAGTATAAATCAATATAATAATATATTCAAAGGTATAAACTAGTGAAACCATATTAATTAAAAATCTATGGGTAATAACCTGAAGAAGAGTTTGTTGAGTGTATCTCAATCGTCATTTGGGTGTATAGTGCATTTTCCCTTACTAAACACCTAGATTTGAAACTCTCAATTCATATTCATTGGCTAATTCACATTTTCATTATAAAACATTATGAAGTATTTTAATAGATGAGGATTATGGATGACCTTGGATAAACCTATTGTGTTATGTATTTATATGAATATTTCATGGTTTACGCATCCTTTGAATGATTTTTCCTATTGACCACTCCAATCAAATATGTTTTATATTCATTTAAACCATGTTTGTTTTACTATTTTTATGAATAGATAATGATAAAAATTCCTTAGTTACAAGTATGATAGAATTTATAAGTACTATATGTTTGAGAATAATTAAATTAATTACTCTATAAATGAAAATGCCTCAAGGAATTAAAATTAAAATCATCAATGATTGGATATTGAAGTATAAGTGGAAAACCATAACATTATAATTATCATATCTCAAGTATATTATTATTATATTATTGAATTTTTTTTAATGTTCTTCCTATAAATCTCATTATTCTCTCTCTAGATAAATTAAAATTTTATGGGAAAGGATTGGATTTAATTACATATAGCCCATATCAACTTTTGAGTATAGGAAATAATGTATGATATTCTTTACTATGAAATGATAATCAATAGGTGACATTATAAATATAGACTTCCATTGGAAATTTCATCAATTATATAGGTCTTGATTCCTATTCAAAAGGGATGATTATCATAGATGTTTGAGGTGGAATTCAATATAGATTATATTTCTATTTTTAGGATAGATTGTTGATGTCCTGCCATAATAATGTTTTAGTATTCCACTAAATCATGATGTTTTATTTTCTATAGAACTCATAACAGGAGAGAGAACTATTTCAATGAATCCATATTGAGTGTCCTTGATTGAGTTGAGTTAATTGAATAAATAACTCTGGTATAATTTTGACAGGGCATTTATTCAAAAAAGTGTATTACATTGGGGTGCCAATATTCTTTTTTTATAAGAAGAAACATGGATAAATGCAACTATGTATTTATAATTAGGACCTTAAAAAGACCAAAATCAAAAACAAATATCCTCTACCCCATTCTAATGACTTAGTCGATTGACATTGTGAATATGAATAACATTACATGATTGATCTTCATTTTTTTAAATCATGAATTGAGTGTTAAAATGAGGATACATCCCAATTATAATTTTGTGCAATCTATGGATACTATGAATACATAGTGATTTAATTTATTATTAATAATTCCCCATCAATATTCACTAATTTAATTAATAGATCTTTATATATTACCATGAACTATTTTTTTCCTTTATAGAAGATATTATTATATAATAAAAGGGGAAGGGAGAGTATAAATATCACATAGTCATTTCACAAAAGACACTAAGTAAATTAAATATGTATTAAAATATTACAAGTATTGGTTTTTTGGATACAAGAAGATTCATTTTTGGGTCATATAATATTAATCAACAGTATATAAATAGATCCACCAAAGTTTAATGTTGTTGACCATTGGTCAAGACTAACCAAAATTAATAAGATGAAAATAAATTTTTGTTTTGATTGATATTATCAATTATTTTGGGGGACTTTTTCATGAATATCTAACCTAATCACCATGTAAATTTGAAAGGGATACATGTTTCTTTGGACATATGAATGTGATGAAAAATTTATTAAACTAATGAGAGTGATAGTAAGTTCACATTTTCTTACATTTCCCTACAGTGGGTAAGGGTTTCTGATAATTATTGATTCCTCAAAAAATGGAATGGGTTGTTTCTTATGTAGAATGACATTATTATAGCATATGCCTCATGATAATTGAAGGATCATGAGAAAATTTACCAAACTAAAGATTTGGATTTTTTTCTATGGAATATTTTGATTTAAATATATGGAGGCATTATCTTTATGGATAATGATGTGATATATTGTAATGTATTTTATTTTCCATGTATTGTTTTTAAATATTATATATAATTTTTTTGAGACCAAGAACAAAAACGACATGTCATTTTGAGTCCCGGTGATCCCAGAATGGTGGTTTGAACTTCTTTTTAGTTAATTGATACGGCGTGTGTCACAGTTGTGACATTTTCCAAATGGATGCCCGGATTAAAAATCTGAGGGCACTGTTGCATCCGGGACGATGAATTTACCTAAGAATGGGCCTACCCTCGATCAATTCGGGTCGAGGGAAAAAGTTAATTTTCAGACCTTTTAAGTAAAAAAAATAATATAAAATAATTTTAGAAGTTTATTTTATTTTATTTGGAAACGTTCAATGCACCGCAACGACGGGGTAGCTGTTTTGATAATTAATGACACATCATAATGACTCTGAAACAGAAACACTAAATCATTAATGCCATAGCATAACATAATGATGAAACGTGTTCCATAATTTTAATAGGTTAAACAAATGTTTATCGTTGGAAAAAAGTTTAGAGAAACTCTAGGGAATTCTTAGAGCCTTGGAGAGAACACTCGACAGCGAATAATGACAAATCAAAGGCATAAATCACTATTCTAATGGAGTTAAAGGATCTTGGCAGTGACGGAAGCGTGATTCCTTTGTCAGTAATCGATCCCTTCTTGAGGTAGGGTTTTTTTGTTTTGTTTTGTTTCCCCATTCATTTATTAGATGATGAATGCAGATCAACCCACGAACAGGTCGATCCGCGGATCATGTGTTCTTGCAAGAGGGTTATTATTTTCTGTTTTTTTTAGGGTTTAATTCAGAAAATTGATTGTGGTAATTTGATTATCGTTCGATTCTCCCTGTTTAATCCTTCTAACGGGTGTAGGTCAATGTTGTGACGAATGATGGCGGAGGTTCATTCCTCAATTTGGATTGTTGGATTTCTTCCTCTTTTCTCTGTGTTCTTTGCGTTCTTTGTAGGGCGATGAACAATGGATCGTTTCACGTCTGTTTTACAATTCAACGATCCTAAATTGGAGATATGACATCACAACGACCTAGCGGAGGTACGATGACGATGGCGGACGACGAATCGGCTCATATCTGGAGAGACCATTCATTGATTTTTCTTCGCACGGGTGAATCGATATGTGTTTTTGGGGCCAATTGGAGGCCCAAAAACAACGGAGATGACTTTGGGATGTCAGGGGGACCTTAAATTTTGAGTTTCGTGGAAAATGGATCATCTAATCGAAGATCAGAACACCACCAAGGTGTGACGGATCAGGTCCGCGGTTCTGGAAATTTCAAAAACACATGGCGTGTATCCCGAAGAATACGTTGTGCGGTACCGGTAGCAACAGATAGGGTTTTTGCGCTGCACATGATGAAGAACATGGCATGCCTCTAGGGAGACACGGTGTTTAGGCCCCATCCAGCAGTGGTTGGAGTTCTGGGTGACAGGAAGCACTAACACGGTGTGTGACCATTGTCACACGGCGTGTGTGTCCTTACACGGACTCAGTGTGTATCTCAGAAGATACACAGCATGGGGTGGGTACACGGTCGTGTACTCCGCAACACGGTCAGACTAGGCTGGTAGCATGGGCTAACCCTTGTACTGGTTACACGAGATGGAACACATGGGTTTAAACCATGTACGGGCACACGACCGCGTACATAGAGCGGACCTCGGTTACTCAGACACAGCGTGTGGTCCACCCTACAAGTCATGTACTTACCTTTCTACCTGTCATGTTCTTCTGACTCAGGCCATTTTACACGGTTAGTACCCAGATTCGAGATACATGGCGTGTTACCCTTATACATGTCGTGTATATTCTAGATCATGGATTCATCCTTTTGTCCACCGTTCCTTAGGAAAGTTTCATTTGGGTGAGTTCCCCTTTTTTCTCATTCCCCTGAAGGTCAGGTATCCTTTCCATTCATAGTAGTATGATCCCTTCAGTAGGACATCCCGAGATAGAGTCAGGTATCCCTCTGAGAGGCCCGGAGTGAGATCCTCTATCAATTCTTGACCCTAGGTAGAGTTCGGTATCGACATGACTAATCCTAAAGGATGAAAATACTCTACTTAGAAGGTGAATCCGAATGATTCAAGTTATCCGCCAAGGCCATGGAAGTGATCCTCATACATGTATTGTGATCTTTCCCCACTCAGGAGTGTCTTATCCCTGAATAAGTGTATCTATCTCTTGTGACCTATCCCGACGAACAGTACTTATCGGACGGACTTTATCAGAGAAATTAGACATTTGGAGTGAGTTCTTCCTGATGAGTTATTCGTGAAACCTTCAAACTGAATCCTTAGAGGGGGGGTTGTGTGGTTGTCTGACTTGTCTCTAGACTACGGGTCTGAGTTTTGAGTATATCTGGATTGTGTATCTCTTGTTATATTTTCAGTAGACATATACTGTGTAGAGATGACTGTACCTTTACTTTTGGTATTTCTTTGTGGTTTTTGGAGTCTCCTACTGAGTATTGTTATACTCACCCCTGCACGGTCTTTTCCCACATGTGTCATGTCTTGTGAAGACGAGCGGCCTTTTAACAGAGTCCATGGAGGACCAGGACCAGACTAAGCTTTCTGAGTTCCCTACAGGACAAGGTGTTCCTACGGTTATGAGCAATAGTCCCAGTACCACTTTGTTCTTACAGGTTGGAATTTTTAGTTTACAGACTCTTTTTTTGTGGTCTTGTATTCTGGAAAGTTTTACTTTATGCACTTTACTTCCATTGTACTCTATTGGTTGGGTCTAATTGTATGCAGACATTTTTTCCTTAGTGGTTTTTACATTTCAGCATTTGTGGACTTGGAGATGTGTGCATGTGTACAGGTACTTAGGTAATGTCTCCCATGTTTTTGATATGCCTACTCGGTGCTAGTCACCATCCCCTGGCCTATTGGAGGCAGGCTTGGGGTGTCGCGGCACGGGCTCCAGTAGGACGGGTCATGACATAGTGGTATCAGAGGTGGTCGATTCTACCTTAGTACCAAGAGTTTGTGAGTTTGGTTTGGGGCAATAGTGTTATGTGTTTTTATCTCGTCTTTCATGATAGAGACTTTAGTTTTGGGGTGGGCGGCCGACGTATCCATACACCAGGACACTCATAACCTTATTTTCGACTCGGTACATGAAAACACTAGTTGCGGGGAAATAAATGAATGGTACATGCATAATATAGGAATGAGTTGTGCTTTCCATGTCATTTGTGTCAACTATCCAGATATACTCGTTGACCATGGTACATCTTGTTTCCTTATAGGATGCCTCTGCGGTGTATACACGCTAGGATTCAGTATCTCTATCATGAGGATGACCCGCTCAATGATAAGGCTTCGATACAGGGACCAGTTCCCCAGGTGTTACCTCCAGGTGGTGCACCTGTTATACCACCACCAGCGGAGAAGCCCGTGGTACCTATAGTACCGAAAAATGAGGGGCGCAGGATGAGAATTCTCCATGAGTTTCAGATACATAGGCCCCTCTGGTTCTGAGGCAAGAATGACCCTCAGGTGGCTGAGGACTGGCTTGAGGGGGTGACTAGAGTTTTCTGCCAAGTGAGGACACCATCGGACCAGATGGTGATCCTAGGAGCGATCCTTCTTCAGGGTTCAGCGGGACGATGGTGGAGTCTGACCACGCAGACTCACGATAAGGAGACACTTTCATAGATGGAGTTTGAGTGACTCTTTAGGGAGGAGTTAACTCTGGTTATTCTAATAGTGGTTCATATCTAGGAGCTTCTTCAACTCTAGTAGGGCAGTTTGACAGTGGATGACTATTCATCTAGGTTCACCAACCTCGCTAGGTACTCGATAGATATGTTCATGGATTAGTATTTCATATCTTGGACCTTCGAGAAAGGTCTAAAATGGGACATCCAAGCTAGTGCCATGCCTCCATGCATTTCAACTTATGTTAGAGGGCTCGATCATGCCTTGGTGATTGAGAGGTTCTTGGCAGAGCATAGACAACTGACGAAAGTTAGAATTAGGTAGACAGGTGAGGAGACCTCGGCAGTAGGGAGTCGAAGTTAGGGACAGGGATCGGGACATGGGAGACATCGCAGGAGGACCCAGGATAGTGGATTGACAGTCCAGGGCTCTTAGTCTAGATCCAGTTAGCCTAGGGAGAGATGATGATACTCATGCAACGGTAGGGTACATCTCTCTAGAGACTGTCTGACCCGTCGAGATACTGATAGATAGGTGGTAGATGGACCACCGAGGCAGAGGCAGAGAGTATAGTAGAAAGACCTGCTAGGCAGTGAACGTGGAAGAGGAGTAGGGAGAGTTTCAGGTGGTGCAGATGCTTCGATCTACTTCCACCACCACCCCCAAGAGGTCCACACTAGGATCAGGGAGTTGGGGGACAGGGGTGGGGATAGCTTCTTTCGGTCGAGGTGTACAACCCAGGGACTCCATGTATGATCTGAGGTTTGATATATGTCTTTTCTACCTTGTCTTATATACTTATAAACATAGGTTTCAGTCATTCCTTTCTTTCCACATGTCTTGCGTGAATCCTTGATATTCTGGTAGAGTCCTTGACTTGACCCTTATGCTTAGAGACACCTATGGGAGGAGGCTTGATGATCACGCATCATTGTAGACAATGTCATCTTTCCCTTGGATGTGAGATTTTTGGTTAGAACCTATTGGTGGCAGCATCGAGGCCTTACGACATCATTATTGTTATGGATTGGTTATATTTAGTTCATGCCCAGATTGACTGCTTTAGGCGAAGAGTGCGGTGTGTCAGCAGCAATGGAAGACCCATGCAGTACCGTATGGGCTCATGCATAGAAGGGTGAAGCTGATCACTCATGAGTTGGCTAGACTTACCCTCATAGTCGTAGATATTGTGAGATTCCAGTTCCCAACAGTTGTGGCGAAGTATGAGGATGTCTTTCTCAAAGATGTTCCAGGACTACCTCCCTGCTGGGAGAACAACTTCTACATCGACTTACATCCCGGGATGACACTGATATCCTCACCAACATATTGATGATGATCTGTGTGATCTAAGGGTGCATCTAGAGGATTTACAGAGGAAGGGGTTTGTAAGACCCAGCGTTTCACCCTTTGAGGCCCCATTTTTGTTTACCAAGAAGGAAGACATATGTTGGAGGTTGGGCCTGTACTACCGAAACTTGAATCAGGAAACGGTGAAGAACAAGTATCCATTGTCGAGGATCGATGACCTCCTCAATCAGCTAAGAGGGGCACAATGGTTCTCGAAGGTTGTCCTTCAGTCAGGTTACCGCCAGTTATGAGTACGGGATGAGGATATACCGAAGACGGAATTCAGATGCCTCTACGGTCACTATGATTACTTGGTGATGCCTATCGGTGTGAAGAATTCCCTTGTAGTGTTCATAGGACTTATGAACCATCTCTTCCAGCCGTACTTGGATCGGTTCATAGTGGTCTTCATCGATGACATCCTTGTGTACCCGGCATCAGAGGAGGAGCACGCGAGACACCTACATATGGTTCTAGATGTACTCCATGAGCACCGGCTTTATGGGAAGCTCTCTAAGTGCCAGTTATGGATTCAAGAGGTCCACTTTCTGGGACATTTCATCTCAGCATATGGAGTAGCTGTGGACCCAGCTAATGTAGAGGCAGTGTTAACATGGGATCCACCTCGGAGCATAATGGAGGTGTGGAGCTTCCTTAGGATGGAAGGCTATTACCGGAGATTCATTCCTGATTTCTCTTGGGTATCATCACCGATGATGGCCTTGACCAGGAAGGGGAAACCCTTCATGTGGACGGAGATGTGCCAGCAGGCTTTCGAGCAGTTGAGACAGAGTTTGATGAGTGCCCCAATCATGAGATTTTAATAGGAGGGTGTTGAGTACATAGTTTTCTACGATGCATCAGGGACCAAGCTTGGTTGTGTCCTGATGAAAGGATAGGCATTGATTTCTTATGGTTCGCATCAGCTTAGACCACATGAGAATAAATATGTGACCCATGATCTCGATTTGGCAGCAGTAGTCTTTTCATCGAATATATGGCGACACTACCTTATGGGTGAGTGGTTTATCATTTACTCTGACCACAAGGGCCTAAAATACATCTTCTCAAAGAAGGATATGAATCTGAGGCAGAGTCGATGGCTATAGTTCCTCCAAGATTATTACATTTAGATCATCTATACTCCTAGTAAGGGGAATGTTGTGGAAGATTCCCTCATCTGGAGTTCAAGCTCACAGATGTTGAGTGAGGCGAAGGAGCAGTTAGCCTCATTAAGGTTATCCTTTATAGACAGAGAGGATACAACTTACCTTAAGTCGATGGTTTTCACCCCTCCAATATTACAGCGAGTTAGGGAGGCACAACTTGGGGATGTCAACTGTGAGGATTTACATGCTCAGTTATCCACAGGACATGCCCTTGATGGATATTCTCAAGGTGGGGAGCACATTGTTCTTTACAAAGGACGCATTGTTGTGCCAGTGGCATTGCGGGAGGAGGTTCTGAGGGAGTTTCATACATACCCCTTGGCGGTACACCCTGGCATGGCAAAGATGTAACAGGATCTCCGATGGTAGTTCTGGTGGTCAGGCATGAAGAAGGCAGTAGTAGAGTTCGTTTCTCAGTGCCTTACATGCCAGCAGGTGAAGGATGAGCACCAGGTTCCATTAGGGTTAGCTCACCCCTTGGAGGTTCCTGAGTGGAATTAGGATGGGATATCAATAGAATTCATGATGGGATTACCACAAATACCCAAGGGATTCCATTTCATCTGGGTGATCGTTGATCGACTCACCAAGTCAGCCCACTTCCTAGCTATCAGGGAGCAGAGTTCCGTAGAGATCTTGGGACGCCTTTACATGAAAGAGATAGTTCATCTTAATAGTGTTCCTTCACAAATAGTCTCGGATCGAGATTCCCACTTTACATCCCGGTTGTGGAAGAGATTACAATAGCCCTTTGAGAATCAGCTATGCTTGAGCACAGTGTTCCATCCTTATACAGATGGTCAAACGGAGAGGACCATTTAGGGTTTAGAGGATATGTTGTGGGCTTGTATCTTGTACATTGGTCATAGTTGGGAGGACCACCTACCACTGTTGATATTTTCATAAAACAACATCTATCAATCCACCATTAGTATGGTACCGTTCGAGGCTTTATATGGGATACCATGTCGGTTGCCGCTTTGCTGGACCGACCCTGGAGTGCCAGTGCTCATAGGTCTAGAGTTGGTGTGAGATACCACCGAGAAGGTGCATATCATCTAGGAGAGGATGAAGACTGCACAAAGTCGGCAGAAGTCTTATGCTAACAAGTAATGGAGACCTATGAATTTCTAGGGATACCATGTCTTCCTTCAGGTCTCACCTCGACGAGGGTTATAGAGATTTTGTCAGGGCGGCAATCTATGTCTGAGGTTCATCAGACCTTTCCAGATACTGCACATAGTTGGCGAGGTGGCATACCTCCTAGTTCTACTACCACAGTTGCATCGGGTACATGATGTCTTCCATGTGTCGCAGCTGAGGAGGTACGTTCCTGACCCATCGCATGTCATCGACTGGGGCGAGCTGGACATCAAGGATGGAATGACCTTTGCTGAGTACCCAGTAGAGATTGAGGATCGGCGGGAGAGGATCCTTCATGGTTGATCGATTCCCTTAGTGTGCCTTCGGTGGCAGCATGGGAATCTTCAGGAGAGTACGTGGGAGGGGGAGGCTCAGATCCATGCCCAGTACCCACATCTTTTTGAGTAGCCATGTTTTGGATTTTTGAGGACGCAAAGCCCCAAGGTGGGGAAAATGTAATGTCTTGGATTTTCCATGTATTATTTTTAAATATTATATAGAATTATTTTGAGACCTAGAGCAGAGATGACACATCATTCTGATGCCTGGTTAGCCCAAAATGGTGGTTTGAACTTTTTTTTAGTAAAGTGAGTCAGTGTGTGTGTTCGGTTGTGGCAGTTTCCAAACGGATGCCCATATTAAAAATATGAGGGAACCATTGGGTCTGGGATGACAAATTTACCTAAGAACGGGCCTAACCTCGACTAGAATGGGTCAAGGGAAAACTTTAATTTTTGGACCTTTTAGGTAAAATAAAATAAAAAATATAATTCAAGAAGTTTAATTTATTTTATTTGGAAATGTTCGCAGTAGCGCAACAATGGGGCAGTTGTTTTGATAATTAATGACATAGTATAAAGACTCTGAAACAGAAATGATGAATCATTAATGCCACAGTGTAACAGAACATTGAAATGAATTCCCTCCTTTTAATGGGTTAAACTAATGTTAATATTTGTTAAAAAGTTGAGAGAAACTCTTGGGAATTCTTGGAGCCTTGGAGAGAACTCTCAACAATGAACGACAACGAATCAAAGGCACAAATCGTTGCGCCCACGAAGTTGAAGGATCTTAGCAGCGGTGGTATCATGATTCCTTCATCAACAGTTGATCCCTTCTCAAGGTATGTGTTTTGTTGTTTTTTTTTTGTTTCACTTTTCATTGATTAAATGAGAAAAGTGGATCAACCCATGAATAGGTTGATCCGCGGATCATGCGTTCTTGTGGGAGGGTTATTATATTTCATTTCTTTTGGGGTTTGATTTGGGAAATTTATTGTGGTAGTTTGATTATAGTTTGATTCACCCTATTTAATCCTTTTAATTAGAGGAGATTAATGTCATGAAGAATGATAGTGGAGGTTTGTTCCTCAATTTGGTTTATTGGATCTCTTTCTCTTTTCTTCACGTTCTTCACATTCTTCACGGAGTGAAGAACAACGGATCCTTGCGCATCCGTTTCACAGTGTAACAATCCCAAATTGAATATTTGGAATCACAACAACCTAGAAAAGGTGCGACGATGATGGAGAACGACGGATCGGGAGAGACCATTTTTTGAGCGTTCTTCACACGGGTGAATCGATATGCATTTTCGAGGCCAATCAGAGGCCCGAAAACAATGGAGACAACTTCGGGACATCAAGGAAACCTTAAATTATGAGTTTGGTGGAAAACAGATCATCTGATCGAAGATTTGAGCATCACCGAGGCACAGAGGAGCAGGTCCATAGTTCTAGAAATTTCCAAAACACACAGTGTGTATCCTGAAGAACACGTCGTGCGGTACCATTGGCGGCGGCTAGGGTTTGTTCGCTGCACGTGATGAAGAACACAGTGTGCCTCCATTAAGACACAGTGTGTGGGCCCCATCTAGAAATGTCTGGATTTTTGGGTGACTGGAATAACGAACACGGCGTGTGACCATTATCACACGGCGTTTGGGTCCTTACACAGACTTGGTGTGTATCTTAGATGATACACGGACACAAGGTGGGTACATAGTCGTGTACTTCACCACACGGCTAGACCAGGATGAATACATGGGTTAACCCATGTACCAGTTACATAGGATATAACACACAGTTTGAAACCATGTATGGGCACACATCCGCGTACACGGAGCAGACCCCGGCTAATTGGACATAGCATGTGGTCCACCCTACACACCGTGTACTTACCTTTCTACACGGAATGTTCTTCTAACACGGACCATTTTACATGGGTAGTACCTAGAGTTGAGAGACACGACATGTGACCCTTATACATTCCATGTATATTCTATAACATGGATTAATCCTTTTTTCCACCGTTCGTTGGGAAAGTTTCATTTGGGTGGGTTCCCCTTTTTGCTTGTTCCCCTAATGTTCAGGTATCATTTACATTCATAGGAGTATGATCCCTTCAGCATGACTTCTTGAGATAGAGTCAGGTATCCCTCCGAGAGGCTTGGAGCGATGTCCTCTATCTATTCTTGACCCTAGGTAGAGTCAGGTATCGACGTGACTAATCCTACAGGACATTGATCCTCTACTTAGAAGGTGAATCCAAATGAGTCACAGTATCCGCCAAGGCCCTGGTAGTGATCCTCATCTGTGTATCGTGATTTTCCCCACTCAGGAGTATGTTCTCTTGGAATTATTGTATCTATATCTTGTGACCTTTCCCAATGAATGGTACTTCTCATATGAACGTTATCAGAGTTATCATACTTGGGTAGTTAGTTCTCCCGGATTAGTGCTTCGAGAAGCCTTTGAACTAAATCCTTAGCATGGAGGGTATGTGGTTGTGTTACTTGTCTCTAGACTACGAGTCTGAGTTTTGAGTATATCTGGATTGTGTATCTATTGTTATATGTTCATTAGACATATATTGTGTAGAGATGATTGTGCCTTTACTTTGTTTATTGCTTTGTGGTTTTCGAGGTCCCCTACTGAGTATTGTTATACTCACCCCTACACAGGCTTTGCCCAAACGTGTCATGTCTTGTGCAGACGAGCGGCCTTTTGACGGAGTCCAGGGCGGACCAGGACTAGACCAAGATTTCTGAGTTCTCTATAGGATGAGGTGTTCTTACAGCTATGATCAGCAGTCCTAGTACCTCTTTGTGCTTACAGGTTGGACTTTGCAGTTTGCAGACTCTTGTTTTTTTGGGCTTGTATTCTGGCCAGTTTTACTTTCTGCACTATACTTCTGTTGTACTCTGCTGGTTGGGTCTAGTTGAATGCATGAATTCTATTCCTTAGTGGTTTTTACATTTTATAATTTGTGGGCTTGGAGATTTGTGCATGTGTACAGGTACTTAGGAAATGTCTCCCATGTTAGTTATATGCCTACTCGGTGCTAATCACCAGCCACTGGCCTATTGAAGGCGGGCTTGGGAAGTCATGGCATGAGCCCCACTGGGACGGGTCATAACATATATATACTAATAATAAATGTTTAAAGTATATATTCACTCATATAGAGTATAATATATGATTTATATGATGGTTAGAGTTGATTAAAGTTTATAAACACTCAATAAATTACAAATCCATGAATGATAAAAAAAATTGATTGATTCTCTAAGTCAAATGGATCATTCTAGATTATTAATGATGATGATCACAAAATGTCAAATATTTCTAGATTTTTAATTAAATATCTTGAAATCATGAAGTAAGGGGTTAACATTTATCTTTCTTAAATGATTGTTCAACTATCTATCATAGTAAATATTAAAGAGGTGTATAAAGAAGATGTGGAACTATTGAAGAAGGATATAAATGTTTATAATTTCAAACAGATTATGATGGAATGATAAGGTTCAGGAACATTTTATGTTTTTAATCCATACCATATTTGTTGAAGGAGTTGTTGGATGAGGATTATAGTTCATCATTCCCTATTCATCATAGTATTAAGAATATGAATGGAGATTATAAAGATGATTTATTGTGGGAAATCATTAAGAATGATATTATAGACTATGTATACTTATACATGGTATTTCATCATTTTAAGGAAGAGAGATAAAAGTTTAAGGATATGTTACAACAATTTCTTATACCATAATGGAGATGATAAAACATCACCATGTATATTATCGTCAAACTCACCAAAACATCTAAAATATGTAATACTATTTGGTTTATAATAGATATCATTAAAAAGCCAGAACATATAATTAATATAAAAACATATTTCTATAATGGTAATCATTCTAGGTTATACATTAAGGAAGTGGTAAGGTTTCATAAATTATAAAATCCTATAATATTTTATTGGGAGACAAGGTTTACCTCAAAGTTCTATGAAAGTCTTCAGTTGGATTTGGATACAAAGTTGAGTTTTAGTATAGTGTATCTTCATAAGATAGGTGTTTAGTTTAAGAGAACCATTCAAAATCAGGAGTATATGTTGAGATATTATTCTATGGATTTGAAAGGTTTTTGGGATCAACAGTATCCTATTTTAGAGTTTCCCTACTTCAATAGTTCTCACTAAATAATTATTAAAGTCCAATTATGATTCCTTTTAGGGAATGAAGTGTAGAACTAAAATGTAATTGGGAGAAGTTAGGGAAAAAATATATTGGTAGTTGATCTAGATAAGAAAATGGAAACATATTGTAGGTCCATTCAATAACAAATAAATTAAGCATAGAGTTGATAGAAAATTTATGTGGATAATCATTGATGACATCATGATATTGATATTTTTTATAAGTTTTTCCTAATAATTTATCGATATAATAAGGTTATAAGATTCTAGATGAAAGGAAATGTGATCCCTAGGTAAATTTTCCCATTCAAGTTTCTAGATCGACTATGGATGATAGCTTAACGCTTGATTATTCCACTAAAACTCTCTAAATTTGAATATGTGTTCTATATATCTCTCCTATAAAAGTACATACATAATAATTCACATATACTAAACATAGAGGTGATAAATATGAATAATTATATTTCAATGGTGAAAAACATATAGAAATAATATATCATAGAGATAAATTTCTATAGGAATATGGCTACTTATGTAGTTAAAGTTCTCTAGAGGAATAAAATATTGAAAGAAGCTACATGGAAGCCTGAGGATGTGCTGAAATAAAGATTTCATCAATTGTCTATATCAATGTAATAGAATATCTAGGTAGAAATTAATTTTATATGGGGTAGAATGAGAAACCCTATGATTTTAGAATAAATTTCCATTAAAATAAATTTTATTTCTTTGATATCATTTGTTTTACAAAACACCAAATATAAACAAATCATGATATAAAAGTGATTATTTTTATTTAATGTGACCATAAACTCCTTGATATTGGATTGATTATTTTGAATATGACTAACTATATTGTGATAAATTTATGTTTTTCACACGTATAAAATTAATTAATTTGTAAAAAATTGATTATAAATGAAAATATAAAGAATTTTAAAATAAAGGGGATGTTATTGTGAAAAAAAATATGCTTGAAATTTATTTTCAACAAAATAAATTAAATTAATAAATACTTTTTATATATTTTACTGGAATTTATATATTATTTTTTAAATTAAATTCTTTAACATTGATCTAATTTTTTTTATAGGAATGGGGTGTGAAGAAGTCAGGGTTTATGATTAAAAATGTATTCTTAAAAAAAGGCTCTCATCACACTATGAATAGTCATACTGAAATGATTTTATTCAAATTATAGTCATTGAATTGTTAAAAATTGATTCCACAGTTTGAATCAAAAGTTCAAAATTTTTAAAATATATCCCTTTTTGGTCAATATAAATAGTAAGCACTTTAATGTTTTATCACCATGGTAAGGGTAAAACATGAAAAATGTGGTTTCCACTTTGAGATAATGATTTTAAATTTATATAACACTTTACATTATCCTATTGGATGAGTTAAGTTTTGTTATATCTATAAATATCAGGAATATATATCATCTTTTTGTATCATATCATTGAATATGACATTTATAAAAATTTAAGAGATGAGAAATTCCGAATGGAACTCTCATAATTTTAAATATATTTTATGTGTTCACATTAGAATAATAGAACGTTTTGAATGAATATTAATAGTTATTTTGAGATAAAAGATATTATTTTTTATTGTTAATTTATTTATAATTTTTATTAATTATATAATTACCTTAAATCTGTGCACATTACCGAGACAATATTACTTTAGTTAATAAAAAATTAAAATAAATGATTATATAAATATAAAAAGTAATATAATTTGAGTTATTTGTAGTGTTAAAAATAATTTATAGATACATATGACATATTAGGGTTGTGTAGTGGTGTAATATTCTATTTCAACATTTTTCATGGTTTCTTTAAATATCAAATTAAATTAATTGTTCAAAAATAGAATTCATGATATTTAATAAAAAATAATAGTAATTTAAAATTCCCAAAAATGTAATCTTAAACCAAGTTAATGGATTATGATTGGATATGTCAACCATTTTCTTTTTATGGGTCATTTTTTCATTTATGGTAGTAATCCTAAACCATTATGTTTTAAATAATTTTTACTGTGGTAAAGGTAAAAAATTATTAATGAAGGGGTTCATCAAAATGATAATGTTTAAAATGACACAAAAACCTATATGAATATCATTTTATAATTTTATTTTGGACATATAATATTTCTCATCAAATTTATTTCCAACATTATTTCTTTTTATTGAGAATGAATTTATTATATTTTAATCTTTTATGAAATTATAATTGTGTCTTCTCCCTCCCTCAAAAAATAGAATCCCTCATTCATCTTATTTATACAACATTTACCTTTATATCTAGAAAAAAACCTACTGGTATACCTTATAAAAATCCCTAGAAACATTTTAGATGTTTTTAAATTTCCAAAATACCAACCTTAGAGTTCATAAGAGGAGATCCAAAGGACTTATTTCAAAGAAGTGATAATCGCACTAACCTATAAATTTCTTTTTTCCTCTTCTTTTAATGCTTTTAAATTTATGTTATTCATCATAAGAAAATTAATCTATTATCCTAAATATAATTCCATGTTGTTATTATTATTAAACTAGCATTATTAACCTTATTTTCCATCAAATATGAAATGGAATTATCCCTTGTTTGTATGTACGGTTTATCATCTCCACATAATGATACAATTCAGTTTACATTACCATATTTTATAGATGGATATTATGATAGGTTTAATATATATATTTGTTTCATGTTACATAATTATTCATATTTAAATAAAATATAATATATAAATTCATACCATCTAATCCATTGGAAAATGACAGCGTAGCTTTTGCGTAAGTGTGGATTACCACCTCCATAAAGCAATGTGATTCGTTTTTAATTTATGTTTTAATTAAATAGTAATAATGATATTAAATATTAATTTATATGATATATATTATATAATAATGATTCTATAAAGGTGAATTATTATTTATATTTCTTTGATTCCGTCGGTTTATAAAAGAAAAAATTGTTCATGCATACGTATGGCCAACCGCCTCCATGAATAGTGTATTTTATTTATATATATATATATATATATCATTTAATTATGACTACAAGTTTTCATGTGATAAATATATATGATATTTATATCCTGAATAAAAGTATAGATAATAGGGATCCATGATCCATGTGAATGTAAAAAAACTATCAAACCAGAACCTACATGAAAAATGAAATAATTATCACCCAGATTAGTGATTATAATAAGGAATTGTTAATAAATAGGTTATAGAATGTTATCACTAAATTATATATTGTATGATATATATGAATATGGTTTTGGAATTTATTTATAATAAATCTATTTTTATTAAACTATATGTTCATAAATGTATGAAAAATGTCAAACATGTGGTAAGGGTTTTATGTTTCAATCTCATAGTTTTTCTGGATTATTTGTGTATTTTTTTCAGATGATGAAATGTCATGATCGAGCTATAAATAATTTCATGAATTTTTTTCTCATAAGGTTATATTCTTATTATTTTATAAACATTGTAATTTTTATATTTTTTATAAATGTATGAATGGAATGTTCTCTTTCAACTCATATGAGATGAAAATATTTACCACCATCATAACCACTCAATTATTTAATGAATACTTTAAATTTTTTCAAGTATATTTATAAATAACATGTTTAAATTAATATTTTTAAAAACATTGTATTTTTAATAAATGATATCATAGTGATAAATTTATTTTCCTCAGGAAATGTTCCAAATGATCATTAAAATACATTTTTCATCTAAGGGGAAATCCTTTGATGTTACGTAAGTTTTAATTGGGACACAATTTGATAATATTATCCTTATTATTTTTGTGAATGGTTTTTTATTATGGTGAAATGAAGTTTATGAAACTCATACCTTTTCCATAGGTTAGGCAATGATGAATTGATGAAATGTTTATGAAACCAGTTTCATTTCCCTGGGTTATGCTGTGGTGAAATGTTTATCAAACTCATTTAATTCCATTGGGTTATTTTATAATGAAATGTTAATTGAACCCATTTATCTCTCCCTAGTTTTTAAATGATTAATTTATTATGATATTATGGAAAAATATGAATGATTTTCATTATGTGATGGGTAGTCCCAAAATAATATTTCCCTCTAATTAATTGTGTAGTTTTTTATATCTCATGATATAAACACGAGTAGAATGCAGAGTGAACCCAGTTAAGAATTTGACACATTTCCAACATGATTATCTTGGTAGTGAACCTTGACCACTATGTTTTTTTGAGTACTAAAATAAATTAACTATGATATCCTTGAAAATAATCCTTGACTATTAAGGAAATAATTTCCTATTCTTACTTTCATGCCACAAATTCATGTATTATTCCTATGTCATCCTCTCATTTATCATGTTCATTGATTCCATTATGATTCATGTGTCAATAACTATTAATATTTATTCCATGACTAAAATTATGATATATTATATCAAGGGTATGGTTTATAAATGTTATGGTCATGTTATAATTTATATATGATCTTGTTTTTTTAAGTGATCATTGATATCATCATTTTTTACCCTTATTGATCATAAGATATCCCCATTTCTTATTATTACATTCCCTAGATTATAATGAAATGTATTTAGTATTTTTTTCTAAAAAATGTGTTAGTTGTGATGAACTACATGGGAGATGATGTATATATCTTATGAAAATATTTCTATTATGTCCATTTTTTCAAATACATTATACCTATATGGTTTTTTTTTGAATTATACTATTATTTAATTAATATTTATCTAATAATATGTCACATAAATGCGTGAAACTAAGGGATCACTATAACAACCTAGGTATTTATATAATAATACTTTTTTATTTCTATTAATATTTGTGAATAAGATATTAATTTTATGTAAAATAGGACACTTTTTCTGATATCATACTCAGCACGCAACAATGGTTTTCCTTTAAATCTTACGTTGCACACAACTTTGAGTTATACCGAAAAATAAAATAATGATATTATTATTTTAAATTGTCGTTAAAGCAAAGCTGTTGTATTTTCAGGAATGAACATAACTAAATATATTATGATTAAACATATTTGTTAAAAACATTTACATTTATATAATAAATTTTAGAAGCTTAAAATAAGTCTGAATCTGATTTTAAGCATGAAATACTTTCATATTCTTTAAAAGGTCGATTTACAGCCTTTTGATGGAAAACCCTTTTTAAATTTAGTTTTTTTCACTTCTATATGTTTTATTTGAAAAAATAAAATTCTTATTTAGAATTGGGACATAAAAATTTATTTTGGATGAAATTTTGGTACTTTTCTGATAAAGTTCATTTTTAATGAATAGTGAAAAATACTGCATTTTAATTCAAAACTGCCTTTTAATATAATTTATTTATATAGTTATATTTTACTTTTAATTTGTTTTTAAGTGTAATTAGATTATATTTTTATCATTTAATCCAATTTTTTTCATTTTATGTAATTTCACTTTGAAATTGGACATAAACACATGTCAATCTTTTGGTAGTTTTTACTTCTTAAAAACATGCTTTTTGGTTTTGACAATAGGAATTAATTTTAAATTAATTTTTGTAAGTTATATGTTTTGAATTTGAAAAAATGGATTCCATATTTTGAATCAGGAGTTCCATATTGTATAAATAGGTAACTTTTATTTTTTAGACATTATGAATAGTAATTTCAGTAAATATTTTATTTACCATTGTTAAAGGGTAAATCTGGTAAATAAGGGTAAAAACTAATATTATAATAATATTAAATTACCCTAAAACATGTTCTAATCATATTGGATGAGATATTTCCGAACATGGGAATCCTTGGGTCGATTTTAGGACCCCATGGAGCCACTTGTGTGTGAAAATGACATTTAATTACTTTTAATTTAAAGTTGGGGAAAATATAACATAATTATATATCTTTTACTAAAAAAAATTTATATGTGGTTATATAAGTGATATCTTATACTATAAATAGTAATTATAAAGATAAAAATATTTCCTATATCATGGTATTTTATTTATAATTTTTAGACATCAAATAAATAAATTTATTTATGACACAATGATGATTTAGTGATTACCTTATTAATTTATGTTTTAAATAAATGAGATTAAAAAAATTAAAAAAAAATTATTTTGAAACTATTTTTTGTTATAAACTAATTTTATGGATAACTATGACTTGTTATCTTTGAATTATTGAAGCTTTTTTGAAGGAATAATGTTATGGATTTTTTAAATTTCATGATATGAATAGTATATAAATTGATATAAATGGGTTTTTAAAAAAAATACTATTTTATTAAATGATATAATAGTCCTACAAATATAAGATTCAGCCAAATGACTTAGATAAGGTTTAAAATTTCATTAATGAACCACTTTAGGTTATATTGGAATTTTATAGTATCTATATTAACCATATAGTATGAATATACAAGAAGACATGGTAAGAGTCAAATAAGTTAACTAAGGGTTAAAGGTAAATGATAAGGTAAAATTTGAAACCAAAACTTGTCTAAAAACAATTTGTTGAGTGTATTTATAAAAATAATCATCTTATCTTATAATTAAATGATTTTTGGATCTTTTGATAATCGATATTTAGTTTATAATAAAATAATCTTTCAAGCATTCATAAAGTACCCCTCTTCCCTCTTATAAAAGGCCACCACCTCTAACCCCTACTCACACCTCTAAATCCCCATTGGATCGTCCAAAAATTCCCCAAATAAGATACCAATATACCTTTATTCCTTATATAATCCTTAACTTGGGCAGAAGGCACTTCAAGAAGGCTTTTTAGCTTAAATCAAAAGGAGTTACCCGATTTGAGGTAATGTATTCTCTCAAGATTCTTCCATTTATTTTCCTTATCCAACCCCATAAACTATATTTATTCCATTATTTTATAAAAAACAAGTATATTAATTATACTATGATTTTTTTATGATAATAATTATACTTACACTCACACACACCTCTGTATAATGGATTTAGAACATACTGTTTCGGTGGACGGTGAACTACCGTATCACGAAACGATGATTGTTCAATTATATCCTATCACCTCTCATGGTGGCCATTATGATGGAACTATATTTATATATGATATGTATTATATTTATATTTTCTCTATTATTCTATATTTTTCATTTACAACATATCTTTATGCTTTCCATAACGCGTAAATATGATAATTTCATTTGAAGAAGTGCGGACTACCGCCCCCTCAAAGTGATATGATTTGTTCATGCTATACATGGAACGTAATAAAGGATGGAATTAATTAAATTATGTCACATATATAAAATATATGTTATAGTTTAATTATAATACACTTATGTATCATTTATTTTTCATTCTTTTAAACATGAAAAATAAATGAAATTAGTGTTCATACGTACGTACGGCTTACCGTCTCCATGAACAGTACATTTCATTCCTTATATCCAAATGTTATGGACTATTCTAAATACATATATACTGGATATAAATACATATATGATATATATATATGATATTTATATCATGAATACAATTCTGTAGATAATGGACTTTTGACCACATGGACAATTTGTAATTATAACAAGTTCATTTTTTACTCAAGTATCGAACATTGACAAAACAACTTATATGAACTAGAATAATTATATGATTTTTATATAAATGTAATAAGTTATATAAAAGGAATTATAGACTTTAAAAAGGTTCTGAATCAATTATAAATTAACTTATGTTTATTATTCGGATATAACAAGGAACATACTTGACGAGTCAGACTCAAGGTAAGGGAACCTTTCACCCTCATATTTTATTCAAAGACTTATTTTATGTTATATATTTTAATTTCCATTTTATTATGTTGGGTTATGTTATTATATATCCTTATTAATGTAAATTTTATGTCCATGTGATTAGAGACCCTTTTTTCTCTCATCAACTCATTTTATGAATTTTTATGTGATGTTGTTACGCTGCCGAATTTTCGTAAGGGAACTTCTTAACCAAATTTACATTCATTGGGATGATATTACACTTCCGGATTATGTCATTATATGATTATGTGAGAAGTGACTTTAGATATATTATCTAGTATTTACACTTTATTTTGGTGGATTTATAGTGAATACACATAATCAATCTATTTGAATAAAAAAATGATATTGTAAAGAACTTCGTCTCAATATCCTTACATTGAGGTGTATTTTGATTTATACATGACTTTCTTTTATATGGTGTATAAACCCCATTATACTTTTATTTTCATTAAAAGGGGATATTTTTTCTATGAATAGTTTTACTAAATGACAAAAATAATGTTTCTTTTTAACGTATGCGATGACAATGACCTTTCCACCACCATGAGCATTATTTAATACTTGGATTCCTTAACAAGTCGTAATGTTTGTAAGAGGAAAATAAATACCATATACTCTTTTTAAGTATTTTGTTATTTAAAATGGTTTTGAGAATGGATTGATTATGTCGATATATTGAAATGATATATTGTGATTACAATGTGTAAATGTTATCTTTTCTTTATGCTTGTGTTATGTGTTATGATTATGTTATGGTTCTTGGGAATTGGTTACGTATATGGGTGGTTCCATCATAAACCTTGAGTGTGTGAGCTTGAGATAGCTCTCAAATTTATTGGGTAATGAGACGGTGGTAAATGTTAATGTTTATCCAAAGAGATTTAGGGAATATACTATGATGGGTATTCCAAACGTAACTCCCTATGTGGCTGTGAAAGCTACAATTTAATTATGATATGGATGCCACAAGTTACCTTTATGATTTATGATTTCTATGTGTTATTCATAAACCTTTTGATTTAATGAGTTATATTAAAGATCTTATTTTTTATGATTGAGAAGTATGACACTCGTGGAAATCCCACCTATACCAACACAATGTTCCCAACGATTTAAAAAAACCGTTGGGAAAAGGATACTATACCAATGGTTATGTAGAACCATTGGTATATTATTTTGGTTTTTTTGTTTTCCCAATAGTTTAAGGAAACAATTGGGTATAGTTCTTATTAAGAAGTTTTTCCCAATAGTTTAAACAAACTATTGGGTATAGTTTTAAAGAGTTTATTCCCAACGGTTTTTAAAACCATTGGGAAAGAAAATTTCTCAAATATCTATGCCTCCAGGGATCTCAAACTCCATAAATCTAGAAATTTTTTCCCTAAATGAGAGCTCGACGCACCATCTCGAATATTTTTCCTCAAACCTTGACCATCTCTAAGATTTGTCCCTAAATCTAAACATAAACCCTACTTTCTAGCACAAAAGGTCTCGTTTCCCAACATTTTGTTCATCCGCTTTAAATTGGTACGTGTGAGTTCATTTATTTTAGATTTTGTCGTTCCATTTTGCTGCAATGTAGTGTGTATTATGATCCCCTTATGAACAGAAGTCATATATAATTTGTGGTTGTGGTTTGAACCCTACTTCCCAACCTACTCTCAAGGGTGTTAACTCTAATTTCCAACTGGGCATCTAACTTTAATTCAAGTAATTTTTGTTCTTCCATTTTAAATCGGTACGTGTGTCTCCATTTATTTTAGATTTTTTTCATTCCATTTCTCTGCAATGTACTGTGTATTATGATCCCCTTATGAACACAATAAATATATCATTTTAGGTTGTGGTTTTTTTGTGATTTATCTGTATAGAATAATTTTGATTGATATTGAAGAGGTAATTATGATCCTGAGTTATTTTATCCTTGGTTTATTTTAAATTTAAGGTCTATTGAAATGATTTTGTTAGTTATACATAAATACAGTTGTATAATTTTTTATCCTAAGAGGAATGATAAGATACTCATGTATTATGAATGTACCCCTAAATGATGTCTTTGAAATATCACACTCTAACTTTAAGATGATGATACCCACACTATAAGTCATTCAATGAAGTGTCACTTCCACCTAAAGCACTAGAGTGGGTTTGGGGTCATTTTCATGTGTGAATGGTGATAGAACCAAAATTTACTCTATTAAATGATCATTTATTCCTACTCCATCAAGTGGTTCGATCATACACTTGTAATATTTTTTGAAATTCAAAATGAGTGTTAGGAATTCATGTCACAATTTTTATAGGTAGTTATAAAGCATTATTAAAGTATTTATATCATTTTCTATCCTAGGAAGGCACTCGTTATAAAGGATTATAACCATTATAGAACTCACCAATGTTGTTCGTGCCTACACATTACTTACTCTCGGATATATATCTCACGAAACAAAATAGCATGGTCATGTGCACATAATTATTCACCGCTAGTTGATAGTATTATAAGTCTATGGAGGTGCACCTGAGGTGTTGTTGTGAACTTTCTTGGATTATATTGTTTTTCTTTTATTCTGGGCATTAGGAATCAATATTAGAGTGTTTTATTTTTCTTAATATTTTTGGATAATTATATGGTGATAGGTTTGTGTTGGAAAGGTGAGTCATGAACCCATCTCCAGTGGTAATTATAGGTTAATAGGGTTATGAAATTGCACTTATTGATTATCAATGTTACCTAGACACCCCCACCCCCACCCCCTGGAAACCCCCTACCCCCTTGGACAACACCCCCAACCCCCTAGACATCCCCTCACACCCCCTGGACAGTCCCCCAACCCCCTTGGACAACCCCCCCCCCCCCCCCCCCACACCCCTGGACACCCCCTACCCCCTTGGAAAGCCACCCCAACCCCCTGGACACCCACCCACCCCCAAGCCCCCAGACACCCCCACCCCACACCCCTAGACATCACCCCACCCTCATGGACACCCCCAACCCCCTGGACAGCCCCCCACTCCCACCCCCTAGACTCCACCCCACCCCCCTAGACACCCCCTACCCCCTAGATATCCCCTCCACCCTCGTGGACAGCCCCGCCACCCCCGTGGACACCCCCCCCCCCCCTGTGGACAGTCCTCTCACCCCACCTGGACACCCCCAACCCCCCCTGGACAGCTCTGCCACCTCCGTGGATAGCTCTCCCACCCCCTTGGACACCCCTTACCCCCTGGACAGCCCACCCCCCACCCCACCCCACCCCCATGGATAGCCCACCCACCCCCCCTGGATACCCCCTACCCCCCTGGACAGCCCCGCAAACCCCGTGGACACCCCCAACCCCCTGGACAGCCTCGCCACCCACGTGGACAGCCCGCTCACCCCTTTAGACACCCCTTACCCCCCTAAACAGCCCCCCCCCCCACCCCCCGTGGACATCCCTCCCACCCCCCTGGACATCCCCTACCCCTTGGACAGCTCTACCACCCCTGTGGACAGCCCGCCCACCCCCCCTGGACACCCCATACCCCCTGGACAACCCCGCCACCCCGTGGACAGCCCGCCCACCCCCCTGGACACCCTATACCCCCCCTGGACAGCCCCACCACCCCTGTGGACAGCCCGCCCACCCCCTGGACACCCAGTACCCCCTTGGACATCCCCCCACCCCCTAGAAATCCCCCCCCCCACCCCCACTGGACACCCCTGACCCCCCCAGGACAGCCCTGCCACCCCTATGGACCGCCCTCCCACCCCCTTGGACATCATGTATCCCTTGGACAGCCCCCCCTCCCCCCCACCTCCGTGGACAGCCCACCCACCCCCCTGGACACCTCCCACCACCCCCCCCGGACACCCCCCCCCCCCCCCCAATCCCCACGGACACCCCCCACCCCCTGGACACCCCCACCCCTGTGGATAGCCCCCCACCCCCGGGACAACCCCCCCCCCCCCACCCCCTGGACACCCCCCACCCCCTTGGGCAGTGTATGTGATCACTCAAATAATCTACTAAAATATAAAATTTCTTCGATCTAAAATTTACTCAACTCCTGAATAATTCTCCTCCACAAGTGTACATGATCTTTTACACTCATGTATAGTTCTTCAAAGATATTTTGTTATAAATGTAGTATTTTGTTTTCTTTTATATTATGATTCTCATATAGAGTAGTGTTTCAGTTATGGTTTCATATAAAGTGAAAAATTCTCGTTTAATTAAAATATATTTTTGATAAAACTTAAATATTATTGAATTTCTTTTGATGAAATGACTTATAACAATTTTTTTTACATAATGGATAGAATTTGGATGTATGAAACCGATCAGATATCAAGCTATTTTCAAAACAATATGGAGATGTTTTTTAGATTTTTCATTTCACAATGCTTCAGATAGTGGTCACATACACTGTCCCTATTACAATTGTGTTGGAAGACCTTGGTTGAGCCGTGAAGAAGTCAACTACCACATAACCAAATATGGTTTTCAAGAAAACTACTTTGTGTGGTATCACAATGGGAAGAACATGAAATCTCAAATTGTTTATGATCCAAATGAGAGGAATGGATTGGAGAATTTGTTATATGATCAATTTTCATTTATTCTTCATCATGAAAAAGAAAGGATTCTGACCCAAGAATATTTTTATATGAGAACACATGATGCGTCTAATGAAAATGATGATGTTGTTAGGGTGAAAATGTTTAATGATGCTGCCACTACTCCAGTATATAGACAATGCGGTAAAATGAAAAAGCTGGAATTTTTAATCTGATTGTTTTATGAGAAACATATGTATGGGGTTTCTAATAATTCCATCAATTACATTCTTACCTTCTTGAAGGAATTACTTTTAGATGATTCAGATATTACCTCAAACCACTATATGGCATGGAAGTTAGTTGAGGAACTTGGATTTTCAGGAAACAAAATTCATTCTTGCCCGAAATATTGCAGTTTATTCTGGGAGGAAACTACTAAACGAAATGATTTTATAAAATGTGGCACATCCCATTGGAAGAAAAAGCTTATGGAAAACCATCTCGTGTGCCACAGAAAGTAATGTGGCACTTTCCATTGATCCCCAGACTCTATAATCTTTTTATGTCTGATGAAATATCAATAAAAATTCGATGGAATGATACTAAGAGAAAGAAGACTAATGATGATATGGTTCACCATACAGATGGATTTTTATGGCAGAGATTTGATGCTCGATATCCTAATTTTGCAGCTGATGTGCGTAATGTGAGGTTGGGTCTTTCATGTGATGGTTTTAATCCATTTGGGAATATGCTTACGTCACACAGCACATGGATGGTTTTGATACACATTTATAATCTTCCCCAATGGTTTTGTATGAAAAAAACCTTTTACTTTCATGAGTATACTCATATCTGTCCCTTATGATCTTGACAATGATATAGACATATACATTCAACCTTTAATAAAAGAGTTAAAACTTCTTTGGGATGTTGGTGTGAGAACATACAATGTATGTTCGAAAGACATATTTCATATGCGTACTGCGCTTATGTGGATGATCAATGATTTTTCTGCTTATGCAATTATGTCTGGATGGAACACGAAGGGAAAACTATCATGTATTTTTTGTATGAAGAATACATGATCCAAAAGACTGAAACATCGTTGTAGTTTTAGTTTTATGGGACATCGACGATTCTTGCCAATAGACTATCCATATAGAAATAATCGTCAAAGATTTGACAATACCATAGAGACCGATGATCCACCTCAGTGTATGTCTAGAACTGATGTGATTAATGAATTGAAAGATTTCAGTTTTTCATTCGGGAAGGGTCAAATGAAATCTGGAAAGAGAAATAATGTTTCCACTGAAACCTATTACAATTGGAAGAAGAGAAGTATCTTCTTTGATTTTCCTTATTGGACAACAAATTTGTTACATAATTGCTTATACGTAATGTACATTGAAAAAAATGTGTGTGAAATGTTTCTTTCGATTCATCTAAATGTTAAGGGAAAGACAAAAGATGATTTACAATCTCGGCGTGACTTGGTGGATTGGGGCATCATAATAGAATTGCATCTTGTGCGTATCAGTGAAAATAAATGGAAAGTTCCATGTTCTTCTTATGTGATGACACCTACAGAAAAAAAAATCTTGAAGTACTAGAGACTATTAAAGTTCCTGATGGATATTCAATAAACATATCTAAATGGGTCAACAGAATATAGTTGAAGCTAAAATCTTTGAAGACTCGTGATTATCAAAACCTTCTGCATGAGTTGATTCCAATAGCAATTTTTCATCATTTTTCCAATAATGTAAGGGTGGTTGTTATTCAGTTGTGCCATTTTTTTAGAGATCTTTGTGCTAAGAAGTTGTCCAAGTATTTCATGAAAAAAATGTTGGAATATGCCCCATTAATTTTTTGTGAGTTAGAGAAAATATTTCCTCCATCATTTTTCACATTCATGTTGTATATGACTATACATATTCCAACTAAAATACTTTTCGGAGGACCTATTTATTTTCGTTGGATGTATCCAACTGAAAGAAATATGTACACAGTAAAGTCTTATGTCCGCAACAGGAATCATCCCGAAGGTTCTATCGTGAATGATTACTTGGATAAAGAATGTATGGATTTATGCTCTATGTATTTTTCTGATCTTACTATAAGAATGAACAGACCAATGAGAAACGAAGAAGAATAGTATGATAAAATTGAACCCAGTTTTCCATCACTTCCTCAAATAGGAGGAATTACTGGATCATATACATTGAAGAGATTAAGCCTTGAAGAGTGGGAGGTGGCACATCACACACCCCATGGACACCCCGTACCCCCCTAGACAGCCCTGCCACCACTGTGGACAGCCTGCCCGCCCCATGGGCACCCCGTACCCCCTGGACAGCCCCACCCACCCCCCATGGACAGCCCCGCCCACCCCCCGAACACCTCATACCCCCCTGGACAGCCCACCCACCCATGTGGATAGCCCAACCACCCCCATGGACACCCCCTACCCCCTTGGACCGCCCCTCTACCCCTGTGGATAGCCCCCCACCCCCGCAGACAGCCCCCCACCCCCACAGACAGTATGCCTACCCCCAACCCCCTGTGGACACCCCCAACCCCCGTGGACACCCCCAACCCCCCGTGGACACCCCCAACCCCCTGTGGACACCCCCAACCCCCGTGGACACCCCCAACCCCTGTGGACACCCCCAACCCACCGTGGATAGCCTGCCCACCACTGTAGACAGCCCGCCCACCCCCTGGACACCCCCTACCCCCATAGATAGCCGCCCACCCCCGTGGATATCCTGCCCACCCCTGTGGATAGCCCACCCACCCCCTTGGACACCCCTACCCCCTTGACAAGCCTGCCACCCTTGTGGGAAGCCCACCCACCCCCTAGACACCCCCTCCCCCCATGGATATCCCCCCACCCACCCCCTTGGACAGCCCGCCCACCCCCCCTGACACCCCCTACCCCCTGGACAGCCCTGCCACCCCCGTGGACATCCCGCCCACCCCCCTAGACACCCCGTACCCCCTGGATAGCCTCGTCCACCCCCTGCACACACCGTACCCCCTGGACACCCCCCACCCCACCCCACCCCCATGGACAGCTCGCCCACCCCCTGGACACCCCGTACCCCCCTGGACAGCCCCGCCACCCTCGTGTGGACATTCTTTCCACCCCCTGGATAGCCCCCCCCCCCCCCCCCGTGGAAATCCCCCCCACCCCCCTGGACACCCCCTACCCCCTGGACAGCCCCCCCCCCCCCACCCACGTGGACAGCATGTCCACCCCCCTAGACAGCCCCACCCACCCCCCTGGACACCCCATACCTCCCCTAAACACCCCCCACCCCTGTGGACAGCCTTCCCACCCCCATGGACAGCTCTCCCACCCCCCCCTCCCTAGACACCCCCTACCCCCCTTGACAACCCCACTGCCCCGTGGACAGTCTGCCCACCCCCTGGACACCCCCTCCCCCTGTGGACACCCCCCCACCCACCCACCCCTGTGGACACCCCGTACCACCCTGGACAGCCCCTCCACCCCCGTGGATAGCCAGCCCACCCCCCCTGGGCAGCCCCTCTCCCTGTGGACACCCCCCACCCCCACCCCCGTGGACAGCCCACCCCCTCCACCCACGGGCACCCCATACCCCCCTGGACAGCCCCACTACCCCTGTGGACAGCCCACCCACCCCCTAGAAACCCCTTACCCCCGGAATAGCCCCACCCACTCCCCTAGACACCCCATACCCCCTGGACACCCTGTACCCCCTGGACAGCCCCCCCCCCCACCCCCATGGATAGCCCGCCCACCCCTATGGACAGCCCTCCCACACCCTTGGACACCCCATACCCCCTGGATAGCCCCTCCACTCTTGTGGACGTTCCTCCCACCCTTCTGGACACCCCATACCCCCCTGGATACCCCCCACCCCCGTGGACATCCTTCCCACCCCTGTGGATAGGTTTCCCACCCCCTGGACACCCCCTCCCCCCGTGGACAACCCCCCACCCCCGTGGAAAGCCTACCCACCCCCCCTGGACACCCCCTACCCCCCTGGATAGCCCTGCCACCCCCGTGGACAGACCGCCCACCCCCCTGGACACCCTGTACCCCCTAGACAGCATCGTCCTCCCCCTAGACACCTTTTACCCCCTGGATAGTCCTGACAACCCTGTGGACATCACCCACCCCCTGGACAGCCCCCCCCCCCCCACACACACACCCATGTGGATAGTCCGCCCACCCCCAACCCCCCGTGGACACCCCTAACCCCTCGTGGACACCCCCAACCCCCCTTGGACACCCCCAACCCTCCCATGGACACCCCCAACTCTCCCATGGATAGCCCGCCCACCCCCGTGGACAGCCTTCCCACCCCCCTGGACACCCCCTACCCCCTGGATATCCCTTCCACCCCTATGGACAGCCTTCCCACCCCCTAGACACCATGTACCCCCTGGACAGCCACCCACCCATGTGGACAGCCTACTCACCCCCCTGGACACCCCCCCACCACCCCCACCACCCCCCGAACACCCCCCCCCCCCCCCCCCATCCCCCCGGACACCTCCCCCTGGACACCCCCGACCCCCTTGGATATCCCCCCACCCACATGGACACCCCCCCCCCCCCACTCCCACCCCCATGGACACCCCCCCCCCCACCCCTGTGGATAGCCCGCCCACCCCCCTGGACACCCCTAACCCCATGGACAGCCCCCCCCCCCAACCCCTGGAAGCCCCCACCCCCACTGGACACCACCCTGCCACCTGGACACCCCCCCCCACCCCCCTGGACACCCCCACCCCCATGGACAGCCCCCCCCATGGACAGCGCCCCACACCCCCACCCCCACCCCCCCCCCCCCAACCCCAAACACCCCCCTGGACACCACATACCCCCTTGGACACCCCCCCCCCAACCCCCTAGACGACCCCCCCCCCCCACCCCCTGGATACCACCCCGCCACCTGGACACCCCCCCCCCCTGAACACCCCCCACCCCCACCCCTCCTAGACACCACCCCACCACCTGGACACCCTCCCCCCCCCACCCCACCCCCCTTGGACACCCCCACCCCCATGGAAAGCCCCCCACCTCCCTGGAAAGCCCCCCACCCCCACCCCCACCCCCTGGACACCACCCCAACCCCCTTGGACAGCCCCCCCCCAACCCCCTGGACCGCCCCCCCACACCCCTGGACACCACCCCACCCCCTGGACACCCCTGACCCCCCCCCCCCCCCAGATACCACCCCACCCCCATGGACAACCCCTACCCCCTTGGACAGCCACCCCAAACCCCTGAATAGCCCCCCAACCCCCTGAATTCTGAATTGAATTCTTTATGTATTTAATTAACTTATGAATTATGTGTTAATGGTGTATAGGTATACTTGTTGTACAAGTATACTTGTAGTATGTGTATACTTTCTATAATTACCTTATAAATTATGTGTTAATTCTGTATGTGTGTAGAGGGTAATTAAATACAGAATTGGAGGTATTCAGAATTATATATAAATTGTGTGTTGTATGAATTCATACAAAATTATGTATGTATTCTACAGGTATTGAGAATTGTGTATGAATTCTACACAGGGGAGGTAGGCCTGCTGGTGGAAGCTGGTTGAAGTGTTGCAGCAGCACAGGGGAAGGCCTGCTTGCTGCTGCAGGTACATAAAGGCTATGCCAACAGTTTACAACCATTGGCATATCTATAAAAATAGAACTTATATCAATGGTTTTATGTGAACCATTGGTAAAAGTATATACCAACAGTTTACAAACCATTGGTATAGGTATTTTTTAGTTGATATTTACCAACAGTTTGTGGGAAACTGTTGGTAAAATTCTATACCAATGGTTTGTAAACCGTTGGTATATAGATGATTTTTGATATTACCAACAGTTTTAAACCGTTGGTAAAAATTTATACCAACGGTTTCAATGAACCATTGGTATATACTCAATTTTTCAGATATATCCCAATGGTTCTCATAGAACCGTTGGGATATTTCTATCCCCATGGCTCAAGACCCAATGGTTTGGAAAACCATTGGTATAGTTTATACCAACGGTTTTCTAACCTTTACCAATGGTTTTAAACCATTGGTAAAGATTATGTTTCCAGTAGTTTGATTTCATTGATTTGTATGTATTGATGGACAAATGTTTTCTTTCCTTATTTTATAACCCTTAGTGAGATTTTTATGCTAATCTTAAGTTTTTGAAATGTTTTTTACAAGGTATTAGGAAGGGTAAGAGAAAGGAAGTATTCAAGAATATTTTTATCAATAAAATAATTCTTGTTTTATTTAGGGAGTTTTATTATTGTGAAAAAATTGCATAGAGTAGAAGTGTCTACATTGTAATTTTTGGGATGTAATGTAATAGCAATGGCCTAATTCTCTAAAACTCTAAACCTAAAAATGTCCTCAATGTGAATTCTTGACTTGACTCAAGATTATGTAATGTTTAATTTTGGGGCATTATAGTTGGTATCAAAGGTCAGTTTAGATAACATTAGAGGTTAGGGTGTTATTTAAGCATAAGTGACATAACCATAATGGTTAGCATATTAGAAAGATTCATAATTATTTTAGATATATTGAAGTATTTTAAGATAACATGAATAAGTATATCATAATGTTTACCCTCCTTATAAGATATTATATCATGATTTTTCTGATATACTCACACTGGCCTTTTTGATTTTAGTAAATGGCTGGATCTAGAAGGCACCAAAGTAATAATGGATGTGAAGAAAACTGTGATTGTTTTCTGAATGAGAAACTGAATGAAATGGGATCTTAAATGAGAACTCTTGTGGTTATTATTAACTAACTATCCAGAGTCATGATTAACCACTTGATCCTTGGGGATTTTTCTCAGGCATCATATATGCGAGAAACGAATACCTATGGAAGTTTAGTTAATAATCATAAAGGTAAGTATATTCAAAAACCTATGTGTCAAGGATGTGGAAATAAACACATAGGAAAATGATTCAAAGGGAAGGGAAGAAGTTATAAATGTGGTAACGAAGGTCATAAATCAATAACCTTCCACGGAAAAAGGAAGCATCCAGTTGACTCCCAGAAAAGGAATGAATTTCGTTCTGAGGGATCAATTGAATGTTTTAAATGTGTTGTACATAGTCATTACACAAATAGATGTCCTACAAAGAAGGTTCGGGAATGGGACCAGCAGTACTATACAAATATATGTTTACCAATTCCCAATTCCATTCCAATTGTGGATGAGGAAATTGGAAATTACCTATGAAAGGTGTGGATTATTTATTAGATGATGTTTTTATATTATTGAATCTTAGGATATGATTCATGATTTTGTTTGTAGAAAAGAATTATTATGGAATAAGTTGAAAAAAAATTGTTAAGGGATCATGGATAATACTATATGACTAAGATGTATACATATTATAAATTCTAGAGTTATGTTAGATATCTGGGTGATGAAATTTTTAAAAGTATTAATGCTCTTTATTGATGGGATTTATTTGGAAGATTTTCTCTTCTATGTGTAACCTTGCAGTTTGTTATGTGAAAATGATATTTGAGGAAGAATTATTTTTTATTTTGTGGATATATTTATAAAGAACCATTTGGGTTTATATGATCCTTGAATTTGAGGCAATTACATGTTAGTAACTTTTAGGATGAAAATGAGAGGTATGAGATAACATTTGTGGTTAAAATATGTTATGGTTATTTGATAGAAATTTATCTCATTTTTGGGAATGTTATAAAATTATATTGTTTTTGAAAAAGGACAACACGTAGACAGTGTGACAACCCATCGCGTCATACAAAGATGCAGGAATCAAACCTACAACCAAAGTGTGACTGGGATTTATTACCTGCCACTAGACTACATGAAGTCCCTAGTTAGTATGCTAATTCATTTTAGCTAAATGGTTTTATAGATCAAGAATATATTGATTTTTAGAACTTATGATTTATAAAATGGATATCCTTAGTATAGGAAAATGATTTGTTCATTAAGTGATAAATGTTATTTTGGAAGATGTTCACTCTTTTTGGAAAACTATATGCCTATGGAAAATATAATACTATGGGATTTCATTTTAGGATTAATGGTGGAATTTTATTTTGGAAGAATCTATGTTTTTCTTGTGGACTTATGCTGATTTGGGTTATTTATGGAAATGATTAACCTATCATATATAATATGTGATTAGGTTAATTACTTTTAAGTATGTGGAATTAAGAGTAGTTGATGTTATTTTGGAGACAGATGTTAATATTTATCGTGGAAGACAATGTGAACTAATCCTTCTGAATTTTGGGTTTTAAACTTAGTTTGGAAATTTTTTGAAGAATTTTAAGGACAATTGTTTATTGAATGGTCTTTTTTGAACTTTAGGTATTTTTTGTTTAATTTTGGAGATTAAGAGTAAAATTTTTTCTATAAAGTATTATCATTTTTGGGGATCATTTGATATTGTACTAACCATTTTGGTTTTGGTTAATGTCTAAATTAAACAGAAATATATAGTTTATCTTTTGTGTATTATGTGATTCTCTAGAAGTTGATTCTAGCGCTTCAGGTGTGACCAAGTCATCTTGAATACTCATTTTTTTGAGAAAAGATGAGTTTGTGGTAGATATTTATTAAAGGATGAAACTATACTTAAAAAGTAATTATATTTCCTTATGTTCTTAGTAAACCTCATAAATAAATTTAGAAACTTTATAAAAAGGATCTTAAAACAAAAAAACATTGTTCGTTCACTTTTCCTGCTAGGTAATCAAATATTGTTTAACCCATCACATGTTTATGGTTTTCTGGTAGTTAAATTTTTCCTGATCATGTTTTTTATCACTCTCCATCAGAACTTGATGGTTTGTTTTCTCTTCCATATCCATTTTTTCCTACTTGGAACCCAAGTATGGGTTATCTTGGGTGACCTTTGTACTTTTCCTTATTTCTTTTAAAGTGATATATTTATTGTCTCTTTTTCTGATGTGGGACATTCAATGAAGTTTCCAAGCCTAATTTTAAAATTGTGAGGATGAAATTTTCAAATTCGGGGAAGGATGTACCGACCTAGGTATTTATAAAATATTACTTTTTTCATTTCTATTAATATTTATGAATAAGATATTGATTTTATGTTAAATAGTACATTTTTTCTGATAGCATAATCATCACGCAACAATAGGTTTCCTTGAAATCATACGTTGCACACAACTTTGAGTTATACTGAAAAATAAAATATTATTATTATTATTATTTTAAATGGTTTTTAACACATAGTCTTTGTATTTCCATGAATGAACATAACTAACTACAATATGATTACACATGTTTGTTAAATGTTTTTAAATTTATCCAATAAATTTTAGAGGCTTATAATAATAATGAATCTGATTTTAAGCATGAAATACTTTAATATTCTTTAAAAGGTAAATTTACCGCCTTTTGATGGTGATTCCTTCACTAAAAAAAGTGCCTTATACCAATAGAAAATTACTAACAGATAACATATCTGTTGGTAAAAATGAGTAATTATAACAAATATTAAATTCTGTTAGTATTAATTATAGGTAACAACAATTTTTTTTACCAACAAATATATCTATTTATATTAGTAGGTCAATACCAACAAATCCTTTACTAACATTTTAATCTATTGATTTATCATAATATTACAACAATTTTTTTATCGACAAATTTATGTGTTATTATTAATTTTTTCTAAAAAAACTTTTTATAATTATATTTTTTTCTAATAAATTATTCAATAATATCACATATTCTAATAGCAATCGTATATATGTGTGTGTGTGTGTGTTATATAAAATTATTGATAAATGGTCTAAATTTTTTATGGCTCTAATCACATATAAATTAGTTATATGTATGTAATATATTATTTATTACAAAAACATATAAATTCAAAACTCTTTATATATATATATATATATATTATGATATTTTATTTAAATTATTATTCTCCATAAACCATTATTTATAAGTTTAATTATTAATTTAAAACAAACAACATAACAAACCCCAATTCCCAAATCAGTTTCATCATGATAAAAACCCAACGCAATTTAGTTAACTAAATCTAGCGATACACTGAAAACCCTAAAATCCCACCCCTATTCATCTACATCGGTTCTTCCACCACCTGTTCATCACCACCCATGTTTATTATCATTGCTTCCCAGCCTTCCCATTAACTTAATTTCCCCTTTTTCACAATCCATTCATCCTTTTCTCCATTTTGTGTGCTCGTCACTCGCCCTCCTCATTTCTCCTATCTGCCTGCCCCTTCATTGGCGATCTGCTTCCTGCCGCCACATGTCCAGTCTGTTGTTATTTCCACCATCATCCCCTGCACCAAATCCATCTAAGTGGATCTATGTTTATTTTTTTTTTAGATTCAAAATCTTCGATCGACCAGTGTTTAAAGGGATTCTGGTCTGTGATGCTTGAAATCAAAAAATGAAGATGGATGACATTTGAAGATTTCCTGTCAAACTCTGATGAGTTAAAGTCATCATCATGCGATCGAAGGTTCTTGAAGAATGAACATCTGTAATGGAGTCTTCATGTATAGATTAAATTAATGGTTCCTATTGATGAATCTTCTGATTTGTTATATGTATTCATTTTGTTATAGTGATCATTGAAGAAGACTCGAGAAAACGAGTTCATTTGATTTAATGGTGAGGAATATTCTTGAGATATCACTATCATCGATGTAAATTAACATGAGTTGAGCATTAGGCCTTTGGTTTGGTCGTGGTCACTGTAGTATTTTCATGGAAGGGTTTCATATTCTAGATTCAATAGAAAGTAGTAGAAGGTCCTTTTCTCTCATATTTTTTTCTATTCAGGTAGGTAGTATGTAGCAGTCAGCTTGTAGTGGTGGTGGTCTCGGTAGTGAAGTCTCAATAGGCTATAGCAGTACCCTATATAGATTTTATTATTCTCATATATTTCTCAGTCCTTGCAGCAGTATATTGTGAATTGTTCTCATTTTTGGAAGTTTTTCTCTCCCTTTCTCTCAACAGCATAAACTATAGATTATGTATAGTTTTATAGGTTCACTTTCTCTATTCCAGTAGACAATGAATGCATTCATGTCCTCTGTAAGTATAATCTATTCTCTTGTTGCATTCAAATCCTCAATCCACTGTACGTATAATATATTCTCTTTTTTTAATTCATATATGTTTGTGATATAACCTTAAATTCCATCACTGTTTAGTATAACTTTAATGATGAAGTTTATCCATGAATTATTATTAATCATCTAATTTCATTTAATTACATGTATTTTGATCTTAATCAAGGAGGATTTAATTTATTTCATGGATTGTTGAAATTGATTCAAAATTCTATTCCTGAATTAAGGAGATTTTATTAAATTAAGTTGGAAAAAGTGTTTTAAAGTTGTATAAATTTGGATTATAAGTGTAACAGTTGAGCATTTTTTTCTTTTATATGTGATAATTTTGATTTTGATTGATTAATATATCACTAGAATTTGTTTTATGTCATATTTTTATTTCTTTGCAAATGAATCAATGTTTTTTTCTTTCTAGTGTAGTTTTATTTCATTTGTTTTTTTTAATATCTCATTTTTATATGCCTTATATTGTCATAACCATCCATAAATATAAAAAACCTAGCATAGTAAATAAATTACCTTCCTCTTGATAAATGACCTAAGGTCAACACTAATATTACATCATTAAGGTGGGAAAAAAATTTGTATGTGTTGTTACATTTTCAGGAAAGGATGGACAATCTTGAGATAAGACTCACAGCACTTGAAAAGATTTTTGATGAAAATTGATGATATACCCTTTTCTATGAGTTCCCATAGATATTCCAACATGTTATATACCCACCTTTAACCTTTAAAATTAATGAATAATGCATATAATAATGTATCTTGAAAAACACTTGTTTAATATTTCATAGAATTGATGAAGTTAATTTTTATAGGGTTTTGCATGCTTTCATTGTGGTTTCTTCATGTCAAGAATGGGGACGCAGATCAGTAATAGGGCAGTTGGCATAACTAGTTGCTAATCTGCACCCAGTGAGGGTTCAATCCACTGCCCCTGCAATTTTTGGGTCAATTTTCACTAGATTTTCCCAATTGGTTCTATGAGTGGGTGCCGATTTTTCAACATTTTAGGAATGATATGCAGTGCAGGTGAGATAACAGAGGCATCATTGAATGAATATATCATTTATGGTGGGCATATTCACATGCAGGAAGAGTAAGGACCAATGAATTCCATGGACATTATGGACAAACACACGTATGGGCAAGAGCCTTGAACATCATCCATGGTTGGTGAACTCGCACAAGTACAAGGCACATTGAATGAAGGAATCCCTTTAGGCAGGAATAAGTGGGTAGGCATGTTTCATGTCACAGATCTTCAGGTGGTGCACATCATGTGTGGAAACCCTTCATGCAGGTACACAAAAATAACACAGGCACTCTCAGATAATAACTTCACTTGGTAGGGGAATCCTATCTAATTTACAGTGCATGTGAAGGCTTTGTGGCCCCTATGTACTGGTCCCCTATCGATCATGTAATAAATAAGGACCACATGCCAAATTTTTTTCTAATAAGAAAAGTGGAAAGAGTTGTGATTGCTTTGGTTTATATGGGTGGATCTCCTAACTATTAAAATCATAAAGGTTACATGACATATTATATGGTCCTTATTTAGTTTCGGTTTCCATTATTTTTATGACTTCCCATTTATTTGTCTATAGTGGTTTTGCAGCTGCCTATTTAGTTATGGTTTCTATGATTGGGGCTCTGGAAGGTCAATGCATGGTAAGGAACATGTGTTCATCATGTTGTTGATGTAAAAGAAGGTGGATATCCTCTAGTTGTCATAGAAAATGAGAATCTTAATATTGATTCTGATTTTTATGTTTCTTACCTTTTGTTTCAATCCATTTTTTGGGTTGTTGAGGTTTTATTCATGTTCATTCCTTTTTTTGGTTTTGTTATGATTTCTCATGCTTGTTAATTATGGTAATTTGTGGTGGGGCACTGAGGATAATGAAATCTTGTTATTTGTAGATGTTTGATGAGAAGATGAGGATGGGCACACCTTTTTTATCCGGTTCTATTTTATTTTTTTTAGTTATTTTTTGTTGGAGTTTTTTATCTCATTTGTGTTTTTGTTTTTTTTTTAGGAATTAGGGGTTGTATGTACAGTTCAACGGAGGTGGTCATTGAAGAAATGAAGATGCTGAAGGAGAGTTAGTTTGATGGCCTTTTGATGACAGGAATGTAAGGATGATACAAGATGTTCTATCTAATGTTCTCTGTGATGTTTTTTTTATGATTCTATCTTAGTGTTATGGTTTATCATAATTGGAAACTTTAAGGCTCATGTTCACTACACTCTCCTGGTAAGTGCTGTATTATTCAAGTTTGTCCTGTAATTGTTATTTTCCATATATTTTTAACAGATTTTTTCATGAAAGAATCCCATATCTTTTTCACCTTTAGGTTATAGGAATCCCATATCTTGTGTTCTTTCATGTCAGTAATAACACCCATACTCCCATCTTTTTTGATCCATTCATTTTCAACTTCTGCATGCTTTACTTATAGATCTTTCATAGTCTTAATCACATTAACACCACTTTTTTGTGCTAGGTTTCTAGGTAATGCCTCAAAATAAATAGCAGTATCTTCGTAAGGACACTTCTTAATGCCTTCAATAGATGAGCTATTCTACTTCAAAGTGGAAGACATGGTAATCCCAATAGCATTAACACTAGGTATCAGATTTGGATTCTTAATAATGTTTCTTCCTAGGGAATAAAAACATGAAAATTACTTTACAATTTATTTAGAAGATACTTTAAAGAATCCCTTGGAAGAATGGTGCAAGTTATTGGCTCCAAACACTCCACGATAAAATATGATAAAAGGTAAAAACTATTCATTGAACCTCTTGACCTAAAAAATTCCATCTTTTGTTCCCACATAGGATTTCTGATGTTTATTAGGTCTATTTACAAAAATAGTTCCATAAGCCTTTACTACCTTGTCTTCTTTTCTTAATCATCTGACGACACTGACTCCAGATTTGCTTAAGTAATGGTATGCCAATTCACTCAGCCCTCTCTTGGTTATAGCCAAACCAGGTATGAACTTTTGGATCTGTATGTAAATATTCTCAATGTACTTTTCATTTTTCATGCTCCCCAATCATCTTCTCTCACCAACTCTCCTTTTGTTTGGTTCTCCCAATTCTTGTACTCCAGAGAACAATCATGAATAATTATGTTGGGGTTCACAACCCTTTTCTCATTTTTCCAGAGGTTACAACTTATTTGTCAAACACTACACCTTTAAGAACCTTGGAATCCTCTGATTGGCCACTAAAGACTTTTTCAACCTTTATATACATAATTCTAACCTCTTGCAAACCTTGACCAAGGTCCCTGCCAACTGTTTTTGCAGCATCATCAAGTGCTAAATCTGATAATAGATCCCTGAATTGACTAGTAAATTTTGTACCAATGAAACTCTTCACCAAACATTACAATATGATCATTCACATAGATATGAATCTTAATATTGTCAAGAACTACAATTTCATCCTTAAGAGCTTTTGTTGTAGGCTTGAAAAATGACTATAGACCCCTGTTAGTGAAAATTATGTTAGATACGACCTTTTATGTTTGGATATTATCAAGGAACACCCTATTCTCTGATCACGTGTTGAAGATACCTTGAGGACGGGTACTGATTTGTTTGTGATTGGAGAACTAGTGTTCAAACCCCTACTAATGCTGTAACTGATTGTTGTCGAGTGGGTTTTTATTTTTATGATGTTTCTATATAATTTATTAGATTTTTTATTCCTCATAAAACTTTACATTAACTAAGATATAGATGGAAAATTTTATTGTGGGAATATAATATGGTAATTTGGTAATATTGGAAACATATTCTCACTATGATCTAGATTTCTAGAGTTATTTGTATAGTTGAGAGTGGGGAGCATGGTGTTGATGTGGATAATTGGAGTCTTGTAGTCTTGTATTATAATTGTCTTTGCAAGGTTCTCTTTTTTTCCATGCAGGATCATTTAAACATTTATAAAATGCATCGTGGCCATGAACCGTGTGAGTTTGAAAAAGAATGGTGTCTTGATTTGATCATTTGTATTCTGTAAGAAAAAGGTTTTATTTGGAATTTCATCTAATTCAAGTTCCAATATTTTAATTTTCTATGTACTATGGGTGTGAACCTCTGGACCATGGAAGCACATTCAATGTTCTCCTAAATCCATAAGTCATTTCCATTTTTAAGGATCTTATTACTTAGGTGAACCCTTCATTATAATTTTATAGAAGATCCATGTTTAATTTTCATTCATTCTAATTTTTTGACTTTTCATTTGTTTGTGTTTTGTTGTTTCATGCACATCAAAGACTATCGTTAATTGTGGCTATGTCATGGCAGAGTGGGTGAACTATATGTGCATCACCCTGCCACGACATCGATAATCGATTCATGAGAGAAACATATGAATGAAGGTATGTTGTAATCTTTGATGTTATGTTGTAATATTTTCTTCCATCATGACAATGACAACCGATTCGTTCGAGAACTTCAAGCACTAAATTAGCTATCTTGAAAAGAACGATTTGTGGCGATTTGGGTGAGTGAATGGTTACACGTTTCTAAATTTTATACCTTCCAACCATAATATTTTTTATTATTTTTTCTATTGTTTTTATTGTTTTAATTAGTATTTATTTAACTTTCTTATTTTCATTTTGGACAACCATTTGGGAACAAAACATAAATTACTTATTCTTATTTCATGTTTTCATTTTGTTGTATGTTCTTTTTTTGTAAGATTTTATGTTCTTTTTTTGTTCTTAGGGTCATCATTGAGGTGCTGGTTTGTGGGAATCATTGATCTTTTTGAATGCTGTCAATCATGAGCAGAAGATGTCATATCAGTGACTCATGGTGGTGTTTTCACGACATGTAATAGGCATGAGGATCATTTCATGGCAGAGAGGCAAATGATTATTTCTTGTAATGACCTGCTGATAATGTCAACCATGGAAAAATGATGTGTGAGTTTGGAGTTTCATGTAAAATCTCTTGATGTTTGAATACAATTAAATATATTTGCAACATGTTTCTTGGTGCTTCATATTGAGTTTGAAATGTTCATGTAAGCTAATTTTATAATTAATATATAATAAATATAATAAATACATTGTATTTAATTAGATTAATAAATATAATATCAAATTATGGTGACAAATATTTGAATATACACATAATATTTTATTCAAAATATAATTTACAAACAAATATTAATTGTTGGTATTTCTTATAATAAGTGGAATGGTAAATGTTAATATTACCAACAGATAAATTTGTTGTATTAATCTGTAGCTAAGCATTTTGACCAACATATATATTATCTATTGGTATCATTATAATCCCAACAGAACTATTTTATCTGTCACAATAACATTTTGCGACATATTTTTTACCAACAATTTAGTGACAAGTCAATGTTTTTTGGTAAAACGTTTTACCAAGAGCTATTGCACTTTTAGCAACAGATATACCGCTGTTGGAAAAAACTATTTATTTTATAGTGCTTTTTAAATCTATTTTTTGTCACATTTATATATTCTATTTGAAAAAATAAAATTCTTCTTTAGAAGTGGGACATAAAAAATTTCTTTGGATTATATTTTTTTATTTTTCTAATAAAGTTCATTTTTTAATGAATGGTGAAACATACTGTCTTTTAATTCAAAACATCCTTTAAATGTAATTTATTTATATAGTTAGATTTCACTTTTAATTGGTTTTAAAGTGTAATTGGATTATATTTTTATCATTGAATACAATTTTTGTCATTTTAAGTAATTTCACTTGGAAATTGGATATAAACACATGTCAATCTTTTGATAGTTTTTACTTCTTAAAAACACGCTTTTTGGTTTTGACAATAGAAATTAATTTTAAATTAATTTCTAAAACTTCTATGTTTTGAATTTGAAAAAATTGATTACATATTTGGAATCAGTAGGTCCAAATTTTTTAAATATGTAACTTTTATTTTTTAGACATTACGAATAGTAACTTCAGTAAATATTTTATTTTTACAATTATTAAAGGGTAAATCTGGTAAATAAGTGTAAAAACTAATATTATTATAATATTAAATTACCCTAAAACGTGTCCTAATCTTATTGGATGATATATTTACGACTATTGGAATCCTTGGGTTGATTTTAAGACCCCATGGATCCACTTGTATGTGAAAATGACATTTAATTGCTTTTAATTTAAAGTTAAGGAAAATATTACAAAAACTAAAATATTTTAGTAAAATAGTTTTTATATGTCATTATAGAAGTGATATATTTAACTATAAATAATAATTATAAATATAAAAATATTTCCTACATCATGGTATTTTATTTGTAATTTTTATAAATCGAATAAATAAATTTATTTATGACACGATGATGATGTAGTGATTACCTTATTAATGAATGTTTTAAATAAATGAGATTATAAAAATTAAAATAAATTTTTTTTGAAACTTTTAATTTCATCCATGAATTTAAGGGACAATTATGACTTTTTATATTCTAATAAATTAAGTTTTTTCAAAGGAATAAAGTTATGGATTTTTTAAAAGTCATGATATGAATAGTATATAAATTGACAAAAATGAGTTTTTAAAACAAATACTATTTTATTAAATGTTATAATAGTCCTAAAAATATAAGAATCGGCCATATGACTTAGATAAGGTTTAAAATTTCATTAATGAACCAATTTAGGTTCTATTGGCATTTTATAGTAACTATATTAACCATATAATATGAATATACAAGAAGACATGGTATGAGTTGAATAAGTTAACTAAGGGATAAAGGTAAATAATAAGGTTAAATGTGAAACCAAAACTTATATAAAAACTATTGGTTGATGGTATATCGAAAAATAATCATCTTATCTTCAAATTAAATGAGTTTTGGACCTTTTTAAAATCGAAATTCAGTTTATAATAAAATAATCATTCAAAAATTCCTAAAGTACCCCTCCTCCCTCTTATAAAAGGCCACCAACTATAACCCTTACTCACACCTCTAAATCCCCCTTGGCTCATCCAAAATCTGCAAATATAAGCTACCAACATCCCTATATTCCTTCTAGAAGCATTAAATTTGGATGAAGGAAATTCAAGAAGGCTTTTTATCTTAAATCAAAAGGAGTTACCCGATTTGAGGTAATTTCTTCTCTCAAGATTCTTCCATTTATTTTCCTTCTCCAACACCATAAACTATCTTTATTCCATTATTTTATAAAAAACCTTTATATTCATTATATTTTTATGTTTTTATGAAAATAATAATACCTACACTCACATGGACCTACATATAAGGGATTTATAACATATTGTTTCTGTGGACGATGAACTACTGCCTCATGAAACGATGATTGTTCAATTATCTCCTACTACCTCTCATGGTGGCCATTATGATGGATCTTTATATATATATGATATATATTATATTTTTATTGTCTCTATTCTTCTATATTTTTCATTTACAACATACATTTATGCTTTCCATAATGCCTAAATACGATAATTTCATTTGAGGAAGTGTGGACTATCGCCCCCTCAAATTGATATGACTCATTTATGCTATACATGGAACATATAAAAGATGAAATTAATGAGAATATGTAACATATAAAACATATATATTATTCTTTAATTATAATATACCTATGTATCATTTAGTTTTCATTCTTTTAAATATTAAAAAGAAATGAAAGTAGAGTTCATGCGTACGTACGACTTACCATCTCCATGAACGGTGCATTTCATTCCTTATATCCAAATATTATGGACTATTATAAATAAATATATACTAGATCTAAATACATATATACTATATATATGATATTTAAATTATGAATGAAATTCTGTAGATAATGGAATTTTGACAACATGGACATTTTGTAATTATAACAAGTTCATTTTTGACTCATGTACCAAACATCGACAAAATGACCAATATGAACTTGAATAATTATATGATTGTTATATAAAAGTAATAATTTATATAAAAGGAATAATAAACTTGAAAAAATTTATGAATCATTTATAAATTAACTTAATTTTATTATTCAGAAAGAACAAGGAACATACGTGACGAGTCGGACTCAAGGTAAGGGAACCATTCACCCTCCTCTTTTAGTCAAAGACTTATTTATGTAATGTCTTTTAATTTTCATTTTATTATTTTGGGTTATGTTCTTATATATACTTATTAATTTAAATTTTATGTCCAAGTTATGAGAGACCATTTTTCTCTCATCAACTCATTTTCTGAATTTTGAAGTGACGTCGTTAGGCTACCGAATTTTTGTAAGGGGACTTATTAACAAAATTTCCATTCATTGGGTTGATCTTATACTTCCGGATTATTTCATTCTATGATTATGTGAGAAATGAATTTAGATATCTTATCTAGTATTTATACATGATTTATGTGGATTTATAGTGAATTCACATAATCAATCTATTTTAATAACAAAATGATCTTTGTAAGGGACTTCACCTTAATCTCCTTCCATTGAGGAATATTTTGATTTATACACGACTTTATTTTATACGGTGTATAAACCCCCTTATACTTTTAATTTAATTCAAAGGGAATATTTTTTCTATGAATCATTTTACTAAATGACAAAAAAAAATCATTTTAACGTACGTGATGACAATGACCTTTCCACCACCACGAGAATTATTTAATATTTGGATTCTTTAACAAGCTATAATGTTTTTAAAAGGAAAATAAATACCATATACTCTTTTTACATATTTTGGTATTTAAAATGGTTTTGAGAATGGATTTATTATGTCAATATTTTTAAATGATATATTTTGATTGCAATGTGTAAATGTTATCTTTTCTTTATGCTTGTGTTATGTGTTGTGATTTTATTATGGTTCTTGGGAATTTGTTACGAATACAAGTGGTTCCCTGATAAACCTTAGGTGGGTGAGCATGATATAGATCTCAAATGTATTGGTTAATGAGATGTTGGTAATCGTTAATGTTTCTCCTAAGAGATTTAGAGAATATACTATGATGGGTACTCTAAACGTAACTCCCTATGTAACTGTGAAAGCTATAATGTAATTATGATATGGATGCCACAAGTTGCCTTTATGATTTCTGATTTCTATGTTTTATTCATAAATATTATGATTTCATGAGGTATGATAAATCTTATATTTTATTATTGAGAAGTATGATTTCATTGAATTGTATGTATTGATGGACTAATGTTTTGTTTCCTTGTTTTATAACCCTTACTGAGATTTTTATCCTCATCCCAAGTTTTTGAAATTTTTTTCACAGATTATAAGGAAGGGTAAGAGAAAGTAAGTATTCAAGAAGATTTATATCAAGAAATTAATTCTTGTTTTATTTAAGGAGTTTTATTATTGTGAAAAAAATGGATAGAGTAGAAGTGTCTATATTGTAATTTTTGGGATGTAATGTAATAGTTGTGGCCTAATTCTATAAAACTATAAACCTAAAAAGATCATCAATGTGAATTCTAGACTTAAATCAAGATTGTGTAATGTTTAATGCTGAGAAATTATAGTTGGTATCAAAGGTTGGTTTAGATAACTTTAGAGGTTAGGGTGTTATTTAAGCATAAGTGACATAACCGTAATGGTTAGCATATTAGAAAGAGTCATAATTATTTTAGATATATTGAATGAGTTTAAGATAACATAAATAAGTATATCATAGTTTTTACCTTACTCATAATATATTCTATAATTATTTTTTTGATATACTCACACTGACATTTTTTTAGTAAATGGATGGATCTATTAGGCATCAAAGTAACAATGGATGTGAAGAAAACAGTGACGGTTTTCTGAATTAGAAACCAAATGAAATGGTATTTGAAATGAGAACTATTGTGGTTATTCTTAACCAAATATCTGGAGTCATGATTAACCACTTGAACCTTGTGGATTTTTCTAAGTAATCATATATGTGATAAATGAATCCCTATGTAAGTTCAGGTAATAATCATAAAGGTAAGTATATTAAAAAACCTATGTGTCAAGGATATGGAAAGAAACACCTAGTAAAATGATTCAAAGGGATGGGAAGATGTTATTAATGTGGTAACTAAGGTCATAAATAAATAACCTACCATGGAAAAAGGAAGCATCTAGTTGACTCCAAGAAAAGGAAAGAAGTTCTTTCTGAGGGATCAATTGAATGTTTTAAATGTGGTGTACATGGACATTACAAAAATAGATTTTCTACAAAGAAGGTTTCAGAATGGGATCCGCAGTGCCGTACAAATATATGTTTACCAATTCCCAATTCCATTCTAATTGAGGATGAGGAAACTGGCAATGACCTATGAAAGGTATGGATTATTTATTAGCTGATGTTTTTATTTTATTGAATATTAGGATATGATTCCTTGTTTTTTTGTAAGAAAGAAGTATTTTTGAATAAATTGAAAAAAATTGTTAAGGTATCATGGATAATTATCGGTGATTAATATGTCTAAATTTTATAAATTCTAGAGTTATGTTAGATATCTGGGTGATGAAATGTTTAAATGTGTTAATTCTCTTTGTTGATGGGATTAATTTGGAATATTTTCTCTTGTATGTGTAACCCTACAGTTTGTTATGTGAAAATTCTATTTGAGAAAGAATTATCTTTTCTTTTTTGGATATAGTTATAAAGAACCATTTGGGTTTATATGATCATTTAATTTGAGGAAATTACATGTTAGTACTTTTTGGGATGAAAATGCAAGGTATAACTTTTTGGGTTAAAATATGTTATGGTTATTTTTTAGTAATTTATCTCATTTTTTGGAATTTTATAAAATTATATAGTTTTTGAAAAATTACAACACCTAGACCATGTGAAAACCCATCGCATCGAACAAAGATACGGGAATCAAACCCACAACCAAAGTGCGACTGGGATTTATCACTTGCCACTAGACTACATAAAGTCCCTGGTTAGTATGACTAAATCTTTTTAGCTAATGATTTTATGGATCAAGAATATATTGATTTTGGGAACTTATTATTTATCAAATGGATATCCTTATTATAGGAAAATTATTTGGTGATTAAGTGATAAATGTTATTTTGGAAGACGTTCACTCTTTTGTGAACACTATATGCCTAAGGAAAATAAATACTATGGGATTTCATTGGAGGAGTAATGGTGGAATTTTATTTTGGAAGAATATATGTTTTTTATTGTGGACTTATATATATTTGGGTTATTTATGGAAATTATTAAACTATTATAGAGAATATGTGATTTGGTTAATTACTTTAAAGTATGTGACTTTACGAGCAGTCGATGTTATTTAGAGATAAATGTTAATATTTATTGTGGAAGACTATGTGATCAAATCCTTCTAAAATTTTGGTTTCAAACATAGTTTGGATTATTTTAAATAATTTTAAGTACAATTTTTTTGTTTAATGGGCTTTATTGAACTTTGGGTATTGTTTGTTTAATTTTGGATATTAAGAGTAGCATTACTTTCTATAAAGGATTATACTTTTTGGGGATCATCTGATCTTGTACTAACCATTTTAATTTTTTTTAATGTATAAATGAAAGGGAAATATATTGTTTATATTTTTTAGATTATGTGATTCTCTAGAAGTTGATTCTAGCGCTTCAAGTGTGACCAAGTCATCTTGAATACTCATCATTTGGAGAAAAGATGAGTTTGTTGTAGATATTTATTAATGGATGAAACTCTACTTGAAAATTAAGCATATTTCCTTTTGTTCTTATTCAATCTCATAAATAAATTCTGCAACTTTATGAAAATGATCTTAAAACAAAAAACATTTTCCATTCACTTTTCCTACTGGATAATCAAATATTGTTTAACCCATCACATGTTTATGGTTTTTTTATAGTTAACTTTCTCTTGATCATGTTTTATATCACTCTCCATCAGAATTTGATGGTTTATTTTCTCTTCCATATCCATGTTTTTCTACATGGAACCCTAGTATGGTTTATCTTGGGTGACCTTTGTACTTCTCTTTCTTTCTTTTAAAGTGATATATTTATTGACTTTTTTTTGATGTGGGACTTTCAATGAAGTTTTCAAGCCCAATTTTAAAATTGTGAGGATGCAATTTCCAAAAGTGGGGAAGGATGTAACGACCCTGGTATTTATATAATAATAATTTTTTTCATTTATATTAATATTTATGAATATGATATTAATTTTATGTTAAATAGGACACTTTTTCTGATAGCATACTGAGCACGCAACAACGGGTTTCCTTGAAATCTTATGTTGCACACAACTTTGAGTAATACTGAAAAATAATATAATATTATTATTATTTTGAATGGTAGTTAATGCATAGTCGTTGTAATGATGGGAATGAAAATAACTAACTACATTATGACTACACATGTTTGTTAATTTTTTTTACATTTATCCAATAAATTTTAGAGTCTTAAAATAATAATGAATCTGATTTTAAGCATAAAATACTTTAATATTCTTTAAAATGTCAATTTACTACCTTTTGATGGTGGTTCCTTTTTAAATCTAGTTTTTGTCACTTTTCTGTGTTCTATTTGAAAAAATAAAATTTTTCTTTAGAATCAGGACATCAAAATTTACTTTGGATGATATTTTGGTATATTTCTGATAAAGTTCATTTTTTAACAAAAAGTGAAAAATAATGCATTTTAATTCAAAACTACTTTTTAATATAATTTATTTATATATTTATATTTTACTTTTATTTTGTTTTAAAGTGTAATTGGATTATATTTTTATCATTTATTAAAAAAAAATTCATTGTAAGTAATTTCATTTTGAAATTGGACATAAACACATGTCAATATTTTGGTAGTTTTTACTTCTTAAAAACACGCTTTTTGATTTTTACAACGGAAATTAATTTTAAATTCATTTATGAAACTTTTTTGTTTTGAATTTGGAAAAATGGATTCCATATTTGGAATCAGGAGGTCTAAATTTTGTAAATAGGTAAATTTTATTTTTTAGACGTTATGAATAGTAACTTCAATAAATATTTTATTGACCATTATTAAAGGGTATATATGGTAAATAAGGGTAAAAACTAATATTATAATAATATTAAATTACTCTAAAACATGTCCTAATCCTATTGGATGAGATCTTTCTACCCATGGTAATCCTTGGTTCAATTTTAGACCCTCATGGAGCCACTCGTGGGCTTTTTCTTTATTCTGTTAGTCTTGGGAGTTTCCCTTTGGTAGAGAGGACCCCTCGGCGGTGGTGTGGGTGGGTCTCCCTGGACTTCCCCTTCCTTTTCAGAACCCCGAGATCCTGAGGTCGGTGGAAGATTCCTTGGGCTCCTTCCTCATATCGGATGACGCTATGGAGAATTTGCTTTCTGCGGCTTGTCCTCGTATTTGCGTGGCGCTTGATCTCTCGGCTCGGCTGCCGACGAGGGTTCTTCTTTGGTACGATGGAGGTCTAAGATGGTGGAAATGGCTATTTTTTCATAGACCACCACGCTTTTTCATGGTTTGCACTATCCATGGTCACTCAGAATAGGTTTTCCGGAGGAAGAAGGGTGTGGCGAGTTCTTCTGGCTTCGGGGATTCGGGGAAATCTGTTGTCTTCTTGGAGCGGAGATTTGAGTATCTGGGGAAGGAGATGACCATTGAGAAGAGCGGGGGTTTTTTGAATTCTGATGGTGACACTCACGTGCCTGCGGCGGGTGTGCGCGTGGAGGATGCTTTTTCCTCAGATGCTCCTGCGGCCCCTTCGGATCTGATCTTGCTGTCGTTGTCGGGCTGTTGCGATTCAGTTTTCTCAGAGGATGTCACGCCAGTGGTCGAGCATATGGTTTCCTGGGACCAATGGGATATTCTCCTTCATGATTCTCGTCCACTGTCATCTTATTCACCAAATTTCAAGATCTCATCCCAGCTTTCCCCGGAGTTCGTCAAGAGATATTTCCTCCCTAGCTTGCCTTCACTCCCCATTCAATCCCCCAGGGGTGCCTTGCCTCCAGTGGGGGTGGTAAATCAGGTACGTTCTTCAAGAACCTCTCCTCAACGTTGACTACTGGTTTCCCTCCTCCATGAGGAGGGGGAATTTTCTCCGTCTTCGGCTTCCCGACCTTTGCTTCTGGAGGGCTCGGATTGTTCTCCCAATAAATTTTCTCCTGGGTCACATCTTGTAAGGTTGTCGCTCGAGTTGTCTGGTCCTATTACCCGCTTGAAATCGAGGGAGTATTGGTTATCGTTGGCGGTTTCTTTTTCTGATTTCCCCGGCCTGGTGGGCAGGAGGGGGCTTCTGTAATGGCTTCAGTTATCATTTGGAGTGCCCGCGGATTGGGGGCTCAGGCGAAGTGTGACTTCATGGCTGTTTAATCTTGTAAGAATAATGTCTCTGTTATTTCTGTTCCTGAAGTTAAGTTTGATCAGAAGAAACTCCCATTTGTGGCTAGAAGGATGGGTTTTCCACTGTTTTTGCATGGTTTCCAGGTTAATCAACACATCTGGGTTCATTGAAAGTAGGGTGTGCAGGTGGAAGTGATTAGTCTCTCCTCGCAATGCATTAACACCAAAGTTTCTTGCGCTGGATGTGTTTTTTTGTTCTATTTTGTGTACGCTAGTACTAATTTGCAGTGGAGATCGGAGATTTGGGGGTTCCTCGGATCCTTTCAGTCTTGAAATCTTCCCTTGTTTGTGGGTGGAGACCTTAACACCATCGTGGAACCCGAAGAGAAAACAGGGGGTTCGTGGCCCTTGGTGGTCACCATGCAGGACTACTGCGAGTTCATCACTGCTGCGGGGCTGCTAGACCTGGGCTATCAAGGAAGGTGTTTTACGTGGTGTAATAACTGAAGAGGGCCGCTTCCTATATGGAGCATTCTTGATCGCTACTTGTCCAACATCCAAGGTCTTGACACCTTTTCTAAAACGAAGGTCACCCACCTGTCCCGTTCCTTGTCTGGCCATGCTCCGCTTCTAGTGGAGGTGAGTTGCGATAATTCAGGGAGGAGGACCTTCCTTTACTCTAGCAATTGGCACCAGTTGGAGGGCTTTTTGCAGACGGTGAGGGCCTTGTGGGATCGCGAGGTGTCTGGGGATGCATGGCGCAGCCTGTCTATCATATTGAAGAGGCTTAAGAAGGACCTTATAGAGTGGAGGGCTTCAAAACCAGATGCCTTTTTCAGTGTAAATGCTATACAAGCTAAGGTTGTGAACATGGAAGAGGAGCTTCAGTCCTGCTGGGATGATAACCTATTTTCTATTCTTTGTGAGAAACGCAGGTTTCTTACTGAGAAACTCCTGGAAGTGGAACAAGATTATAAACAGCATGCTCGGGTGCGGTGGTTAAAGGAAGGGGATCGCAACAGCGGTGTTCTCCTCGGACGTGAATGTGGTCGGGGTTCTGGCCTTGGAACATTTTTAAGGTCTTCTGGCATGTGGGGTTCATGATAGGCAGAGGGTGTTGGATGGGGATGCTGAGGACGCGAGCTTCTGGCAGTGCATTCCCAGCTTAGGTGGGTACATGGAGAATTAGTTTCTTATGGCCGTTCCTAGTGAGGAGGAAGTTAAGCGGACGGTTCTGGAGTTGCCTCAGGACAGTGCCCCGGGCCCGGACGGCTTTTTGTGCTCCTTCTATGCGGCTACCTGGGGCATTGTGGGTCCTCAAGTGGTGTTGTATATACAATATTTATTCCATGGCAGCACTCTTAATCAGGGGGTTGCAGCTTCAAGGGTGGTGATGATTCCGAAGGTTAAGGAGCCTAATAGCATTAATCAGTATAGACCAATATGTATGTGTAATGTTTCCTATAAAATTCTAGAAAGTCTGATTTCAAAGAGGTTGAGCCAGTTTATTCCAAGGTTGGTGTCCAGGGAACAACACGGGTTTGTTAAAGGACGGAATATTCAAGGGGCGGTGGCAGTTGATAGTGAATTGGTTTATGATCTTAACAAGAAAACTTCTGGGTCCAATGTTATTTTTCAGGTGGACATGGACAAGGCTTATGATAAGGTGGAGTGGAGCTTTATTATCAGGGTTATGAGGTAGTTGGGCTTCCATGAGTGGTTTTGTGACCTCTGCTTCAGATGCTAATCCTCCCCATGGCTTTCCATCTCTCTCAAAGGGAAAGGTTTTGGTTTTTTTAAATCAGTGCGTGGATTCCGGCTGGGTGATCCACTTTCTCCGAATCTGTTCATCTTGGCTCAAGAGGCTCTCTCAAGGAACTTACAGGAGGGTTTGGAGGCGGGAAGGTTGCTTCATTTTGTCAGCAAGGGTGGCAGGGAGGTTGTGTCTCATCTGATGTTTGCTGACGATATCCTGATATTCACAAACTTCTAGTGGAGATCCTTATGGGTTCTCAGGGAGATTTTTAATAGATATGGGAGTTTGAGTGGTCAGTGCATCAATACCAGCAAGAGTAATGTTTTTATTTCCAACAAATTTTCGGGCATCCGGTCCAGGTTCATCCAAGATATCTTGGGTTGTTGCAAGAAATATCTCCCTATAGACTACCTTAGGGTTCCTCTTTCTTATGGGCGCATTAAAAAATGTTTCTTTGAGAGGTCTACCAATCGGTTGATGGGACGAATCTTTGATTGGAAGAACAAATTTCTCTCTTTTGGTGGGAGGGTTATCTTGATTAACAGTGTGTTGTCGGTTATTCCAATGCATGTCTTCTCGGTTTTATGTCCACCAAAGGGAACCATTGATAGAATGGAAAAGATTCTTAATTCCTTTCTCTGGGATTCTAATAATATTGGTCGCTGCCATTGGAGCTCTTAGTCTCAGCTTGCGAAACCGATTGAAAAAGGGGGTGTTGGTCTTCGTGACATTAAGGATACTTTGAAATGAATGAAAGCGAGACTTGCATGGGGTATTATTCCAGGAGACTCACTTTGTTCCACTTTCTTTATAGCTCATTATGGTGAATAGGGTATGATTTCGGAGGTTCGTAGACCTCCTCGTACTGGTCTTGCGAGACGAATGTTTTCGTGTTTGAATGATTTACAGGAATCGAAAAGATGGGTTATTGGGAAGGGCGACATCCGCTTCTAGAAGGATAATTGGGTGGGTGGGAATCTGTACTTCCCTGGGTGCCCCACGCCGGAGATGAATTTCAAAGAAGCTTGCGGTTTTCCATCCTTTATTCAAGAGGTTCTGTTGCAGGAGCAGTTGAAAATCTTTGGGGAGGTTACCTTGAACACAGAGGAGGAAAAATGTTGTTTCACGGGTTCTAGTACGGGAAAGTTCTCGTCACGGGATTATAGGAGGCAACATCATGGCGAGTTGAGGTCGGATGCGTGGATAATAAAGTATTGGTGTAAAGAGATTCCAATCAAGATGAATTTTCTTCTTTGGCGTATCATTAACAGAGCTCTTCCCACAGAGGAAAATATCTAGAGTAAGGGAGTGCACTTGGACTCGCGGTGCCATTGCTGCGACGTCCCGTAGAATGAAAACGCGGTTCATCTGTTTTTCTAGAGTGATTGGGCTAGGTTTCTTTGGTCTAGCTTCCTTCCTCTCTTGAGTTCACCTGTTGGTTACACCTCTCTTCATGAATTTCCTTACGCCTGGCTCAATTGATCGGAGTCCATTGCATGCAAGGAGAGGTGTGTTATTATCTCCTCCATTTGCTGGATTATCTGGGAAGCAAGGAATCGGTCTCGGATGGGTGATCGGCACTCTACTCGTTACCTCTGGGTCCAGCTTAAGTCTCTCTTGGTCAAGGTGGGTTCTCTGTTGAGAGGGAGAACTCGTCTGCTTGGTTCCTTTACTCCGAATGATTCTCCCATGCACGGTCGGCTGGAAGGCCGGTGGATCAGATGGTGGCCGCCATGTCAAGGTTTAAAGATGAACGTTGATGGATCACTGATTATTGGGATCATGAGAGGTGGAGGGTTGTTACGTGACTCAAGCAATTCAATCATGATCACCTTTAGTGCATATTTTGGGCCAGGAAGTTCTTTGGGTGCTGAGGCCAGGGCTCTTCGGGCAGGACTTCAAGTGTGTCAGAGGGTAGGATTTCAGGTGGATGAAGTGGAAACAAATTCTGAAGTTTTGGTTCGTGCGGTGCGAGGAAGGTACGATCCGCCATGGGAACTGGCTTATGTTCTTCATAACGGTGCACTTGATACGGAGCTTGGGAGGAGCATTCATCATTGTTTGAGGGAGGCAAATTTTGCGGTAGATGTGTTGTCCCAAAGGGGGAGCTCAGAGGAGGAGCTTATTGTTTATTCTTATACCGGTTCTCTCCCTACGGGGTGTTACTCTTTTGTTCAAGTGGACGCACTCGGTTTGCATCACTTTCATCCTCCTTGAGGCTGTTTTTAGGGGTGGTGTTTGATCACCCTCATTTTATAATAAAAAGAAAGTTTCAGTCAGTATGAATATACAAGAAGACATGGTAAGAGTCAAATAAGTTAACTAAGGGTTAAAGGTAAATGATAAAGTTAAATGTGAAAACAAAACATGTCTAAAAACTATTTGTTGAGAGTATATCAAAAAATACTCATCTTATCTTCAAATTAAATGAGTTTTGGAACTTTTTAAAATCAAAATTCATTTTATAATAAAATAATCATACAAACATTTCTAAAGTACCCCTCTTCCCTCTTATAAAAGGCCACCACCTCTAACCCTTAATCAACCTCTCAAGACCCCTTTGCTCATCCAAACTCTACCCAAATAATCTACCAACATCCCTCTATTACTCCTAGAATCCTTAAATTGATATTAAGTAAATTCAAGAAGGCTTTTTAGCTTAAATCAAAAGGCGTTACCCGATTTGAGGTAATGTCTTCTCTCAAGCTTCTTCCATTTATTTTCCTTATACAACCCCATAAACTCTCTTAATTCCATTATTTTATAAAAAATCATTATATTAAGTATACTAGGATGTTTTTATTAGAATTATTTTACCTATAATCACACACAACTCCATCTAATGGATTTATAACATTATGTTTTTGTGGATGATGAACTATTGCATCACAAAATGATGATTATTCAATTATATCCAACCGCCTCTCGTGGTTGTCATTATGATGGAACTGTGTTTATATATGATATATATTATATTTATATTTTCTCTATTCTTCTGTATTTTTAATTTACAACATACCTTTACGCTTTTACATAATGCGTAAATATGATAATTTCATTTGAGGAAGTGCAAACTATCGCCCCCTCAAAATGATATAACTCGTTCATGCTATACATGGAACATTTAAAGGATGTAATTAATGAACTTATGTAAAAACTATAACATATAAATTATACTATAATTATAATATACTTATGTATCATTTATTTTTCATTAATTTAAATATGAAAAAAAATGAAAGTAGCGTTCATGCGTACGTACGGCTTACTATCTCTATGAATGGTGCATTTCATTTATTATATCCAAATGTTATGGAGTATTCTAAATACATATATACTAGATATAAATACATATATAATGGATATATATGATATTTAAATCATGAATACAATACTTTAGATAATGTAATTTTGACCACATGGACAATTTTCAATTATAACAAGTTCATTTTTTACTCAAGTATCGAACATCGACAAAATGACCGATATGAACTTAAATAATTATATGATTGTTATATCAAGGTAATAACTGATATAAAATGAATAATAAACTTGTAAAATGTTCTGAAACAATTATAAATTTACTTAAGTTTATTATTCAGGATGAACAAGGAACATACGTGATGAGTCAGACTCACGGTAAGGGAACCTTTCACCCTCCTCTTTTAGTCAAAGACTTCTTTTATGTTATGTCTTTTAGTGTCCATTTTATTATATTGGGATATGTTATTATATATCCTTATTAATGTAAATTTTATTTCCAAGTGATGAGAGACCCTTTTTTCTCATCAAATCATTTTCTGAATTTTTAAGTGATGTCGTTAGGCTGCCGAATTTTTATAAGGGAACTTATTAACCCAGTTTCCATTCATTGGGTTGATATTATACATTAGAATTATGCCATTCTATTATAATGTGAAAATGAGTTTAGATATCTTATATATTATGTATATTTTGTTTATGTGGATTTATAGTGAATACACATAATCAATCTATTTGAATAACAAAATGATCTTTGTAAAGGACTTCATCTCAATCTCCTTTCATTGAGGAAATTTCTGATTTATACATGAATTTTTTTATATGGTGTATAAACCCCCTTCAACTTTTAATTTCATTCAAATGGAATATTTTTATATAAATCCTTTTTACTGTATGATAAAAATAATGTTTCTTTTTAACGTACATGACGACAACAACCATTCCACTACTGTAAGCATTATTTGATATTTGGCTTCCTTAACAAGCCGTAATGTTTTTAAAAGGAAAATAAATACCATATACTCTTTTTATGTATTTTGTTATTTAAAATGGTTTTGATAATTCATTGATTATTTCAATATATTGAAATGATATATTGTGATTTAAATATGGAAATGTTATCTTTCCTTTATGCTTGTGTTATGTGTTATGATTATGTTATGGTTCTTGGGAATTATTTGTGTATATGGGTGGTTCTGTCATAAAACTTTGGTGGGTGAGATTGATATTTCTCTACAATTAATTGGGTAATGAGATGGAGGTAAACGTTAATGTTTCTCCTAAGAGATTTAGGGAATATACTGTGATAGTTATTCCAAATGTAACTCCCTATGTAGCTATGAAAGTTACAATGTAAGTATGATATGGATGCCACAAGTTACCTTTATGATTTATTATTTCTATGTTTTATTCATAAATCTTATGATTTAATGAGGTATGTTAAATATATTGTGTTTTATGATTGCGAAGTATGATTTTATTGATTTGTATGTATTGATGGAATAATGTTTTCTTTCCTTATTTTATAACCCTTACTGATATTTTTAGTCTCATCCCAAGTTTTTGAAATGTTTTCATAGTGTATAATGAAGGGTAATAGAAAGGAAGTATTCAAGAATATTTATATCAAGAAAATAATTCTTGTTTTATTTGAGGAGTTTCATTATTGTGAAAATTTTGGATAGAGTATAAGTGTCTACTTTTTAATTTTTGGGATGTAATGTAATAGTTATGGCCTAATTCTATAAAACTCTAAACCTTAAAAGATCCTCAATGAAAATTCTTGGCTAAACTCAAGATTATGTAATGTTTAATGTTGGGGCCTTATAGTTGGTAGCAAAGGTTAGTTTAGATAACTTTAGAGGTTAGGGTGTTATTTAAGCATAAGTGACATAACCATAATGGTTAGAATATTAGAAAGAGTCAAAATTATTTTAGATATATTGAATGAGTTTAGGATAACATGAATAAGTATATATTAGTGTTTACCATCCTCATAATATATTATATCATGATTTTTTTGATATACTCACACCGAACTTTTTAGTTTTAGTAAATGTATGGATTTAGCAGTCACCAAAGTAACAATGGATGTGAAGAAAACTGTGACGGTTTTATAAATGAGAAACCGAATGAAATGGGATTTGTAAGGATAACTCTTATTGTTATTCTTAACCAACTATCTGGAGTCATTATTGACCACTTGAACCTTGGGTATTTTTCTAAGGCATCATATATACGAGAAACAAATCCCTATGGAAGTTCAGGTAATAATCATAAAGGTAAGTATATTCAAAAATCTATGTGTCAAAGATGTGGAAATAAACACCTAGGAAAATTTTCAATGGGATAGGAAGATGTTATAAATGTGGTAATGAAGGTCATAAATCAATAACCTTCCATGGAAAAAGGAATCATCATATTGACTCCTGGAAAAGGAAATAATTTCTTTCTAAGGGATCAATTGAATGTTTTAAATGTGGTGTACATGGTCATTACACAAATATATGTCTTATGAAAAAGGTTCAGGAATGGGATCAGTAGTACCGTACAAATATATGTTTACCAATGCCAAATTCCATTCCAATTGATGATGAGGAAACTGGAAATGACCTATGAAAGGTATGGATTATTTCTTAGTTGATGTTTTTATATTATTGAATCTTAGGATATGATTCATTATTTTTTTTGTAAAAAATATGTATTATGGAAGAAGTTGAAAAAATTTGTTAAGGGATCATGGAGAATTCTATATTATTAATATGTCTACATTTTAGAAATTTGAGAGTTATGTTAGATATCTGGGTGATGAAATTTTTAAAAGTATTAATGCTCTTTGTTGATGGGATTACTTTGGAAGATTTTTTCTTGTATGTGTAACCCTATAGTTTGTTATATGAAAATTATATTTGAGGAAGAATTATCTTTTCTTTTTTGGATATATTTATAAAGAACCATTTTGATTTATATGATCCTTGAATTTGAGGTAATTACATGTTAGTACTTTTGGGATGAAAATGAGAGGTATGATATAACATTTGTGGTTAAAATGTGTTATGGTTATTTGTTAGTAATTTATCTCATTTTTGGGGATGTTATAAAATTATATAGTTTTTTAAAAAATGACAACATGCAAACCATGTGACAACCTATCGCATCGAACAAAGTTGCAGGAATTGAACCCACAAGAAAAGTGCGACTGGGATTTATCACCTGCCACTGGACTATGTGATTTCCCTAGTTAGTATGACTAATTATTTTTAGTTAAATGATTTTATGGATCAAGAATATGTTGATTTTGGGAAATTATGATTTATCAACTAGATATCCTTATTATAGGAAAATGATTTGGTGATTAATTGATAAATGTTATTTTGGAATATGTTCACTCTTTTGGGAACACTATATGCCTAAGGAAAATAGAATACAATGGTATTTCATTGGAGGAGTAATGGTGGAATTTTATTTTGGAAGAATATATGTTTTTTATTATGGAATTATAGATATTTGGGTTATTTATGGAGATTATTAACCTATTATAGATGATATGTTATTTGGTTAATTACTTTAAAGTATTTTACTTTAATAGTAATCAATGTTATTTGGAGATAAATGTTAATATTTATCATGTAAGTCTATGTGATCAAATATTTCTGAATTTTGGGTTTAAAACATAGTTTTGGATTATTTTAAATAATTTTAAGAAAATTTGTTTTTTGAATGGTATTTTATGAACTTTGGGTATTGTTTGTTTAATTTTTTAGATTAAGAGTGTTATTTCTTTCTATAAATGATTATCCTTTTTGGGGATCATTTGATATTGTACTAACCATTTTGATTTTGGTTAATGTCTAAAGTCAAGGTAAATATATAGATCATATTTTTTGGATTATATGAGTCTCTAGAAGATGATTCTAAAACTTCAGGTGTGGACAATTCATCTTGAATACTCATCGTTTGGAGAAAATATGAGTTTGTGGTAGAAATTTATTAAAGGATGAAATTCTACTTGAAAAGTAAGTATATTTCCTTATGTTCTTAGTCAATATCATAAATAAATTTTGAAACATTATGAAAAAGACCTTAAAACAAAAAACATTGTCTGTTCACTTTTCCTAACAGGTAATCAACGATTGTTTAACCCATCATAAGTGTATGTTTTTCTAGTATTTAACTTTTTCCTGATCATGTTTTCTATCACTCTTTGTCAGAACTTGATTTTTTGTTTTCTCTTCCATATCCATGTTTTCATAAATGGAACCTTAGTATGGGTTATCTCAAGTGACCTTTTTACTTCTCTTTATTTCTTTTAAACTGATAGATTTATTGACTCTTCTTCTAATGTGGGACATTCAATGAGATTTCCAAGCCCAATTTTAAAATTGCGAGGATGCAATTTCCAAAAGTGGGGAAGGATGTAATGAATTAGGTATTTATATAATGATAATTTTTTCATTTCTATTAATATTTATGAATAAGGTATTAATTTTATGTTAAATAGGACACTTTTTCTGATAGCATACTCAGTAATCAACAATGGTTTTCTTTGAAATCTTACGTTTCACACAACTTTGAGATATACGGAAAAATAAAATATTATTATTATTATTTTAAATGGTAGTTAACACATAGCCATTGTATTTCTGGGAATGAAAATATTTAACTACATTATGATTATACATGATTTTTAAATGTTTTTACATTTATCCAATAAATGTTAGATGCTTAAAATAAGAATGAATCTGATTTTAAGCATGCAATACTTTAATATTCTTTAAAAGGTCGATTTACTGCCTTTTGATGGAGAACCCTTTTTAAATCTATTTTTGTCACTTTTATATGTTATATTTGAAAAAATAAAATTCTTATTTAGTAGCGGGACATCAAATTTAATTTTGATGAAATTTTGGTATTTTTCTGATAAAGTTCATTTTTTAATGAATAGTGAAAAATACTGCATTTTAATTCAAAACTACCTTTTAATATAATTTATTTATATAGTTAGATTTTACTTTTAATTGATTTTAAAGTTTAATTAGACTATATTTTTATCATTTAATCTAATTTTGCTCATTATAAGTAATTTTACTTTGAAATTGGATATAAACACATGTCAATCTTTTGGTAGATTTTACTTCTTAAAAACTCGCTTTTTGGTTTTGACTATGGGAATTAATTTTAAATTAATTTCTACAAATTTAGTGTTTTGTATTTGGAAAATGGATTCCATATTTTTAATCAAGGGGTCTAAATTGTGTAAATACGTAACTTTTTTTAGACATTATGAATAGTAATTTCAGTAAATATTTTATTTATCATTATTAAATGGTAAATCTGGTAAATAAGGGTAAAAACTAATATTATAATAATATTAAATTACCCTAACACGTGTCCTAATCCTATTGGATTTGATATTTCTGACCATGGGAATCCTTGGGTCTATTTTAGGACCCCATGGATCCAATTGTGTGTGAAAATGACATTTAATTACTTTTAATTTAATGTTAAGGAAAATTTAACATAAACATATATCTTTTACTAAAAAAAAATTTATATGTTGTTATATAAGGTATATATTAGACTATAAATAGTAATTATAAGGATAAAAATATTTCCTACATCATGGTATGTTATTTATAATTTTTAGACATCAAATAAATAAATTTATTTCTAACACAATGATGATGTAGTGATAACCTCATTAATGAATGTTTTAAACAAATGAGAATATAGAAATTAAAATAAATTTATTTTGAAACTTTTCATGTCATACATGAATTTCAGGGATAATTATGACTTTTTATATTTGAATTAAGGAAGGTTGTTTGATGGAATCAAGTTATGGATTTTTTAAATGTTGTGATATGAATAGTATATAAATTGACATAAATGAGTTTTTAAAAAAAATACTATTTTATTAAATGATATAATAGTCCTAAAAATATAAGATTAGTCAAAATGACTTATATAAGGTTTAAAATTTCATTAATGAACCACTTGAGGTTTTATTGTAATTTTATAGTAACTATATTAACCATATAGTATGATTATACGAGAAGACATGGTAAGAGTCAAATAAGTTATCTAAGGGTTAAAGGTAAATGATAAGGTTAAATGTGAAACCAAAACATTTCTAAAAACTATTTATTGAGATTAATTCTAAAAATCCTATCTTCTCTTTGAATTAAATGAGTTTTGGACCTTTTGAAAATCAAAATTCAGTTTATAATAAAATAATCTTTCAAACATTCCTAAAGTACCCATCCTCCCTCTTATAAAATGTCACCACCTCTAACCCTTACTCACATCTCTCAATCCCCCTTGGATTGTACAAACTCTGAAAAATAAGCTACCAACATCTCTCTATTCTTTCCAAAAGCCTTACCTTATGCATAAGGAAATTCAAGAAGGATTTTTAGCTTAAATCAAAAGGAGTTACCTGATTTGAGGTAATGTCTTCCCTCAAGATTCTTCCATTTATTTTTTTTATACAACCCACTAAATACTCTTTATTCCATTATTATATAAAAAACAGTATATTCAGTATACTAGTATGTCATTAAGATAATTATTCGACCTTCAATCACACACACCTCCATCTAATGGATTTAGAACATGTTGTTTCTAAGGACGGTGAACTATTGCCTCACGAAACGATGATTGTTCAATTATCTCCTACCGCCTATCATGGTGGCCATTATGATAGAAATATATTTATATATTATATATATTATATTTATATTGTCTCTATTCTTCTGTATTTTTCATTTACATCATACCTTTATACTTTCCATAACACGTAAATACGATAATTTCATTTGAGGAAGTGTGAACTACCGCCCCCTCGAAGTGATATGACTCATTCATGATATACATAGAACGTGTAAAAGATGGAATTAATGAAATTATGTAACATATATAACATTTATATTATACAGTTATTATAATATACCTATGTATCATTTATTTTTCATTCCTTTAAATATGAAAAAGAAATGAAAGTAGCGTTCATGCGTACGTACGGCTTACCGTATCTATTAACGGTGCATTTCATTTCTTATATCCAAATGTTATATACTATTATAAATACATATATACTGGATCTAAATACATATATACTGGATATATATGATATTTAAATCATTAATACAATTCTATAGATAATGGACTTTTGACCACATGGACAATTTTTAATTATAATAAGTTCATTTTTGACTCAAGTACCGAACATCGAAAAAACGACTGATATGAACTTGAATAATTATATGATTGTTATAGAAAGGTAATAACTGATAAAAAAAGTATAATAAACTTGAAAAATGTTCTAAATCAAGTATAAATTAACTTAAGTTTATTATTCAGGAAGAACAAGGAACATATGTGACGAGTCAGACTCAAGGTAAGGGAACCTTTCACCCTCCTCTTTTAGTCAAAGACTTCTTTTATGTTATGTCTTTTAATGTCCATTTTCTTATGTTGGGATATGTTATTATGTATCCTTATTAGTGTAAAGTTTATTTCCAAGTGATGAGAGACCCTTTTTTCTCTCATAAAATAATTTTCTGAATTTTAAGTGATGCTGTTAGGCTGCCGAATTTTCTTAAGGGAACTTCTTAACCTAATTTCCATTCATTGGGTTGATCTTATACTTTAATATTATGTCATTCTATGATAATGTGATAAATGAATTTAGATATCTTATCTTGTATTTATACTTTATTTATGTGGATTTATAATGAATACACATAATTGATCTATTTTAATAACAAAATTATCTTTGTAAGGGGCTTCGTCTCAATCTCCTTTCATTGACGCATATTTTGATTTATACAAAGGATTTCCTTTATACGGTGTCTAAAACCCCTTGACTTTTAATTTCATTCAAAGGGAATATTTTTTCTATGAATTTTTTTACTAAATGAAAAAAAAAATTCTTTTTAACATACGCGACGACAACGACTTTTCCACCGCCGTGAACATTATTTGATATTTGGATTCCTTAACAAGCCATAATGTTTTAAAAAGGAAAATAAATACCATATAATATTTTTACGTATTTTGGTATATAAAATGGTTTTGATAATGGATTGATTATTTCAATATATTGAAATGATATATTGTTATTGCAATATGAAAATGTTATCTTTCCTTTATGCTTGTGTTATTTGTTATGATTATGTTATGGTTCTTGGGAATTATTTACATATACGGGTGGTTCCATGATAAACCTTGGGTGGGTGAGCCTGATATTTCTCTCTATTGCATTGGGTAATGAGATGGAGGTAAAATTTAATGTTTCTCCTAATAGATTTAGGTAATATACTATGATGGGTATTCCAAATGTAACTCCCTATGTAGCTCTGAAAGTTACGATGTAAGTATGATATAGATGCCACAAGTTAACTTTAAGCTTTATGATTTCTATGTGTTATTCATAAATCTTATGATTTCATGGGGTATGTTAAAGAGATTATGTTTTATGATTGAGAAGTATGATTTCATTGATTTTTATGTATTGATGGACTAATGTTTTCTTCCCATATTTTATAACCCTTGCAGAGCTTTTTAGGCTCATCCATAGTTTTTGAAATATTTTTCACAGGGTATAAGGAAGGGTAAGAGAATGGAAGTATTCAATAAGATTTATATCAAGAAAATTAATTATTGTTTTATTTAAGTAGTTTTATTATTGTGAAAATTTTGGATAGAGTAGAAGTGTCTAATTTGTAATTTTTGGGATGTAATGTAATAGTTATGGCCTAATTCTCTAAAACTCTAAACCTAAAAAGATCCTCAATGTGAATTATTGATTAAACTCAAGATCATGTAATTTTTAAGGCTGTGACCTTATAATCACAGTAGTCTAGGTATGATAATTTCTAATAATCTCCAAATGATCGTCCATAACATGTTGTATCCCATTATAAAATTTAGATGTGAACCATAGATCTGTATTAGAAATAATTAACCATATAACTCCATAAAGAGTAATAATTTTTTGTAACATACAACATACCAATATTATTAACTAAACATATTTACTACATTATTAGTAACTTCAAAATTTTCATTAGATAAAACATCTCCACCACTCAACATCATGATTTTGCGGTGATTTAGGAACTTCTATCCTGAAATACATAGAAATCTCATCCCATTTTTATGTTGATGTGAGTTAACATTTAAATGAAATATTTTAACATTGATTCTATTATTTTACCTATAAATAGATTATATATTAAGAAACATACTCAAAGATATCATTATTTATATCAGTAAATTAAAATAAATTTATAATATAATGATATATATTGGTAATTCAATGTTATACCACCCATTTTTATTGATAAAAACTTCTCATGAATTATTTAATAGAATTAAAAAGTGTTACTACTCTCTCTTGAAAATAATTAATTAGTTATGATTAGATTCTACAAATCTCATTGGTCCCGCCACCATTTATGGTATCCCATATTTCATTCAATTAATATTATAAATCAAAGTCTATTTTACATTCTTGAATAATGTAGGCATTATACTCAAGTAGGATTGAACCAAACCATTATTTATTTCATTATTTATAAATTTAAATAGCATAATCAACCATCAATGTACACTGCTATTTATCTTCTCTAATGTATTCATTTTAAGTTTTATAACCCAAATCCTTAGTAATTCCACTCAATTTTGAATGCATATATCTATGAAAAAGTAAAAAAAATTATAGATACTCAAACTACACTACAATGAATCGCACATGTCATTGTACATATCTGAGTAAATTTTTCTAACCATTTGTATTTTGATGGTTTTTGATTAATAGAATTTTATATTGAGTTTGGGGTCACCATTTGAGAAAAAAATTGTGGTGGTTGAAAAGTCTTGGGGATGAAATAAGGAACTAGGTACTTGATGTCCAAGTTATTAGTACCCAGTGGCCAAAACTGGTGACAGGTTAACCTAGGTATTACATAAGCGGGTCAGTTTATCTTGGATAGGTGGTTGGTGGGATATCATGTACCCATTGGGGGTGCACAATGTATATAGTGTATTACTACTGTGTTTTTTAATATCTATTAAAATTGATTTAATGAACTAAAATTGTAATTAAACACTCTTCTCCTCCTTTATTTAGTGAGCATGACTAGTACCCCTTCACCCCTATCACTCCACATTAATTATTTATTCTTTTCCTAAGATATATTTCATATTATATTTATCTGTGTTGATAAAAATAGGTTATTCTATGTATTTTCTACCCACTATACTGGTTTTCTGTCATAGTTTTATTGTCCTTATAGAAAATAACAAAATTATAGTTTTTTAGTAATTTCATTGATTTAGACTAAATAATAAAAATATATTTAATGAGTGGGGATTTACTAAGATGAGTCATGTGGTCAATAAATTATTCTATTTTTTATATGAAAATCATGTGAAAAATTTTTTTTTGTTGCATGTTTGTGAGTTTAGAATATCATAGGTGGAAATTAATTGGGTTTTTTTTTCAAATAATAGAAGTATAAGATGATTTTTCTTTTAAACATTAACCTTTTATAGATGGTTGTCAAGACCAATGTATCCCAGTTAAATCATTGATATATTGAGACAATTAAGACCATTATGGGTGTCATTAATTATGAATCAACTTATAAATCCATTTATGGAATATTTGAACTATTTTTACCAATTGGATTCGTACTTGTGTGTAGGATAGTGGAGAGTTCACCTTGTTATGGGACTTTGGTAAAATATAAGACCATTATATTAAAAAAAATTGAAAGGGGAGTTTATTTAGGATTCTAAATCATTTTTTTATTGAAATTATTAATATATGTGTTATTGGTATACAATATCATGAAAGTGGCAAGAAAAGAATGTAAATTAGATTTGTTGAACCAATATCGATGGTAAATAACCATTTATCCTCGATATTATTCATACTCACATTAATTACTCATTCACCCTTCTTAATGTCATGTTATTTAGTTATTATTAATTTAGTTTTTCTTATTAATATGATTATAATGATATCTCAATCATTTTTATTTATGTTATATTAACAATGACAGATTGTTCTCATTTTTTGTTTATTAATATTTCAGTGACAGCCTATTCACCATGTTTATTTATTATTTTTACTATGATAACATATTCTCTATGTTTATTTATTAAGATTATGTTCATAACCCATTCACCATTGCTTATATTTTTTAATGGTAGTAACCCATTAAATTTTTTTATGATTGTGTAGTATGATAACTCATCACCCACATTATGGTTATGATAAGGACCCATTACTTTTAGATTGGTATATGAGAGGTGATTAATGTTCACCCATACTCTTATGATGATAGTGAAAAACTAGTCACCGTTATTATTATTAGTTATGGGGACAAACTATTAAATCATACATGTGTTGATTTAGGATATGACACATTGACATTTAATTTTTTGATTATGGTGATGCCCTATTTAGCTATTTTGTTTTTTAATTTTTATATCTCATTCACCAATACACATGTGTATATTGGTGATAAATTATTCACCTAAGAAATTATTATAGTGATAACATTTGTACCATTTTTATTATTATAGTTATAACTCATAAAACCATATTATTAAATATTGTGATAACCCTCACATCTATATTATTGATTATATTAATTATTTTATCACAATTATTTTTATAAGTGGTGATGAATTATTCAGACAATCCTTTTGTTGATTGTGATATGTTATTCAACTATTTTTTTATTTTTATATGTGATAACAAGTTTACCCTCTTCTAGGGATCAGACTATGGCAGTACCTATCCAATTCCAATGCTAGTGAAATAATGTTTGAACACTTCTACAAGTGGTTGTTTTGTACTTGATGGTAAAAAATTGTTATATTATTATTTCCTTATTATCAAATCATATTTTTCATGAACCCATATATCGTGAGTGTTATTTAGGGTCTCTGATTGTGATGGAATATTTATAGCACCTTGTACAAACTATTTAGTTTATTTTAAGACATCATTATTATGAATGATTGAAAAATAATGGGCCTTATATTATATGGATGAGATGGATGTAAGGAATGATTGCGATAAATTATTGTGTGAATCATCTGAACGAGATTTTATAGTTATACCCATTATATTATACATTTTTGTTAATTTTTTGTATATTATTGGTCTATATAGGAATCCAATGCTTTTTGAATTCATTATATTACATTATAGGTGTTTATATTATCATAGAATGTGGTGGTTTTTTATTAATGGTCGGATTATCACTGTATTATACATGTTATGATGTTCTTTGAATATAATTATTTTTCTATATTTATAATATAATTTATTTTTCTATAATAGAGGGAATAGTGTCAGCATGGTATTATTTGACCCATGTTTCTCTATTGTATGATCTAGGATTTGGGGAGTTTCCTTTAAGATTGTGAATAACCACCTGTTAAAAGTTATTCAAACCAATTGCATCATGAATTCTATAAAGTGGTATGAGATACATATTTTATTTTAATTATTATTTTGGATGTTGTAATTAGTGATAAGTGTTGTCTGTAACTTTCATAAACATTATTCTTATACATAGAAAACACCTATATGGAGAAGGTACAAGTAGCTTGGACTCAATATTGTTCATCATATTTTTTAAATGTTAATATTATATGATTATCAGGGAATATGGTGTGTAAATTATTGTTAATTATTTTACTCTTAGCCTTAAGGTAGTAAGAAGGGATGTTTCTATTGATCATAATTAGTATTTTCAGTTCACGTGAAATTTGTATAATTTTATTGGATCGATAACCCATCTATAAAAGTAATTTTGGATATTTAATGTTCCCATAGGATGTTATAAAATGTTATTTATTATAATCTCTTACATGAAATATAATGAACCTAAAAAATGGTTACATGTTCATTGGTTTTCATTATTATTTAGAAAAATGATATCCATATGTATTCAATACCAAGCCTGGGACTATGTAGGATACCATAGAGTCATGGTTGTATTATATGAGTCCCTTATATCATATTTACTATATAATGTAATGAAACAAATTTCATATTAAGATAGATCATAAAATTGATTTTATGAACTGTGATGGAAACTTTTTTATCCATACATTTTTAATTTTAGAAATATTCCACCATAACTAGAACTAGTGTGTCACTATGTGGGTTAGAATGAGAATGACTCACTAGTTGTGGCACTGAAACCTATTATTGTTCTAGGAAATCCATTTAATGAGTAGCTCATAGAAGGTCTGAGAAATGTAATTAATTCCATTGTCCAATGGGATCTAGGAGCTAAGACATCCATATCAAATTTGATGATGTATTTATAGTTATATCAACAACTACTCTCTCTATGTGATAATTGAACACATTATACCATGGTGTTGATTGATTCAGAGTAGATTAGTTTTATTAGCTTGGAACACCCCCTAATTGGAGGGTGAATCACTCTACATATAAAATTTATGGACCATCAATGTATTGGTGGGACATATATATCCTTGAATATAATTACACATAATTTCATAAAAAATATAAACATAATTTCCTAATAAATTCATTAAATTGTTCATTTCCATAGGTCCATTTGAGGATTAATGTCTTGGAAACACGGAACATAATAAATGTCATATATGGATAACATAATAAAGAATAAAAAAATTAACTTTCTTGAATGTCATATTTATTATTCCAAAGTGGGTAATCTCAAACCATAGGATTTTCATGGGACATTTTCAAAAAGAAATGGGTGACCATAAATTCAAGTAAGGGATGAATGATGAAAACATAGAATAAATGAACATCATGGGTAAAACATGATTCATAATATAAAAAATATAAACCTAAGGAAAACATTCATAACATGATCATATGACCATAAAGTAGAACTGAGAAACGTTTCTATAACATAAACATGAGACATCCATAAGCATGTCATCGAAGATCATTACAAGTGTGTCAGAAAATCATATTACTATGTTTATTCAAAAAGGTATCATAAAAGTTTAGCAATCCATTCCACCATGGTATCATGGAAATTTCAGCTATAAATATTAGTTATTTACCCAATGCATTGAATGTATTTTAGGGAGAACCATTCATATGTTTATCATTATGTGTGACACATCAATCAAAGAACACAAGAACATATCATTTTAACCAATAATTATGAAATGTAGTTTTATGAAATATAATTCAAAAAATAAAATATATATGTGTGTGTGTGTGTGTGATAACTATATGAATATATTTGAATGGTATTAGTGTTGTGTAATCACATCATTGATATATGTCATGGAAAATCATGGAATGAATTTGATAGTGTGATGAGTATACAAAAGGGACAATGGAATGGGTATAATGAGAGAGGTGGGTAGTATCTCATAAATAATTAATCATATAGTTTTATGTTAATGATTTTTAACGCTTAGAATAAATATCATATGGAAATCAAAAGGATTACAACATTAAAATCAGAAATGGGAAATGAAGTGGTGATTTCTACAACAAGACAACAACAACAAAAATGATTATGGAATTGGATTGTTGATAGTGAATCATAGAATATCCTAAAAATTACATCATTTTTACATTAAAGGATTAATTATAAAAACATTTAAGAATAGTTATTTTTAAATCAAAATGGATTATAACAATAGAATTACATAGATCGAAAGGAAGAGAAGAATAACCTTTACATTACTATATAGATTCTTAAAGCTTGGGAGGAAACAATAGAACATTAATAACTCTTTCAGAGGGATATATAAGGGAATATGGAATTTAATTTTAAGATAAATTCCTTTTGGGTCAAGAGATATGATATAATGGGTGGGAGTGAGTTCCTTTTATAGGCGACTAAGAGGAGCATTTACATGGTAACAAATGATATGTGAGGGGTAAGAATGGTTTCGCATGGGGGCTAGGTGGGTTTGAAATGTTAGGTGATTTTGGTGGTAAAAGTTTTTTAAGACAAGTGTTATTGACTTTCCATTATACAAAAGGTATTCTAGAAGTTCAAAACATCATTTTTATTTAGTAACAAATCAATTTACATTAGATTACACATTTTAACACTTATTATTATTGATTAAATGTTAATAAACATAATTATTTTTTAAGTAAATATATATGATAAAATAATTTGAAATTTTTTAATGTGATAAATATGAATTTTTCATCCATTTAAACAAATAAAAAATCTAATTTTGAGAAAATTAACTTTTAAAATAAAACATATAATTTGTAGAAAAATAGTTTTCTAGGAAATGTCGTTTCAATTTGTAAGTGTTCTTAATATTATTTTTCATTAATTATAATTGAAATAATATTTAATTAATATTTATTTATTTATGAAATTAATATTAGTGTCTAAATTTAAAATAGATCCATTTAATTTGAAAATTTATAATACTAAAAAAAGTATGCTTTATTTGAAAAATAACCATTTTACCATGGTAACTAATTTTTACCAGGATAATTTAATTTAAATTCTAAAAAATAACTTGGTCCTTATTAACTAATTTATACCATTTTATTTATAATATAAAATCCATTTCAGCACATATATTTTAATTGTGTAAGAAGAATATTTTTTTTCATTAGCATATATAACACTTAAAAACATATTTTTAGAAGTGCGATTTTAATCTTTATAACACATGTGTTGGATGAAATTATCATTGTATTTGATTTTCAAGATATATATTGGTTTATTAAAACAATGTAATATTGAATTTAAATGAAGTGAAAATTAAATATTTTGGAAAATAATATTAAATGAAATGAAAAGAGCAATAATAGTTTTTAAAGGGAAAAGTTATTTAAGCCCTTAAAATGTTAATCAAAGGTTTTTGAAATTCAAAATACTAAATTTAAAATCTATATTTTTAATTATTAAATACATATTTCCTTAACTAAAATATTTTACAAACTTTATGGTATTTCTAGTATTATTATAAAGTTATAGTATTGGTAAAAACCATATTTTCCCTATTTTTCTAAATATCTACTATTTCAGAGAAACCCCAAAAGTTCTTAGTAATATAATTTTGATATTATTAAATCAAAAATTATTTTAAATTTATATAGTTATATTTTTAAAATTTATAAATTTTTTTATTAAATGAAAATACAAAATATAAATAAAAAAACTTTTATTGAGAAAATTTCCATTTTGAACATTAAGTGATTTTAATATTATTTCATGTCAATTCCTAATTTAAAAATTTTAACATAATATTTCAGTAGTGTTCCATTTATTTTAGATTTATAGAATATAAAATAATGAATGAAAAATAGTTCTTTAAAAATATTAATTTTATATTAAAAAATCCTTACCATTATTATTAATTATTAAAATTCTAAAAAAATAATTTTACTAATCCAATGATTTTAATTTATTTCTATGAATTTTATATATTCATATTATAATTTATTAAAAATGATAATGTTAATAATAATTAACAGACACACACAAATATATATACAATAATAATTTAATATACTACTTTTATTTCAGTATATATCATTCTTGAATTATATTATTTTGATCCCAAATTCAATATACATGTTGAATAAAAGATCATTCAATGAATATATTTTCAATTAAAATGGTTTTATTAATGTATTACATATTATCAAGATTTCATTCCTATATATAGCCTTACCAATCTCATTGATTCCATTAACACTTTTTAATTCACCTATTTAATTTCCATAGTTTTCATTTTATGAATCGCAATAAGTATTCTACTTTAATGATTTTCACATTATAGGTTTTATTTGGATATTAGTGATTCTAAAAGAATAATATAAACTTGGAGATATCATATTGTTAAAGATTTTACTATTTTCTATTTAGTATCCCCCATTAATTTATGCATATTTGAAGGATTTTGTAATCTGTATAAAGTAATAGTGCATGGAGTGTTATAATTTATTCCATGGGATTTTTTTATAATTCTTTAATATAAATGAATAAATTAGTATTATACTAATTTTTATATTGTATTAATTATTACCTAATTTATTTCAATTCCTAAAAAAATATAAAAAATGAATAAAGATAGATTTTATTTATAAAAATATACTTTATTAAAAAAAATATTATTCTTAAAAAACTGGGTCATTACATTCTCATACAATTAAATAAATTTCATCCCCACAATTTTAATTATGAATTATTAATTACAATTATTAATGGTATCTAAAATATTATACTAACTCAAAAAAATAGCATCCAATTAGTTACAAACATTAAAATTATAGGGATGACTAGGTAACATATCTTTTCAATCATAATAGGAATATATTAACATTTTCAACCACTTATTCGAATTATTATTACTCATATGATTATGATTCATTGGAATTTCTAAAAGAAACAAATTTTAAATTTAAGATCATTAGTCACTCCAAAAAAAATTCTTTTAGAGGCTGAATTGTGCAGTAGGTCACAACCATGATTTTACATAGTGTATAAAAATGCTTCCCACTTCTCTAAATTCTTATTCCTGATCACACATACTACATTCTTTTATATATGAAAGATATCATTATAAAATAGTTTTATATCCCTATATATTTTTAACATATAGTTTTGATAATTCATTATGGACATTTTTTCCATGAATCCTTCATACGTGGTCTGAGTGAAATGGTTGAAAGCATGATTGGTTTCATAAATATGGAAAGCATCCTATAATTTGTAAAATAATGTAGATATAAACTTCCTAGAGATAAATGTAACATTCAAAGGTTTGGGATGATTTAAAATAATAACTATGAAATACAACTTCCTTCACATGCTTTTGAATAAATAAACAAACCAAAAAATATATTGATGTACTCATAATTATATCTATAATAATCTATATAATGGTGGATAATAAATATCCATTACCTTTGGAAAATAAATAATTAATATGAGTTAATATTAAAAAAGGATATGATAATATTTATTATCTATATATTATTCCTTTTTAAAAAAACGAATTAAAGTACTTTAAAAATAAAATTTGATTAAATAAAATTCACTTTTGATCTCCTCTCATGAAAATTTAAAAATTTAATTTCTTTTAAAGAATGATTTTGTGGTGAAAATTATGTTTTTTCATTTTTATCACTACATAATTGTACCCTATAAGTATTAAAAACCATTTATGTAATAAAATAAATATATATGGAATAATATTGTGAATATGAATATATTCTTTGAACTTATAAATAACACGTCAAAAAAATTTAGAACAAAATAAAAATTTTAGTTTAAAAGAAATTGTTTTTAGTCGTCTCTTTGAATGAAGTATTTTTATGATGAGATTTAGTTGTGGTTTTCCTTTAAATCCTCATATATTTCATCATATTAATTATAACTCGTTTTATTTCATTAAAATAAGTAATAATGATAATTAATTTTTATATATAAGTTTGAAATAAAAAACATAAATTTTCTAAAAACTATTTTTTCCATTATTAAGTGTGTAAATATTAAAATTATTTTCTCATAAATTTAGAAAATTTTAAAAAAAATAATTTTAAAATTTAAAATTATAAGTTTCAAAATTTTAATAAGACCAATATAAATTTTTGTTATCAAAATTAATTACTATGGTTAAAAAATAGATACCCTTGTAAAAAGTAAAAATGTCAAAATGGGTTTTAATAAGGGGAACTGGAAAATCCTTATTAAAACTTGTTTTAAAATAAGTGTCAGAGATGAGGTTCAAAATTATCTTGTCCTAGAATTCACTTTCTTACATGTCTGAACCATTGGCCCTTGAATAGTTTCATAGAATAATTGAAAATTATGAGTGTTTCAAAAATATCCCTTTTATTCTCCAATAAAAGGACATTACATCCACCCTTTCAAAGCTACATTTACAATTCATATTCCTTATTTCAAATTTGGCCTTTTACTCTCCCTAGAACCCTATCCCTCAGACATAATCCCCTTTTCACTCATTATAATCCTATGACCTTCAATTAAAATGGAACTTCCAAGGAAAAATCACGTCTCCAATGTATGTATTATCTTCTTCATAATAATTTCTTTTTTAACATAATTGTCCTAATATCATATAATATTAATAATGTGATGTGTTAAGTATCATTAATATATTGATATATTGTCATATTAATTTTATACACCACATTTATTCATTTTCATTCACTTATAAAAACAATGGAATTTGTATTGTGTGTGTGCGCGGACTACCACCTCCACAAAGGATCATTTTTTATTTTTCTTCTACACAATGCCAAAATTCACATTTAGCAATGGCTTTTTTCATTTAGAGGTAGTTTAAACCACTACTAAATCGTTTTGCACTAGTTTTGAAAATCCATCACTAAATCATGTGACAATAATCATTTAGTGGCAGTTTTTGAAAACTGTTGTGAAATAATTTAATGGTGGTTTTCTAAATTTGGGGGATTCATTTAGTGGCGGTTTAAAAAGATGGTAAATCATTCTGTAGTGTTTTTAATGATTTTTTTCTTATTTAATTATTCCCGTAATTAATTTATTTTATTAATTTATTATTTTATTATTTTATTATTTTATTATTTTATTATTTTATTATTTTATTATTTTATTATTTTATTATTTTATTGTGTATATTTTATTTTTTTTATTTATTATTTATTAATAATTTACTTATTATTTATTTATAATTTATTTATATTATTTTATTATTTATTATTTATTATTTATTATTTATTATTTATTATTTATTATTTATTATTTATTATTTATTATTTATTATTTATTATTTATTATTTATTATTTATTATTTATTATTTATTATTTATTATTTATTATTTATTATTTATTATTTATTATTTATTACCATGAACATGAACATGAAAATGTCATAAATAAAAATTTTATGTTTGATGTGATATGAACTCATCACCTCTTGGTTATTCTTCAATGACTTTACCACTCCTGTAGGCTTTTCATGTGGCAAATAAATCAAATTTAATATACATATATATATATAAATATATATATTCATAGAAAAAAATAACACATAACAAATAGTTACAAACTAAATAATTAAAAATTATTAATTAGTAACTTATAATTAATAATTATTCATTATTATTTAATATATAATAATTAATAATTAAAAAATATAATATAAATATGTAATATACATATATATAATATAATATCTAATATCTAATTTTTATATAATATATCATATATAATTCATGTATAAATAATAAATTATTTTAAAAATAAATTAATATATGATAAATTAATATATAATAAATAATAAATAATAAATTATGCATAAAAGAAAATAAATATATAATGAATATATAATAAATAAGTAATAAATAATACCTTAATAAAAAAATTAATTATTAATTAATTAATTAATTAATTAATAATTAATGTATAATCAATAAAAGAAATAAAATATATATAAGAAAATAATAACGAAAAACAAATAAATAATAAATAATACATTAATAATAAATTAATAATAAACTGATAAAAAACTAAAAATAAAATTATAATAGATTAATAATAACATAATAATATATTTAATAAAAATTAATAAGTAATCTTTAAACAATAAATATTAAATATTAAATATTAAATATTAAATATTAAATAAATAATAAATAAATAATAATGAAATAAAAAATAATATATATATATATATATATAATATGTAATGAATAAATAAAAAAATAATAACTAATAAATAATATATAAATAATAAAATACTAAATAATATGTAATAATTCAATAAATAATAATTGAATAAAAATGAATAAAAAATAAATAAATATTTAATAAGTAATAAATAATAAATAATAAATGATACATTATACATGATACATGATACATGATAAATGATACATGATACATGAAAAATGAAAAACGAAAATTAATAAATAATAAATTTTAAATTATAAATTATAAATGGATATAAATGTTTATAAATGTCTATAAATATATATACATATAAAAAAATTCCATAAATATATAAAAATGCACATATATGAAATATATATATATATACACTCAGATATATAATTTTATATTAAATTATGTAAATATATTAACAAAAGTTAATGTAAATATCTCTATATGTATCTACATATATATGATATAAAATTATACAAATATAAAAATTTATAAATGTTTACAAATGTATATAAATATACACAAATATTCATAAATACGTATAAACACCCTCATATATATATAATTAATAATAAATCCCCAAATGATGGGAAACCACAATAATTGCAACACCATCAAATCAATAGGAATTTAAATCAATGAAATAAAATCATAAACGACATAAAAAACATATAAGGAAATTCATAAAAGAATATGATGTCTCCTAAAATGTATATGATGTATATATACTTAAAATTATTTAAATATACGATATATTAATTTTAATTTAAATAAAATTGAATATTTATATAAATATATATCTCTTTATCAATAAACATGTAGAGGTATTTATAAATGTTATATATATGTGTGTGTATATATTCATATAGAATTACTGTAAATTCACTTTGATTCTATATTTAATGATAATTATATACTTATATAAAAATAAATTTATATATTATGTATATATAAAAATACATTTATATATGATGTTTACAAATACTATTATTGATACAAAAAAACAAGTACACATTTATATTTCTCAAATAAAAAATCAAATATTTACATATATATGCATTTATTTACATATATTAGAATATACACATTTTTTTTATCGACACACATGTTTGTACATAATCATTACTTGGATAGGTATATATATCAATATTAATGATTATTATAAGGAAATAAAATTTGATAAATATTTCTTCTAAATGAAAGGAATAATTAATAATTATTTTCATATGGTTTATATATTAAAAAATACATTCTATTTAAATATTTATTTATAAAATTTATTTATTAAAAGTAAATATATGAAAATATGCATATTCTTAATTATAAAAGACACTACATTAGGCAATATTATAAAAAATTTAAAAAATAATATAAAAATGAATGTCATCACTCGGAATAAAATATATTTAGGTGAAAAAAATTTAATAAGACCCCATTAAATGAGTCTGAAATTACACCAAATTTTGAAAAATTTGGATACCCTTACTAAAACTCTATTGTTGAGAACTTCTAGGATATTTTGGGCCTAAAAAAACATGATTAGGGAAACTGAGGTTACCATATCATACATCTCTTCGTTGTATTCATATGAGGCTGGAGGTCATCACAGCCCTCAAAATTACATTTTTTTACCTACACTAGCATAGTGGTGCAGGGTTGAACCAAAGAGAAGGCAGGTGAGTGATTTATAGTTTTTAAACAAGCCCCACTATTGTCAACAGTAGGGGAGGAACATTTTTTACTTAATTATATATATATATATATTGTATTTTTTTTAAAAAAAGAAAAAAGGATGAAACTACTCTTGAAAATTACCTATTTATTGAACTACAAGTGAAATTGTTAAACCGAGTACCAACTAAGGCGGAAAATGGAATTCCATCTGAGTTATGGAATGGAAGGAAACCCACTTTGTCGCACACACGTGTATGGGGATGTGAGGCGTTTGTTAAGGCCTTCTCAGGCAACAAACTATCACCCCGAGGCACGAAGTGTATCTTTATAGGATATCCCAAGGAAACAAAAGGATATTAACTATATAACCCCCAAGACAAGAAAGTGACTGTCACCAGACAAGCCGTCTTTCTTGAGAGGGAGCACATCCTCAAGAAGGATAGTGGGAGCAAGATTGACTTCGACGAAGTTGATGCTCAAGATACACAGGAGTTGGTACAGGAACAAGTTCCACAGGTCCCCGTGGAAGAGGTTCCAGAAACACAAGTATTGCGTAGGAGCTCAAGAGAGGTAAGGGAGCCAAAGAGATTTGGTTTCCTAGTCACCGAGGATGGTGAATCATTATTGTTGGACAATGATGAACCTCTCTCCTACAAGGAAGCAGTAGAAAGCTCAGAAGCTGCAAGATGGCTAGAAGCTATGAATTCTGAGATGGATTCCATGTATCAGAACCAAGTTTGGGTTCTGGTCGATGATCCAGTTGATGTAAAGCCTGTTGGATGCAAATGGGTATTCAAAAGAAAGCTGGACATGGAAGGTCAAGTTAGCACCTATAAAGCAAGGCTAGTGGATAAAGTATTCAGACAGCGTCAAGGAATTGACTATGATGAAACCTTCTCGCTAGTTGCCATGTTTAAATCCATAAGAATCATACTTGCCATAGCAGCTTACCATGACTACGAGATTTGGAAGATGGATGTCAAAACAGCATTCCTTAACGGGAACCTTCAGGAAGATGTCTATATGACACAACCAGAAGGGTTTGTGATACCAGGTGAATCCAAACGGGTTTTCAAGTTGCAGAAATCAATTTATGGATTAAAGCAAGCATCCAGGTCATGGAACATTCGATTTGATGAAGCGATAAAGGAATTTGGTTTCATTAAGAACGATTGTGAGCCATGTCTTTATAAGTGGTTTAATGGGAATGTGGTCGTCATCCTAGTGGTATATGTTGATGACATATTGCTTATTGGAAACGACGTACCAGCCTTATAGTCAGTTAAGGACTGGTTGAACAAGTGTTTCTCCATGAAGGACTTAGAAGAAGCAGCCTACATTCTAGGGATCAAGATCATTCGTGATAGATCCAAGAGGCTGCTTGGACTAAGTCAGGGTACATACATTGACCAGATACTAAAGAGATTTAGTATGGAAAAATCCAAGAGGGGATTGGTTCCAGTGTCACATGGCTTACATCTTTCTAAGAAAATGTGTCCCCAGACACAACAGGAGAAAGATAGGATGAGAAAGATCCTATACGCTTCGTCTATAGGATCCATCATGTATGCCATGTTATGTACCAGGCTTGATGTTGCCTATGCACTGAGCATGGTAGGCAGATATCAAGAAGATCCAGGATAACAGTATTGGACTGCTGTTAAGACTATCCTTAAGTATCTGAGAAGAACTAAGGATATGTTATTGGTGTATGGAGGAAACGAGGAGCTTGTCATCAGAGGGTATGCTGATGCTGGTTTTCAAACAGATCAGAATGATCTGAAGTCGCAATCTGGATATGTTTTCTATCTCAATGGAGGATCTGTGAGCTGGAAGAGTTCAAAGCAGCCAGTTGTCGCCGATTCTACAGCGGAGTCCGAGTATATAGCGGCTTCTGATGCAGCCAAAGAAGCCGTTTGGATTCGGAACTTTGTCCAGGAGCTTGATGTGGTGCCTAGCAGTAAAGATCCCATTACATTGTGTTGTGATAATACTGCAGCGGTGGCTCTTGAAAAAGAATCAAGGTCACATCAACGGACAAAGCACATACTCCGGAAATATCACATCTTGAGGGATTTCTATCAAAGGGGTGAAGTTGCAGTGAGCAGAGTGTCCACGGAAGAGAACGTGGCGGACCCCATGACTAAAGGCCTATCTCAGCAGAAGCATGAATATCATGTGAGAGCTAGCGGGTTAAAGGTTGTTAGCAGTTGGCTCTAGTCCAAGTGGGAGTCTGTTGGAGTTGGTGGTCTAGAACCAACTACTTTGTACTTTATTCATTAAATAAAAGCCTTATCACATATTGATTGTTCTTCTACGTGACATGTCATGTGATAATGTCCTAAGGACAGTTGTTGCATTAAAGGGTCGTAGCGGATCCCTTCTATGATGAGAACCCGAAAGTGCCATAACACTATTCTTGAATGTATGTTCTATGGCCAGATGGTATTATTTGAGGGACACAAATAATACAGGTCATTAGGGGTGAGGACTCATAAAACTTTGAGGCACCTTATCATGGTGTGCGCCCATGGTAATATCCAGGAGGATATTATGAGAACGAGACCCGCCAGTAGGAAATCCACATTTCATAGTGTCATTGGATGTTCCTATCTACGGACGTGTGTATTGATCCTTAGACTTTAAGATTATTATTAATGGGTATTACAACTTGCGCACTTAGATGTATTGACGAAAACTGTGACGACACACTGTTCGCAGCGAGGTAGGATACATTGGGTGCGTCACGAGTAATACCGCATTAATAGATAATGCGAGAAAGGATTTGTCCCTTCCGTTCCATAACAGAAGTAGATATCTCAGGCCCTTTGATGGAATTGATATAGCCTAAATAAATCCATGGCCATGGTAAGGTATGGCCAAGTTCAATTCTGAGAAGTCAAAGAAAGAATAATCAAGCACATGGGTTGATGGCACTAGCATGCAACCCGCTTGATTGGAGATATCGAGACAAAGGGATTATATTACACGGTAAGCGTTCGTAGGAGGTGACACGTCATTGCGGCATTAACTTCTTTCTCTATGGGTGCCTTGGCGTGTTGCTAGACGCTAACCTTGGACTTTAGGCAGGCTTAGCCTAATGCCACTAAGAAAGAGGCCTAGAGGGTCACACACTAAGTGTGTCCATGTATCTCAGTTAAATATTAATTTAACAAGTTAAATAAATATTATTCCCGATTGTGGTTTAATAATTATTTAAGGATGTCTGATCGCATTTATTTTGACACTAGTTATTCGAGAGAATATACTGTGGATAAAATAATATATTTATTAGCGAGTAATGCAGTTACATTTATTTAAGAAATAAATAGTCATTACTCAAGGTCTAATAAATGTGGTGGAGAAAAATGGAAAATAAAAGTACACGCCGTGTATATTAAATATACACGCTGTGTAGTTTTATGGAAAACAAGTACACGCTGTGTATTAATTATTACACGCCGTGTAGTTTTTCCAATTGGGATTTTGAGGATTTAATATTGTTTTATTAAATGATATTTATTATAATCAGTGTGGGCACATGTCAAGGAATTAATAATTTGACATGGGGGTTTTCAATAAGAGTTAATGAAATAAATAAAACGCGTAACGCGTTTATTTATTGTCATAACTCTATTAACCTCAAACCTGATTATAAATATCCTCGCAACCCCAACATTTTTTGAGAGCCATTTTTGTGCACAACGGATTTGGAAATACTCTCAATCCAAGAGAGAATTCCCTTTCCACCAAGAACGCCCTCAAGTTACGAGAGCAAGATCCTCCACCAGATCAAGGCGGTCGAAGGCGGACATCGCAAGCGAAGGTTCTTCCGCGCTAGCACCCGGAGATCTCTTCGGTGATGTCAGGAGATACATGACACACGTGTGGATCACCGCTAGAGGAATCCCACACTTGGATTCTACGACGCAACGACGGATCACCGAATCGTGACCAGACACATCAACGAAGAAATAATTCCAACAAGGTAATTCTTATGCATTAATTAAATTAATTATAATCAACATATGATGATCCTCCTCAAGGGTTCTGGGACTCTTCTTTTCTTTTCGTTCTTCGTTCTATTCTGAAGATTCGGCGTTTTATATCATGAAGGATCTCGGATTGAATGTTGTTTAACGTTAAAATTAAAGTTGGGCAAACCCACCAACGCGCTTCCGCTGCGCCCGGAACCTACAGAAATATCCTCCCTCTAAAGAGGGAGGTCATGTATTGTTGTTGGCTCCTGAAACTCCCAGTCTCCAGTACTGCTATTGGATCTCTCAGGAGTCTCTGCTGTAATGCCTTGACCCCAGTTACCCAGAGTCAGTGCATTATTACATAACATTGGCATGATCACAAAAGATCAAATATCTAAAGATCAATTAGTTTAGTAGCCTTATAAATACTATATATATTCATAAGTCTTACATTACATCATAAAGTGAAAACTACAACAACATTTTGTCTCCATAGACCACACTCATATCCCCTCATACTATCCTTGCAGGTCATTCATAAAATACTTCTTCATATCCTGGGAAAAATAAAACATAGAAAGGGGTGAGCTCAGATTCTCAATAAGGATAACAATATGGCAAAAACTTTCATAAATAAACATAAACATTTAAGGCAATGTATAACTAAAACAAAATCCTTTTAAACTTTAACTTCAACATAATATGTCAAATATGAAATGAAATAATTCCATTTACTTATTCACATAGATATTCTACTAATCAAATAATCACATGAAATATCAATAACCACTTTCATAATAAGGGAATGCATAATGTCATACTATCATAACCACATAGTCAAGGCCTTGTGCCAAGACAACAAATAAGATTTTTCCAAGGGATTATGTCAAGACACTAGTTTGTCTCATTAGACCTACCGATTCATCGAGGAGCTATAGCGGGCTCCACCCGTCACTTTCTAAGTCCAATGCATTCCTCATATGAAAAGGTTTAAACATAACATAAACATTCGTATTAAAACTAGCATACGAAATGTCAATACTTTATCCATAAACCATGAATGGTATAAAAATAACACATCCACAGTCAAACATATCACAAAACCTTCAATACAATAAGGAATTTTTGTATCTTAATAAATCAACTTCAAATAAGCTTAAAATCCATCAAAGGATATTGACATGGATGAAATCAAAACTACTTGAGAGAAATATCTCTTTCATTTTTTTGAAATCATTTAAAGTCACGTAATTATAAAAGAAAAAATTTATCTTGAAAATATTCTTATAATCTTGTAAGGGAAGCTTCGATGATTTTATAATGGCAGAAAACATCCGCACCCACCGTATAAGTTAAAAAACATTCTTACCTTAATTTTTTGGAAAAAGTTAAAAAGGACCTTGTTTGGAAAACGATGGAAAGATTCCTTTGCAAACATCTTATAAAAATTCAAACAAGGGTATAAATGACTTTAACTCATTGTCTATTAAATAGTAAAAATGTTTTGAAATACATTTTTAAGAAACATGGATGTGGATGATAAATAGGTCCCAATAGATAATTACGTATAAACAACCTCGGATAATCAATAGATTGTGAAATTAACCCTTACCTTGTACTTTTCCTTGGTCGAGGGTAGGTTAACCTTCTGTATAATGGTGAAATAATTTTTATTAAATTATACAAGAATCATATACATTAATATTATTTCATATATGATCTTTTAACATTTCTTTGTTAATAATATCTTAGTATTATCGTCGTTTCAGGTGTTAACTGATTTGTTTTCCTTTATATGCTTTGTTATGTAAGACATGTTTGTTATGGAAAGGTTTTATATTATTCATATAAATAATTATATCAAATACTTAAATATTATTTTTAATCATGAAATGAAAATTAGTCTTGAATGGATACGATGAGGAATGAATCTCATCGCGTTCATGGAGACGGTATTCCGTACGTACGCACGAGCAACAATATCATTCTTTGGATATTAAAATCGTATATAATTGGATTTTATATCATATATAAAGAATCATTATCATGTTATATTTATTATTTACATAAGTTATACTCATTATTATACCCATCCAAATAATAATGTATCGAATAACAATTACACCACAACGTGGAGACGGTAAGCCATACGTACGCACGTATGGTGAAATGTCATTCAAAGGATGAATAGAATACTGAATATGGTTATATCATATTTATAATAACATCACATTATATAGAAGATACTGGAGTTATTATTTTAGAATGGAAATAACAAATAAAGAAGAAGTGGAAGAAGAAAGGAACTTGAAAGAGGGTGGTGAAAACATTACCTCTTCTTCGGGCTCTTCTTTTTGATTTGATCAAAAGGGCTCCTTAGGTTGGATTTTGATCAAACTAAGGCATCTAAGTTGAATTTAGGGAAGCTGAGATGATATTTGGCCAGGGTTTGGCCGATCCCAAATGCTTTTAAGGTGTGAAATTGAGAGAAGGGGGAGTGCCCTTTTATAAGAGGGGTGAGGGGCACCTTAGGAAAAGCTAGAAATATTATTTTATAATAAATTCAAATTCAGTTTATAATAGCTCCAAAGTGACTTATTTAAAGGATAAGGTGGGTATGGATCTAAAACCACTCAACCAATAGGTTTTAGACAGGTTTGGGTCACTATATTAACCTTATCTTTTAGTTTTAACTCTTAGTTAATTAGTTTCACATTTACCATGTCTCTTTGTATTTTTATATTATATGGTTAATAAAATTACTATAAACATACAAGATAACCCCAAGTGGTTCATTAATAATACACCTATAATTATATAAGTCTATTTTCCTAACCTTAGATTTTTAGGAATATAATATCAATTAATAATATAATATTTGTTTTAAAAACTCTTTTGTGTCAATTTTGACACTATTTGGTATTTTGTTTTTGCTAAATTCATAACATCATTATTACTTCGAACCTAATTCATTTAATCAACTTGAACATGTCATATTAACCTAAAAAAATCATATAATTCATTAAAAGTCTAAATTATATTTATTTGCGTATTTAAAATATCAATTATTTTAATATTTCACTATTAAGGTAATTACTACATCATCATTGTTTCATAAATAAATTAAATTATTTAATGTCTAAAAATTATAAATAAAATACCATTATGTAGGAAATATTTTTAGATTTCTAATGAATATTTATAATATAATATATCTTATGTGTAACTCTATATTAAAAATGTTTTAGTTATTAAACTTTGATTTTAACTCTTAACTCTTTTAACTCTTCTTTGAATTAAATAATAATAAATGTCCTAATCTAATCCAAGTGGACCAAAGAGGTTCGTATTTTATTCCTAAGGTTTTTTTTTGTCGAATTATACTTATCCAATAGAATTAGGACATGTGTTAGGGTAAAAATAATATCATTTTTACCTTTAATTACCCTATTTACTTTTAACAGTGGTAAATAAAAGTAAAAATTTACTATTCACCAAAAATTATTTTCATCTGATTGAACCACATTTTACTTAATGATATCAAATGTGTCTCTCGGATTTTTGAAATTCAATTCACAGAAGCGGTAAAATTAAGTTTTGTGCAAATTTTCAAATTCTCCTAAGAGGTGGGTAAAAGACGGTAAAAAGTTCGATAAAATTTTTATATATCTAAAATTAATATAAATTGACTCCATTGAATTAAATTTAACTTATATAGGTATTATGTATCTATTTTTTACCTAAAATAAATTTAAATAAAATAAATAATTATTTAAATAAAAAGTCGGTTTTAACTAATAACTTAGTATTTTTCACTATTCATCAAAAATTGAAAGTTTTCAAAAAAATACCAAAAATTCACCCTAGGCTAATTTCGATATTCCGAATCCAAAAATGAAGTCCATTTTGAAAAATAAAATTTATAAAATTTCAAAAAGTGTGTATTACTATTCATAACGGTTAGTTCGATTGGTTGTGGTGTGTTAGAACTTGAAGTTGCGTACAACACACGCTATTGTATTATTCAAAGAGAAGCGTATCGTGGAAGCTTGGGTGTTACATTCTCCCCTCCTTCAAATAATTTCATCCTCAAAATTTCTAGAGTATTACTGCATAAAAAGACTTGGGTGGTTCTTCATTATAAGTTCCTCGGGTTCCCACGTTGCCTCTTCCATCTTATGGTTTCTCCATAGAACTTTTACCAGACGAGTCATCCAGTTTCTCAAGACTTGTTCTCGAGTATCAAGAATCCTGATGGGCACTTCTCAATAAGACAGATCAGGTTCCAGTTCTAATTCCTCATAGGTGAGTACATGTGTTGGGTCAAGCATGTATTTTCTCACCAGCGATACGTGGAACACATCGTGAACTTTAGAGAGACTTGGCGGCATTTCCAAATGGTAATCTACGGCCCCAATTTGTTCTAGAATTTCAAAAGGTCCGATGTACCTGGGACTCAATTTACCTTTCTTACCGAAACGTATAACACCCTTCCATAGAGATACCTTCAGGAAAACATGATCACCGACTTGAAATTCCAAATCCTTCCTTCGATTATTGGCATATCTATTCTAGCTAATTTGAGATGCTTTGATGTGGGTTTGGATTACCTTCACCTTTTCCATCGTTTCCTCCACAATTTTTGGGCCTACGAGTTTTTTTTCACCAACATCATCCCAACAGGTTGGTGTGCGACATCTCTTTTCGTATAATGCTTCATATGGTGCCATCTGAATACTCGAATGAAAGCTATTGTTATAGGAAAATTCTACCATAGGTAAATATTGATCCCACATACCCTGAAAGTCAAGTGAGTAGGATCTCAACATGTCTTCTAAGGTTTGAATAGTTCGTTCTGATTGTCCATCTATTTGAGGGTGGTAGGTAGTGATCAAATTAAGTTCAGTATCCAAGGCCTTCTGAAGACTTTTCCAGAATCTTGATGTAAAACAAGGATCACGATCAGAAACAATCAATAGGGGTACTCCATGAAGTCTCACAACTTCATTGATATATAGTCTTGCTAGACGTCCAAGTGGTAGATCTTCTATTTTAGTAAGAAAATGTGTTGACTTGGTAAGAAGATCAACAATGACCCATATTGTATCATTCCTTCTAGGAGTCTTTGGTAATCCCATGACAAAGTCCATCATAATATTATCCCATTTCCATTCAGGTATGGAAAGAGGTTGCATGACTTCTCCAGGTTGTTGTCTTCCAGTTTTCACTTGTTGACAAACCATACATCTTAACACATAATCGGCAATATCTCTCTTCATGTTGTCCCACCAAAAATGTTCCTTAAAATCTCTATACATCTTAGTGCTAATAGGGTGTATAGAGAAGTTGGAACTATGAGCATCATCCAAAAATTATCTTTTTAGATCAGGTATGTCGGGGACACAAAGTCTCTTCCCAAATTTCAAAATTCCATCTTCATACACAAAGTTACTCAATCTCCGATCATTCACAGCTTTAATCTTCTTTTGAAACTCTTCATCATCGGTCTGAGAACTCTTTATCCTTTCTAGTAAAGATGGTTTGGCAACCATTTGAAAAAGTATCGAAGTTTCACCTTCCATGGTTATTCTCATATCCATCTTCACTAGATCCATGAAAATAGGATCCCTTTCAACTCTCATCTTGTTCAAAACTCCATGATCCTTTCTACTCAAAGCATCTTCCACCTTATTTGCCTTCCTCGGGTGGTATTGTATAGTGCAATCATAATCCTTGAGTAATTCAAGTCATCTTCTTTGCATCATGTTGAGTTATTTCTATGATAAAATATATTTCAAACTCTTGTGATCGGTATATATCTCATATTTTTCACCATAGAGATAATGTCTCCATATCTTCAAAGTAAACATTACAGCTGCTAACTCAAGATCATGAGTATGATAGTTTTTCTCATGAATTTTTAGCTATCATGATGCATAGGAAATAACCCTATCATTCTGCATAAGGATACAACCAAGTCCTTTCTTTGAGGCATCATTATAAATAATAAACCCATCATTCCCTGATGGTAGAGTCAAGATAGGATCATTAACTAATCTTCTCTTCAATTCTTCAAAACATTCTTCACACTCCTTTGTCCAAATAAATTTAACCCCTTTACATGTGAGCTTCATTAATGGGTTAGCCAATCGAGAAAAATTTGGGATGAAACGTCAATAATAACCTGCTAAACCAATAAAACTATGTACCTCATTTATATTCATTGGTGCTGGCCATTCTTGGATTGCTCTTGTCTTGGAAGGATCAACGGATATTCCATCCTTAGAGACAATATAGCCAAGAAAAGAAATCTCTTGAAGCCAGAATTCACACTTGCTAAACTTCCCGTATAATTCATTTCTTCTGAGGGTTTTCAGAATGGTGCGCAAGTGATTTTCATGATCTTCGTAGCTTTTGGAGTATACCAAGATATCATCAATAAATACCACTACAAAGTCATCAAGATATTCCTTGAAAACACTATTCATTAGATCCATGAAGACATAGGGTGCATTAGTCAATCCAAAAGGCATTACTGTAAACTCGTAATGTCCGTACCTGGTTCAAAATGTTGTTTTCGGAATGTCTTCCTTCTTCACAGCCAACTGATGATATCCAGATCGAAGGTCAATCTTTGAAAAGTATTGAGCTCCATGAAGTTGGTCGAATAAATCATCAATGCGATGTAGGGGATACTTGTTCTTTATTGTTATAGCATTGATCTCCCTGTAATCAATGCACAACCTCATAGATCCATCTTTCTTCTAAAAAAACAGGGGCTCCCCATGGAGAAACACTAGGGTGAATAAATCCTTTATTACTCAATTCCTCTAGTTGTTTCTTTAGTTCCACTAATTCCACAGTGGCCATTCTATAAGGGGTCTTCGATATGGGCCTTGAACCAGGAATTAAGTCAATGGAAAACTCAATTTCTCATTCTGGAGGATATCCAGGTAAATCTTCTGGAAACACATCAATATATTCTTGCACAATAGGTAAATCCTCTATTTGAACATTCCTTTCCTCACCCACAGTTATTTAATTCTCTTTCTTCTTAATAATTGAATTTAGTTGAGCTACTGGGGGTGGATATAGATAAGAATTAGGTGGTGACGTTTCTACTCTAAAGATAAGGTACTCCTTATCATCATCAAAAATTGTTACCTCCTTCTTCTTACAATAAATTTTTGCATCATGGTCCGAAAGACAATCCATACCGAGGATTATATCAAATTCAATCATGTGTATAACAATGAGATCAGAAGATAAAGAACATTTATATGATCTAATGGGAACTGATTCACAAAAATTTGTTGCAATGATACTTCCTTTAGTAATTTTGACTGAAAACTCCCTTGTTAAATCAAATTGGAAATATCTAATTTTCTTAGCAAACTAGGAAGATATGAAACAATGCGATGATCCAGAATCAAATAAAGTATTGGCTAAACTTGAGGAAACCATTAAATTACCTGCCACTACGTCTTTAGGAGCTTCAACCTCAGTAGTAGTGATAGCATAAACTTGGCCTTGATCCCTTGTCCTTTTCTAAGGTAAGTTTCCCTGATGCTTAGGACATTCATTTGCATAATGTCCCATCTCCCTGCAATTGTAGCATTGAACATCAGTAGCTTCTTTCTTCCCCTTGAAATCACGAGCTTGGTGGCCTTTTTCACCACACTTGTAACAGACTCTCATTCCCTTCAACCAAGTATCGGGGTGTTTCTTCCCACATTTACTACAGGATAGATATTCAACTTTTTCCTTCTTCCCTTTATTTCTATTTCTAGAGTGATCAGCATATCTCTTCTTCTCTTTCTTTACTTTAAAGTCATAAGACTTAGAGAATTCATTTTCTCTCTTGATAGCACATGATACAATGACTTCGTACGATGAGAAGGATTGTGAAACTAATGCTCAATGAAGAAATGGTTTTAACCCATCAAAGAAACGATCAATCTTACTCCTCGAGTTACATATATAACCTGCTGCATGTCTCGCTAACTTTATAAAGTTAGATTCATACTTTGCGACATTCTCATCCTCCTTTTGCCTCAGACTTAGGAATTGCCTTTCCATATCTGCTCGATGGTCATGTGGAAAGTATTTTTCTAAGAAAATTTCTTTAAACTCCCTAAATTTCATACTTGATACTTTTTCATCTTCCTTTGTGTTTTGTATCAATGACCACCATTGATCAGCATCTCCAGTGCGGTGATAAACTACCATGATAACTTTTTCCCTTTCACTACTCCCCAAAGCGTGGAATATTTTCTTTAATGAATTGATCCATTGTTCAAATACTACTAGATTTTTACCCCCATTAAATGTTGGTGGTTGTTGCCTCATGAAGCAATCTAACATTGATCCTCCACGCTGTGGATCAGGGTGCTCCATACAGGTATGGTTATTATTCATAAACTGAATGAATTGTCTCAATATAGTGATAAGTTGATCAGCACCAGTTGTATCACCAGCTCCACTATAATTATCCTGGGTAGGAGGGAAATCCCTACATGGAGTGCGTGCATTGATACAGTTTCCATTCCTTCTACTAGGCGCCATTTCTAAACAATGGCATAAACTAAATTAGTTTATGAATCGAAATACATAATTCCATACTTGTAAAACATTTAACATAAATTGAAAAGTTTATGGATATAATCCATAATCATAAAAATGTTTTCTTTGAGGAAGTATACACTCATAAACCCTTCATAATGGTTTGTAAAGAAAATGAGAATTATCCTAAGCATATTGATTAGTCACTGAAAGTGGCTAATATTAATTGTTAAGATCTTAATATTAATTTGTTTAAAAGTTCATAAACATCAATTTTAGTCCAATTCAGAAATTGAACTTTATTTCCCATCATTGTGTAATTCATGCTTAAAGTGTCAAATTTGGGCCCAATCATTCATTTGTTTGTGGACAACATTATATTCATTTTCTGAATTTTAAATTTTGGGATATTATTGATCACTTTGTTTGTAACATTTTATCTTTTAGGTCCGATTGATTAATCCCAAAGGAAGATAGAGAATTTTGCGCCTGAAGGCAGAAACTTGCTGGAAAAAAGCATAATGGGCCTAAGGCCCATCAAACAAATGTGGGGCCCACAAACTAAGTCCAATGAAGCTCAAATTTATACAGTAGAAAGATAAAATTATGGGGATCATTTTATTCAACTGTGTCCGGAGCTAATTCTGATGTTTTCATGATTATAAAGGAATCTGAAGTTGAGATTTAAATGGTGGACCCGACATTAATGCACAGAAATCCGTCCCACCATTTCGACCATAACATCCAAACTGCTAAGGGAAATTTCCTGAAATTTTTACAGATCATATAGGACAGATGGAAGAAGATATTTCTCTTCTAAAACTCCTCCAGATTCGGCTTTATTCAATTACAAATTCACACGTCAATATGGTGGACGAATCTGGACAGTTTTCCGGGTCAAATTCGAAACGTCAATTTCCTTTTGATTATTCACCCTCCTTTTGACTCTATTAATTGTTGGGGGTGAATTAATTATTGGGGGATATACCTAAGGCTCCTAATATGCCTATATAAGGAGCTAGTGGTGAAGGGAATAGGGGGGTGGATATTTTTCTTATCATCTTTTGTTGCTTGTTTCATTGTAAGGTTATGCTTCCAAATTTCCTTTATAATGTTTTCCATTTCCATGTAAGTTTCCTTTTTGTATCTTTATGTTCTTAATAAAATTCTTTCTTTTCTATATTTTCCATTTAATTTATTAAAACTTTATTATCACAAAGCACAGTGATATCTCTGTGTTGTTGTGAATTAGTTCACACATAGGTGTGAATTCCATTCACACACACGGAGGAGTGCTCGTTATTTTCGCGGTTTTAATTTCTTCAATCCAATTCTTGTTAGTCATCTTCCTCCCACCATTGAGAGTATACCATCAATTGAGGGATAACCCTTTAATGGGTTGATCTTAGGATGATGCAAAGTCTGGGTTGAATGTTATTTTATGAACGAATTATTGTTAATTGGATAATTAATTTAAGACATCCATTCTTCAGTTATTTCTACTCTTTATCTTTACTGTGTTTGAGCAAACTAAATTCAATTACTAAATGACCATATACCTCGGGGAGATCATGAATTTGGTTCTCTAAGTGTATAGGGGATTAGTAATTGTGTTTAGTAAGCACCAAACCAAAAAATGATGAAGGTAGTGTTATTTTTTAAGAATGGATTCATCAAGAATTAATAAAACCAAAATTGTCTAAAGAAGTAAAATTCATTCAATCCACCCCGAGCATAATCCTAAGATCAACCCATTTTCTTTGAATTGAATTCACTTAGGTTTCTTAGTGTTCTTTAAAACCATACAAAATCAAAACCAAAGTTGGCTACTTCATAGCCCATCCTTCACCAAATCATAGTGTCTCAAGGTTACTTCTTCGGTCCCTGTGGACTCGACCCCTACATGTACTACATCGATTGCTTTTACCAGTAGGGTAAATTTGGGCGCAACCACATATCCCCCGGGAGTGTCGTAACCAAGAGTGCAGCAAGGCCCGTTGTCGTGCACCAGTTCTCGTTCGAGTCTAGCTCAAAGTGGTATTTTCGGGTTTTACCCCTAGTTACATTTGTGCCAGAGCCGCATCTACCTGCTCGTATCCAGACAGGGATGTATTGCTTGTAAAACTCACAAAATCTCTACAATACCAAAATTCTAGGAAGTTCTTCTATACTAATCCTCAAAGTCTATCTTAGTTCTATGTGATCTAATCAGAGTTTATCTAAATCTAGCTTCCAAGGTTTATTACTAAACTTCCTCTAATACCAACTGTAACGCCCCGACCCCAGTTACCCAGAGTCGGTGCATTATTACATAACATTGGCATGATCACAAAAGATCAAGTCTCGAAAGATCGATCAGTTTAGTAGCCTTGGAAACACTAGATATATTCATAAGTCTTACATTACATCATAAAGTAAAAACTACAACAAAATTTTTTCTCCATAGACCACACTCATATCCCCTCATACTATCCCTGCAGGTCATTCATAAAATACTTCTTCATATCCTAGAAAAAATAAAACATAGAAAGGGGTGAGCTCAGATGCTCAGTAAAGATAACAATATAGCGGAAACTTTCATAAATAAACATAAACATTTAAGGCAATGTATAACTAAAACAAAAGCCTTTTAACCTTTAACTTCAACATAATATGACAAAGATGAAATGAAATAATGTCATTTACTTATTCACATGGATATTCTACTAATCGAATAATCACATGCAATATCAATAACTACTTTCATAATAAGGGAATGCATAATGTCAGACTATCATAACCACATAGTCAAGGCCTTGTGTCAAGACTACAAATAATATTTTGTCAAGACCTTGTGTCAAGACACTAGTTTGTCTCATGAGACCTACCAATGCATCGAGCAGCTATACCGGGTTTCACCCGTCACTTACTAAGTCCAATGCATTCCTCATATGAAAAGGTTTAAACATAACATAAACATTCGTATTAAAACTAGCATACGAAATGTCAATACTTTATCCATAAATCATGAATGGTATAAAAATAACACATCCACAGTCAAACATATCACAAAACCTTCAATACAATATGGAAGTTTTGTATCTTAATAAATCAAATTCAAATAATCTTAAAATCCATCAAAGGATGTTGACATGAATGAAATCAAAACTACTTGAGAGAAATATATCTTTCCTTTTTTGAAATCATTTAAAGTCACATAATTATAAAAGAAAACTTTTATCTTGAAAATATTCTTATAATATTTTAATGGAAGCTTCGATGATTTTATAACGGCGAAAAACAGCCGCACCCGCCGTATAAGTTAAAAAAACATTCTTACCTTAATTTTGTCGAAAAGGTTAAAACGGACCTTGTTTGGAAAACAACGGAAAGATTCCATTGCAAACATCTTATAAAAAGTAAAACAAGGGTATAAATTACTTTAACTCATTCTCTATTAAATAGTAAAAATGTTTTGAAATACATTTTTTAAAAACATGGATGTGGATGATAAATAGGTCTCAATAGATAATTACATATAAACAACCTCGGATAATAAAGAGATTGTGAAATTAACCCTTACTTTGTACTTTTCCTTGGTTGAGGGTAGGTTAACCTCCTGTATAATTTTGAAATAATTGTTATTAAATTATACAAGAATCATATACATTAATATGATTTCATATATGATCTTTTAACATTGCTTTGTTAATAATATCTTAGTATTATCGTCGTTTCAGGTGTTAACTGATTTGTTTTCCTTTATATGCTATATTATGTAAGTCGTGTTTGTTATGGATAGGTTGTATCTTATTCATATACATAATGATATCAAGTTCTTAAATATTATTTTTAATCATCAAATGAAAATTAGTCTTGAATAGGTACGATGGGGAATGAATCTCATCACATTCGTGGAGATGGTATTTCGTACGTACGCACGAGCGACAATATCATTCTTTTGATATTAAAATCGTATATAATTGGATGGTATATCATATATACAGAATCATTATCATGTTATATTTATTATTTACATAAGTTATACTCATTATTATACTCATCCAAATAATAATGTATTGAATAACAATTACAACACGACGTGGAGACGGTAAGTCGTACGTACGCGCGTATGATGAAATGTCATTCAAATGATGGATAGAATACTGAATACGGTTGTACCATATTTATAATAACATCACAGTATATAGAAGATACTGGAGTTATTATTTTAGAATGGAAATAACAAATAAAGAAGAAGTTGAAGAAGAAAGGAACTTGAAAGAGGGTGGTGAAAACATTACCTCTTCTTCGGGTTCTTCCTTTTGATTTGATCAAAAGGGCTCTTTAAGTTGACTTTATGATCAAACTAAGGCCTCTAGGTTGAAGTGAGGGAAGCTGAGATGATATTTGGATAGGTTTTGGCCGAGCCAAAAGGTTTTGAAGGTGTGAAATTGAGAGAAGGGGAAGTGTCCTTTTATAAGAGGGGTGAGGGGCACCTTAGGAAAAGCTAGAAATATTATTTTATAATAAATTTATATTCGGTTTCTAATGGCTCCAAAGTGACTTATTTTGAGGCTAAGGTGGGGATGGGTCGAAAACCACTCAACCAATAGGTTTTAGACAGGTTTGGGTCACTATATTAACCTTATCTTTTAGTTTTAACTCTTAGTTAATTAGTTTCACATTTACCATGTCTCTTTGTATTTTTATATTATATGGTTAATAAACTTACTATAAACATCCAAACGAACCCCAAGTGGTTCATTAATGATACACCTATTATTATATAAGTCTCTTGGCCGAACCTTAGATTTTTAGGAATAGAATATCAATTAATAATATAATATTTGTTTTAAAAACTCTTTTCTGTCAATTTTGACACTATTTGGTATTTTGTTTTTGCTAAATTCATAACAGCATTATTACTTCGAACCTAATTCATTTAATTAACCCTAACATGTTATATTAACCTATAAAATTCGTGGAATTTATTAAAAGTCTCAAATTATATTTATTTGGGTATTTATAATATTAATTATTTTAATATTTCACTATTAAGGTAGTTACTGCATCATCATTGTGTCATAAATAAATTAAATTATTTAATGTCTAAAAATTATAAATAAAATGCCATTATGTAGGAAATATTTTTAGCTTTCTAATGAATATTTATAATCGAATTTATATTATGTGTAACCCTATATTAAAAATGTTTTAGTTATTAAACTTTGATTTTAACTCTTTTAACTTTTCTTTGAATTAAATAATAATAAATGTCCTAATTTAATCCAAGTGGACCAAAGAGGTTCATATTTTATTCCTAAGGTTGTTTTTGATTGAATTATACTTATCCAATAGAATTAGGACATGTGTTAGGGTAAAAATAATATCATTTTTACCTTTAATTACCCTATTTACTTTTAATCATGGTAAATAAAAGTAAAAAGTTACTATTCACCAAAAATTATTTTCATCTCACTGAACCACATTTTACTTACTGATATCAACTGTGTCTCTTGGATTTTTGTAATTCAATTCAGAGAAGCGGTAAAATTAAGTTTTATGCAAATTTGCAAATTATCCTAGGAGGTGGGTAAAAGACGGTAAAAAGTTCAGTAAAATTTTTATATATCTAAAATTAATATAAATTGACTCCAATGAATTACATTGAACTTATATAGGTATTATGTATCTATTTTTACCTAAAATAAATTTAAATAAAAAGTCGGTTTTAACTAATAACTCAGTGTTTTTCACTATTCATCAAAACTTGAAAGTTTTCAGAAAAATACCAAAAAATCACTCTAGGCTAATTTCGATATTCTGAATCCAAAAATGAAGTCAATTTTGAAAAGTAAAATTTATAAAATTTCAAAAAGTGGGTATTACTATTCATAATGGCTAGTTCGATTGGTTGTGGTGTGTTAGAACTCAAAATTGCGTACAACACACGTTATTGTATTATTCAAAGAGAAGCATACCGTGAAAGTTTGGGGTGTTACATCTGTTCTCAAAGAGTATCATGAGGAATGCTCGAATCAGATTTGTCGCTTTGCTGCTTTATTTATCTCATTTTAATTTTGTTGTCACAAGCTGCAAGCCGTTGCATGCCTCCACCAACTCAATTATTGTCTCTCACAAAACCATCGCACACGTGAGTTTTTTATTGCAACAAAAGTCATTTTAGATTTTCCCTCGTAACTAACTCCTGACTAGTTTGTTGGAGTTAACCTAGTTGGGATTTCGTATCTGCTTTTAACCAGCATCAAAAAACTGTGTAAAAATAATAGTTAAAACATTATCAATAAAAATGAAAATAAACGTAATTAATGAGTTAGATAAATCGTTAAATTATTATAAGTTATTTATTATTAATTTAGCTATTTTTTTTTAAAGGTTGGGGCCGAAGCCTCAATTTATTATTTAATGCAAAGACCTCTCTAGACTGAATATAAGGCTTGAAAGCCTATTTTTTTTGTCCAAAGGACCCCTTGGTCAACAGTACTGCTACAGTACCTGCACTAGTACAGCCGTCGCTACAGTACCTGCTACAGTCCGTCCACCGCTACAGTGTCACCGCTGCTACTGTTCCAACGCTGCTGCAGTACTACTACAGTGCCCTACTACAGTACTGCTACGGTACCAGAAATTTGCCACTGCCCATATTTGATCCTGGGTCTTTTGGATGCCAAGCAAGAGCCTGTACCACTAGGGTACAGGCTCGTTGGTTAATTTAGCTATTATTAAAGTTTATATATTTATAAATTTTATAAAAAAGATTATAATTAATATTATTATTTTAAGATTAAGTGTTTATTATTTTATTAAGTTAATTATTACTTTTATTATATATTATTATTAATGTTAATTTTAATTAGAAAATTTAATAAGTTTATTACAATATAATAATTATTAAAGTATTAATAGTTTTAAATTTATTTTTTTAATTTGTTTGTTTTAATAATTAATTTTATTTATAAATTATTATTATTATTTTCGTTTTATAATATATTTTATGTAGTTAATTTAGTTTATATTTTATTTATAAGTTATTATTAATATTTTTTAAAAAATATTTTATTATCTAATTTTATATTTTTATTTTTATTTATTATTAATTTTTTTATTTGTTATTATTGATTTTAATTTTAATATACCCCCTGTTCATCACCGCAGGGGGGGTTCAGGAAGCTTCTCGAAGAAGGCGGCTCGGCCTCCTCGAGATTTCCCATAGCAGCAACAGGGTTTCATCTCCGACAGGTGGCGGCGCTGCACAGGCGGTTCTCCTCAGATCGGCGGCGGGCGGCTTCAGCCTGGCTCCTCCTTACGGTGCAGCACCGGGACGGTTCAAAGCGGCTTCAACCCAGTGGCTCCAATCACCAGTAGCGGCGGATTCGTCCTTCAGTACGTTCGGCGACCGGCTCATAATTCCTCCTTCCAGATATGCGGACCACGACGGTCAGACGCTCATAATTCCTCCTTCCAGATATGCGGACCACGACGGTCAGACGGCGGATTCTAGGGATTCGGATCGGGGATTTAGGTTTTATTTTTGGATTGTTCTGGTTTGTTTCTGTATTGTGTTTGTGATGTAAGAAGAACGGCGGTGGGATGTTTGACGGTGGCTGGAGAAGCGGCACCGGTGTCGAACGTTGTGAGAAACCGGTGGCTGTGGAATTCACGGTGCCAATAGTTTGGAAAAGGAGCGGTGAGTTAAATCGGTGTTGTGTTGAAGCGGTGCCACCGTTTTGGTGATAATGGTGAGATGCGGTGGAACAGCGAGTAGACGGGTGGAGATGTGAGGGATCAGTAGCACCGTAAGATGAAAACGTGTCAAAGACTGGTGGCAACGGTGCCACCGCTTTGATATGAAACAACAAAGGAGAGGTGAGTGGGAAACGACACCAGTTTGAAGGGTGACGGTGGCAAGAAACGGGAGTTTTTTTTTTATATACATTTTTTCAAAAAAAAAAAATTGAAAATACATCTAGGTTAAAAAAAATTATTTTTTACCCCCAAATGCGGCACCTGGTGTGCCGCCTTTGGGGAATTTTCCGCCCAGGGCAAGGCGGCATACGGTGTGCCGTCTTTGCCCAAAAAATAACCGCAAAGGCGGCACACCAGGTGCCGCTTTTGCCTAAATATTTTTTTAAATTTTTTTTTTATTTTTTTTGTTTTGTTTTGTTTGATATATATATATATATATATATATAACAAAACTTTTCAGCAGAATTTTTCTGTTATTTAATATCCAGTGGTTCTGTCATTACAGCAGTCTGGATTCTGACTGATACCCTCACTCAAGACTTTCTTTTATAGGGGGGTTTGCCCTGAAAACAATACTGCATTTCCGATGTGGGATTCTAGTTCTCCTTTTCTTGCACAGTACATTCTGTGTTTCCGATGTGTGATTCTGTTTCAAGTACGCGACTTCGAAAGACTATAAAAGATAAACTATAAGACCAATACAAATGAAACTTTAAACACTGATTAAACATATAAGAAATAGTTGAAAACAAAAATAATTTCATAAAAAATGTTGATACAGATTAATTTATAAGCTTTCAAAACCACCTACTTGAAACTTAAACATATTTCAAGTACGTGACTTTGAAAGCTTATAAAAGATAAATTATAAGACCAATACAAATGAAACTTTAAATATTGATTAAACATATAAGAAATAGTTGAAAACAAAAATAATTTCATAAAAAATGTTCACCAAAAACAATTTATAAGCTTTCAAAACCATCAACATGAAACTTAAAAATGTTTCAAGTTCCCGACTTTGAAAGACTATAAAACATAAACTATAAGACCAATGGAAATGAAACAATAAAAATTGATTAAACATATAAGAAATAGTTGAAAACAACAAAAACTTCCTAAAAATGTCCATAAAAATTAATTTATAATCTTTCAAAACAGTCTACTTGAAACTTAAAAATGTTTCAAGTACGCGAATTTAAAAAACTATAAAACATAAACTATAAGACCAATATAAATGAAACTTTAAACATTGATTAAATATATAAGAAATTAATAATTTTTTTAATTTTAACTTAGTCCTTCTAACTTTGTCGTAGCATTCAGATGCATTCCAACAATGAAAACCTCAACCAGCTTATGTGTTTTACACACAATAGAAACATCTTTGCAATTTTGTCATGCCCCTGAGTATAAATCAACCTCAAAAGATCTAGTTAATTTTTCTTGGTAAGGTGAGATGAGAAAGGAGGTATTATACCATCAGGAAGAGAGATTCTAGAAATGTGCAATGCTATGACAAACCTTTAGATGAAATGTGTCAGTTCCCCACTAGATTTGCATGTTCCTTCAAAATTTTCATGCTGGAGATAATCCAACTTAAGTTCCACATAGCCTTATGTCTTCCATGGATTAATGTCAAACACTTCAACCAATTTGTTTACTTTATGGGGAAGTAAAACCTCATTCCTTTGAATATTCACATTACCATGAACATATAAAATCATCATTTTGCAAGAAAAACTACTAATCTCATGTGCACTGAAATACCCATTAACGTAAGAATGATACAAATAGTGTAAGTACTCAATAGCAAGATTCCAATCCATTTTGACTGGGCTATGTGGAATCATTGGTGTTTTCATCTGATTAATAATTTAAAATGTTTCAAAACCACCTTTCTGAAACTCAAAAATGTTTCAAGTAAGTGACTTTGAAAGCCTATAAAATATAAACCATAAGATCTATTGAAATGAAACTTAAAACATAAATTAAACATATAATAAGTAATTGAAAATAAAAACCATTTCTTAAAAATTGCTGATGAAATACAATTATAAGCTTTCAAAAACACTTCTTGCAACTCAAAAATATTTCAGATATGAGACTTTGAAAGCCTATAAAATATAAACTTAATGACTCATATAAATGAAACTTAGAACATAGATTAAACATATAAGAAGTAGTAGAAAAGTAATTAGTTAATTCTGGTGAGGGGGAAAACTATTAGACCCTGGAATTGAAGGATAATGAGGATGACAAGGAAACATCAACCCCCACGCCCACTCCTTCCACCCATTCAACCAACTTCGGTAACTCCTATAGAAGTAGCTTTTCAAAAAAATGAAATGTCACACCACCACAGCTTCTTACATCCATATTAACCCCCCAATTCAGTTTCATTAAATGTGGACAACCCCCATTTTTACCAAAGTAAATGATGCACTATTAAACCACCACTTTCAACCCCCGCCTCAAAAATACAAAATGCTTTGAGGGATGAGAAATGATTCGACGCATTTCAATGTTCTAAAATTCACCGAATCATTTCTCATCCCTCAAAGCATTTTGTATTATTGAGGCGGGGGTTGAAAAGTGATGGTTTAATAGTGCATCATTTACTTTGGTAAAAATGGGGGCTGTCCACATTTAATGAAACTGAATTGGGGGGTTAATATGGATGTAGGAAGCCGTGGTGGTGTGACATTTCATTTTTTTGAAAAGATACTTCTATAGGAGTTACCGAAGTTGGTTGAATGGGTGGAAGGGGTGGGCGTGGGGGTTGATGTTTCCTTGTCATCCTCATTATCCTTCAATTCCAGGGTCTAACAGTTTTCCCCCTCACCAGAATTAACTAATTACTTTTCTACTACTTCTTATATGTTTAATCTATGTTCTAAGTTTCATTTATATGAGTCATTAAGTTTATATTTTATAGGCTTTCAAAGTCTCATATCTGAAATATTTTTGAGTTGCAAGAAGAGTTTTTGAAATCTTATAATTTTATTTCATCAGCAATTTTTAAGAAATGGTTTTTATTTTCAATTACTTATTATATGTTTAATCCATGTTTTAAATTTCATTTCAATAGATCTTATGGTTTATATTTTATAGGCTTTCAAAGTCACTTGAAACATTTTTGAGTTTCAGAAAGGTGGTTTTGAAACATTTTAAATTATTAATCAGATGAAAACACCAATGATTCCACATAGCCCAGTCAAAATGGATTGGAATCTTGCTATTGGGTACTTACACTATTTGTATCATTCTTACGTTAAGGGGTATTTCAGTGAACATGAGATTAGCAGTTTTTCTTGCAAAATGATGATTTTATATGTTCATGGTAATGTGCATATTCAAAGGAATGAGGTTTTACTTCCCCATAAAGTAAACAAATTGGTTGAAGTGTTTGACATTAATCCATGGAAGGCATAAGGCTATGTGGAACTTAAGGTGGATTATCTCCAGCCTGAAAATTTTGAAGGAACATGCACATCTAGTGGGGAACTGACACATTTCATCTAAAGGTTTGTCATAGCATTGCACATTTCTAGAATCTCTCTTCCTAATGGTATAATACCTCCCTTCTCATCTCACCTTACATGAAGAAGTAACGTCAGTGTCTATGGTGAGGCTCTGTCCCACAAGGTGGTGTGCGAATGGTACGTCCATATCGAGAGCGACGTGTTCCATGCTGGGATGGAGTATGATGACCTGGAGAGGGATGATCTTCGGGCACTGGAACATCAATCACGGGATCCTCTGTCATAGTATGCATGGAAGGAGGTGTCGGAGGGATGTCATCATGTGCACGAGATCCTTCTCCCACTACGTAAGTAGAAGGGGCTGTCATCATACCCTCGGGAAACCATATAGGCTGTGAAGGATCTGGTATGAAAGATGGCGACATGGGAGATGACCCCAAATAAATCCCTGGAAAATAAATATCTGGCGAATACTATGGATATCCGGTCAAAAAAGATGGATCCCATGATGCATCCTGCTGCACAAACCCAGACGGGTCAGGTTGGACTGATAGAGCACCGACCTGTGCCTCTGGAACAGGTGAGGGCTCACGTGCAGGAGGACGCGGTCTCCGTCGCCGTTGTCGTCGCTGGGGAACAGCACCAGCTGCTGCTGCAGGTTTCTGAGTAGGACCCTCATCTCCTGGGATAGGAGAATCATGTTCCTGAGCAGGAACATCATGTCTCTGGGGTCTAGGATGGATGATACTTTCATGAATAGATCGACAAATCTTCATCGTCTCCTCCAAAGCAGCATGGATCACAGATAAACTAGCAACCTCCTCCTCCTCTGGATCAGTCAGGCGATATAGTCGTCGTAGTCTGGTATGCTGTACAGAGATTCAAAATGAATTATAAAATAGAGTAATAAATATATTATATGAAATTTATTGACTTACCAGATCCTGAATCCCACTCCCGTGCTGAGTCAGATAAAATATAGACTTCATTCTATACCATGGCTCATACTCTACCTGATCTGATAGGTAGAATCGCATCGTACGTACACCTGTGATACGATTCTCTGCTCGATTTTCCCAGATGGTGACATATTGGGCATGTCATCGTCGCCAATCGACATGTTGTCTCCCCGTGAGCTTCAATCCATGAAGCACTGGTAACTGTCGTGGTGCAGGTGGAATCAGCTGAACACAGCAAAACTGACGCATAACTCTATCGGGCTGGTGCCACTCAATAATATGAAAGTGAATGAGTGGCACTACAGCCATAACCTCATGAAGTCCAGCAGTACATTATGTAGGTAAGTCCTGAACCAGACTCCAGTATGGCATCCAATGAATCTGTAATGACATGTGACATTTCATCAGAGAAATTTGTTAACAAAAAACAAAAAATGATGATATATACTTACGCTGTCAAGTAGTAAATTGTCCAACATGAGACGATATGCAGCCAAATTGTGGGTCGGAGCATCGATGAAACGATGTGCCTGACTCCACCTATCAAATACAACATTGAAAGTGATAAATAATCAGAAATTAAATATAATAAATCATAATACAATCAGAAACAAATAAATATGACGGATCATACCATCGTCCACGTGGAGCGTCCGGTAGCACATCTATAGGAAGCCTCTGACCAACAGTAATAGGGGCGAGGACAGGGATGTGCTCCCATGCCCAAAACTGTATAAGGACGACACATCCTCCGAGATCTGTGTGATCTGAGCGGCATGTCGTACATAATGCTCTATAAGTGTAGGCCAAACATGCAGATCCCCAATTGTATCTCCCGATCCGATCAAAGTCCTCCAGTAAACTAAGATACATCATGTGCACATGCACACCCGAGTGATCTGAACACAATGTACCTCCAATAAGTCATAAGATATATGCCCGATCATAACACATGATGGTATGCTCATCAGCATCAGCAGGTAAATGTGCAAACTACAAAGCAAGCCAAGGCATAGATATGGACCCACCATCTGTAGCAGTATGATCAGCCAAAATATCAACACCTAATAATCTCTATGCCAGCTCAGCCCAATCCCCACTGGTGGGTCCAATAACTGCATATCCTTGAATAGGAAGACCGAGTAGCACTGCCACATCCTCTAAGGTGATAGTCATCTCTCCCTCTGGCAAGTGGAATGTGTGAGTCTCTGGTCTTCATCTCTCGACCAAGGCAGTAAGAAGGGGATGATCAGTGTAAGTGAAATCCGAAACGGCAATGCCGTAGAAGCCAGCACGACATAAGTATGGTATAATAGCAGTTGGAGGCGCCATGTGTCGAAAATGGTGTGCTCGCTGCACCCTAATCTGTCGAATATCCTGACCCTCTATCACATCACGAGAAACATGCCTATGCTGCTCGGTGAGGAGTGGAATATCATCCATCTGGAAGCCAGAAAAGGAAATTAGTCTTCACTATAAAATATAAATATAATGTTAAATTTAATAGAATGTTATGATTGGTATAATGAACAATATGTGATGTTTTTTTTCAGAAAACGTTAAGGGAATGTCATCATATTTTGGAGAACATTTATCTATCGTGTCTTTATATATGTTTTTACCATGAAAATTATGTTTTTTAAGATATGGTGTCATACATTTATATATATAAACATTTTATCCTGGTTATGTATGATTTATGAAGATCCTTTATGATAAATGTTTTAATAATTTTTTGTCTTCGATGACAAATAACCTTTTTTTAATAATGTTTTTGTTCTCTAAGATTACGTTCAGATTAATGGATTTAAAAGTATTGAATATAGAGGTTTGTTATTGGAAGGAGAGAAGTTTCTTATTGGAAATGTGAAACAATTCTTAAAAAGTTCATCTCTGATATTAACAACATATAACTGACTACATGAAAAGATCATGTTGGATACAACACATCATTGTGGCTGAGTGTGTTAACTCGATCCAGCAATGTTAGGACATCGTTTCCGATTATGCCCTTCTTGATGACATAGACGACATCTCAACCTTTTCCCTTGTTCTTGAGGCCAATCCATCTCATTTCGTATCCTGTTGGTCTTCGGTCTTCCCCGTGGTCGTAATCTACTGATGTTAGGAATCAGTATGGGCTGGTCTTCAGGCATTGGGAAATATCGAAACTCCCCAACAAGCGTCCATGGAACAACATAACAGTTAGCAATGACCTCCAATCGGTATACTGGATCAACATAAGCTTCCCATGATACGTTCACAGACGCACATGCTGCGATGGCATGTGCGCATGGAAACCTTAATGCTTGAAACTTTCCACACTGACATTGTTTTGCTTCTAGAAGTACCACTAATTTTTCACTGTTGTTACCTGTAATGGGGTTACAATACTATTGAACTTCAAATGCCGAGTCTTCCCGATGGAATAGACACACTCGATAACTGGAAGCTTCTTCAATGTTCTTGTCAATATCTCATTGAAAGTTTTTTCCAAATCTTAGCCCCTGTTGAATCCCATCTGAGGCCAGTTTTTGTCTATCAACGAAGTACTTGACACAATGATAAAATGTCTCCTGAACTAGGGCAGTAATTGGTAGCTTGCGAAGCCCTTTGAAGACGCCATTTATACACTCCACAATGTTTGTGGTCATGTGTCCATACCTCTTCCCCCCGTCATAGGCCAGTGTCCATTTCTCTTTTGGAATCTTCATCATATAATCATACACTTCTTGGTTAGCCTTGCGGATTTCTTCGTAACGCGCCTCAAACCGTTGTTGATCTGGCTCATATGCTACATAAATATGATCACAGGTCATAGAAAATATATTTTTATTTACATTAAAATAGTAAACGTCAATGAAAACATTGCTTACCAAGCCTCGTGATTGCATTCTTCATAGCCTCATTATGGAAGGTTTTGCACACGTTACTAGCAATGTGTCTGATGCAGTATCGATGATGTGCATTTGGGGGTCTCCATGAATCAGGATCCGCATTGATTGCCTCATTGATTTCCCTATGTCGATCAGATATCAAACAAACACCTCAAATGCGTGTGAAATGGTTGATGATGCATGCCAAAAACCAGCTCCAAGATTCATAGTTTTCCTTCTCCACTATTGAAAATGCAAGCGGAAGTGGTGAACGGTTCCCATCTTGGGTTGTCGCAATCAACAATACACCCTTATACTTTCCAGATAGAAATGTTCCATCAATTTGTATGAACTGTTTACTGAAACGAAATGCAGAAATACATGGGAGGAATGCCCAGAATAACCGATGAAATTGAACACGAGATTTATCCAATCGATTATCTTCAAACACATGTTATTTCATATTTATATGGTAGAAAACTTGGTTGTTGTGGCTCAGCATGGATAATAATTGCGGCAACACCCGATACGAGTCATCCCAATCACCATAGACCTTCACAATTGCCTTCTGTTTCGCTATCCATGCCTTGTTATAAGAAATCTTATAACCGAAAGTTTGAAGTATCCTCTCTTGCACAAGGGCTATAGAAACATCTTGACAGGTCCTAATCATCTCAACGATAACAGTTGACACAAATTCGGCATCCAAAGCAGTGTGATCTTGTGTCAAGTTTTGCTGAACACAAGAATGAGCTGCCTCAATCTTTGAAATTCTCCATCCACCAAATGCAATGTCTGGAATCGCCCTCAACCGGAATCTACAGTCTTCATCAAATTTATCACACCGTATAACGTATTTTTTTCGACATGATGCCTCAACTACATATCTACAATGCCTCTCAATATGAAATCTTTTTAAGAAGCTCTTCAATGCATCCTTACTTGGAAAATCCCTTCCATTATATAATGTTTTGTCCAACTCACTAAACCTGTCCACTATAACTCCAGGAAACTCTGTTGCAGGTGTCAGAACATTTTTTTCAAATTCAGGTACACGTTCCATTGCTTCGGACCAAGATTCAAAGGGTGGTGGATGATTTAATGTTGTTCGAGAATGTTCTTGAACTACTCTACTTCGAGAAACTACTACCTTATCTTCTCCAGCTCCCTCCCCATATCCGCTCCCTCCCCATCATCATTGTCTTCTCCGTCTGTTCCATCATTATTAAATTCCTCATCTGAAGAATGATTTATATGTAAATCTGGCAGATCATCTAAGTTTTCCTCCTCCACAACAGGGCGAACATCCTCAATTTCTTGGGATGAAGATTCTTCAACAACTATTTGTGCATGTCTACGACTTCGAACATTTTGATGTTGTTGTACATTAGAAACTTCAACATATAACTCCATCATTGCACCATCAGACTGTTGGGAAAATAAAGTTCCCGCTTGGACCCAGTGCTCATCAGTAGCCAATGGACAAGCAAGATGTCATAACGTGGCAGGGAATTGCAAATGTCTATAACTAATAGACTTTATCTCTTGATGAGGACCTAGATTTAAGAAACCAAGAATTCTATCTTGAAGATCAGTTATGGTAACACAATCAGATGTGTTAACCATAGATGTTGGCTGTATACTATAAGAAGCACCTTGCTCGGTTTGAATAACCTTTCCATAGCAGTAAACACAAGCAAACATGTCTCTCTACATGAAAAATGTTTACTGATCACTGAATATGTCAATAATGTTTTGTTACGTGTTAAATAACATTTTTTATCTTCTTAAAGGTATTTTAGTATTTCATGAAGTAAATATCAATCATCTAAAACATATCCCCCAGGAGTGTCAAACCAGGAGTGCAGCAAGGCCTGTTGTCATGTACCAGGATACCCCGGGTCAGGCCCGAAACTCCTTGTCGGGGCTTTCACCCCTAGGTACAGCTGTGCCAGAGCCACATCCACTTGTAGTATCCAGACAGGGATTTAATTGCTTAGATAACGAAATAAACTTTCATGACACCAAAATTTTAAAACCTTCCTAAATTAAGCCACTAATGTTTTGTAGAACAATTTTTAACTTTCCTAAAGATATGTTCAATGATCTCTAAAAAATAAGATTCATTACAGTGCTGGTTAATCACTACTTAAGTTTCGGTCACTACTTAAGTGCTGGTTAATCACTACTTAAGTGCTGGTTAATCACTACTTAAGTGCTGGTTAATCAGTTAGGAGTTGGTCATTCACCACTTAATCATCCCTTAATCTTTACTTAATGACCCCTTAATCATCCGTTAATCGTTAGTTAATGACCCCTTAATCGTTAGTTAATGAACCCTTAATCATCCCCTAATCATCCCTAGTTAATCACCCCTTATTCACCCATTAATCATTAGTTAATCACCCCTTAAACATTCCTTAATTACCCCTTAATCATCCCCTAATCATTCCTTAATCGTTAGTTAATCACCCCTGAAACATTCCTTAATTACCCCTTAATCATCACGTAAACATTCCTTAATTACCCCTTAACCATCCCCTAATCATTCCTTAATCATTAGTTAATGACCCCTTAATCACCCCTTAATCGTTAGTTAATCACCCCTTAATCGTTACTTAATCACCCCTAAAACATTCCTTAATTACCCCTTAATCACCCCTTAATCACTCCTTAATCATTAGTTAATGACCCCTTAATCACCCCTTAATCACTCCTTAATTACCCCTTAATCACCCCCTTAATCGTTAGTTAATCACCCCTTAAACATTCCTTTATTACCCCTTAATCACCCCTTAAACATTCCTTAATTACCCCTTAATCATCACTTAATCATTCCTTAATTACCCCTTAATCATCCCCTTAACCCCTTAATCACTCCTTAATTACCCCTTCATTCCTTAATTACCCCTTAATTAGTTAATGACCCCTTAATCACCCCCTTAATCGTTAGTTAATCACCCCTTAAACATTCCTTAATTAATGACCCCTTAATCACCCCCTTAATCGTTAGTTAATCACCCCTTAAACATTCCTTAATTACCCCTTACCCATTCCCTAATCATTCCTTAATCATTAGTTAATGACAACTTAATCACCCCATAATCGTTAGTTAATCACCCTTTAATCGTTACTTAATCACCCCTAAAACATTCCTTAATTACCCCTTAATCACCCCTTAATCACTCCTTAATTACCCCTTAATCATCACTTAATCATTCCTTAATTACCCCGTAATGACCCCTTAATCATCAATTAATCATTCCTTAATTACCTTAATGACCCCTTAATCATCCCTTAATCATCACTTAATCACCCCTTAAACATTCCTTAATTAATCATCCATGGTAAATTACCCCTTTAATCATGACTTAATTATTCCTTAATCATCATTTAATTAGTCTATGATTATCTCTAAAATATTAATAAATTATTATTATCCCTAATTATCAATCATTAATAATATTATATTATACATACTTTAATCTAACATTAAATAATTTATCCCTCATCATCATTCATTAATAATATTAAATTACATATACCTTAATCTAACATTAAATATTAACTAATTAAAACATTAATAATATAACTATTTATTTCTTTTCTTTAAATAACTACTACTACATCCTTAAATATTTAAAATTAACTAATTACAATTAAATAAATAAATAACTTTAAAATAAAAAAATACCTCTAAATGAAGCTTGACACAAAAATCTTGTACTCCTTGCGTCTCCAGAAGCACCACGAAGGAAAAATCAACTTAGAGAGAGGAGCTCTCAAAATTTTAGAGAGAAGAGGGATTTGTGAGTAAGGAAGGATGGGTGGGGCGGCTTCCTTTTATAGGCATATTTTTGGCGAAGGCGGCAACTGGGAAGCCACCTTCAGCCATTTAAAACACAAAAGGCGGCTCTTCCAAAGCCGCCTTTCGCAGAAAAAACATCGAAAGGTGGGCAATGGTGTGCCGCCTTTCATTTCCCCAATGGCGCAAGGCGGTTTCTGGAGAACCGCCTTTGGCCCGGTGGAAACTGAACCGAAGGCGGCACATGGTGTGCCGCCTTTAGGATGTAAAAAAAAAATATTTTAAACCTGGTTGTATTTTTAAATTTTTTTTTTGAAAAAATGTAAAAAAAAACTCCAAGAAACGGTGCTATAATTCCAAAATGCAAAACAAAAAAATTAAATATAAATTAAATATAAAATATTAAGTTAAATTAATCTAAAAGATAAAACATAAAATAAATATTAATAAATGTAAAAAGTGATTTAATTAAGGAATTAAAATAATTTAAATCAAAACCCAAAAAGAAAAAAAATTATAAATTGACTTTAAATTCTCAATTGAATTTAGTCCTTTGAAGTTAACGATCCAAATTAGTTACTGAAATAAATTAAGTTAATAAAATTGGTTATGGTTAAATAAATTAATTCAATTTTGAATGATTAAAAGTTAAATTAATGTTTAAATTAAATAATTGAAGCAGATTGATTAACAAATTAACTAAAACTAGAAAAACGCCAAATAATATTAAGGAAGAACATTAACTTACAAAAATTAAATAGAAAAACTAAAGAACCTAAAATCTATGTTTGATAAACATGATTAGTAAAATATGACATAAATACAAAATTATTTATAAAAACTTATTAATTTATGAATTAAGTTGTGAAATTATAAAAGTGTGAATTTTTATCAAAAAATGTATAAATAATTAATTAAATGATTAACAACTAATTAAAAAGATGTGGCAAAATAGGTAAAATTATGGCCACATCAAATTCTCCCACACATAAACATTTATTGTCCTCAATCAATCTCATGCATTATTAACCTTGAAAAATAGAAATTTGTTTTTATTACTCAAATCAAACTGCAACAGGTTAAGCATTTTAAAAACAAAGGACAAGAGACTATCAATAGGCTTTTAAAACGATATCTTCAAATAATGCCTTTCCTAAATCAAATATACGAAGGTAATCAAAAAGTGCAATGAATCATCCACTTATGAAGATGTCATGCGTCATATATGAATCTGTCTAAGGACTCACTCCATTCAAATCCATGTTCTAAGTTCAAGAGTGATAAAAAGTTAAAAGTAAGTGGAATTATAAACATATCCGGAGGAACTTTGTACTTTGACCTTGGCACGCGCGTCGCAACGCGTGAAAATTTGCAATATTTATTTACCTACTAACTACTGTAGAAGTGGCGATCATGATCAAACCACAGAGAGAATGTGAGTAGACACTAGAAATGTCCTTTTGGAGGAATGTTCAGGTAGATGGGATTTAATTGCGTGATTAACAACTAAGTTCTAAAAACTAAATGACTATTTTAAAAATAACTATTTAAATTAACTAAAACTATCTAAGTGAACTAAGTTATGAAAGAAACTGGCAGAGATGGAAGTGTCAGAGTCATGACGTCCGTTCAAGTGCATGCAATGTCAATTATTTAATTCCCACATTTGAATATTTATTTATTCAATTATCACCGATTCAAAATTTAATCAAAATACTATCTGATCTCATTATCTGATATTAGATAGTATTCTAATGTTTACACAAATTATCCATCATTTCGTTCTCTGTCCTGACGAATAATTTGCGCATCATTATAGCACTGAATCACTTGGTGAAATACGACGACCCGTTTCTCACAAAGTCGAAGTATTTACCTGCGTCGGGTTCGCTCACATGAGATCACTTATTCAGTATCACTCACACAAGTTTGAAGAAGCGCACGCACAAAATATTAATTTTTCAATTAATATATTTATTTATTCAGAATTCGTTCGTGCGCTTGATCGAATTTTGGATAAATAAATTCTTTGATGAACTCCCGTTCGTGATTACTTATTAGGTATCACACAAACGAGCACTAAAGCATGTGTGCAGAGCCCAAATAACAATTAATTTCAACACAGATATAATTAATTAAATAAACATCCAATTAAAATTAATTTAAAAGACAATCAAACATGAGAATAAATTAAAGACATGCAATTACCATCACTTTCGTCACAACTCCGACACAAAAAGGATTAGTCTGCCATCATGACGACACGACACATAAAATAATAAATAGGAGATATCACCGTGCTCGTGTCTTTGTTGTGGTCACCGTGAGACGCCGTCAACGATCGCAAAATAATAATCATCGCTCTGCTCCGTGCATTCGGTGACGCCACACCCGAATCAAACCACCGCCCCGCTGAAAATATGCTTTGATCTGTGCTCGCTCTCGTCGCGCGACGTCAATCTCCGGAAGACAAATCTAACGTTGATGACGTGTCTGAACCTCCGCTGCGTCGATGATACTATATGTTGAAGTCAAGGGTGGATTTCCGCTACTTCGATTCGAGGAGTGCCCGCGGCTTCTTGGTGTACTCTGAAGTGGTAAGGGGGGGGGACGTGGGAGGCAGGCGGGACCTGGGGTGGAGAGGGCCGGCGGGTTAGGCAGGGGAGAGAGCGGCTGGTTGTGGGATTGGGGAGAGGCGGCGAGGTGAGCGGCTTGAGGTGAGGGCGCTGGGGACGAGCGGGTGAGGATGGGAGCAAGAAGAGGTTGGGGCAGCGGGGGCCGTGGGGAGATGAGGGATGGCGGGTAAAGGATGGGAGAAGGGAGAGGGGGATTCGGCGGGGCCAAGGGAGAGAGCGGGTCCGAGCCGGTGAGGGAAGGGAATGGGGGGTGCGGGTGAGAGTGGGGCTGAGCGAGGTGCTCCCCTTTTTTTTTGGGCGTGAGTCGCTGTGTATATGGGAGATGGGGTAGGGGGTAGGTGTGTGTGGAGATATGGGGGTTGGAAAAGTGATTGGAGAGAGAAGATGAGAGGGGGTAGAGGGGTGACGTGGGAGAGGGTGGAGGTTGAGGAAAAAGTGGGAGAAATGGTGAAAGGGAGGTGGGGTGGCGTGGAGGGATAAGGGGGAGATTGGAGAGATAAAGGGAAAAAAAGGAGGGGGTTGGTTAGATAGCGAAGAGAAAAAAAATGAAAAATAAAAACAAGTTAAATTCAAATTCACATTAAAAAATTAAATCTTATTATTAAAAAGTTAAATAATATTAATAATAATAAATAGTAATAAGAATTAAAATACATATACATATTCATACATACCTACATATATATATTTATTTATTTATGCACATGCAATTAAATATAACACTACTATTAACTATAATAATAAACTAATAAAAAAACTATTTTATTAACACAACAAAATAATGAAATAAATAAAATATAAATAGAGAAATAAAATATATACATACTGATAAGAATTAATAAAATAAACTAAACTAACATTAGCGAAACTAATAATAATAATAGTGTTAAATATAATATATAAAATTAATATAACTAATAATAATACTAAATTACTAATATAAGTATATAAATTAACTAAAAATTATCAAAATTTCTAAACCACTACAAAGCTACAAAAATAAACTAAAAATATAAAAAATGGTTAAACAAATTAATTAAAACTATGTTAGAAAATTATTAAATTACATGCAAAAATCCATGTACATCAAATCCCCCACACTTAAACTTTTGCACTCCTGGGCAAAACAATCAGAAAGAAAACACAAGTGGCTGCAGACAAATCAAAACATCAAATTTACAAGTTCAAAATTCTTCAATCTATTTTACCTATAAAATATCATGCTTCATTTAAAATTCATTTTCAAAAACAACTTGTCTTTCACTTGCATTTTTTCCAAAACAAGTACGTGCACTCATTTATCATGTGACCTACCTTGCCATTACACTCATTGCTCGAAAAATATATGATCAAAGTTTTACTCAATTCTCATACACATGCATGGTTACCATAGGCTTGCCATGAATTTAACATCTCCACTAGTGGAAATCAAAAGAATGCACCAATCTCAAGGACTTTACATGAGGTTCAAATGTTTCTGAAGCTGCGGGACGGTGGGTTTAAAAAAAAATTGACATCTTTTTGGTAAAAAGGAGGGTTGAATCTTGAAATAAATGCATGATAAGTCAATCCAAATGTCTCCCTCAAACTCTCGCTCCCCCACACTTAAAACACTGCTTGTCCCCAAGCATATGATAATCCAATGTTTCACTCTTTTTTTTCACTCGTTTTTTTAAGACACAACTTACTCAAATAATATGGTCAAGAAAAACTGGTGAGTATCAACTCAAAAACCCCATGAAATAAATGTCAGACAAAAATCCCAAAGAATGGTACACAAGTAGCGTATACGCGGTAATATCTCAATGAAGGTAGGTCATATAGAAAACTCTCTAGTTCTTGAAGTAATGGATCATCACTTTTATAGGTATCCCCAAAGTCGAGGGTTACCACGTAATGACCACCAATGTACTCAATGTTGGAACAAAAAAGATTCTATATTCCTATATCAAAATATATGTAATGAATGTGGCTACTGTGAAAAATAACTCATATGATCAGGATGTGATAATGTCAATCTATGTACATCAAATGCCTGACTGCCCCTTGAAGAACCCTCTCCATGAGTAAATCTCTCCCCCACACTTAGATTGAAAATTATCATGCAAAAATTCAAGAAATTGGTAGGGAAGGGTATCGGTTGTGGGCTTATCCTAAAAGGATCTTTCATGGCTTCTAAGGGCTCTATGATGGAGAAAATGTATAGGTGGCTCAGTGGGTCAACAGGGCTAAAATATCAAACAGATGCCTCGATCATTTTAGTGCAACTTTCATAATTCATATCGCTTTGATGGAAAAAACATGGAAAGTTCTAGAAGACATAACATGGTTGAGATTCCCTCAAGAAAAAGATAAATAAGAAATGATGTAAAAGGGGCCAGAGTCCTCACGGGTATGGAAATATAATGTTGGACAGCACAGATGAGAATGAGTGAAAATAAGTTTCTAAAAAATATGCAAGTTTTTGAAAAACATTTTCGAAGCATGAAATAATATCAGCAATCATCTAAGTCATGAGATCAAGGATCAAAGAATTCCAAACAAGAATCAGGTGCTCAAACTTCCTAGGGACACAAGTGGTATGTTCCCGGCTGTGTTGTGACAAAGATACAACAACTTTTATGTGGGTTCATCAATGACAGGAATGTTAGTGTGTGTGTTTTCATTTTTCAAAATTTTCTTGTTTTTTTGTGTTTTTTTGTTACTTTACATGGTGTTTTTGGAAGCATAAAATATGGAAAAAATAAAACACTTCCCTATGTAAGTGCAGATTGACACGGAGAGGCTGTTTGTATATTATGAAGCTCCAAAAATGGTATAATTGTAAAACCTACACATTGACAACACGTACTTGCATCATATCAAAGAAGTCACACCATAATCAAAATCATGTGGATGATAAAAATATTTATGATGAATTTAAATCCACTGCAGTTCCAGGAGAAAATAGATTGTGGTAAATGCATGCCCTTTTATTTTAAAATAAAACTAAATGAAATGAAATTAAATGTAGTGAAAAGAAAAAAAAACAAATGATGGGTTGCCTCCCATTGAGCGCTAAGTTTACTTTGTCTTCAGCCAGACATTATTGAAACTCCACCCGGATCGAACGGAAATGTAAACCATGCATCTGCTTCTTTTTCAGTAGGAGTGTGGAATCCATTCGTTGAAGATGAGTTTATCCTGCAAGCTGCACAAAAACTCAACGGAATCTTGTTAGAATAATGGATGTGTAGAATGAAATGAAAATATGCCAACTCACAAGGGAATGAATATACCTTGCTGAAGAAAGACTCATCGAATAATTGAATTTTGGGAAAAGGCCGTCAGTGGAAAGATTAAGAGGATTACCTCTTTGAAAGCTCACAGGTGAAAAAATGCCATTACCAGGCTCCTTCAGTAGTCAGCTTATATCCATCACATCCTTGAATGCAGTATCCGGGTTGATGATGTATCCCAATTCATTTCACACCCAACCACTAGCACAGGAAAATCCACTGCTTTCCAACTCAAGTCATGCTCGATGGTTTCATTGATTGTGCCAAGGTCAAAGATATTGTTAGCATATATGGATATTTCAAGTGAAGTGTTTTTAACCTCGACACATGAAGCAAGTGGTGTGAGATCAATTGGAGCAGACGACTCCATTGTGTCAAGAATGACATCTTTTTCTAAATTTTCTTCTATACCGACCTCATCATATTTCTTTGTTGGTACATGTTTCACCACAAACTCAGGATCCTTCAAGCAATCTCATTCTTCCATTGTTTCTAGAAAATTATGAGTGTTCTCTACCACCAATGTTGATTGATTCTCCGACTCCAGAAATGTTTCAGAAATCTCCATTTTAGAAAAAGTTTCGGACTCACAAATATTTTCAGAAAGAGGTGATTCGATGTCATTTGAAGTGATGTCCTCCTGAGTGTGGCAATCCATTGTCTCTTGGTTCAATTCTGAATCTATCATGGTAAAGAATGGTCCTAGTTTAATTTCATCATCATCCTCAAAAGGTTCAATTTGATAGACATTAAATGTGTTCTTTTTCACTTGGGGATGGGTGGGTTGTGAACTCACAGAAGGAGGATATGAAATCACATTTTACGAGGGAAAAGTATGTTCAACAGGGTGGAAGATTAAGCTCTCATATTCTTGAAATGTGATTAGATTTAAATAATTATTTTGTGATGGAGGGGAGTCATCAATTCTATGAAAAGAAGGCAGATCAATCTCATTATCTGACTCAGGACATGGATGTTGTTCAAACGGAACCTCTATTGCAATCTCCTCAAAAGAATTGTTTTGAATTAGATCATCAAGTGGTAATGAAGCATCTAGTTCAAAAATATGATTCATTTGATTTAATAAATTTTTCAATTGATTTTCTAGATCTTTTTTTGAGGAAATCAACTTTGCATTGCGTTCATCTTGAAGTTCAAACCTCTGATTGGTCTCAGTGATAGCACAATGCAACATGTGCTCAATTATTGAATCATTTGTTTGAAATGAATTATCAAGTTCTAAATTTTCAGGAATGCATTGACTTTGAAAATGATCAACATAAGTATAAGGACTTGCTTCATAGCATGGAGAAATATTCTCATATGGATCATATCATGGACTTGAATGAATATCATTGAAATAAACGGGATTACCTGGATAACTCATGTGCGGTGAATCATTATACGTCATACCTTGAGTTGGGGCTGCATAGGGCAGGTACTGGTTGTAATTGTGTGGTGCGGCCCACGTCATTTTGAACTTCTGAGTGTCTTGAAAATCCCTGCAATGAAAAATTCCAAGAGTAGTGAACTGTTTTTTTTGGTTTAGTTTTTTTTTTGACCTAAATAACTCTTTTAAAGGAACTCCTAATGCTGCTATTCTCCCCGAAAATGATGCCAGAAATTTGTTACGCGCGTCGCAACGTGTGAAGATTTTCAATATTTATTTACTTACTAACTACTGTAGAAGTGGCGAGCAGGATCGAACCACAGAGAGAATGTGAGTAGACACTAGAAATGTCCTTTGGAGGAATGTTCAGGCAGATGGTCTTTAATCGCGTGATTAACAACTAAGTTCTAAAAACTAAATGAATATTTTAAAAATAACTATTTAAATTAACTAAAACTATCTAAGTGAACTAAGTTATGAAATAAACTAGAAGAGATGGAAGTTTCATAGTCATGACGTCCATTCAAGTGCATGCAATGTCAATTATTTAATTCCCACATTTGAATATTTATTTATTAAATTATCACTGATTCAAAATTTAATCAAAATACTATCTGGTCTCGTTTTCTGATGTTAGACAGTATTCTAATGTTTACACAAATTATCCGTCATTTTGTTCTCTGTCCTGACGAATAATTTGCGCGTCATTATAGCACTGAATCACTTGGTGAAATACGAAGACCCGTTTCTCACAAAGTCAAAGTATCTACCTGCGTCGGGTTCGCTCACATGAGATCAATTATTCAGTATCACTCACACAAGTTTGAAGAAGCGCACACACAAAATATCAAATTTTCAATTAATATATTTATTTATTCAGAATTCGTTCGCGCGCTTGATCGAATTATGGATAAATAAATTCTTTAATGAACTCCCATTCGTGATTACTTATTAGGTATCACACAAACGAGCACCAAAGCATGTGTGCAGAGCCCAAATAACAATTAATTTCAATGCAGATATAATTAATTAAATTAACATCCAATTAAAATTAATTTAAAAGGCAATCAAACATGAGGATAAATTAAAGACATGCAATTACCATCACTTTCGTCACAACTCCGACACAAAAAGGATTAGCCTGCCATCATGACGAAACGACACATAAAATAATAAATAGAAGATATCACTGTGCTCGTGTCGTTGTTGTGGTCACCACGAGACGCCGTCAAAGATCGCAAAATAATAATCATCGCTCCGCTCCATGCATTCGATGACGCCACACCCGAATCAAACCACCGCGCCGCTGAAAATATGCTTTGATCTGTGCTCGCTCTCATCGTGCGACGTCAGTCTCCGGAAGACAAATCGAACGTTGATGACGTGTCCGAACCTCCGATGCGTCGGTGATACTATATGTTGAAGTCAAGGGTGGATTTCCGCTACTTCAGATCGAGGAGAGTCCGCAGCTGCTTGGTGTACTCTAAAGTGGTAAGGGGGGGACGTGGGAGGCAGGCGAGACCTGGGGTAGAGAGGGTCGGCGGGTTAGGGGAGAGAGCGGTTGGTTGTGGGATTGGGGAGAGGCGGCGAGGTGAGTGGCGTGAGGTGAGGGCGCTGGGACGAGCGGGTGAAGATGGGAGCAAGAAGAGGTTGGGGCAGCGGGGGTCGTGGGGAGATGAGGGACGACGGGTAAAGGATGGGAGAAGGGAGAGGGGGATTCGGCGAGGGCCATGGGAGAGAGCGGGTTCGAGCTGGTGAGGGAAGGGAATGGGGGGTGCGGGTGAGAGTGGGGCTGAGCGAGGTGCTCCCCTTTTTTTTTGGGCGTGAGTCGCTGGGTATATGGGAGATGGGGCAGCGGGTAGGTTTGTGTGGCGACTGGACCCCCCTTGGCCGAGCCCTGGTTGCGCCGCCACAACCTCTCCCTACGGTATTCCTTTTCTCCTCTTTGCTAGGGTTTTGACCCTTATTCTTTGGGGTTTTCTTTCCCAACAGCTAAGGTGTCATATTAGGTTCTTAATTTGGGGTATTCTTGTTCAATCTTGTGGACTAGGGTTTGAATTCAGTTTTCTTGTTGTGAGATTGGTGGACGATCGAAGAATTCACATCAATTTTGGGAAAAATCAACACTGAGGTAGGTGGTTCCATGCCTTGACATCTTTTAGATAATTTAAATTGGTTGTTTAGTTAATTTAGTATGTTCTATAATTTAATTGCATGGTGCGAACTGTGTTTAGAATGATTGGCATGCTCGTTCGATGAAATTGAATTTCCGATATAGCATAGTCTTGTCGTCTACATGTGTGTTGTCGTATAAATGATTGGTTGTGATTTATAGGTTGTGCGAAATGAGTTTTAAAAATTATTTGACATGCATGCGTGATGAAAAGCGCACTTTCTTTAGAAATGGTCATGTTTTTCGTTTCGAATTTATTGTGGTAAATTCCAAAAGTGTTTAATCAATTTTTTATATGGTGCAAATGATGTTTTAGAAAAGTTGAGTGAGAAATTTATTTTAAAATGGTCTTTGCATGTAAAAATTTGTGTGTTTTGAAGTGAGGTCTTATGGTATACGTGTGATATGTTTTATAAACTGATCAATTGTTTGTTTGAGTGGTGTTTGGGATGCCAAACATGGTTGGAAAGGGTTTTTGGGTCGTTTGGTCGGTGCGAAATGCATTTTCAGGGTCTTTGAGTTGTGTGTGTAATTAAATGGAGATTTTCAATGGAAAATGAATCACTTTGGGTGTGTTTTCCGTGTTGCATACTTTTGAAATTAAATTGCAAATTGTTTGAACAATGGAAAACATGTTTTGATAGGTATATGCTATACTTTTGGTTTTAAAGTGACATTCTTATATGAAATCGAGTGCGTCTCTCTTGTGTAAACTTTTGTTTTCTAATTTTAAATGTTTCATAAATTGTTTAACGGAGCATTTTTCATGTGAGAACCCTTGTTGTGCTATTTAGAAATCTTCTTTAATTTGTTAAAAGGATTTATCAAGTAATGAAAGTGATGCGAATTATGGTGTGAAATGGTTTTTGGTGTGCGGTTGGTCTAAAAAGTGGATTTTGGGTATGCCTTCGAGCGTAAAGCCTTGCGGTGTTCTTTTAGAAACTATTTTGGAATTTCTTTTAGTGAACTGTTAAACTGCATAAGAGATGCGAGGCATGTTTGTGAACTGATTTTGTGTGCGTGTGTTTTTAAAATGGGTTTGGGTATGCAAGCAGTGGCTTTTGTGTGTGTAATGTCTTGTTTGAGCTTGTGATATGTGAAAATGGTATATTGTGTGAATGTGGAACTTGATTGAGCACAAGGGAAAACCCCGGGTACCTAGGTGGGCGGATTAGGGCTAGTACGCTAGATGACACGTGAGTGGTTCGTCCCGGTTTCATTTGGCAGGATTGACGTTACAACACTAACTAAACTTTTGTGATGATTGGAGACCACTAGGTTATGGATGTGTTTTCCTACCAGTGGATTGTGAACGAGAGCGTTGATTATTGTGGTTTATATGCCACGCTTACACTGAGGTACGATGTCTCTAGTGCACCACGCATACTAGCTGCCTTAGGGGATTTACCCACAGTGCTCTACTATTCATGACGTGGTGCCTTCCGTCGGCATACGGAGGACCACTTGAGTATGTGTATGTTCTTTATAAAATTTCCCTTCCATTTTAAAGTAGTATTGTGAAATGGTTTTTCTTTCAGTACTCTTTTCTTTTCACTTTCATTTTTTAAATGTTTTCCTTAAAAGCGTTTTAAAAGTATGGTTTTAAATAAGCATGTTAAATTATCTTTTTGATGTTGCGGCATGTAACCTTTTTGTTGGATGGTATCATACTGGGCATTTGGATCACACTCTACATACACCTTTGAGGGTATGTAGACCTTGTCCTTTGTGTAATTCGGGTTGAGGCATCATGCTTAGTGATGGTGGTTCTGGATGCTGTTGGTCTTCATGTGCAGGTTGGTGTTGGTAGCCTGGGGATGCGGCTTCTCGTGTCTCTTGGAGGCTGGTATTAGAGTTTAGGTCTCTATCCTTGTTGTTTTTCACTTTGGGTTTTTAGTTTAATTGTAGACTTAAACCTGTTTATAGTTTAAAGGCATGTTTGGTTGTCTGTTTTCAGTTTCAGTTTATTTGTCTTTTTAGTTGTTTTTTTTCTGTCTCTTGTTTTGGGTAAATCATTCCCACGTATTATTTCGATACCCAGGCACTTGTGCCAGCCTGTGGGGATCGGGAACGCCCTTCGATCCATGTCACGGATCAGGTCGGACGCTGGGTCGGATGACGACCCGGCCTGGTTCGTGAAAAAATGGTATCAGAGTAGGGTTTATCCTCTTGGGTTGCGTTCTTTCGGGATAAAGTTAGGGTAGACCAAAATTAAGGGTGCCAGAACTTGACGTTTTGGCTATGAGGAAGGTGTCTGGCCAGCACACCTCGTTGCGAGACTCGAGTTACCAGAGTAAGTTGAGGTTTGTCTGATTCGTTAGTCCTCGTGATTAATATTGTTTAGGGGAAATGAAGAGGGAGTAGGGTCAGTGGTCTCGGTGAGCTCGCAGGGTCTAGCAAGCCATGTGGAGCTGGGGATGCTGTCCTAGAATACTCTCTGTGGAGGTGGCGTGATTGGTGTATGCCCTCCAACCATATGTCTCAGTCCCCCATCGACACTAGTCTCCTCTAGCATTGTTCCTCGCCCCTTTGTTTTGAATTCATGGGAATCTGGTTTTTAAGTAAAAACGATTTAGCTTTGGAAAATGTTTTGAAATGAAGCGCTTTAAAAAGAAATTGATGTGTAAGGTTTGAAAAGTGTGGGTAAAATGTTTTGGTTTGGGGGAAAAAATGGGAAGGGCCTGGTTTTGATCCCTGGTGTTCTTATGGGAAACCAATGCATGAGCGTATATAGAAGGGGAAATGGTGAATGACACGAGCTGATGAGTGTCTGGATGGACATGAGGTTGGTTCTGGTGTGGCACGGGAACATGCATGTGTGATGCCCACGGGACACCATTGGTGTTTGTGCAACCCACTAGTTTTTCTTATTTTCAAAAAGTTTTATTAAATGAAAACTTGGTGTTTCAGTAACCGGTGAATGCGTGGTCAGTCCTTGTCTTTTGGAAATGTTGGATGTGAGGCGTTTCGAGTCGAGAATCCTTTTTGAATGATTTGTGTCTTGAGTTTGAATTTTTATTTGTAAGTTGGTATGAAAGCGTAGTGTTAGTGAATTCTTTTGAAAGGTGCTTCAGGAAGCCCTTGCAGTGATTCCCCCTGCACGTTTAGTGTTCGCTTAAGATATGTCTTGGCCATTGGACCAGTTTGACTGGGTCCATGGTTTTATTTCTTGACTAGTGCACGCCCCCCATAAAACGTTAAGATGTGGTTGAAGTGTGGCCACGGGAAATTCGTCATTGGGCGGCCCTCCAGTCGATCGAAGGACTCTCTTCTTGAATTCTAGGATTGAACCCACCCTCTTTATAATCAAGAAGATACTCTCGCATCAGGAGGGTGATGTGAGGGGGGGGGGGGGGGGTTGAATAAAACTTGGGTTTCCCTTAATCATTTGATAGTCAAGGGTGAAGTTGACCTCGTTAAGTTGAAAGTCCTGTTTAGAAATGGTGAAGGAGATTCCAGTGGGGAAAAGTGGAAGCAACCTGAAGATGTCGGTGTGGGCTGTTATTTTAAATGAACTTTGGTCCTTCGTTGGTTTTGTTTAAGAAAGGGGCTGTGTTAGGCCACTAGTGTGGCAGACCCAGCCACATGTGGATGCTACGGTCGATTGAAGGAATCATGTGTTGTTTAAGACTCAGTTTGAAGTCCTTTGTATAATGTTTCTCTCAACAGCAATGGTCATGTTCAGTGACGATTCGCGGTGTTGTGTTCTCATTCAGTGTGACACAGAGTGATGCACATGCACCATTTCAGCTCTTGTGTTGGTAAATGTTCAGTGTGATATCAGTTGGATGTCGTGATGTGTTGTGTTTGCGGGTGTTGTTTTAACATCCTAATTTCGGAAGCCACGCAGAGGCGCCTCGTACCTGGTTGGTCACATGGCCTCAAGCTCATTTCCCCGAATGTCAGAGGATGCTGACTAGCATCGAGGGCCTTGGGTGTGATAGTGAGGAAACTATTCCCTCATTGGTAGAGTAACACAGTAGAAGAAAAGAAAAAGCAATAGCGAAAGCAGTAATAATCCATACAAAAGTAAGCAACAGAAGACTTGAAGAAATAAACAGCTGGAGTGTATATATATAAAAATGATGCATGGTACATATGTCTAAGAAAACAGCCAAACACATCACAATACTGGAATACAGGACAATACTAAGCCAAAGTACAAAAGAAAACAGATAAACATCTCCTCAGCATTGCAAGCCTCTGCTTGGTCCCATGCTCTTCAGCTCTGCAACATATCAAGTGCCTAAAGTAGAAGGGCTCTTTCCCTTATAGCCCAAAATTCATTCAAAAGACTCTCTGAGGAAACTCACACAGTCAATTCACCTTATAGTCCAAAAGTAATTAGAGACTCTGTGGAAGCTCAAACAGTCAATTCCCCTTACAACCCAAAAGTAATTAGAGAATCTATGAGGAAACTCACACAGTCAATTCCCCTTATAGTCTACTACACCAGGTTCTCACGGCCCTGTGTAAGTCAAATGAGTATAGCAATGCAATATGGCCAAAGTAAACCTACGGAATTACTTGGCTAACAGTCTACAGCTTAACAAGCATGTCAGATTTCAATCACACCATCCTACAACTGGGCATGGGAAAGTATGGCAGCCTAACAGGCTAAGAAGAGCACAAGGGTCAAAGCGAAAACATGTATGGGAAACACCTTTAAATCATAACAATCAACCCTATTCACATACAAATAACCTATACTCGCACACACCAGCAAAGCAGGCAAATAACAGGGTTAAAACGGTAAGCACACAATACCTCGATTAAGGGTATTGGAAAAATTGCACATATAACTCAAAGTCTTTCAACGGAAAGGCACAAACCACCTACCTCAAAGGTTTTGACGAAAACCCCAACAAACAAAGAAGGAACAAGAAAACCGGGTTGATTTTCCAAGAACCCATCTTCGATCTCTTCTCCTAACAAGACCAAGACCAAAACTCCTCAAACTTGTCATCCATACACTTAGATCTACCCATAATGGGCATAGATATAAGAAACCGAGAGAAGAGAATAATTAGATCTAAGTAGATCTAAGAAACCGAATAAGAACAAAGAAGAACGTCTACATACCTCAAGAATCCGGCTTCGATTCGACCAGAGAAGCCTTTGGATCGCCTCCGAAACGATGGGAGAACCTTATTTGACCTTAGGAGAAGCAAAATCCCGAGTTATAGCCACTTAGGAGAAAAAATGAGCCACTTAGAGGAAAAAACGTTTGATATCCACCTTTTTAGGATCTCATTTAAGTGCCCGCACGGTTTGCTCGCACGGTTAGACAAATCGTGCGCTAACCGTGCATTAGCCACTACCTCGGCAGACCCTCCACGCATGGTTTGGACACACGGTTAGACAAACTGTGTGCTAACTGTGCGTTATCCACTGTCTCGGCAAACCCTCCACACACGATTTGACCGCACGGTTAGACAAACTGTGCGACACCCGTGCAACTTCCCTTTTGCCTCAAAACTTCATTCAAAGTTCTCACGACTCTCCCATTCATCACCCTTAACTTTATAACCAAGTAAAACATAAAACAAGGGTCACATATATGAAAAGAAGGTCCGTGTTCTTACAAACTTCCCCCTTAAAGAAATTTGTCCCCGAATTTCCCTAGCAAGTCGGCAGAGAAGAAGAAACCCCGAGCAGCTCCGACCACTGCAAACGTACATCTGCCTCCATCTCCCAAGTCTCATCCTGTACTCACCCGTGCTGCCATAGCATCCGTACCAGAGGAACATACCATCCACAGAGAACCTTCATACTTCGATTAACGATCCGGATAGGATGCTCCTCGAACGAGACATCCACCTCTAACTCAACCTCATCGGGTTGAAAGACATGAGATGAGTCTGAGAAGTAACGTCGAAGCTGAGAAATGTGGAAAATATTGTGCATAGCCCAATACCTCTGAGGTAACTGCAACCAATAGACAACCGACCCAACTCTCTCCAACACCTCAAACGACCCGACGTACCTCGGCGAAAGCTTATCCCGTCTCTTGATCCTTCTGTGCCCCAACCTCGGTGTGACATGTAGAAAATCCTAACCCCCGACCTCGAACTCCAAAGGTTATCTCCGCTGATCAGCATAAGACTTCTGTCATGACTGTGCAGTAGCCATCCTCTTCCGAATCAACTCTATCTGTTCTGTGGTCTCCTGAACAAGACGAGGTCCCAGTATAACTGCCTCTCCTGCCTCCAGCCAACACAACTGTGATCGGCATGACATACCATACAAAGCCTCATAAGGTGCCATCTGGATATTTGCTTGGAAACTATTGTTGTAGGAAAATTTCACAAGTATATGCTTCTCCCAAGAACCTCTAAAATCCAGAATGCATGCTCGGAGCATGTCCTCAAGCACCTGAATCATACACTCATACTGACCATCTATTTGGGGATGATAAGATGTACTCAAAAGTACCTGTGTACCCAAAGCCTTCTGAAGCCCCTGCCTGACCCGAGAAGTAAAACGTGCATCACTGTCTAAAACAATGGAGTTTGGAACTCCATGCAAATGTAAAATCTCATGGATATACAACCATCCCAGCTCATCAACACTGAAGGTCTCTTTGATCGGTAAGAAGTGAGCGACCTTCGTAAGTCTGTCAATGACGACCCATACTGCATCATTCGCTTGAGGCAACCTCAGCAAACCGGTCACGATGTCCATCGCGATATCATTGCATTTCCACTCGGGAATGGGTAACTGCTGCAAAAGCCCTGCTGGTCACTGATGCTCCGCCTTCACCTGCTGAAAGGTGAAATACTTCATGAAAAAACCAGCAACATCTCTCTTCATACCTGACCACCAATACTGACGGTGTAGATCACGATACATCTTGGTGACACCAGGATGAACTGCCCAAACTGAGGAGTGAAAGTCCCGCATCAGCTCCTCGCATATGTTTGCTAGCACCCATACGCGCCCCTAGAAATGCAAGATCTCATCCTCGCCTATGGTCCATCCAAGAATAGGGTCCTCTCCTGACACACTCTCCCTTAGGACTAGGCCTTCAGAATCTAATAGCTACCTCATTCGTACTCGATCAAGAAGGGTAGAGGTAACAACTACAGAAGAAAGAAACGTCTGCCCCTGTCTGTCGTGAACCTCCAAATGCATCTCAGAGAATAGATTCATAAGCTTCCACTCACTTCTGGCCTCCTGAACTACCTGCATCTGAGTCCTTCTGCTCAGTGCATCAGCCACTGCATTGCCCTTACCAGACGTATAAGCAAGATCAAAGTCAAAGGACTGAAGATACTCAACCCACCTTCCCTTTCTCAAATTCAGATCACGCTGAGTGAAGATGTACTTGAGACTTTTTTGGTCGGTGAAAACCAAAAAATGCTATCCCAGAAGATAATGTCTCCAACAGCATAGGGCATGAACAACTTCTACCAAATCAAGATCGTGCATTGGGTAATTCCTATCATGTGGCCTCAACTGCCGAGACCCGTACGCAACGACTCCATCCCCCTGCATAAGCACAAATCCCAGCCTGATACCTAAAGCATCACAGTAAACAGTATAGATCTTGCCCAGCTCTAGCAAAACTAGTATCGGTGCTGACGTCAACCTCCCCTTCAGCTCCTGAAAGGCTGACTCACAAGAATCTGACCACAAGAACTTTGCAACCTTCTTAGTCAGACCCGTCAGAGGCGCTGCTAAGCATGAAAAGTCTTGTATGAAACGTCTGTAGTATCCATCCATCCCTAGAAAACTCCGCACCTCAAAGACATTCTTTGGCTACTCCCAGGCAACTACTGCTCTCACTTTCTTTGGGTCTATTGACACTCCTGTCTCTGAGATAACATGACCCAAGAAGTGAATCTGATCCATCCAAAAGTGGCATTTTGAGAGCTTTTCATATAACTGATGCTCTCTCAGTGTACTCAGAACGATCTCAAGGTGTGTGGAATGGTCGTGTCGAGTGTGAGAGTACACTAAGATATTATCCACGAAGACAACCACAAAAGAATCCAAGTATGGATGGAACACTCGGTTCATCAGTGCCATGAAAACTACAGGCGCGTTCGTGAGACCGAAGGAAATAACTACGTACTCCTATAGACCATACATGCTCTGGAAAGCTATAAGAGGTATATCAGATGGTCTAATGCGCAACTGATGGTAACCGGATCTCAAATCAATCTTCGAGAACACGCAGGCTCCTAGAAGCTGATCAAAGAGATCATCAATCCTTGGTAATGGATATCGGTTCTTGACTGTCAACTGGTTCAACTTCCGATAATCCTCACAAAGCCTGAGGGTACCGTCCGCCTTCTTCACAAAAAGGACAGGCGAACCCCAAGGAGAAGTATTGGGTCAGATGAAACCCTTTTCCTGAAACTCCTCCAACTACTTCTTGAGCTCCTGCAACTCTGGTGTAGCCATCCTATAAGGAGGAATGGACACCAGTACCACTCCTGGCACAAGCTCAATCGAAAATTCTACCTCGCGCTCCGGAGCCAAACCTGAAAAGTCCCCGGGAAAGACATCCCTGAAACGATCCTCCACTGGAGGAAATTCCATCTGCGAAGTCCCCTGATCATCCAGATACAGACTAGAAATCTGGGCCGTAACTCCTCCTAACCCATGATGCTCTGGTCCCGCTCTGCTCGCCTGGAAATCCCATTCGCCCTTATGAAGAAACGATATTCCCTTTGGTGATATGAAACTCACCATACAGTGATAACAATCGACAACTTCCTGGAAAGGAACTAACCGGTCCATTCCGAGAATGACATCATATCCTGTCATCTCTAGGACATAGATGTCCCATAAAAAGTGACACCCACCAACCTCTAGACGGCACTCCCTGCACTGACATACACTAAATGTTCTCGTCCCCAATGGAGTGTATAGCGTAAATATATCAGAAGAAGAAAAGATACATAGCCCAAGGCTCTCCACAACAGCAACAAAGATAAAGCTATGGGAAGCCCCTGTGTCGAAAAGAGCAGAAGATAAAACTGAGGCAACTATGATCATACCTCGAACTGTAGAGGGTCCAGGATCCTGCTCCTGCTGGGTCTGCTCCACTGCAAAAGTCTGGCCTGTATCGTGACCCTGTGACCCTGCCTGACCGCTCTGAGCTGATCCACCCTGTTGTCGCTGATAGCCTGGCGACAGACCCCCACGACCACGACCTCCACCTCGGCCTGAACGACCAGAAGAACTCCAGTTCCCAGACTGGTGAGAAACTGGCGGTGCTGCTCCTGAACACGGGGTCATAGAAGAACCTCTGTCACCAGCTGTTGGTGACAAGATCTGACAGAAACGCTGAAGATGACCCATCTTGCCACAAGATCGACACTCCACTGGATCTCTCAGGCAATGTGGCCTCGTATTCCCGTTCATCCCGCACTGGTATCATACCACCTGGCTACCAGAAGATGCATTCTGCCTACTCTGATCTCCTCGTGCAATCTCCCTACGACACTTCCTGCTATCAGCTGGCGAAGCACTCACTCTGGATGCTGAACCGCCCTGGCCCACTGCTCCAGAATCCCTAAGATTGAGCTATGTGATCAGCTCCTGGTTGACTATATAAGAGATAGAAGTCAACCTAAAGATATTCACCTGCGATCAGATGTCGGGCCTTAGACCATCCTCAAAATTCCTTGCAAGGAACAACTCATCACCTCCTGGAATAGACGTGAAACGCTGAAGCTCTGTGAAGTGAGATGAATACTCCATTACAGAAAGAGTACCCTGTTCCAGACTCATAAACTCCCAGGCTCGATTGGACCTCAAGGTCTCTGGATAGAAGTAATCATAGAAGATGCGCTGAAAATCATCCCAGGCCATATTCTGCTGGCTCCCCGCCTGTGAGATCACATCCCACCACCTCTTGGAGGAGTCTCAAAGCATGTAGGTAGCGAGCTTGACCCTCCTCTCTGGAGGCATCTCCAGATGCTCGAAGATCGTCAGCGTGGCTTCTAGCCATGACTCTGCAGCCCGTGGTCCTCCTTCCCCTGAAAAGGTGGGAGGATGATGATGCTGGAAAACTCGCGTCAATTCTGTCATCGACGGGGAAAGATGCGGCTCTCCCTAGAAGGTCTGCATCATCCTCATAAAACCCTCCCTAAACTGTGCATCAGAGCCTATAACTGGTATAACTGCTGGTGCCAAGGCTGACACAACATGAGGATCTGCAGGAAGTTCCTGATCAGCCATATCCGACGTCTGATCACTGCCCTGTAACTGGAGGACAACCGGAGGACGTCTCAGTGGCATGAATCTACAAGGTCAAACACACACCTTAGATTCAAGATTATCAAGGACTGAAAACTTGAAGTGCAAGAAGGGGAACAAGAGAAAGAAAACATTCAAGTTTTACAAAGCAAGACTACACGGCGTGTATAAACCCTACACGGCGTGTTCCCTTAAGTCTTTCACATGGGCGTGTACTTCTACCAACCTAGGTCGTGTAACACCCCAAACACACGGCGTGTTGTCCTAACACACGACCTGTACTTGAATCCTCTTCCCCTGCTCGATTCCTTCTACACGGTTAAGCCACATGGCTCTCCTAAGACAAGACTACACAGCGTGTACTAGACAAGCTTCACCGACCCGTGTTGTTAGGGACACGACCAGATACACGACTCACACCACACGGCGTGTATTCTGGGTTTTTCTAGACAATAAGCCTTAAAAACTACTTCGGAATCCATAAAAACACTGAAATGAACATTGAAAGTGCCAAATTCCAATCCGTGAGAGCCCATACTTCTCGTGAATTAAAGATTGACATCTTATACATGTTATAACAAGGAAAACAAGGCAATGATCCACCAAATTCCGGTCCATGAGGGACCATAACACCTCAAGAACCAAAGTTTGGCATTCATTCCAAACAAAACCTTACACAAACGATACCCTATCAAACAACATGTATTATATCAAGGAAACTACCACAACAACATGCATATTCTACACAACATCTATCACAACAACATGCAATTGCTAATGCACCCTAAATGGCATGGAAAGAATGCATGACATGTGATTTCTAGAAAGTGCCTATATGATGCATGAGATGACATACCCTCATCTCATCGAGTTGTGACAGAAATAGAACCTCAATTGCATCAACAGTAATATCACAAAGCATGTGAGTCACCCAACGGTGAAAATCAAATCAACTGTAAAATTGAAAAATCAGAAAATTGCATTAACGAGGTAAATTGGCTTTTCCCTGTACACGGGTTAGCTAATCCCGGGAACAAATTATTACCAAGTACCTATTTCGTCCTATCCCTAACTATAATCTCCAAACAGTAAGTCAAGAGAAAAAAATTCCTCTGATACCACTTTGTAACGTCCCGATTCTGGAAGCCACCTAGAGGCGCCCCGTACCTGGTTGGTCACATGGCCTCAAGCGCATTTCCCCGAACGCCAGAGGATGCCGACTAGAGTCGAAGGCCTTGGGTGTGATAATGGGGAAACTATGCCCTCATTGGCAGAGTAACACAACCAAATAAAAACAAAAGCAATAGCGAAATCAGTAATAATCCATACAAAAGTAAGCAGCGGAAGACTAGAAAAAATAAACAGCTGGAGTGTATATATATAAAAATTATGCATGGTACATATGTCTAGGAAAACAGCCAAACACATCACAATGCTGGAACATAGGATCCAAAGTATAAAAGAAAATAGATAAGCATCTCCTCAGCATCGCAAGCCTCAGCTTGGTCCCATGCTCTCCAGCTCCACAACATATCAAGTGCCTGAAGTAGAAGGGCATTTGCCCTTATCTATACCTGCAGCAATATAATCTGTTTGGGCGCAAATGCATAGCCCAAACAGGGTGTGAGACTAAATCCCAGTAGGAAATCACCACAAGATCTGTGCCTAACAGTCAATGAATATATGATAGGTAATAAACAAAAGAAAGCAGTAAATAAGGAAGTACTCAGCAGTAACCAGTCCTACAGTTTCAATGCAATCAGTTCTATACATAAACGACAGCAAATAAGCAGGGAACCCTCTGGGTAGTACTCTCAGCCTAACCCCTCTGGTTCAGTCAAAACAAGGATATTACAGAGAATCTCTGAGGAAGCTCTCTCAGTCAATTCCCCTTATAGTCCCAAGCGTTTAAAGACTCTGAGGAAGCTCACGCGGTCAATTCCCCTTATAGTCTAAAGTAGTCAATGACTCTCTGAGGAAGCTCATACAGTCGATTCCCCTTATAGCCCAAAAGTCATTCAAAAGACTCTCTGAGGAAGCTCACACTGTCAATTCTCCTTATAGTCCAAAAGTAATTAGAGACTCTCTAAGGAAGCTCACACAGTCAATTCCCCTTATAACCCAAAAGTAATTAGAGACTCTCTGAGGAAGGCCACATAGTCAATTCCCTTTATAGTCTGCTACATCAGGTTCTCATGGACCTGTGTAAGTCAAACGAGTATAGCAATGAAATATGGCCAAAGTAAACTTACCGAATTACTTGGCTAACAGTATACTGCTTAACAAGCATGTCAGATATCAATCACACCATCCTACAACTAGGCATGATAAATCATGGCAGCCTAACTGGCTAAGCAGAGCACAAGGGTCAAAGCGAAAACATGTATGGGCAACACCTCCAACACCTCTACTCGCACACACCAGCAAAGCAAGAAAATAACAGGGTTAAAATGGTAAACACACAATACCCCGATTAAGGGTATTGGCCAAATTGCACATATAACTCAAAGAATTTCAACAGAAAGGCACAAACCACTACCTTAAAGGTTTTGATGAAAACCCCAACAAACGAAGAACGCACAAGAAAACCGGGTTGATTCTCCAAGAACCTGCCTTAGATCTCTTCTCCTAACAAGACCAAGACCTAAACTCATCAAACTTGTCATCCATACACTTAGATCTACCCATAACGGGCATAGATTTAAGAAACCGAGAGAAGAGAAGAAGTATATCTAAGAAACCGAACAAGAACAAAGAAGAACGTCTACATACCTCAAGAATCCGGCTTCGATTTGCCTATAGAAGCCTTCGGATCGCCTCCGAAACAATGAGAGAACCTTCTTTGACCTTAGGAGAATCAAAATCTCGAGTTATGACCACTTATGAAGAAAAACGAGACACTTAGAGGCAAAAATGTGTGAGATCCACTTTTTTAGTATCTCATTTAAGTGCCCGCACGGTTTGCTCGCACGGTTAGACAAATCGTGCATTAGCCACTGCCTCGGAATACCCTCCACACACAGTTTGGCCACACGGTTAGACAAACCGTGCACTAACCGTGCATTAGCCACTGTCTCGGCAGACCCTCCACGCACAATTTGACCACACAGTTAGACAAACCGTGCGACGCCCGTGCGAGTTCCCCTTTGCCTCAAAACTTCATTCAAAGTTCTCCTGACTCTCCCATTCATCACCCTTAACATTATAACCAAGAAAAACATCAAACAAGGGTCACATACCTGAAAGGAAGGTTCAGGTTCTTACAGTTGTCTCGGTTGTGGTGTGCTTGCATGTGACACCAAAAGGAGAAGCTCCGTTCGGGAGTCTTCAATACCTGACTGCGAGGCAAGAGATGCTTCAAAAATCAGGGCTTTAGCCATAGGTCTCGGAGTGAAGTTGGCGTGTGTCCAGGAACCCCGAGAGTATATAGGACTCCAACCTTTTTTTTTCTGTCGTCGGTATTGAAGGTGAAGGAGATTTAAATTGTTTCATGTGGCTGTTCCATTTCGAATGACTCGTTTGGGGTGCATGAGGGTTCTCGTAGCTACGGGGAGGCATGGTCGTCTCGTACCTTGAAGTCATGTGGGTTGCATCCCATCAGATGTTATTGCTTTTAGTGGTCCTTATGGGGTCTGTTGGGTAAATCAGTTGCAAAGTTGAATAGTGATCATCCAGGGATGTAGAGATGTTGTTCTTTCTGCAGTCGTGGTTTTGGTGCCTGGTAGTTGGGCCTGACCCTCCCCGCCCCTTATGGTGGGGTGTGTGGTCACCGTCGGAGAATTTTCAAGGTTTTGTATCTTCTGTCAGCTCTAATGGTGGGGAGACCCGTGATAGGTTTCACTCAAATGTCTCCGGAATGAATCAGTATTGGTAGTCTTCATAATGGTGGGGAGTCCGCTCGAGCCTCCTCGTGTTGGTTTTCCAGTTTCGTCTTGGGCGACAGTAAGTTTCTAATGGTGGGGAGACCTTTGGGCTTTCCCCATGTTGGCCTTTTTGGTTCCATTCCTCAGACGTGGTCTGATTTTGTTCGTTCATTCTGTTTGAACGGTGTGGTTTTTGTTCTATGGTGCTTGAGGTGTTTCAGTTTGTGAGGTTGGTTTCCATGGGTGCGAGAGTTCCTTTTCTTGATTGATCAACTGGAGGTGTTTTGGCACGGTGGGGCGGGTGACACTTAGTGAAAAGTCTTTTACGGGTTTCTTGAGGTTGTCATTTAAGTCACCTTCTCTAAGCACAATGCGTTTGCCTCTTTCACTTGTTTTTTTTTTGGGGATCCCCTTTGAATTTTTAGGGGTATGTCATTTTCGACTTTGGGTCTTAGCCTTAGTTGTGGATTTCCGAGGACGGAAAGCTTTATGGTGGGGAGAATTGTCACATTCTGACTTTTTCAAATTCATTTTTATTTTATTATTTTTTCGGCCCTGTAAATTTTTCATCAGGATTTGGGTTGAAACCGATTTAAAATTTTGAGTTATTTAAAAACATGCATTTCAGCCTTGACAGTGTCCAGCGCACCGCGGTCGAAGCCGCGCGACCTCACCTAGTTCCCCGCATGACCTGCCCAGTGTTCAGAACAAATAGATCAAGTAAAATGAAATAAATGAGGTTGAAGTAAGATACAAAATAAATAAATAAATAAACAAAGTTTAGAAAACCTTTTTAATAATAATAGAGATGGTAAAATTTTATTTTATTTTTATTTTTTTTATACACAATTCCTATTATTGTTATCAGTATTATTGTTTATATTATTTTTACTTATTTTTATTATTAATATATTTAAGTTGTTTTTTTGAGGGTCTTTATTTCATTTTTTTACGTTTCTCTTTTTTTCCCTTTTTTTTTCTCTTCCTTCTTGCTCCCTTTCTCTCCTGTTCGTCGCACCCCACCTTTTTCCCCCATCCCGTCACGCTGAACCCCCATTTCCCTCTTTGATGTCCTGCTTGAGCAGTGCGTCCCCCTCCCCTTACCTCACGGCCAATGCACTTCACCTCCCTCCGGCGGCGAGCCGGTGCCCCGTCTGCGCCGTCCTCTCCCTCCCGGGGTAGCCACCGCCTCGCCCCCTGGTCGGCCCTCCTCCTGAGTCGCGACCCGCCGACCTCCCTCCTCAAGAACCACGATCGCCAACCTCCATTCTTCGGCAACCGGACCCCCCTTGGCTGAGCCCTTGTTGCACTGCCACACCCTCTCCCTACGGTATTTCTTTTCTCCTCTTTGCTAGGGTTTTGGCCCTTGTTCTTTGGGGTTTATTTTTTTCCCAACAGCGAGGCTGTCATATTTGGGTCCTAATTTGGTGTATTCTTGTTCAATCATGTGGACTAGGGTTTAAATTCAGTTTGATTGTGCGATTGGTGGACGATCGAAGAATTCACATCAATTTTGGGAAAAATCAACACCGAGGTAGGTGGTTCCATGCCTTGACATCTTTTAGATAATTTAAATTGGTTGTTTAGTTAATTTAGTATGTTCTATAATTTAATTGCATGGTGCAAACTGTGTTTAGAATGCTTGGAATGCTCGTTCGATGAAATTGAATTTCTGATATAGTATAGTCTTGTCGTCTACATGTGTGTTGTCGTATAAATGATTGGTTGTACTTTATAGGTTGTGCAAAATGAGCTTTAAAAATTGCTTGCATGCGTGCGTGATGGAAAACACACTTTCTTTAGAAATGGTCATGTTTTTCATTTCGACCTTATTGTGGTAAATTTTAAGTGTTTAATCAATTATTTATATGGTGCAAATGACGTTTTAGAAAATTTGAGTGTGCAATTGATTTTAAAATGGTCTTTGCATGTAAAAATTTGTGTGTTTTGAAGTGAGGTCTTATGGTATACATGTGATATGTTTTATAAACTGAGCAATTGTTTGTTTGAGTGGTGTTTGGGATGAAAAACATGGATGGAAAGGGTTGTTGGGTCGTTTGGTCGGTGCTAAATGTGTTTTCAGGGTCTTTGAGTTGTGTGTAATTAAATGGAGATTTTCAATGGAAAATGAGTCACTTTGGGTGTGTTTGTTGTGTTGCGTACTTTTGAAATTAAATTGCAAATTGTTTGAACAATGGAAAACATGTTTTGATAGGTATATGCTATACTTTTTGTTTTAAAGCGACATTCTTATATGAAATCGAGTGTCTCTCTTGTGTAAACTTTTGTTTTCTAATTTTAAATGTTTCATAAATTGTTTAAAGGAGCATTTTTCATGTGCGAACCCTTGTTGTGCTATTTAGAAATGTTCTTTAACTTGTTAAAAGGATTTATAAAGTCATGCAAGTGATGCTAATTATGGTGTGAAATGGGTTTTGGTGTGCGGGTGGTCTAAAAAGTGGATTTTGGGTATGCCTTCGAGCGTAAAGCCTTGCGGTGTTCTTTTGGAAACTATTATGGAATTTCTTTTAGTGAACTGTTAAGCTGCATAAGAGACGTGAGGCATGTTTGTGAACTGATTTGGTGTGCGTGTGTTTTTAAAATGGGTTTGAGTATGCAAGCGGTGGCTTTTGTGTGTGTAATGTCTTGTTTGGGCTTGTGATATGTGAAAATGGTATATTGTGTGAATGTGGAACTTGATTGAGCACAAGGGAAATCCCCGGGTACCTAGGTGGGCGGATTAGGACTAGTACGCTAGATGACACGTGAGTGGTTCGTCCTGGTTTCATCTGGCAGGATTGACGTTACAACACTAACTAAATTTTTGTGATGATTGGAGACCACTAGGTTATGGATGTGTTTCTCTACTAGTGGCTCGTGCACGAGAGCGTTGATTATTGTGGTTTATATGCCACACTTACATTGAGGTACGATGTCTCTAGCGCACCACACATACTAGCTGCCTTAGGGGATTTACCTGCAGTGCTCTACTATTCATGACGTGGTGCCTTCCGTCGGCATACAGAGGAACACTCGAGTATGTGCATGTTCTTTATAAATTTCCCCTTCCATTTTAAAGTAGTATTGTGAAATGGTTTTTCTTTCAGTACTCTTTTCTTTTCACTTTCAGTTTTTAAATGTTTTCCTTAAAAGCGTTTTAAAAGTATGGTTTTAAATTAGCATGTTAAATTATCTTTTTGATGTTGTGGCATGAAACCTTTTTGCTGGGTGGTATCCTACTGGGCATTTGGCTCACACCCTACATACACCTTTGGGTGTATGTAGACCTTGTCCTTTGTGTAATCCAGGTTGAGGCATCGTGCTTAGTGATGGTGGTTCTGGATGTTGTTGGTCTTCACGTGCAAGTTGGTGTTGGTAGATTGGGGATGTGACTTCTCTTGTCGCTTGGAGGTTGGTATTAGATTTTAGGTCTTTATCCTTGTTGTTTTTCACTTTGAGTTTTTAGTTGAATTGTAGACTTAAACATATTTATAGTTTAAAGGCGTGTTTGGTTGTTTGTTTCCAGTTTCAGTTTATTTGTCTTGTTAGTTGTTTTTTTCTGTCTCTTGTTTCAGGTAAATCATTCCCACGTATTATTTTGATACCCGGACACTTGTGCCAGCTCGTGGGGATTAGGAACGCCCTTCAGACCATGTCGCGGACCGAGTCAGACGCCGGGTCGGACGCCGGGTCGGATGGCGACTCGGCCTGGTTCGTGACATCTATAGTGTGTTCTAAAAAATTCAAATCATGGGGAGTAATGTTCAATTCAACATCAATAAATTCAATTTCCAGATTGTTCAAATTTAAATATTTATCCCCATGTATGAAAACACTATTTTTAATCTCACTACAAAAATTTTCAGAAATGTGATCAATGTGAGAATATTGCAGTAAAATCACATTAGTTAGTTTCTCTTCAAATATTATTACTTCATCCTCAAAATCAACCAAAATCACTTTAGAAATCATTTGGTTTGATGTTTTCAATTTAGGTTCAAAAATTTCTGTTTGGATGCCTTCTAATTTAATGTTCCCTTCCAAAGTGTTCCCAATATCAATTTTAGGATCATGGTTTAAGATTTAATTAAGGTTGGTAGAAGGGTTTTTAACATTTATGTTTTAATTTCAAGTTTGACATCAACACGAGTGACTCCATTCTCAAAACATCTAAAGTAGCGAGTTTTTTCAAGAGTAGGAATCATGAAGAGAACTAAGCATTCTTTATCAATCTATTTCAGTTCATTTTCAAAATTTTCCAAAACATATTCATTAATGTTTTTTTGGGATCTTCAATTTTGTTTTCTTGATACAGTGAGTTGGTTATTTTCACATTTGGTTCATCAAATTCAGATTCTTCTGAATAAAAGTATTTTTGCCCAGTTTCAGAATCACTTTCCTCTTCAACTCCATTTTCAAATATTTTATAAACATTTTCTTTTTCATTCATTTCAGATTCTTCTTGTTACTTAAAACTATTCTGTAATTATAAGAGCATGTTTTCTAATATTTTCATTCTTTTATCTTTCTCTTGAGAATCTCTAAGTTGAATTTCATGGGTTTGATTAAACAATAAATTCCAAAAAATCCTCCCTAGTATCCAATTTGGTTTCAATTAATTACTGTTTAGCTAGGAATTCGAGATTATATTCAAAGTGTTTATCCTCTTCAATGTAAAGAGCCTGTTGTGGATGGTTATAGACACACTACCTGGCAGTTTGACCATAATATTCACAACAATCACAATAAATTTTAGAATCATCCATTTTTTAAAATGTTCACATTAAACACACACTCAAATTCATGCAGCTCAAGAAAAAAATTGAAATCATATCATGAAGTGGAAACCATTTTATAGGTTTTTTATAAGATATTTTTATTATATGATTTTATGTTTGTTTTTAATTTTTTTAGATTTTTTTAAACCCTTAGATTACTCTTTGTGTGCCTTTCTTGGCAACGGTGTGAAATTTTGATGAGGTCGGAGGTCGTGACGACCCTTAAAATTACATTTTTAGACCTACACTAGCATAATGGTGCAGGGTCAAACCACAGAGAAGGAAGGTGAGTGATTTAAGGTTTTTAAACAAGCCCCATTGTTGTTAGTAGCGGGGGAGGTGCATTTTTTACTTATTTTTTTATATATATTTTTTATTTTTTTTAATCAAAACAATATGAAAAAACTCTTGAAAATTACCTATTTATTGAACTAAAATTGAAAACGTTAAAAGTAACGGTGAAAGCTAAAGAAAATAGAAGATGAAAACAAGAGTGATGAGGGTTGATCAAAATGATTGCTCAAGAGATTTAAACTCAAGTGTATTAAAATTATATTGTTCATTTTATTGAATTCGCACCTAAAAAAGATTAGTTAATTCTTCCCCACTAGAAGATTTCACACACTACTCTGAACGTTTTGAAGCTCTCCACTTCAAGAACCTTCAGTTAGAAAATTGTTAGCTCCACTGGGCTGAGTACCCTGAGAGGTGGGGTGAATCAGGGTATGACTAATTCAAAATTAAAGCCCGTTCTGATCTTGTTTCACTGTTAAGCAAAACACTCTTCTCTCACTTTCCTGTTGCACAATATAAAAAGAAGGTAAAACATGCACAGGACAGAACAATTTTTACTTGGTTCACCGTTAAGGGCTACGTCCAAGGAGCATACGCTGACAAGTTTCCGGTCATACCAAATTCAATTATTCTTCACTAGATGTGGATTACAAAGTTCGGGCACAGTCACTCTGTCCCATGCTCACTGCCTTTACAAGGTTTAGGGTCAGCTCACTACTTTCCCAAGGGTCACTCCCTGTTTCTCTCTCTCTGGCTTACTTCCGGTGGAGAGGATCACCTTTTCCCTCTTCCTTTGCTCACTGCGTCGGAAAATATCCACTCACAGTTTATAGACCTGTAGGTCTCTACATTTGCATGAAGGAATGCATCTTCCTCTGTAAGTAGATGCTCTGTTGAAGCCCAATTTTCACCCGTAGATGAATCTCTCTTTGCACCGAAGGTATCGGACAATCTTCCAGTTTCCACGTAGCCCAAAAATCAATGCTGGAAATAAACCTTACTTGGTGCGCAAGTCAATATCAGCGCGCAAGTATCGGCGCGCAAGTCACAACGGGCACACAAGTCCTCCTCAGACACTTGCGCGACTCAAGCTTCCTCAACTCCAAACTTGCGCGACACACTTCCTTTTACGCCCAAACCAACATTGGCACGCAACTTCCAACTGGCGCGCAACTTCTCACACCGGCGCATAACTTCAACCACCAGCGCGCAACTTCACCTGCGCGACCACACACCACTTGCGCGACCACCACACCTTCGCGACGGGAGCTCTGAATCTTCAAAGTGTTGAACTCCAGTGAAGAATGAAGAGGGGTGGTACAATATTTATAGGCAAATTGACCACCCTGCGTGATGACGCGCAAATCACCTGCGCGACCCAATCTCGGCGCGCAAGTCTTCTGTCCTCCTAGACACTTGCACGACCAAATCCTAAACTTGCGCGAACCTGTTTCCTTTGCCATATTTTGATATTCTGATCTTGAAAAACATATGGCGCGCAAGTTTCCTATACTCCAAGTCCTCGGCGTGCAAGTCCCTTTGCCAAAAACAAATTTCTTCATTTGTCGATTTTCAGGCCAAAAAATTTGGCAAACACTGGAAAATGGCGCCACCTTGTAAGTGTTCTTTTTGTACCGCCTCCAGATCGTCCATTCCATTATCTATATTCTTGAATCAAACATGGATCGTTGACCACAACTCTAACTCGACATTCCACCATGAAAACCACTTTGTCAACAAATTTGTATGTCATGGTTTTCATTGTCAACAATCACAACACAGATGTTCACTTTGTCAACAAACACAATCACCTCAAAAATACTTCAATGATGCCTTGAGAGATTTTTGCCCAACAATATCCCCCTTTGGGTTTGTTGACAACTATTCCATAAAAATATGCATCATTAATTCTTCAACCACCATTCACCTTTTGCGATTCTGATAGCGATCAAGGATTTACTCAACACATACCCTAGGCCCACATGAGCAATGCTCGACATGGGAAACAAGAGTAAATGAAAAGTTCATCAATGAATCACTTCATCTCTGACTCCCACTGTTGACACAAAACTGATACCAATTTGTCCTAAACTGATACCAATTGTTGAATGACTTATTGGAAGACCAGTTTTTGTTTGGAAATATTTTTACCACATTCCAACACCACTCTTCTGCTTTTATCACGATCCTCAGTTGTCGTGATATCTATGCTTTGATCGATCACTTCTAGCATCGTCAGATTTAAAAATCTCCCCCTTTCTCATTTCTCCCCCAATCTGGCTGCTCCACTGGTTAGCTTATCCCCGTATCTGTCTTGATTTCTCAAATAGCCACACTTTCTCCCCCTTGAACAAACACTATTTTCTCCCCCTTTGTCAACGAACCCAAAGGTCACTCCTTTGTAGTCTGTAACATAGTAGAGAACACATATCAGTACATTAGGGAAAAACACATCATACCTCGGGGAGATGGGGTGTCACATCCACACGCTTTTAATTGCAGGAAATCGACTGAACTTCCAGAGCCAGTCGATGCCTTTCGATTTCTTCCTTGGGTAAGGCCTTTGTCAGAATATCTGCAACCTGTAACTCTGTAGGCACATACTCCAACTTCACAAACCCTTGCTCCACTTTCTCCTTGATAAAATGATATTTGATCTCAATGTGCTTTGTCCTTAAGTGATGAACTTGATTTTTTCTAAGATTGATAGTACTTGAGTTATCACACTGGATTCCGATCGGAGAATTCACTTCAACTCCCATATCGTCAAGCTGCTGTTTCATCCATAATAACTGTGTGCATTCTTGAGTGGTCGCAATATACTCAGCTTCTGCGGTGCTTAATGAAATGCAATCCTGCTTCTTGCTTAACCAAGCAATACACAATCCGCCAAGATAGAATGCACCTCCAGATGTTGATTTCTTGTCATCCGCTGAACCGGACCAGTCTGTATCTGTATATCCCAATAACTCTGTCTGAGATTTGTCGTTATATGTCAAGCCGAAATCCACTGTGCCCTGGATATAACGAAGTATTATTTTCACTGCAAGCATATGACTTTCTTTGGGATTACTCTGATATCTCGCTGCTTGGCATGTGGCGAAAACAATATCAGGCCTTGTCGCGGTCAAGTACAACAAACTTCCAATAATTTTCCTATATTCTGTGATATTAACTGCCTTTCCATCCTTATCTTTTGATAATTTCATCCGGGTAGCAACCTGAGTTTTTATCTCCTTGTAATTTTCCATGCCAAACCTTCTTAACACCTCCTTGGCATATTTGGATTGAGAAATGAATGTTCCATTCCTTCATTGTGTCACCTGTAGACCAAGGAAAAACATTAGCTCTCCAATCATTTACATTTCAAACTCATTTTTCATGAATTCAGAAAACTATCTGCACTGAGCTTCATCTGATCCACCAAATATTATGTCATCGACATAGACCAGAACCATCATCCTTTGATTACTATTGTTGTTGAAATAGAGATTGTAATAAACTCCACCACGCTGGAAACCAAGATTCTTCAAGTACTGATCAATCCTTGAGTACCATGCTCTTGGTGCTTGTTTCAGCCCATACAACGCCTTCTTCAGCCTACAAACTTTGTTCTCATCCTCATGAATGAGAAAACCATCTGGCTGCTCAATGTACACCTCTTCTTCCAGAACCCCATTTAGAAATGCAGATTTGACGTCCATCTGGAACACTTTGAACTTTCTTTGCACTGCTATGACAAAAAATAATCTGATTTTCTCCAGCCTTGCAACTGGTGCAAATGTCTCATCTACATCTATTCCCTCTATCTGGGAGTATCCCTTGCACACTATCCGTTCTTTGTTTCGAATCACAGTTCCATCTTCATTCATCTTGTTGCGATAGACCCATTTAGTATCGATGACATTCTTGTCTGATGGCCTCGAAACAATCTCCCATGTCTGGTTCTTCTCAATCTGATCAAGCTCTTCATTCATAGCCTGAACCCAATTTTCATCTTCAGCTGCATCGAAAAAACATTTCGGCTCCACCTGAGATAAAAACGATGTTTGCTGTAATGACTTCATTCTTCGAGTCTGAACTGGAGCTGTCTGATCACCAATGATATTCTGCCTATCAATTTCAGCTTGACTCTTTGGCTTCCTTGCAGACACAGACTTGACACTTTCTGGTTTATCATCAGTATCTTCTTCTGAGTCAGTCTCTGCCACTTATGCTCCCCCTGTGTTGCTTACCTCATCATCACTTTCGTCCAGGAACTGTTCACTGGGTCATTGAGTATTCTATTCATTTTCAACTATAGTGACATCATTGCTCTCAACAATTTTTCCCAGCCTTTTGTTGAAACATTTATATGCTTTGCTTTTCCCTGAGTAGCCAAGGAATATCCCCTCATCTCCTCATTCCTCAAACTTCCTGTGATTTTCTTTGTTGAGAATGAAACACTTACTTCCAAATATTCGAAAGTATTTTAACATTGGCTTATTTCCGTACCATAGTTCATACAGAGTCTTCCCTTGATTCAGACACAACAGAGACCTGTTCGAAACATAGACCGATGTCAAAACTGCTTCCTTCCAAAATTTCTCTGGTAGGTCTTTATCAATAAGCATTGTTCTGGCCATGTTGTTGATGATTCGATTTCTCCTTTCAACCACTCCATTCTGTTGAGGAGTTCTTACTGATGAAACTTGGTGCCTTATCCCATGTTTCTCGAGATAGTTTTCAACTTGACTGTTTGTGAATTCCATACCGTTATCTGTACGAAACTTTAGAATTTTGTGCCCAAGCATCTTTTCTGATTCCCTCCTATACTGCTTTATGCAACTGAACATCTCTGTCTTATGGGTAATGATGAATACCCAAGCCATTATGCTATAATCATCAATGAAAAGAACATAGTACCTTTTCCCATTTATAGCTCGTGGTGAAATAGGTCCACATACATCAACATGTACCAATTCGAGCACTCTGGATGATTTCTGTTCCTTTGGCCTATATGTTTTTCTGATGATCTTCCCTTGTTGACAAGAATCGCATGTATGAGCATGATCACGTGATAGTTTGGGAAGGTCTCTAGCATCATGACACTTTACCAGATCTTCCATAGATGGTTGACATAGATGACCAAGTCGCTTATGCCATAACTGGTTTTCTTCTTCTCTGGATAAAAAGCACGAATCTTCTTACCCACATACTAGGTAAAGATTTCCCTTTGTTCGTTTTCTCTGTAGAATGACTGATCCATCTTTTCCTTTAACAATACACATCTTCTTGGTAAATCGGATAGAGTTCCCAGAGTCACATAGTTGACTGACACTGAGCAAGTTATGACTGAGACCCTCGACTACCAAGACATCAGCACGTCTCATTTCTTTTCCCCTAAACTTGGCTTTCCCTGATCCAACAATCTTCAGGCCTTCATCATTTCCAAATTTGACAACTCCTTCTTTGTCATATTTTATGCCTGTAACAAGATCCTTATTACCCTTCATGTGAGATGTGCAACCACTATCAAGGATCCACACACCAGAGCGATATGATGCTTTAAGGGAAATATCTGCCACCACGGCCTTCTCAATTTGCTTCTTCTTGGTCCATACTTTTTCCTTCACACTCGGCATAGATTGAGACTTCTGTTCTTTCTCAGAGTATGATGGATCGACTTCATCTTGCAAAGCTGCAAATCTATTATGAATTTTTAACTCACTTGTCGGTTTATTGATCTGCTGCTTATGAACATTTTGATTCTGCTTTGGCACATTTCTCTGAATGATGGAAGTGCAGTACCTAGCCATGTGCCCAAATCCTCCGCACAAAAAATAGTGTCCTTCAAAATATGTTCTGGAAAACCGTTTTCTGTTTGGCTGCCACCTCTGTTCCTGCTCCCTTCTATATCTCTTGGATATGGAACACACATACTGTGAATCTCCCATCTTCCCACAACAATAACACCTAATATAGGGTGCATTCCTTCGTGTTACTTCAACACTACGATTTTTCCTTTGGGATCTCTGAATATTCTGATTCTGTTTTGTGCCCAAATCAACCTTCAATTTTGAGACGGGTGCTTGCGGTCTGACATTAACTGCCATAGATTTTTGTTTCTTATAAAGCCCTAAATCAACATTAGCATTTGAGCTTTCTTGCTGCTTCACTCCTACTGAACTACGAGCCTCCTCTTTTATCTTCTCTGTCTTCTGAATGGTCTGCTTTTCTGATATCACATTGGGGGTCAAGAGTTTTTCTTGATCCTTCATTTTTCGTCGCAGACTGACCACTTCCTCTTCAAGGTCTTTGATACGTCTGACTTGATCCTTTCCTGTGTTAGTCAAACAATCAATTTCATTCTTTTGTTCCTCAATTTTAAGCTTATGCTCAACAATTTTTTATGAGCTCTCTGGTGTTGAGGATTTTAGTCTTTCAATTTCTTCTAACAGCTCTAAATTTTCTTCATCCTGTTGTTGCATATAGAGTTTGGCATCACAAACCACTTTATTGGATTTCTTCGTTTTGGCTCTCCAAACGTCTATCTCCTCAAGAGATGCTTCCAATTCAGCTTCCATATCAACTCTCCCTTCAATTTAGTCTTCTTCTTCAGCGTCAGCTTCTTCCTTTTTTTGAGAACTACCAACAATCACCACCAAGGCATTTACCCCACGATCTCTACAATTTTCTATCTCCTCAACCTCTTCATCCTCAGACTCATCTGAACTTTCAAATTCTTGTGAAAGAAGATTCTTCGTCTTGAAGAAATTTCTCTTGAATTGTTTCTTCCCTTTCACAAACACTGACGTCTTCTTCTTGGGAATTTCAACTTCATCATCATCATTATCGTTATCTTGAAACTTCTTGGGGCATCTTGCCGCAAGATGACCAACCTTTCCATATCGAAAGTATGCTAGTGGAATTTTTCCTTTAAACTTTTCTCTTCCTCTTTGCAGATTTGAAGAAAGGAATGACATCACCTCATCTGTCTCTTCTTCTTCTTGAGAATCTTCAATGGTGAGCTTCTTCATGGCCTTGAATGCCACTTCTTTGGATTTCCCCTTTTCCACAGCCTCTTTGTCATCATTCCTCATCTCATATGCAACCAAGGTACTGTGCAAGTTGTCCAGTGTCAGCTCTTTGGGATCTTTATCTTCTAGTACATAAACTTTCAGATTGAACTGAGGTGGAAGCTTCCTCAAGATGCACTTTACGATCTTTATGTCTTCAATGACTTCACCAAGACCTCGCATATCTTCCACAAAAATATTTACCCTGTCAGAAAATGCATCAACAGACTCATTCGGGTTCATCTTCAGATCTTCATACTTATTCCACAACACTTGCAGCTTTTCCTCTCTGACCTTTGTATCTCCTTCATATATATTCAATAGCTTTTCCCACATGGCACGTGACGTTTTTCATGAAATCACTTTTGTATAGATAGGATTGGATAGGGCTCCCCTTAAGGCATTAATTGCTTTGGCATCTGCATCCAACTCTCTACGTTCAGCTTTTGATAATGCTCCACTATTAATATCAGTTGTTATGCCATGCATTGCTGCTGTTAATACATCCATTCCCAAAGATCGGAAGTAGTGTTGCATCCGATTCTTCCATAGCTGAAAGTTTTTCCTGTCGAAGATCAGAATCCCTTTATGATTGGTGACCTCCATTGAGAGAAGAACTAATATCAACCTTTCCCTCTGATACCAATTGTTAGCTCCACTGGGCTGAGTACCCTGAGAGGGGGGGGGGGTGAATCAGGGTATGACTAATTCAAAATTAAAGCCCGTTCTGATCTTGTTTCACTGTTAAAAAAAACACTCTTCTCTCACTTTCCTGTTGCACAATATAAATAGAAGGTAAAGCATGCACATGAAACAACAATTTTTACTTGGTTCACCGCTAAGGGCTACGTCTAAGGAGCATACGCCGAAAAGTTTCCGGTCATACCAAATTCCACTATTCTTCACTAGATGTGGATTACAAAGTTCGGGCACAGTCACTCTGTCCCAGGCTCACTGCCTTTACAAGGTTTAGGGTCAGCTCACTTCTTTCCCAAGGGTCACTCCCTGTTTCTCTCTCTCTGGCTCACTGCCGGTGGAGAGGATCACCTTTTCCCTCTTCCTTTGCTCACTGCGTTGGAAAGGATCCACTCACAGTTTATAGACCTGTAGGTCTCTACATTTGCATGAAGGAATGCATCTTACTCTATAAGTAGATGCTCTGTTGAAGCCCAATTTTCACCTGTAGATGAATCTCTCTTTGCACCGAAGGTATCGGGCAATCTTCCAGCTTCCACGCAGCCTGAAAATCAATGCTGGAAATAAACCTTACTTGGTGCGCAAGTCAATCTCGGCGTTCAAGTATCGGCGCACAAGTCACAACGGGCGTGCAATTCCTCCTCAGACACTTGCGTGACTCAAGCTTCCTCAACTCCAAACTTCGCGACACACTTCCTTTTATGCCCAAACCAACATTGGCACGCAACTGCCAACCGGCGTGCAACTTCTCACACCGGCGCACAACTTCAACCACCGACGCACAACTTCACCTGCACGACCACACACCACTTGCGCGACCACCACACCTGCACGACGGGAGCTCTGAATCTTCAAAGTGTTGACCTCCGGTGAAGAATGAAGAGGGGTGGTCCAATATTTATAGGCAAATTGACCATCCTGCGCGACGGCGCGCAAGTCACCTGCGCGCCCAGTCTCGGCGTGCAAGTCTTCTGTCCTCCTAGACACTTGCGCGACCAACTCCCAAACTTGCACGAACCTGTTTCCTTTTCCATATTTTGATCTTATGATCTTGAAAAACATATGGCGCGCAAGTTTCCTATACTCTAAGTCCTCGGCGCGCAAGTCCCTTTGCCAAAAACACATTTCTTCATTTGTCGATTTTTAGGCCCAAAAATTTGGCAAACACCGGCGCCACCTTGTATCTGTTCGTTTTGTACCGCCTCCAGATCGTCCATTCCATTATCGACGTTCTTGAATAAAACATGGATCATTGACCACAACTCTTGAACTCGACATTCCACCATGAAAACCGCTTTGTCAACAAATTTGTATGTCATGGTTTTCATTGTCAACAATCACAATACAGATGTTCACTTTGTCAACAAACACAATCACATCAAAAATACTTCAATGATGCCTTGAGGGATTTTTTCCCAACAAAAATTGATTAAAATATTTCAATAGAATACTATCTCGCTGAAAGTTTTTGATGATTTTGAAATGAAAATTTGATGAACTGCCTCAATGATTGATCTCATTGAAAGAACATTGATTAAGTGATCAAGTACAAGAAGGTGAAAATTAAATAAGATGTTTAAGAACCATATTCAATCTCACCGATCAAATATTTTTCTTGTAAAAGAATTTTAAATGAAGAAGAAAATACGAACCAATAATAGTTCAAAACTCTTGAACATAATAAATTGTCCTTGATCATATTTAATTTTACAAAAACAATTACAATTTAAAATGATAAAAAAGAGGAAGAAATATCCACCCTCTAAAGATGAAGGTCATGTATTGCTACTGTACTAGAGATTGGGAGTTACAGGAGCCAGCAGCAATACACGACCTTCATCTTTAGAGGGTGGATATTTTTTCAGAAAAGATTAAGAATTTCATACTAAGTAAATTTTCATGAGGAGAGATAAAAAATGAATTTCATTTTATAAAATTTAAATTTTACATTTATAAAATTATGTTTCAATAAAATTTAGAATATAAATAATATGAATTTTATTATAATTTGTTTCAATATTTACTCATATTAATTAGTTATTTGTTTAAGGTAATAGATATTAATGTTATACCGTCATACTTTTTATTATATATTTTGTAAAAATGACTTCTTAATATATGGTCATTAGTTTATGTTGGGTGTATCATGTGAAACATGTTGTAGAATATAATATTTATTTAAGGGATCTAAAATCCCAAGTCACTACATTATCCCCCTTAAATAAATTGCATCCTTATAATTTTAATGACCATTTACTAATGGAAGAAGAAAATAAATACTTGAAAAATGAATAGATATTTTTACTAAGATATCGTACTTATTACTCTTCATAATACTAGGAAACAACATCTCCCAATTATGATTCCTAAGGGTTCATAGGGGCATAACTTTCATAGTGTCATTTTAATGATCCCATTTCCATCCAAATAAAACAACCAGAAAGGTTAAGATAGTTTCATATAAGGTTATAATAAATGATCATATAAATATGAAATTTCAATTCTATGATGTCTTCTCTAATAACAACTTTTTTCCAAAAATAATACGTTATTTTCAATTATGTCACATGTGATTCATCCTATAACTCTCTTGGTTTAATCGTGGTTACATTAGGTTGCGTTCGCTGACACTTCTTATCTAATCACTCAATGTTACTAGGAAATAAATCCTTCATATTGGGTTTTAAAGAGAATGTGGTCACCTAAACATATCCCAAAAGAGTTCACTCCTGGTCTGTAGTCCTATAGCTATTCATCATGTATCATAGTGATAATCATATCAATTCTCAACCAACCCATCTTAGGGTGATTACCCCTAGTTTCATCTATGTCATAGACACATCCACTTATAGTATCCAAAAATGGATATATTACTATGGAAAACCATCAATATTGGACCTTTTCAATATTTTCATATATTATCCTAAACATTGGCACGTGTCATGGGTTTTCCCTAATGTTCCCATAAACTAATATACAAAATAAGTAAAATAATCACTAAAAATAACTTAAAAACCCTCAAAATAACTAAACCATCTTTTAAAACAAACTATATCAACCCAAGAAAAAAAAATTACATATATATTACTATAATATTAGTGTTTTTTAATACATCCCACAAATAACTGCGAAACTCTAGGACATATATGATTATTTTCATAGACACTAGATAATTATATAAATTATTTTTTGTAATAATTACAAGATTTCATACATATTCATGCTCCTAGAGACGCTTTATTGAAATCTCACATGATATTATCTTCCTCAGAACTTTGGAATGAAATCATAATAATGGGGCTATTGCATACACTCAATTTGGGAGAAACATATCATAATTTAATAGATCATAAACATGAAGGATGTATCATCCATATTTTCCTATATAATAATTAAAAATATTTCATAAAATCTCTTCAGATATAGGTGCTCATACATAATGAAATTTGGAGGCCTGGTGAGCCTAATATGGATATAAAAAACATATTAAATATATTATATCACATGTGTGTAGCTCTTATAAAATAATAAAACTTCAAGAAAATAGTCTCTCATCAGAAATATAAAACTATACTTGATTTCTGAATGTGGGTTTACCCCATTCATTACATAAACATTTCAACATCTAGTAATTTGGTAAGGTGTTGTAGTGGGTGAAAATAATAAAATGAATAAATTAATTTTTGTGTGTGGATGTAGTGACCTATCCCAATCTTATTTAAACCTCATTATATAAAATTTACAGGGTTATCTGTATGTCCCAGAGAATTGTGAGTAGATCGTCGAGGATCATTAGCAGATGATAGGATCATGTATCTTTGATCTTCGTACCACAAGGATCACCAATGATAACGCTACTTGTATATATCAACAATGAAGAAAACACATATTCATTCCTCATCAATGATTGATCCAAAATTGGGGACGAAAATTTTATTTGTGAGGTTTCAACCCAACCTTATATCTCATTTCTATATTGGATCAATACAATTAACAAGAATTGATTCACACAGTGACAATTGATTATTTTTACAGTTAGTTTCATTATTTATTGGTTAATTTGTTCATTATTTTAACCACAACGAATTGATACCAACTAGAAAATAAGCTTAGTATCATTACAGACTTGTGTTAATAGGATATTTTCCATAATTATATTCACATTCATCAAGGGAAATTTATTTATAATTCAGTTCAATCAATACCCAGTATCTGATCACTATGCGATTGTTCTCCAGGTAAACAGATAAATACCCCAGTTTCAAATCACAATAAAGGATTTGGTCGAGCTAAAACAATAAAAAAGGATGATCATAGGTGGATAAGATTAGTACGAGGATTCCCTTTCCTGTTAGTTTGATGCGAAGTGATGGTATTTGAAACAACAATGGATTCCTGATTAGTTTGGATGGCCAAAATTGGATTTTCAACAATGGTGAGGCTTGGGTGACAAGATCCAGAATCTTTTTGTGAGATTAGAGGTGGATCCAGACGTGAAATTGGTGTGATCATATGTGGAGGACCATTGGATTCTTGAAAATCCCACATTACTTGTTTTTTAATCCTCAAATATACACCATGTTGGAACCCTAGATATGAAACTAGAGATTCCAAATAAAATTAAAGTGCACACCAGGTGACACTTATTACATATTATGTGTCCCATGGATGGAATCCTGACATGTAATATATATGTACAATGTAATATACACAATCATGAATAAGAGAATAGTTATAGTACATGGGAAATTCTCGGTAATCTGACACAACTAGTTACACAGTGGTGACCCAAAGTACACATGCATGGCCATCTATACATGGTCATGGGCAGGAAGCATGTCGAGTTCCAGACAAAAATTTTCATGACATTTACCCTTGGGACATGCCGTGTATTTTGTGAAATGAATTTGATTTGTGTGAGATATATGTAGTGGTAGCTTTAGATGGGAATTCATGTACCCCATTATGATATGTCATGTACTACATAAAGAGAAGGTTGGATCCTTCATCCTTCTCAACCCATCTCTTATATAAGCTAGGTTTTTTTACAATAGACCATTTTAGTGAGACAAGTATCGGTTTAGTGTGTTCCGTCAGTCTATCCCTAGAGGTTAGAGTGAAGAATTACAACCTAACCATAGGATTGTGTACCCTATATGGGTTTAGTCATGGATATTGTTCGTCGTTTCCCTTTAAGTGCCTTAGGGTATGATCTGTTATCATTTCATCTTATACCCTAGTTGGGGTTCATGGTATTGGAAAGAACACAATTCACGGGGAATTGATCCCTCTATAGTAGTTTAACCTAGTAGGGTTATTGGTAACATAGTGCATATGATCCCCTACATAGTAGTTTACTCTATAAGGGATCAAGTTATCCCCCATATATCAAGGGTGTGATCCACTATCTGGGTTATGAGATATCAGTAAGATATTTTAGTAGGGTTTCCATATCACATAAATCTCTAGTTGTGATCCCCTATCTTTTATTGATATTTTCACAATGTGATTTTTTTATTTATCACTTTTGAGCTTTAGTGAGTTCTTATTTTCTAAGGTCTGACGAGCATGACCTCTTGAATGAATTATATCAGTTCTAGCATGGATCATGGAGTGAGATATCCCAAATGAGAATTACATTGAATCCATGAGTAGTATCATTTGGCCTGTAGTACAATTGAGAATTTTATTAGACATGGAGTCTATCCTTAGTATATCTAGGATATTCTAGTTGTTATGATTATTATGTATAATATACTAATTAAAATTCCATGTGATAATATGACTACTCTCTTAATGTTGTATGTTTGGTGATTTTCTGGTTTTATTCTGGGTATTTTTATACTTCCTCCTGCTTGGGTTCTACATGACCATGACATTTATTATATAATTTTTTTTCCATCTATCAGTGTCTTAGGAATATCGGTAGTATGATGAGAATAGATTGATCTTGATAAAATTATGTGTTTATTGGGTGTTGCGTTTAATATTAGTCCCCTCCTTCTGAGTAGGTTATATTTTTTGGAGTTTTTGGCTAGGCTTATATCTATCCCCTTTATCACATTCATGTAATTCTTATCTTACTCTGATATGGGATATATGTTATGAATCTGTTGGTATATTTTGTTTTTTATTCACAGTAGGGTAGGGTATGAGCATGATGATTTTTAGGTTCTAATAGGTAAATCAGTATAATTCCTACCATTAGTTCTTATTCCTATTTGGTTCTTTTCGCCAGTCCCTGTCCTATTAGAGGTGGTATTTGGGTATCCACACTTGACATATCATTGGTTATGTAGTTCTTGGTGGGTCTAGTCATGAGATAGTGGAATCCAAGTGGAGTTAGTTCCACCTTAGTAGTAGGTCATATAAATTTTCAATAAGCATGATTGGTTTGAGATTTATGGTGATTTTTATAGTATTTTTAGTTCTTTTAGGATAGGGACTCTAGTGTTGTTGCGACAGTTCACATATTATCTCAAAATGAATTTAATAATCATCTTTTTGACTCGATACATGTATACACTTGTTCACATGAATGCATTTTTACATGAATCTTATAGAAATGGGTTGTTTCTTTCATTTCCTTCTTGATTCATATCCCCATATATACTCATTGATTATGGTATGTCTTGTCTTATTTTAGGATGTTTGGGCAATGAATTATATTGAAGTTTCTATAGTAGAGCTGATAATATGACCCATTGGGGAATCATGACTTCATGTATTGGCCTATCCATGTGGCAGTTTCCTTAAAGGTGGAAAGAATGTGGTTCCTCCACCCAATTATTAGTATGTAGACCGACCTATGTTGGTTTAGTTGGATTCATCATATTCGAATGAGCTATGTATGGATCTGTTGGTTCTACATGATGATGTATAGGAGTTGAGCACATATTGTGAGCTTCTGTGTCAGCAATTTCATGGGATCTAGGGAAATGAGGAACCTTTAAAAGAATGTGTATGATATAGATCATGGAAAGTATATTGATGGAGAGATGTTATTATTCATATGATGTACATGTAAATATCTTGTAATAGTTTTGTAACCATTATGATTCAGAGAGGGAGAGAGAGTTATTTGATAGACCTCCCGGAATGAGGTAGTGGTTGGAACAGGGAGGTCTATAAGGTGGTGTTTAAGGTTGAGGAGCTTGGAGAGTAGCTAGAGGTGGTGGGAATATTAATCTGTTGACACTAACACCACCCATAGGTTTTCCACACCTAGCTCTAGGTGTTGGTGATTAGGGACATGGGTTACTGTGGGTGCTGATATCTTTTGACCAAAAGGCTCTAAGAGTTATTCAAGGTATGTTATATGCCTTTTATACCGATATTTAGTTTTTATAGAAACATAAAAAACCTAATAATTTATTTATATATCCCTAGTTTGTGATCATAAAGTTTCTAGTGGATCCCTTATCTCAACCCTTATACTTGAAGGCTCACATAGAGGTGAATAATGATCACACACTTCTATAAATAGTGAGACATGACTCTAAGGAGAGATAAAGATCATCACATGGAACTTTTGTATAGTGGTCGTGGGATCTTATGATGTTTCTCTCTGTATGGAATAGTTTTCTACCATCCCTACTTAGTTGATTATTACCTGTGAGGGTTGGTGTGTAGCGGAGTTATGGGATAGAATTTTCCATATTGGGTGATGATAAACCACATGCATCAATGGATGAAATCATGCATATGAGAATACAAATAACATTTTATCAGTTAAAAATTATGACCCATTGAGCAGTGGATGATAAGACAATTCTCTTCTTATCATGTGGGAGAGGTAAAAGGATGTATTCCACTAGGATATTTCATTCTTACCTCACCATAAAAAGTTTTTTCTACTCAAATTATCACTAAGTGTGGGCCAATTCCGTTAATAGTATATCAAATGGTCCCAATTATATGTTATAAGTGATGGTGTGGTTGTAGGAATCCACATAGTAGGGTCCTTAATAGACTCATTGTGTTCACTTGTGAGGTCATGCGTTATTTACCTATGAGGTCTATGACAAATTTAGGATAGGTGTGTATTGACATCACCAAAATCTTGTTATTATATAGGGGGAGTATCCACCCTCATGAAATGATAAATTATTTATACAGTGGTCAATGGAGAAGTGGTTCTCTGTTACTAAACAGAGGATAAGTTATCACCAACTCCTTTTTTGAGAGGAGGATGTATGAATATGGATTTATAAACTACTATGTTTACATTGATTTCATGTTGATATAATTTGGCATGTTGGACTCCCCGATAGTTTTTGCAGGACTCATGAACTGCTCCCCCTTTTTTTTTGAACATAATAGATAAATTACTGATCAAGGAAACCAGGATTACAAAACCAATCAGGGAATGAGTTCACCCAAGAATGATCACCCCGACATTTCCCAAAGTGATCCAAATGATGGGCTCTCGAATTACCCTCTCTTCTGATAAATGAAAATTTGCATGCATCGAAACCATCGGCCAGAGACCAAATCTTCCTCAAGATGAGGCCAAGAGGTTGGGAATCCTCATCTTTTGTTGAGATAGAGTTCACAACTTCGAGGCAATCGGACTCCACCAGGATCTTGGGCGAACATTTTGAACGGGCAAGAAGAATCCCCTGGAGGATGGCCGAGGCCTCAACCACCACAGGGCGCCATGAGTTAGGCACTGCCCTACACTGAGCTTCCACGATCTGGACAAGGTTGTTATGAGCAATGAGCCCAATGCCGACCCTTGATTTATCAGAGACAACAACATCTGTATTAATCTTGAAGAAACCCTCAGGGGGGGGGGATACCAAAAGGTAGCAGCCCGTCGGGTGTGGCCCGAAGAATGCACTGCTTCACTTTTCTTCCAGCCATTCATCAACTCCATAGCTCTAGCTACCCATAGATGATCATGGGTCACCTCCTTTGGAAAATGCATTCATTCCGGTGAGTCCAAACCAACCAAGCAATTGTGCACATCATCCCAACCATGCTCGGGTCCAGAGAAGACACCCATTTAGTAAGGTTTGGGACCAACCCAATTGAAGTATCAAAGAGAATACCAAAATCCGGCCTCCAAACCTTCCACACCCCTTCCACCCCCTTACAGGAAAGAATTGCATGCAAAAGAGACTCCACTTCATGGAGGCACAAAGGACAAGTGTCGTTCTCCACCATATGTCGTTGCACCAGAAAGTCACAGGTTGGAAGAACCCCAGCACAGACCTGCCACCAAAAAAATTTCACCTTAGGGGGAGTGGTGAGGGACCAGAGGCACTTCGATTATCGGTAAAACCCTGTACAAAACCTTGAACCCTCATTTTGTAACCCGAACGAACAGAATATCGCCCATGAGGTTCCCCAGTCCATCAAATCTGGTCATTACCCATTCCTGGTGGGAGAGGGATACTCAGGATGAGCTGACGATCCACCTCGTTAAACAAGCACCAAAGCTTCTCCTGATCCCACTCCTCAAGCGAGTCATCGATCAGATCACGTACCCTTGCATCTTCGAATCCAAGGACAACCGGTGAGGAAACCTTATGATTGATTCCCTCTGCTAGCCATGGATCATTCCAAATTTTAACATTATGCCCATCAACAATTATCCACACGCAACCGAAGTCAATGAGAGATTTTTCTCCCCAAATGCTCCTCCACATAAAACTCGGTCGTGGCCCCAGCTGGGTGTGCAAGAAATCAGAATGAGGGAAGTACTTAGCTCGCATCACCTTTGAAAACAGGGTATTTGGGTGGGAAATAAGGTTCCATCCTTGTTTCACCAAAAGAGCCTCGTTAAACCATTTGAGATTTTGGAAACCGAGGCCGCCACAGAATTTTGAAACACACAGCTTCTCCCAAGACATCCCATGGGCGTTATGTCTGCCCTCATGGGAGCCCCACCAAAAATTGGCCAACCGGGAGTGGATTTGATCAATGAGAGTTTCGAGGAATTTGAATAGCGACATGGCATAAGAAGGGATTTCTTGGGCCACTTATTTCATGAGAACTTCCTTTCCCGCCTTTGAAATCCTCCTACTAGACCAAAGACAAATCTGATTATCCACCCTATCCACAATCACGCCAAAAACTTGTTTTTTCGACCTACCCACCAGGGTCGGGAGGCCAGGGTACTTCGGATGCTTATCAACCAGCGGAAACCCATACATTCGCTGCAATTCCTCCCTCTTAGTTTGTGGGACGCCTTTACTAAAAGATAACTCTAATTTCGAAGCATTAAGACGTTTCCCCAAGGCCTTTTCGTAAAGATTAATGATATTCAGGACCGCACTGCATTCTTGCGGGGTAGAACGCGCGAACATGAGGCTATCATCTGCAAAAAATAGATGAGAGATAGGGGGACCATTTCTACAAACCGTAACACCATGTATAACTCCTTGATCCATCGCCTTCAGGATGAGATGAGAAAATACATCTGCCACCAGAATGAAGAGGTAAGGTGACAGGGGGTCCCCTTGTCTCAATCCTCTTGATGGTTTAAAGCTCACTGAAGGGACCCCATTAATGTTGATTCTGTAGGTGACAGACGTAACACAATTCATGACATTAGAGATCCATTTCGTCCCAAATCCCAATCTGGATAGAACAAGTTCGAGAAAAGGCCATTCAACTCTATCATAAGATTTCATCATGTCTAGTTTCATTTCCATGGTGCCATGCTTGGATGAAGAGAGAGTTTTCATAGAGTGGAATAATTCGAAGGCAATGACAGCATTGTCGGTAATAGATCTCTTTGGGACGAATGAACTCTGGTTATCTGAGACAAGTAGTGGGAGAAAATCCCTAAGTCTGGCCACCAATATTTTGGAAAAAATTTTGTATATCACATTACACAGGCTGATTGGCCTAAACTCCAAAATTTTCTCGGGGCATTGGGATTTGGGGATAAGAGTAATAATAGTTTCATTCAGGGATTCAAGAGAGGCTATTCCATCCCACACCTCCTTCATTAGGTCCACCACCTCGGGCCCCACAATATGCCAAAAGAGTTTCAAGAACAAAGCGTGAAATCCATCCGGTCCCGGTGCCTTGGTAGAGTGAATACGATGCAGGGCCCCAAGCACTTCCTCATCAGACAAATCTCTTTCCAGGTACCGATTCATGTCTTATGTAACCAACTTTGGGATGCATCCAATCAGGCATGAGGGAGTGCTAATACTTTCTGTTGAATAGAGGTTGCTGAAAAATTTTAGGATAATGGAGTGAATGACATTTATATCATGCACAATTCTTCCAGTGGGGTCCTCCAGATGAGCAATATGATTCTTCCTTCTCCTTGCAGACGCTCGTTGGTGAAAAAAGTTGGTGTTCTGATCACCATCTCTGATATGGGACTCCCGTGCCCAGAGGAACCAAAAACTCTCTTTTTCCCTCAGAGCAGTGTTAAGATTCTTTTCTTCCACATAGATGTTTCTGAGGACAGAGTCAGAACATGGATATGAGTGGAGTCACTTTAATTGATTCTCCGCCTCCTTAATACATCGGTCAAAGTTTCCAAACCTAGAAGAGCTCCACTTTGGAAGGCAAGTCGCAACATTTCAAAAGTTGGCCATGGTGCACCGATTCGATCCCTCCCAAGCCGCGTGAACCACCTTTTCACAGTCACTGTCTTGGAGCCACATAATTTCAAAGCGAAAGGTTCTCTCAGGTCCCCTCTGTTGCCCTTGTGAGACTGTGGAAAACATAATTGGGAAGTGGTCAGAGGAGATGGGGGGTAAGTGGATGATAGAGAAGGCATGGAAAAGGGAGGTCCACTCATCATTCCCAACAAATCTGTCCAATATTTCCGCCAGATGGTTCTCCATTGACCTACTCCGATGCCAGGTAAACGGCGCGCCAGAAAACCCGAGGTCATGAAGAGAGTTTAACACAAGAGAAATCCTAAAATCGTGCATTGAAGCAACACTTCTTACCCGTCCCCCTTCTTTTTCATGGGGATACATGACCTCGTTAAAATCCCCCCCTATCAGGAGAGGGCCAGGGAGGGAGTCCCGCAACCGCTTCAAAAGGTCCCATGATCTGTGTTTATCCTGCCCTCCCGGACACCCGTAGAACCCAACAAACGACCAAGGAGGAGCTCCTGGGCCAGAAACCATCACAACAATGTGATTACTTGAGTAATTAGAGATCTTGACCCTAAGATCCTCCTTCCACAAGAGGCACAATCCCCATGAGTGTCCCTGTCTTCCAATGGGAAAGACATTTTGGAACCCAATCTTACAGCCCATGAGGCCCAAACCCTTGCTATCCAACATAGTTTCAGATACACAAACTATGTCAGGGCGAAATTTGGAACTCCAGTGATGGAGAACGCGAACCGTTCGGGGATTGCAAAGCCCCCGACAGTTCCAGCATAAGATTTTCATTGCCCTAGGTGGGGCTGGGACACACCCGCCGCTGCCTCTGACACTTCGTCTCCCCGACCATCGTATGCCCCTTTCCACCTCTTTGGCGGGCTCTCAGTCATCTAAGGTGCCTCCAAGCATCGTTTATGGTCCTTTTCCTGTGAATTGGGGGGTACACACCCCTATCCCCGCTAATAATTCTTTTCCACGTCTGATGTTTTAAAGTACCTGACATCATGATCCCCGTCATGTCATCAATTGTCTGAGGGGTAGCACCGGGAGTAACATCCTCCGAACTGGAAACCAGATCTAGTGGGTCCTTACATAGCTGTTGTACCCCTAAGCCTGGGTCTGGTGGTTCCTTGCAGATTGGCTGCAGCCTAGTAGATGGGGGGGGGGGGAATGGCCTTCAAAATAGAAATGGTCTGGCTTGGAGGGGTAGTCGGCCCCTGTCCTTGACTCATGTGTTGTTCCCTCGGCTCGACCGAGGTCCGCGACCAACCCAGATTCCTTCCTTCCACCCTTGGATTCATATGACTAACAACATCAATGTTTGGCAGCCCAAGCATGATTATATTAGTATGAGTTGGTTCAGACCGTGTATTAAGAGCATTTGCAAGTTTTTCATGGTCTTGTTGTTTTTCAGCTTCAGAAATAAAGTTCATCCCAGTGGTTTTTGCATAGAGCCAGGGCCCGTATTGCAGAATAAAATTGCCTTGTCTATCCTCCTTTTTCACCTCACATGCCTTTTCTAAGTGTCCGAGACACCCATAAAAGAAACAGAAGATAGGGAGATTTTCAAACTCAAAAGAAATCTAGACATCTGAGTCCTCAACTGTCAGGAACATGCCCCTCATAAGCGGTTGTGAAACATCCATCGAAACTCTGATTCGCACAAAGGTTCCACAAGGAATTGGATCAGACCGGTCCCATTCCATAAATGAACCAATGCTTCCTCCAATCTCACGCATAACATGTTCAGTTCTACCATGAAAGGGGATTCCTCGAATTCAAATCCAGAAAGGTGAGCAGGACAGATTAACTGATTGAAAATTTTCTTCTCCTTTAGGGTTCTCCATGAGAATGATTTGGTTGTCAAAGGACCATGGTCGACCTTTGAACTATTCCCTTCTTCTTGTATTAGTTTAGGGTAGTGTTATTTATTGTTATCCATGTGTACTACTTATTAGTGTTGGAGTATGTGAGACACTTGATGATGGTTCTCAACATGACCTGAGAGTACCAAGTTCAAGGGAAGTTATTGAAGTATAATGTCTATAATCAAGAGGTCCAATTATTAGGATATGTATTCTTGGACATATGAGTGATCGTGGACCTTGTAAAGGTCATGAAAATGATATATTGAGAATCACCAAAGAGTGTGGTTTTTGTATCATATTTTCATGGAAATGTTTTTTCTACCATTGTTTAGTTAGTTAACAAATTAGTTTACATATTTTTAATTGGCCTTTGGGGAAGAAGATAGTGCATTGTATCTCTAATAGATGGCTATCACCCATATTCTTCTTCACCAAGAAAGTTAGGTACAACTTGGGGATATCTATTGAGAGGTTTTGTGTGACCAAATGTCCAATGAACATGTTTTTGAAGGGTTCTCTAGAGTTATGTAGGATTTCATCCTTATGAGGATAGATAATGACACTAGTTACTGTATAATAATAGGTACTGAGGATGTTTTTTTCAAATAAAAATAATATAGGAGGGGTGAGGATGTACCACGATCTTTTGGAATTGGGATTGGTGACTATGGATGTTGAAGCTTGTTGCTTAGTTTTATCTCTTCGTGACATACACATCAATAAAAGAAGACTGAAAAATCTTGGTAGAGAGATTGTAAATCCTGTTCATGAAGGTGGTATTTAATATTTGTGGGATAACCTCTATAATGTTTTCATACCATTAAGGCCACATCACTTCCCAAATAGGGATACGACTTTGATGCTTTGTGACTTAGATGTGGTTGAGCACGACTTCTCTACCATAGGCATCTGGTATAGAAAAGAGAACCATTCAAGACATAGAGAATATTCATTGGAACATCATGTTATCTTTGGAACATATCTTGGAGAATAATCTACCATCAGTGGAGTTTACATATCACAACCTCTACCACTACACTATCAGTGTAGAACCATTTGAGGCAATATTCAGAATACATTGCAGATCATTGTTGTACAGATCGATGCTAGAGGGAGGTATATCTTCTGGGCCTGGAGTTTGTTACAATGATGGTTGTAATGTTCTTAGACCATCTAGAGGTTTATGAGGACTAAACAATAATTTTAGGATTTATTTTTTGATTGGTTACATTAGCCATTGGTTTTGAGGAGGAAAATTCATGTTTCCAGAGATCTCCTCTCATTAAGGAATGCAATGAATAGTCCAAGATGGTAGGATATATCTCAGGGTTTTTCCCTTTTTTAGTTACTATATTGGGGTAGTGAGGTCGAATACCTCTAGACCTTATGACCATAGTTATATTAGGTGTATGGTGTTTTCCACATGTTTCAACTAAGGAGACATGTGCATGACTCATTACAAAATGTCAAAAACAATGAGTTAGAATTTAAGAGTGAAGATACCTTTATGAGGATTTCAAGGAACATAATAGATTTTGATTATTTTCCAGCTAAGAAAAAGATTGGGAAATTTTTCACTTAGGTTTTTGTATGCTGATAGCAAAAAAAACTTTAGTAGAGATCTTGGGAGTGGAATTCCCAAATGAGGGATCGACATCCTCCCTTACGAATAACCTCTTTATTTTTTGGATGAAAATCCCTAATGTGGGGTGAATGGAACATCCATTTCATTATTTTTTATGTATTCATAATATCACAAGGAGAATCTTCAAATCCAAATGCTATGATGATGAAGAATTCCATGGCTCGGTGAGACTGGTATAGATATAATAAAAATATTAAATAAATTATATCATAGACATATTATTTTCTAAAATAATAAAATGAATACCAAAACGAGTCTTGAATTATACATATGAGAACACAATTGAGTTAGGAATATAGACTTTACACTTGGCACGATCTAACCTTTATTGGACTTGGGAATTTTGGTATTGTGATATTGTAGGCACAAATAATAAAATTAATTAATTAATTAACATTTTTTTATTATGGATGTGGTGACCTATCCATATCCTCTTTAAAACTCATTATATCATATTCAAAGAGTTTTCCATATAAATCCATGAATCGAGAGGTGTGCATGGAGGAGCATTGGAAGATGATAGGACTGTGGATCATCGATCGAGGTGTTCATGGATTGCCAACGATAAAAAAACATGTGATTATTAATAAAAAACATGTGATTCTCATCAGAAATGAAAATGAAGATTCATTATTCATTATATTTCAATACAAACCTGACCTATGATGTTTGATTTATGTATATTCATATTGTTTTAATATCTCATGTTGAACACTGATAAATTAAACTAATAATTATTAATTCTCACATTGAAATTTGATTTATTTTGTGGATGTTTTGATTTTTTTGGTTAATTAGTTCACAATTCTAATGAAAAAAGATCGAGAAAACCCAAACAATGGCCAAGTGTAATTAAAATATTAGGTTTCTTGGATTTCTCTCCCATTTCTTTTTACATTATTCATAGTCAATTTCATTTTCTTGTGGTTCGATAAGTACTAGGTATTTGATCATTGCGTGACTGCTCTTGGGCACAACAGAATAATAGTATGGGTGTGGCTCATGATCAACAATATTATCAAAGTGTAACAGTGAGGGAGGATAATGGTTGGTTGATCAGATTGGTTAGAAGATTATTTTTCTTCCCTGTTTTATGTGTGGAGACAACCTAGGCGAGGGTGATGGCTTACTGTTCGGTTTGGATGACTAGAATTAGATTCCTAGTTATGGAAAGAATCAGGTGATGAGATATGATTTTTTTACTGATATCTGTGAAAGATACAGAGGTGAATGAACTGTGAGAATATTAAGAGGAAAAAAATTGAATTTTGTGTAATATCATGTTACACATCATTTAATCTATAGATACATTCCATTGATGACCCCAGGCTACAACACTAGGGTTTCCGTAGAAAATTAAATATCACACGTAGTGTGACACGTGTCACATAACCTATTTTCCAAGGATGGAATATCAATGTGTACTATTGGAGTACATGGTAATGTACACTCCCATAAAAATTATCATGGAATATTTCACTAAAATGACTTGATACATGGACATGACCATATACATGAGAAAGACCAGATGTACACATGCACGGGCATGTGACATGTTGAGTGATAGATAAACATTTATAAACCATTTACCATCGGGAGAGGCCATGTACCATTGGTTCATTCCATATATTTTGGTAGAATACATTTTGTTTGAGAATGGACAATGGGTAGTGGGAGGATGAGAGAGATATGTTGTGTTCCCATTTGGGAAATTCCATATAAAACTTGAAGGGAATGATATATCCTTTGTCCTTCTCAACCCATCTCTAGCATGAGATTGAGTGTTTTCCATCAGTCTGTTTTAGTGTAACAAGTATTTTTTGAGTGTTTTACCTAGTTCAATCTTTATGAGGGTATAGTGTAGTGTTATATCCTTTGAATAAGATTGTGATCCCCTCTTTGAGTTGAGTCTTGGATAGAGTTCTCAATGTCCCTATGATTTCCCTTGGGTGGGATCCACTATCATTGCTTTGTGTACCCTAGGTGGGGTTCATTGTATTGTTTTGAAAAACATTCATCGGTTTTCAACCCCATATCTAGTATGTTACCCCATTATAGTTCATCTAATTATAGTGCATACTATCCCCTACTTAGCGGGTTATTCTAGAAGGGTTTTTGGTGTCCCCCCACAGTTATGGTTCTAATCCCCTATCTGGGTTTTGAGATCACAAAAAGATATTTTAATAGGGTTTGAAATATCCCCTATAACTATGGCTGTGGTATCCTATCTTTTTATTGATATATTTGTATCATGAAATATGTATCAATCAATTTGGAGCATTAACTAATTCTTCTTTGGTGAATTCTGATGAGCATGACCTCTCAGATGAATGTCATCAGTTCTAGCATGGATCATGGAGTTAGATCACCAATATGAGGATTACATTAAAACCTTTAGAAGTATAGTATGGATAATAGTATGGATGATACCACTTTGATACATGTATTCCTTATTGAGTATAAATGGGTGCTTCATATAATTCTTATTTTTATGTCTCATATTCTAATTGACAATCATTATGTCGAATTAATTACTCACATGATGCTTTATTATTGGTGATTTAAAGGTTCCCTTCTAGGCATTGTTATACATACGACATAGTGGGATCTACCTACATGTTACATGTATTATTTATTGGATATTCCATTTTATTTTTTCCAAGTAGGACCTAGAGCATATGGAGTTTTTATTGGGTTGGAAAGATTTAGATTCTTATTGGGTGATTCATTTGACAGTAGTTTCCTCATTTTGAGAAGGTTGGAATACATTATAATTTTTTATTGGAATTTTATTTAGCCTCATTATCACTTTAAATTATTTCATTTCATACTATGATGTGGGATAGACTTTATACATGGATTGGTATCATTTTTTTACTTTATCATTAGTGTATGGGATTAGTGGTGTGTGTGTGCATAGAGGAGAATTAAGATAATGTCAGTTATGTGTGTGGAAGACCTACTCAGCACTAGTTACTATATACTATCCTATTGGAGGTGGGCTTCTGGTAGTCACACATAGATTATAGCCTTCTCAGAAGGCCCCGATTAGTTGGGTTTTTACAAAAGAGAACATGGGGAAGTCATCAATATCCTGATAAAAGATCAAAATACCTTAGATGATTATGATAAAGCATGTTAGAGAAAAATGAGATCATAAACTGACCATTAACATAAATGATAAGTGTTGTATCAAAATAAATATCAACAATCACATGACATGTGATCACGATATAAAACTGTGAAATAATTTAGAAACAAGGCATTATCATGAATACATGTAATTTCATGGAAATGAATTGTATCATGAAATATTGGCATAATTTAACACACATAATGGGAATATCCCACAACTATAATCATATAACAATTATAATAAACAAAATATGTGAACCTTCTTGGGGTTGGAAAAATCCTCCCATATACCATTTTTCATTGGATAAAACCCTCATGTGTTACCCTTTGTCTTGGGATATATCCTTATGTTTATGATATTCCTTAGGGTAATTAATTTTTTATACCCATTTTCTTGGGATAAATCCTATTATGTACCCATTTTCTTGGGATAAATACTCTTATATACCCTTTTGATTAGGATAAATCCTCTCATATACCATATTTCTTGGGATAATTCCTCTTTTGTACCTATTTTCCTTTAGTTAAATCATCATTTGAACCCTTTGACTTTAGATATAAACATAAAAAATGACCTATAGGGAAATAACTAACCCCAAATATCATCATACCTACATATGTATGCCACATAATATCAATCATAATCAAATGTTAATTAACCCATGGAAAAAGAATGAGTTTCATAAACAATCCAAAAACATCACATAACACAAATTTAAATGATCATATGATATAAAAAATCTCATTTTTGAAAGGGAATAATATAATAATAAAATATCAAGGATGATCAAAACATTAATTCATGAGATATTAACAATGGAGAAAAAATAGATGTGAAAATAAAAAAGTTTCCACAAAATCTCTTAAAAATTGTCTTAAAAGATACAGTGAAAATTAATTTTATTTTTTTTAAAGTGGAAGAGAATAATTTTTCAAAATGGTATTATAAATTTTTAGAAACAAATATTCCATAAAAGACATAAAATTTATTTAAAATGAGAAGTTAAAATAGTTTGAAAACATTAACTTTTAAAATAAAAATAAATAAGGAGGTTTGAAAATGGAATAATTTTTTCAAAAAGGGAACTGAAAAAACATTTAAATCTTATACATTTTAAAAATAATCATTAATAACAGAACATTGAAAAGTAAATAAATGTTATGGAAAAGGAGAAGTACAAATACATTGGAAACATGTAATATTAAATGAATATTTAATAAAGGAAACATGAGAATGACCTAATGTTTTCAATCACATAATTTTTACTTCTATGGATTTGTTGATGAGAGCATGAGGATTTGGATTGATCTCATTTAAGCCTAGATTTCTTCACATCTGGGAATGTGAAATGAAATTAAACCCATTTGAAATTATTAACTCTTCTCCTCAAATTTGGGTTAATTTTTATGGTCTAAATTGGATTTTATGGCACACAAAAATTATTTATGATATTTCTATGTCAATTAGTCTTCCAATCACAATGGATAAAGAAACATATGCATATAGATTTGGTTAATTGATCACTTACTTGTTGAAGTTGATATTCCTTATACCTTAGTTGATTAGGTATTTCTATCCACTAAAGAAGATGATTTTTATTTGAAATTTGTTTATTAGGGGCTTCTATATTCAATGTTGATTGTATATTTATTAGAAAATATATCTCTAACTACAGAGGATCATATATTTGCGACCACTTATCTACTCATGGACATGATGTAAATTCATGCAATAAAAAGGGGTAAGAATTTAGGTAAATCTACTTTTTTTGGTCTGATAAGGCCAAGACTCAACATGGAGGTATATACACTAGTCCGATAGAGACGAATTCTAATGAATCCAGTCCTAAAAAAGATGATGGTAAATATAAACCTCATTCTGATAGACAGGTTGTTTATAACTCTAGGAATGATGCAAATCATTTTTCTGATGTTGCTAATGATGTAACTGATGAGGCTCTTTTGACTATTCATTAAAATGGAGTTATAGTAGCCTCTACAAATCATTCTGTGATTAATACCAAGAATGTTGAAACTTCCCTTGAGAAACACTCCAGGGGGAAAAATAAACTATAGAATGGTATTTTTTTTTGAGGAAACAATAATGTTTTATATGACACAAATGAAGACACCTCTTCCTAGTGATAGAATAGTCTAAAATTATCTAGAGATCAACAAGGAGTGCTTTACCCTATATGTGAAATATATAAATAAATCTCACGCTCAATATAAGGATGAAAATAAAAAAAGACAATAAAAAAAAGATGGAATTTGACTCCCCTGTGGTAGCTATGATCCATCAGACGACATCTTTTCTTCATCTAGATGGAGGGAAGGATTTGGTATCCAAGTAGGTAAAGGAAGTTATGACCTCAATGATTGACCTAGATTATTCAATTGATGTACTAGATCCAACCTCAAATAGTTTTGATGTGATTCAACCTCATAATGGGGATTCAAGGGAAGATATCCTTGATCCTTCAAAATGAATTGATGTTTTTACACCATAGGTGACTATCATTTTGAATTTCAACCAAACAATATGTTATATACAGACCACCAAGGGATGTTCTAACAAAAAAGATGAAGCAAACTTTGATAGAATCATACACTCAGGATGAGATGAAACATGGAAGGATAATCATTTAATGATTTCTAAATTGGATTATCCTATAGGAATATTGAGCATTGATGGTGACCCCCATAATTATGATAAGGACCATACTCCCATGAAAAAGTACCAATATGAATCAGAGATAGAAGATCATAAAGGCACATGGCTGCATTTTAAAAATTGGAAATGCGTTTGATATCCAAATGGTCATGGTTGAGGGCATAAAAGATTGGTTGGGATGCCATGAAAGAGGAAGTGAAATCACATGTTGTTTCAGTCTTGGAGTGCACTGATATTGAAATACTCCTCCAACATGAAGAATAACTAAAAAAGAAATATCATGGTGGTTGAATCTGTAGACATGGGCATGGAAGAATTGATTATAACACCATGCGTTATGAGGAACGTAGGTTAGGAATAATGATTAGGAAAAAACAAGGGATTTGACTACATTGATGAGTGAAGTTCAACCTAGTGTGGACCAATCTTATCATTTATATGTTTTATTTTATTATTAAATAAAGGGGACTTTTCCATAAAATACATTGAATACACAAAATATTAATATAATCTTTTTTTTTTCATATTTCGGAACTGAAAAATGCATAAATTTTTCATAAAGATAAGAGAAAATAATTTGAAAACATTAAAATTTAAAAAATAATCTTTAATAATGTAACATAATAGAATAAATAATTGTTATCGAAAGAAAATTTGGTGGGAATAATAATTTTTTTTCTATATAATATAAATTATTTTTAAATTTTTTTAAATGACCATTTTGAAACCAAATATCACAAAAAGGATTTTAAAATTTCCTAATTAAAATGAGGTAAATATATATTATTTCATAAAAAAATATAGTGAAGATAAAAATGAAAGTCTTAACAATGAATGATAATACTAATTCCTCAGATGGATTATCACATTTGAGAGATCTTTATTTTTGAATGGAAGTTGAAAATATGTCCTTTCAGTTTGAGTGGCATTTAAATAAAAACTATTTAATGATAAATAAAATGATATTGGACATATAATAACATTAATTAAAAATGAATTCAGGAAATAATATATCATATAGGTAGTTTACATGCCACTTAAATAAAAATAATTGTTTAATACAATGAATGCCTTAATGAATGGAAATTGAGACCAAAATCTCTAACCCTGTTTCATTTCTTAGTTGATCACTATCTATACTCATGTAAAAAAACATATCTTAATTAATATCACTTTTCAAAAACATAATAATAAATATTAACCTTTTATAATATTCAACATAATTATGATTATCAGTAAAATAATAAGTTATAACATAATACAAATGTTGGGTGTTAATAACATTAACTACTTTTCACATATTTTATATTTTTGATGTCATTTATCATGATTTGAAACCAAGTTAATCATTAATATATCATTTAAATAAATAAATAAATAAATAAATAAATATATATATACACTATTAATTTATACATCTATTATTACATTCTATATGTGTTTTAGCTACGCTGTGTCAAAACTGAATGAGTATTGATTTATTTCGAAGATTTGTAACGAGTGAAAAGGACACTAAAATAATAGTTAAATATATAATATAAAATCTTAATATAATTGAAAAAATTATTTTCATATAATATTATATTAAAATTAATTTTCATGTTCCCATATTTATCTATAAAAGTGTTTTCTAAAATCATTCATGCAGGCAGTTAAACCGACCCAAACGTCTACACACTTCAACTCGATTTCTCAGTATGGTTTATGAGCATTTTATTTTGAGAAAATATACTTAAAATAGAGGAATTATGATATGATTTTTATTCTATAATTTTTTTAACCATATTTTATTATTTTTGGATAAAAAATATACAGTTCCACTATAGAAAAGAAACAGATTTAGTATTGGGTTTTTACGGCTGTTTTCAAAATCACCATTAAATATTTTTTGGGAAAAATTTTAGCAACACTTTTAAAAACTGACACTAAATGTGGTTTTAATTAGGATTATTTTTTATATAATACTATTTTTTATAAAAAAATTATTTTATTTTTAATGGTTATTTTATAGAAACCGTAACGAAATAGAGGTAGTTTGTAGGAAACCACTGTGAAATAACTGCGATTTCAAGAAATCTAATGCCATATTAAAAGAAAAATATAAAATATAAAATATTTATTTATGATTTATTATATATTATTTACTATGATATATATATTTTATTATTTATAATTTTAATTAATTATAATTTTTTAATCAATAGATATTTATAATTAATAGTTAATAATAACGAGAAACTTAAAAAATTATTACACTTTAGAAATGTTCGAAATCTAACATGAAACTCAAATGAACATAACATTCGATCTAGGTGTCCTTCTAGGCTCTACCACATATCAAATCAAATACAGTGAAGTGATGTATGATATGGTGACCTCAGTTTCACTGGTCATGTTTTTTGAGGCCCAAAATATAATATTAATATATTATTATATTATTCCTTTTGGAAAATTAGATTTCTGATATCCTACGATCATCCTATATAAATTATTATTATATTATTACTTTTGAAAAAAAATTAGATTTCTGATTTCCTATGATGTTTTATGTTTATGTTTTGTTATGGTTTTTCATTATTTATGAAACCCATTATTTGTTTATGGGTTCAGTAGGATATGATTATGATTGATTTTATGTGGTGAATGTATGTATGGATATTGATGTGTGGTGTCCTATATCACCCTATAATACATTTGATTTAATTTATAAATCAATCCATAGGGTAAATGGGAGTATTTATCAAAATAAAATTTGGTACACATTAGGATTTATTCCAAGCCAAACGGTACATGGGAGGATTTATCCCAATAAAAGGGGTAAACAAGAGGATTTAATCCAAGAAAAGGGTCCATGATTTCATTTATCCCAATCCAGAGGGTACAAGAGAGGATTTATCCCATGTCAAAGGGTACAATGAGGATTTATCTGAATCTGATGTGGTATATAGACGGTTTTATCCCAAGAATGTGTTTATATGGGATTATTATCCCTATCACAAGAAGGTAAACCAATTTTGTTTTCTATAAGTTATAAATTATTATGATTGTGCCACATTTCCATGATGTGTATCATGTTATGCCAAAATGTAAATATGCATTTGGTTTCAATGAAAAAACAATGTTTTCATGATTATTCATTATTTTTATAGTATTTATCACTTTTATTTTGTGGTCATATGTTTTATGATTTTTTATTTCTGTTTTGAGACTGGTCTTATCTGTTATGGTGGTGGTATATTTATGATCTCATGATTCTATAACATGTTTTATTATTATCATATAATGTATTATGTTCATTTATTCTGATATTTCTTACTTCCTTATATTATACTTCATGTTTATGAACTAATACTTTATGATATGTTTTTACCTTATCAAGCGTTTAATATAATCCCTTTTTTATGTTTTCGTTCCTCATTTTCTGAGGATTATTATATAATTTGAGATGTCTAGAAATTGTTTTGAGGGGAATTATTATAGATACAAGTTGGCATGTTTCTAAAATAAGTTTTTTATGTATATATATTTCAATATACTAAACCAATCATCCCCCAAGTTGTGAGACTATTTGTGAGTTGTATTAATTATGTCATGATATAAATGTACTATTTATTCCATTTTTAGCTTTGATATTTATATTGACCTACCACTATGGATTTATGGAAGATATTAAGATAAATTTTGGTTTCTGACATTGTGATGCATCAATAATGTGCCTTATAGTATTTCCCAAATACAGGAATATGAGGAAGTTGTGTATTTAAAATATGGATAAAGGCGTTGGAAGACTCATCTACATATCTATGAATTTGAGTATAGTTTGATATATTGAAATGTAAAATATAAGTTTTCTAAATTCAAGAAAATATTGAAGGACCACTCAAAATAGTTTCTAAAATTATGATTGCAATTAAATAATCAAAGAGGGATAGGAGAGGCATGCATGATCTTGGTAAAATACCATTAATATGTTGAAAAAACATAACTACTGAAATGAACTACCAACCAAATGATTATAATTTATTTAGATTCCTCTTATTTTTAGTCATAAAATAAAACAAAAATAGTCAAACACGTGTGATAAAAAATATTTAAATATAATTAATGTATATAAATTTATAATATTTTAAATTTTTAGTGTCTAAAATGCTGAAATTTTAAACCAGTATGCATTCAGTTCAACCTATATAACGTTTTTTTAATATAAGGGTTTTTTTTATTTTGAGTTTTATCATACTCATAACCTAATTCCATAAATCATAATCCCAAAATTACAATGAACAATACAACTATATTATATTCCAAAAAATCATTAATCTCAATACTCTCAAAAATCAACATATCATTTATCCATAAAAGAAAAATTAAATTATTATATATCATAAATTAGTAATCACTATGTTTTAATCTAATTTAAACATTATAATTTTTCTATCAGGTTATATTTCCTAAATATGTTCAAATCCACCATTATGGTTCATAAAGAGAACGTAAATTTTCACCGTAAATCACCCATCATTTTCTAGACACGTGTGTTGTGTTAGGCCTACTCATAGTGTACAAGAGTGATGATTGAGTCAATTGTCAACCAACATTTTTCTGGGTGATTACCACTATGAGAATCTATGGAACAACCATATCAAATTTCTAGTATCCAAATAGCGATGTTTATACTGGGAACCAATATACATTATAATTAACAAAAATTTAAGGATTTATTCCTGATCATAGAATTATCCCCTGGGTATTCACTAAGGTTTTATAGCCCAAATTTCCATAAATAAAAATCCCTACTATAATACTAACTATAATTACCCAAAATTTCATAAATAGTTTTAAATATACTTCCTTTACAAAATTATAACACATGGCATATCATGAGGACCTTTTGAGGATTAGTCTCATCCAATCTCAGAACATAGTACATGGAATACATTGATCACATAATAAATCCTATAAAATTTTAATTTTCTTGAAGTAACTTTTTGTTATAGCATTCTAGATAACCTCACTATATAGGTTTTAAATGGGAAATTTTTTAAAATAAATGGGTGAGAAAAAATCTCAGGAAGGTATAAGCAATTCATAAAGAGAATAAATGATCAATATGGGTAATAATTGATACATAATATAAGCACATGACCATAAAGAAAATATTCATGACACAATTATTAGAAAATTAGGCATGACATGATCATATATACATGAGGCATAACATGGAAATGTGTAAACAATAAAAACATGATATATTCATTATAATATAATAAGACTTCATCACTATGTTGTCTTAAAATAATATTTCCCAAGGTTATTCCCTATGGTATCATAAAAAATTTCCAATTCATGCTACCAATGTACCATGAATATGTTTTATCTATAGATTGATTCCTTACCCATTTCATTTGGTTTCTATAAGGGAAAAAACTTCATATGTTTATCATTATTTGTTCCACCTCAATAAAATATAATATGGATGTATCATTTTGACCCAAGAGAAGGGAATATGGTTTTTAAACATATATATAACTAAAAAATAAAACAATATTACATCTATATGGATACCCTTGACTGATATTAGAGTGAGGTATTCACCATATGAAGATATTTCCTAGAAATTAAGGAATATTTTCTATAGCATGATGAGTATAGAAATGGGATTATGGAATTTTTATTATGATATACGACAATAGTCTATCATCAATAGTTCGTCATTTTTAAATAATAGGGTTGATTATAAAAACATGGAAGCATAATTATATTAAAATCAAAATGCTTACAACATGAAAATATTACATATAAAATGAAGGATTGTTTTCAATAGAATGAAATCTCTAAAAATAGGATTATAGAATAGGTTTAATGAGAGAAGAGGGTAATATCACAAAAAAAGTTCACCATTTGGATACTAAAGGATTTATTATGAACACTTGTAAGAATAATCATATAGAAATAAAATGGCATTATAAAAGAGATGTAATTGAGTCAAAAACAGTGTGAGGAGAATCCTTACCTTTTTTTATGTCGATTCTTAAAGGTTTGGAGGAAACCGTAAAACCATAGGAACTAATTTGGTTGGATTTAGAGATGTATAGGGAAGGGAATTTCAAGATAGGTTCATTTGGGTTAGGGAGGGATGATTTTATATATGCGAGTGAGCTCCAATTTTAATTGAACATTATCACATGGGGGTTATATGATTTTGATGAGTTAGGTGTTTTATTTGGGTAAATTTTGGTGATAAATGTGGAATTGAGCTACCAACCTAAAAAAGATATTCTATATAGTCCAAAATTCATTTTTTATTTTGTAAATTATCAAGTCAAATAAGGCTACCCATTTTAGATCATATTAATCTTTAGTAAATTGTAATATTTGTAAGTATTTTCAACAAAATATACAATAACCCTAATTAAAAAAAATCAATGCGAAGAATCTAAATTTTTTATTCATTTAAGAATGTTTAATTTTTACATATGGGACAATTAACATTTAAATTAAAACATATACTATTTAGAAAAACTGTTATTATTGATAAATAACATTTTAATTGTTAAGTTTTCCTAATATTATTTACCAGTAATTATCAAATAAATGAGTGTTAATTTATTTATATTTACATCCAAAACATTAATTAGAGTCTTAATTTAAAATATATTCAATACATTTAAAAATATTTAAAACATAGAAAAATATTATTCATTGAAAAATAAATGCTTAACCACAGTAAATAATTTTTACCTATGTAATTTACTTTTCAATAAAAAAACATTGATGTTTTAAAATTATTTTTAACTACTGGCTACAAATATTAAATAATATTTATTACATAAAACTTCAATATGTAAAAAAAAAAATCTTATCCTCAACACATGTAATGTGTACCAACTACTTTTTAGAAAAAATATGTTTTTATGTATTAAAAATTATTCATATAAAAAATTAATATATTATTTTTTTATCATTATATAGATTTATTTATTATAAAAAAATAATCTTATATTTATTTTGAATCTTTATAAAACAAAATTTTATGTAAATAATATTTAATGAATTAAAAATTCAAAAAGAGTTTTTTAGAAAATAATACTTAAGTCCTACAAATATTAATCATATGTATTTTAAATTCATAATATTAATTTTTAAATATATATTTTAACTTATTAAATATATATTTGATCAATTATGTATCTTTATATACTTCTAGGGCTTTCTTATATAAATATAAAGTAACAGTTTTGGTAAAAATCTTATTTTTTTATTCTCTAAAAAAATCAACTATTTAAAAAAATTAATTAAAGATCATACTATGATAATTTTGACCATATATATTAAAAACTAATATTATATTTATATAATTCGCATACACAAATTTATCGTTAATTTTTTAAAATGAAAATAAAAAATATAATGAAAATCCAGTTTTGTTAATAAAATATCCATTATGACCACTAATTGTTCTTAATATTATTTCATTTTAATTAATATTTTACATAATTTAAATATTATTTTTCAAAAGATTTATATTTTATTTATCAATATTTAATTAAAAATAGTTCTATGAAAAATAATACTTTTATGTTGAATAATCTATATCATTAAAATTAACTATTTATATTATATTCATTAAATTCTACTAATCCATTGATATTAATTTATAAATTTTAGTTTTGTAAATAGACATTATCATATATTAACAGTTATAATGTTTTTAGCCAGACATAATGTATAAATATAAATAAATATATATTCAAAAATATTTTAATATTACACTTTTACTTATGTGATTATCATTCACGAATTATATTATTTCAAACAAAAATTGATTATATATATTTCCAACCACATTATTTCCAATGACCAAATTTTATAATGGTGAGAATTAACTACCGTATATATCCTTACTAAAATCATTCATTCCATTCAAACTTCTCTAGTCACACTTATCATTTCTGTAGTATTAATTTTAGGTCTTACAATAATTTTTCTCCATTAATAATCCTTTATTTCCTTATAGTTTTCCATGGATATTGGTGATTCTCAAGGTATAAGATAATACATAATATATCAATGTTTTTGTGATTATATTCATTTATATTTATTTTCCCCCATCAATTTATCAATGTTTAAAGAATGTAATAATCCATTGTGAGTAATAATCTATGGTGTGTAATACATAATTCCATTTTTTATGTAATGTTTTTATATTATATAATAAATTATTATTAGTTTAATTCTAATATTATATGACTTATTTACTAAACTATTTGAATTACATTAAAAAAAAGAAAAAAAGAAAAAATATAGTTTTCATTTATAAACAAAAGTTTTATGTAAAAAAATACCCTTCTTAAAAACATGGGTCATTATAAAGTAGGATACCATGAGGGGGTGAAATATACAACCCAAAGCTTATAGAATTAGAGAAAGAGGATGGGTATGAAAGATCAAGTTTGGAATTACGTAGAGTTATACTAAGTACATGGAATGAATGACATAGTAAATGTTGAAGTATATTAAAATTTAAATGATAAAGAATTTGATTGAGAATATTAATTATCACATACTGACACAAATGACTAGTAGAATATAAATTGTAGATATGACATGGGATATAATTTCTAGAAATATATCAACGTTAAAATATTTGGAAATATATATCTTTCCTCAGAATAGGATTTTCCCTAATATTAAGTATTTCTCTTACAATTTTTCCAAACAATGAACCATTATTTCATATCAAGACCAATAATATTTAATTTTTTCTAAAGGGGGTTTATTATCATATATTCATTGAAAAAATATCATTGGTTAATATATTTTTTTTCCATATTATAGATAGTTTTTCTAATATGTGTAGGTATCCATTTCATCAGTAAAATACCATTAAATTTATATTAAATAAGGATAATAATATTTCCACAAGGAAATTTCCAATAAACATCAGGTTTCAAAAAAATATTATAATAATAGAATTTTTTAACAATAAAATCATTGGGGTGGTGATTTAATTATCATAAAGAAATTCATAGATATAGTACTACTCGTAGAATTAATTTTCAACAAGAAATATACAAATATAAATTGTAATTTTCATGTACCATAATTATCTATATCCACATAGGGTGTATTTATTACATATTATTTACATTATACTATTTTTAGTGGAGGTTATTGATGCTCATTGTCTTGGTTAGTCCATGTATTAGGTCATCGACTTAGATAATGATAAATTCCCCTAGACACTAGACATTGAATAATTAATGGAATCATATGATGAACTCTATTCCATTCAATTTGAATATCTGAATAGTTCATTTTTCATTAATAGTTTGATGCTCGATGAACCCTTATTCCACATGTAAAGCATATTCCATTCACCTTGAGGCAGTACCCTTACTGTTTTTCCCACATTTCCTATATAATATAAATCTAAAAGTCGTTCCTTCATCATCGTCATCACATTATATTTCCCATGAGTTTAACATTCTCTTATTTGCTGTGTTTGGACATTTTCTATGTTCACATTGTTAATTATATTTCATGATAGCTAGGTTGGAATAATTACAAGGTTTCTCAATCCATCAACAATTATAATGGGTTTTTTATTGCGGTAAACTCCATATTATCTATCATACCCACGGTTCCTTCTTGTTACATCCATAACTAAATCCAAAAAGGGTTTATACGAGTGATAAAACATTATTAATATAGTGGAATTATCATAATAAATAACCTAAAAAGGATTCAATCATAAAATAACTTATCCTTTTCATTATACCACCCATTAATTCCTTTTAGTTCAACCTACATCCATCATGGTTTATCCTAGTTTAATTTATGTTTGATTATCTTATACTTATTAACATAAGACCCTAATGTAACTTTGAAATCAATTCATCATAGTTGTCTAGAACAGGTAGGAGATAGACTAAATAATATCCCGTAGTAGTGTCTGAATAGGTGTGTAGTTGTAAGCCTACTCATAATTTATTAGGTTGATGATTGTGTCCATGATCAACCAACCCTTTTGATATGATTTCTACACGGTGAATCTATTCCATATCTAAATACACTTGTCAATATCATGAGAAATATTTTTTTCTATGAAAACAATATACTCAATACATTACTAATATTTTTCATTATCATCCTATACCTAGAATCATCTAGATGTTTTTCACTGAAGTTCCCTAAACCAATCTCAAAAAATTACTAAACCATACTCTGTTACCAATTATGGTGACCTAAGATAAACATAGTAAAATAATACATTGATAAAATGTTTTAATTAATACAACTCAAAAATATTCATCCAACTCAAGGACCTAATTCTTTAGAATATTTTAGACTAGAAAAATATTTATCTTATTTAACAAAAAAGTGACCATTTTTCCATAAGAATTATCATCTAGGATATCATCTAGGAATCTTATAATATATAATCATATTCATGACATTATTAATGGAAGCATACAAATGGGGTGAGATCCAATGTGTAGTAGGGAAAACTAATCTATAAGTCATAATTTTTAGATTATACACCGAGAGGACCAGTTTGGGATATACCTAACACTGAGAGGGGGGGGGGGTGAATCAGTGTTGGGGACTTTTAATACCAATTACAACTTTTATCTTTGTACCTCTTGACCTATTAGGATCTTTATTCTCTTATTCTCTTTTACCTATTGCATGCAATAATAAAAAGCAGTTAAAATATGCACATGATATTTTTACAAGGTTCACCACTCAATAAAAGTAGCTACGTCCTTTCCATGCATGGGGATGACCAGTGCATGGATTCTCCACTATAATGTAAAATTCTGTTGAAATTGAGTGGCTAGGAAAACAATCCTCTAGCCAGTGCGAGTCCCTACACTTTGGAGGGGGTGGGAAACAATCATCTTCCCTGGACTGGTGATGGCCTAGTCCAACTTACAGCCTCTAGCTGGTTCTTTATACTGCCTATGGAGACAGTCTTCTTCCTTCTTGATAAGGTAGGTTATGCTCTTTGTCTCTTTAGTGCTCTTCACTTGATTACTTGCAAAGCAGTAGGCAATAAATTCTTCCTTCTTTCCTTCTCTTCCTTTTCTAGTGCAACACCAACAGCACTAGACTTCTTCTTTCTTCTTCTTAGTGCAACAACCAACTGCACTAAAACTTCTTCTATCTTCTTGGCTAGAATCACATATACCAATGTGATTAATCAGACACTGAGGATCTGCTCACATAGCATCATCTGAATTTAACTTCCCTGAACAACTGTCAGCATTCAATTGGGCATACTCTGTTGTTCTTCTTCTTCTCTCTTTTTTTCTTTGACACAGTAGAATATGGAATGGTACTGTAGTGTCTTAATCTCTTTCTTCAATTCTCAATACCAACACGTAAGTGTGTCGGTATACTACCTTGTTCCTTTGTGTAGATGTGAGTTCGATTTCACGTCTAGTTCTTCTTTACTTCGCAAAGTACAACAAGGGTGATAAACCCCAGTCATGTGAGTGTGGTTCAATTTCTCTTTGTGAAACTGAATGGTTCAAAGTTATTTATTCATCGCAAAGATTCTTCGAGAGTGCAATGCACCTATCGAAGGCTCGAAGGACCCTCAATTTTTTTGCGCAACCTTCTAGGTGGCTTGCGCGTAAAATTCAAGCCTTGCATGAAAAACACCTTTTGGCGCGAAAAAACCCTTTCGCGCAACTCTTCTTTTTCGCGCAGAACTCCCGTTTTTCACGCAGCACTTCCTTTTGCGCGCAACACTTATTCTTTTCACGCAATACTCTATACTTCAATTTTTCCGCGCGCCAGAGTTCGGGATTTTTCTATGTGTCGAGTCTCTGACAAATGGGAGGGGGTCACCTCATATTTATAGGCATTTTTGACCCTGTGCGTAATAACCCCTTCCTGTGCATAAAACTCATTCCAGCTCGTAAAACTATCTCTCACTTATTTAATTACGCACACCTTCCATTATTTCTGTGCACCGCCTGGATTTTTCGTGCACCTCAGGGCTTTGCCATTTTTCATCATTCTAAGAATGAATCTCAAATTTCGCGCAAAATTCCACACCGCATTCCATATTACGTGCAAACCCAACCTTTCGCGCAACATTGTATTTCATGCAATGATCCAATATTTCGCGCATTTCATGCCTTTGCCAATTTTTGAGCTTCTGATATCGAAACACCTTTTGCGCGAAAACTTCATTCCTCTATTTCGCGCAACACTTTACTTTTCGCGCAACCCGCTGATTTTTCGTGCATCCCGCTACTATTTCGCGCGACCTTCATTTTTCTACGCAACCCGCTGAAATTTCGCGCCTCCCACAAATATTTCACGCAACCCGCATATATTGCGCGCACCACTTTATTTTTGTGCGCAACCTGCCTAAATTTCCACACACTCCATGACTTTATCATTTTTCAATGTTCTGACCTTGAATCATGCCTTGCATGAAAAAATCTAAACCATCTTCAATCTTGCACGCTCCATCCATTTCCAAAAACACATCTACATCTCCCAATTTTCAGGCCATTAAAATTTGGCAAACACTGGAAAACGGCGCCACCTTAAACCGTGCTTTTGTGCCGCCCCCAGATTGTCCATTGCTTTGTCATTTCTCTCTTCACTGCTTCCCATAACCATTCTTGAGCTTTCATCATGAACTCCACTATCATGATATATATCCTTTGAAAGATCATCTTTAGCATCGTCAGAGTTAGAATGGAATGTACCAAAACTTCCCTAGCATCATTCCTTCCAATCAAAACTATATATGACTAGCTTCATCATTTCTCCCCCTTTCCATCATAAGGCTTGCATCACAAGTTCTTCTAACTTATGATATTTGAGAAATACATATCATCAAAGCATCGTCTGATTTGATACAATGTGAAATGCATGGCTACCTCATAATTCCAAGCCCTTCCACATTCTTTCTTCTTCTTCAACCATCATTCTATATCTCATGCAAATCATATGATTATATTATTCAAGTAATCTCTTGCATGGTTTTCATTCAATCATGATGAATTTCATGGTCTTATTCAAATCCTTATTCTTCTTCAATCATCCTCATATGGATGATACTTCTCCATTCTGATCCAATCATCCTCAAATGGATGATACTTCTCCATTCTTCATTTTTGTAAACAATGTGTCACCTTTGACACAAGTTATTTGAACTTAGGACTAGCTCATCAATCGTCTAAATTTCTTCATAGATAATTGCCCAAGTATGACATTCCGTGCTATGATATCATAACAATTCTCTAGGAATCCTCACTTCATCCAATCTCTATTAACTTTGGAGTCCTTTATCTCCTTCTTCATTTTGACCAGCATTGACAACTATTGACAACAAATACAGTCTTCATACACAAAGTGGTCCCAACATACACATGAGGGAAAAAAGAGAAATAGAGAAATATAAGATACTAAGATCATTGGATCATAGGATAAAATCATGAAACATGATTTATAATTATGGATCATTGAATAGAAATAAACAACTGAGTAAAGTACATCAAATACATGGATTATAAGAATAATTTGAAAATAAAACAAAACATGAAACTATAACATAAGAAATCGTAATATATTTTGAACATGGAAAATAATAAACATTTAGTGTAGCTTTGAAATGAGGCATGTATCAGTAAGAAGTTAAGGTAAAAATATAAGGAGGATCGAGCATCACCGCCAGATTCCCATAACATTATAGAGCAAGCATCCCAACCAGATTCTCATAATGGATTTATAATTCCTTAATTGATTCCAACAGTTATCACATGAGACATAAAACCTTAAATAATGCATTGGGGGGGGGGGGGGGTGAAATTTGTCCCCAACATCATCATTCATTCATATGAGCTCCACTTAAAATAAAATCATTGAATTTATCTTAAATAACCAATGGGATGAAAATGGATTCATAACTATTCGAAATGGTATCACATAAATAATCATTACCATTTGATAATAAAATCACGATCACAAAAAAATTATTTATGTAAAAGGATCACATATATGATGATTTAGGAACCATTAATTCATTGGAGAAGAATAATTTTAAAATATAAGGTAAACAACACTATGGTTTTTTCTTAAAAGGAATATCTTAATACTTTTTTACAAAGACATTATTTTCATGTAACATTAAGAAATACGTTTTTTAAATTGAAGGGAAAACATCATAAAAAACATCATTCAAAAATCACAATAAAAATACCTTGGTTGGAAATAGATGATATGTCAAAAATATAATGCAGAAGGGAAAAATATTAAACCATGGAAATGAATGTCCTTTCAAATATTATTTTAATTCATTATTGAAAACACATATCATTAAAAGGATAATGGAACCATATTTTAATTTAATAATGGTTAACATAATTATCATTTTAGATAGAAAAATATTATATTTCACTATATAAAATAAAACATTAGAAGGATGTAAAAACATAGATATATAGAAAATAATTACACAAAAATAGATGATAGTTATTCTTCATAAAATTATAATTTTTATGATATAATAGATTCATCACTAAAGAATAATTCATTGAAAAACATCTTTTATCTATACAATAAGGTTGAAATATAACATAACATCATCATTTGGTAGGATAATTCAATCTTTAAGGATTACAATCAAACTCAGGTGATTATTACTCAAGAAAAATATTTGTTTCATGAAAAACCAATACATTTATTCCAACTTAGTGAAAAGTTCTATAATCCCCTATAAAATAAACATATTTCTCTTAATACTATATTTCAGAATCTTATTCAATTACATTACACTTTTGTATAAAAATAAATTTAACTAATCAAAAAATCATCCAATATTATAATTATTCAGTAAGAAAATTTATTATTTCTCTCATAACACTAAAATGTAGTTGTTACAATGTGTCATGTAATATTATAATTATTGTTAACAAGAAATAAGGTATCATTATGAAGGGGACTATTATATTAATTACTAAAATTAAATGATATCATGAAATACTATTTTAATTTAAAAATATTAAAAATAATATCATAATAATTATAGTTATACATATAGGAAATTATTTGTTATTTAATATGTTAAAAATGATTGAAAATATGATGAGAAATACAGAAAAGTGTAAAACATGAGAACTTCCCAGGAGGTCACCAATGAAACATTCATTACAATGTAGGAATTCCCAAAATGCATTATGTTTTATTTTATTTGGGATAATCCCCCTTTTAAGGGTTGAAGGGGAACCCTAACATGACCCGTAGGCGCAAGGCATAAGGCCCAACACGACATGAAGGCCAATACATGGCCCAAAGGCCCAGAGGCATACTATGACCATTACATGAACCGTCGACCCAACCCACTAGAACTACACCTCCCCAGATTCTACATCATTGATCGCCTAGCTCACCACCTTGCATTGCTGGTCAGCTAGCATTAACCCGTAAAAATCTGCATGGTGCCTGGTCCCGATGGCGGTTTCCATACCCTCTCATTCTTCCAATCCGGTTTGCTATGATTCTGGTGGCTACAACTCTTTTATTTGATCCTATTTTGGGGACTACTCTATGTGAACTGGGCTACTCCATAGTCTATGTGGCCCGATGGCCCTGAAGTCTGATGGCCTTTGATGACCTGATGGCCCTGATGTCTGATGGTCTAACGTGCAACTGATGATAACCGGATCTCAAATCAATATTTGAGAACACCCGGGCTCCTCGAAGATGATCAAAGAGAACATAAATCCCTGGAAAGGGATATCAGTTCTTGAACGTCAACTGTTTCAGCTTCTAATAATCCACACAATGTCTAAGGGTACTGTCCTCCTTTGCAAACAGGACAGGTGAACCCCAAGGAGAAGTACTAGGTCAGATGAAACTCTTTGACTGTAACTCCTCTAACTGCTTCTTGAGCTCCTGTAACTCTAGTGTATCCATCATATCAGGAGGAATGGACACTAGTTCCGCTCCTGGAATAAGATCAATAGAAAAGTTTACCTCTCACTCTAGAAGAAAAACTGAAAATTCCTCTGGAAAGACATATATGAAAAAATCCACCACTGGAGGAAATTCCATCTGTGAAGTCCCCTGGTCATCCAGATATAGACTAACAATTTGATTTGTAACTCCTCCCAACCCATGATTCTCGGGTTGTTCTCTACTTTCCTAAACATCCCATTTGCCCTTATGTAGAAACTAACCGCCATCTGGTGATGTAAAGCTCACCCTATGACGATAACAATCGACAACATCTTGGAAGGGAACTAACCAGTCCATTCTGGGAATGACATCATATCCCATCATCTCCAAGACATAAATGTACCATAATAAGTAGCACCCACCAACCTTAAGAGGGAAATACTTTCACTAGAGTACAATGGTCGTTCTAATCCCCAACGGTGTGTCCAACGTCATGATATCAACAGAAGTAAAGATACAGATCCCAAGGATCTCCATAACATCAACAAATACGAAACTATGGGAAGCCCCTGTATCGAAAGGTGCAAAAGATAAAACCGAGGCAACTAGAATCATACCTATAACTACAGAGGGCCCAAGATACTACTCCTAATGAGCCTGTTCTATAGTAAAAGCCTGACCTATTATATGGACCAGTGAATATGTCAGCGATCCCTGAGCTGATCCACCCTACGAATATCGAAAACCCAGTGTCTAACCACCACAACCATGACCTCCACCTCATCCTGAATGGCCGGACGAACTCCAGTTCCCAAAATGAGGAGAAATTGGTGGTCCTGCTTCTGAATGTAGAGTCATAGCAGAACTCCTATCACCGGATGCTGGTGAGAAAATCTGACAGAAACGCAGAGTATGACCCATATTGCTGAAATATAGGCACTCAAATTGGTCTCTTGGGCAATGTGGCCTCGTATTTCCGCTCTTCCTGCACTTTTAGCAAACCACCTGACTACCTGATGAAGTATTCCACCTACCTGGATCTCCACGCATAGACTACCTATGACGCTTCCTACTATTAGTTAGAGGGGTATCAACTCTGGATGTTGAGCCTCCCTGGCTCACAGCCCCAGAATCAATTAGGTTGTGCTCTCTGATTAGAACCTTGTTGACTATAGAAGTTATGAAAGTAAACCTGAAGATGTTCACCTGAGATCGGATTTCATGTCTGAGTCCATCCTCAAACTTCCTTGCTAGGAATAACTCATCACCCCCTGGAATGGTTGTGAAGCACTATAGCTCTGTGAAGCGAGAAGAGTACTCCATAACTGATAGAGAACCCTGCCCCAAACTCAAGAAATCCTAGGCTCGATCGGCCCTCAATGTATCCAGGTAGAAGTAATCATATAAGGCACATTGGAACTCATCCCAAGCCATACCCTTCTGGCACCCTGCCTGTGATATCACATCCCACCATCTCTTGTCAAAATTCCGAAGCATGTACGTAGAGAGCTTCACCCTCTTTGGAGGTGTGACCAAATACTTGAAGACGAACATCATGGTTTCTAACTACAACTCTCTATCTGGAGGTCCTCCATCCCTTGAGAATGTGGGAGAAAGATGCTACTTAAAAACCCGCGTCAACTCTGACATAGATGGGGAAGGATGCGGTGCTCCCCTAAAGGTCTGCATAAACCTCATGAAGCCTTATCAGAACTATGCATCGAATCTTGTATCTGGAATGATGGATGGTGCCAGGATGGTCATGATGGGAGGATCTTCTGGTAGTCCCTGATCTACCATGTCTGGTGTCTAATCATTTCCCTGTATCTGGCATACAAATGGAGGACATCTAGGTGTCATTACTCTTCAAGGTCAAGAAAACACCTTAGATCAAGATTATCAAGGACTGAAATTTAGAAGTGAAAGAAGGGAACACGAGAAAGAAAATATTCATGTTTTTTAAAACATGGATACACAGAGTGTGTGACCCCCACACGGTGTGTTCCCTTAAGCCTTCACATGGGCGTGTACTTCTTCCAACACCGGTTGTGTAACCCCATACACACGACGTGTTCTTCCTAAGGACACAACATGTACTTGAATCACTTTTCCCTTCCCGAGTTTCTGCACACAGTTATACACATGGCTCCTATCTGGGTAACTTTACACATCATGTGTGCCCTGGACATGGTGTGTACCCCTATGGTCATAACCATCAGTGTCGTTAGTCATACAGTGGGTGACACAATCAACTATACACAGTGTGTTTATGCCAAAAATGGTGTGTACTAGAAGGATTTCACTGACCCGTGTCGTTAGTCACACGACCAGATACATGGACTCTACAACACGGTGTGTATGTCTGGTACACGGCGTGTTCCATCAAATATTTATTAACCCTGTGTATCTTTCCACACAGACAGTCACACAGTTAAAGACTAAACGAAGTGTACATATATTACATGGCGTGTACTTAAGAAAAATATTTCCCTTCCGAACAGAAGGATACATGGCTTGTATTCATCGTTACACACCGTGTATTCTGGATTTTTCTAGACAGTAAGTCTCAGAAACTACTCCAGAATCCCATAAAAACAATGAAAAAAACATTAAAGTGCCAAATTACGATCCGTGGGGGCCCATACTCCTCGTGAATCAAATCTTGGCATAATATTCATTTATATCACAAGGTATAACAGTGAAATCAAACACATGATCCACCAAATTCTGATCCAGGAGGGGCCATAACACCTCAGGGACCAAAGTTTAGCATTCATTAAAATGAAAACTTACACAATCCAATACCCTATCAAAAAACATGTATTCTATCAAGGCATCTATCACAACAGCATGCAAATATATCACAACATCTATCACAATAACATGCAATCGATAATGCACTCTAAATGGCATGAAATGAATGCATGACATGTGATCTCTAGAAAGTTACTATATGATGCATCAGATGGAATATCCTCATATCATCGGGTTGCAACAGAAACAGAACATCAATAACACCAATGATAACATCACAAAACATATGAATCACCCAACGGTGAAATCAATTCAATAGTAATAATTGCAAACCAGAAAAATTGAAATATTAAAGGCATATTGGAATTTACCTATACATGGGTTAGCTACTATCAGGAACAACTTATTACCAACTGCCTATCCATTATTATCCCCATATATAGGCTCTAAACAATATGTCAAAGAAGGAAAGAACTCCTTTGATACCACTTTGTAACGTCCTGGTTCCGGGTGCCGCCCAGAGGTGCCCCGTACCCAGTTGGTCACATGGACTCAAGTGCATTTCCCAGAATGCTAGAAGCTGCCGACTAGCAGTGAGGGCCTTGGGTGTGATACTAGGGAAACTATGCCCTCATTAGCAGAGTAACACAAACGAAACAAATAGATAATAGTAGCGTAAGAAGTAATACCATACAATAAGTAAACAACGAAAAACTGAAAATAAGTAAACAACTGTAGCATATATATAAATAATGATGCATGTCACAAGTATCAATGAAAGAAGCAAAATAATTCACAATGATAGAATATAGTACTAAACCAAAGTAGAAAGGAAAAAAAGTAAACAACTCCAACAACATCGCAAGCCTCATCTTGGTCCCATGCTCTCAAGCTCCACAACAGTCAAGTACCTGAAGTAGAAGATCACTTTCCCTTATATATACCTGCAACATTATAATCTGTTTGGTCCAAAAAGAATGACCCAAACAGGGTGTGAGACGAATCCCAGTAGGCAACCACCCAAATATCTTTGCCTAACTGTCAGTGAATATATATATTGAAGGAAATATGCAAAATAATGAAATAAACAAGGAAGTACTCAAAGTAAAAAATCATACAGTTTCAACTACATTCATTTGCATTTACCAAAAAATCAACCAAGAAAACTCATGCAAACCTCTGGGAAGTTCACACAGACTAGGACCTATGGTTCAACCAAACATTCACAAGAAACCCTCTAGGATGTTTTCACAGACTAAAACCTCTGGTTCAACTTAGACAAAGACTCTCTGAGGAAGCACTAACTGTCAATTCCCCATGTGGTCTCGTAACGGTAAACTACATACTCTCTAAGGAAGCACTCAACGTCCAATTCCCCCTATGTTCTCGCAACGTGAAACTACAAAAACTCTAAGGGAGAACTCACATCCACCCCCCTATGGTCTTGCAATGTAAAAAGTATAACAAACACTCTGGGGAAGTCCTCAACATCCATCCCCCCTACGATCTAACTACACCAGGTTCTTACATCCTTGTGTAATACAATCGTGCACAAATGATATATAGCAGCCAAAGTAAATCTCAAATATTACTTGGATAAACAACTACAATGCATATAAAAAGCATGTCATATAATAATCAATCCATCCTAACAGCACTGGGCATGGAAATAAAAAAAATCCTAACATGCAATTATAGACCCAACGATCAATATCAAACAAAACTGAAAAAACACATACATAGCAATGTAATAAACCCTATTAATAATAAAACACCCCTATGTAAGAAAACAAAGAATATCATTCATTAATAGGGTCAAATTCCCTAAACACGCAATACCCTAAACTTGGGTATTGGGAACTTTTTGAACACATAACTCAAAGACATCTACGGAAAGGCACAAACCATCTACCTAGACGTTGTATGATCGATATAGTTTAACCTCAGCCTTTGATTTGACCTAGAAAATGGTAGATCAACAAAAACATCAAGAACTATCAACCAAGGATATCTCACAAAAGAGGAGAAATCAAGAGAGGAGGCTCTATAAGAAGGAAGAACTCACTGATGCGATTCCAATACAATCGATGATGTTTGATTCGGAGCACAGACGGTCAATCAGGGGCTCAGAGAAGAATCAGTGATCTTCTGTCACTCCTGGATGAGACGATGCTAGAAGAAGGAGGTTCTGTCAATTAGACACGACCCCAGTCCGACCTATCAATTAAAAATAAAAATACAGGGCGTGTTATTTAATGATACATGGAATGTATATGCCTCTACCAGGCCCTGATTTAGGTAGTCTCCAGGTCACCCAACATGACCATGTACTCAATCGTTACACAACCAGTACACGACTACCCGCGACAACCCGGTACACGACGTGTACTCTTAAGTACACGACGTGTACTCCTAAAATTTATAGAAACTCCTCTTCTTCTTCTTAAAAACACCAGAAATCAAGATTTATACCTAAAATGATGATCTGAGTTCTTACATTCAATGACATACTAAATATCTCTCCTGATGTAGTTTTCTCTACATGACATTTAATTCTTTGTTAGAAATCCTATCCAAGACACTCATTGATTGAATGTTCCAAAAAACACACATTGATTTATTTTCTGATGTATCCTCACAAAAACTGATCATAATTCCTTAATACCCAAAGGTATTGTAGAATTTTTCAAGAGCCTACATTGATGTTTGAAACATAATCCCAGTACATGGTTGGATCACCACCATCTACTACATATATCATTATCACACCCTCAGATCCAGCACGACACCAATCTGACTCAGTCCTGGGTCACAGTGTATCAAATCTAATCCTGATGCCAAAACACCAAATCATCCAAGAACCACATCTGAGTCTCTATTTATGTTTTTATCATGGATTCAGATATCATCAGATATCACAATGCAATTTCATCAACGTTCAACATCAACCATCCACCTATAGGTCTGTTTTCCTCCATGAGGGTCATACACCCATGACTGATATGATTCTCCGCATCATATGATTATGATTATAATTTCTCCCTGAAATAAGAACACAAAATCCAAAACACATGCTCTATCTATTATTGAAATAAATGAATGGACATGGCCAACAAACACATCCCTGAGCTCCCAAAAAATATGCACCACCACTCACACCTAGCTCATTGGAGATTCATCCACACCATCCATCAACATCCAATGGTGTTCTCTACCCCATATAGCCACCGTTACACTGTTCCATGACCACTGACTCAAATTGGTGCCCCCACTATTCTTACCTAATAAAACCCTTATTAGGGGAAAATACCTAATGTTTCTATTCCTACATGTGTCTCACCCCTTTACTATAGTTTCAACACTACTCTAGTGCATCCAGAATTGTAAAAATTTATATCATACCCAAAAATACCTATTTATCGATCCATAACACCAATGATATCCACACATACACAGTATGCACATTCCTTTGAAAAAATGAGGCTTTTATAAAAAATAATCTCTATTTGCAACTGCATTCTATAAAAGGTAATGAGATCCTCTATGAAGCAACTCAATTTTTGATATTCTGAATCGTACTCAATCTCACCCATAATCAACGATTGCATGCCCACATGAAAATTGATTACACAACCAGACTCATTCTTCCATGAGTCATATCTAATTGAATATTTTCTCACTTTTTAACCCATTGATCATTCTCCAATTATTATATTAGTCCCATTTAATAGAAAGATGAATCTCACTCATTTTAAGGATACCCCCACGATCTCCCATCACACAGTTTCATTACAGAACCACGAGTGTTTACCCATGCTCCTGTTAAACTACCCAAAAATGCATCCTGAGAACTATAGGGATGTGAATCAAACTGAACCTCCCCTCTCATCACACATGAAATCCTAAATAAGGAATCAACAATAATTTCCTCAACTAACATAATGTTATTAAAATAAACACATGGATTGGTGATGTGGTTGTATTTTGTTACATTTTTTCCTTATAACATCTAAAATTTAATAAAGATTTAGTTGTTAAAATAATATTTTAATTAGTTAATTTATTTTTGTGTTAATTTTTTTTTATAAAATAAAAAAAATTAATTTCATTATTTTATGTTTAATTACTTTTTTCTTATATATTATTTATAATTGTTTGAACACTGTTTTTATTATTATTTTTTATTCTTTTAAAATCTTTATTCAATTATTTCAGATAATTTTTTTTATATTCAATTTATATTTGCCTTATATATTGTAATTAATTATTAAATTGTTTTTTGATATTAAATTTATTTAATTTAAATAATTTAATAATTGGGTCATGTAATTGTAATCTAGATATTTTGATAAATGTTATAATTTATTTTTTTTTGTAAAATAAAAAATCATTTAATTAATTGAAGAAATTTGTGATTAATATTTTATTCTTTTAACAACTTTACTAGAATAGTTTTTATTTTATTTCAATGTTTATGTTTTTTTAATATTTTATTGACATATGCCTTTAATTTTTTGTTTTTTTGTTTCATTAAATATTTATTTCATGGATTTTATAATTTATTATTGATGTAGAACTAACGTAGAAGATTTTTAATTTCATCAAACATATCTATTTTTTCTAGAATTCATATATATGATCTGATGAATGGAATCAAATATCCAAATAGCTACAACCCAACCTAACCAATTCATAAAATACGCTAACGTAGCCAATTTTTTAGAATCATCATTCGCCGACGGGATTTGTGCAGACATCCATTTTTCCATTTCAAAAGGGGAACCCACATAACCATTTTATTTCTCCATGTCATGTATTATTTCATTCATGTATTTGAAAAGAACACACCTAATTTCCCTACAATAGAATTGAACCCACCCAATGAGCTTGATCTTCCAAAGCCACTACTGCGAATAGGCACAACCGACTAGAAACATTGAACTCAACTAAACCACAGAATTATATCACCAATGAATTTGATCTTCTATAACGATTTGATAATGAATAATGAAACATGAAGGTGAAAAATACAAGGTTACTGTAATCAGTTTTACTTAGTCCAAGATAGTCGAAGTCATTATGCTAAGACATCTGATTTGTTGAAATTGAATGAATCCAATATCACCATTCGAGGTTGAGCTCTCCACTGTTGATGGATGATGAAGATCAAATACGAAACATTGGATTTGATCCATCATTTACATATGATGGGGAACCGAGTATTCCTACAGAATCCTTGTTGAAGATGAACTCGAGGTTCTTTGATCCTAAGATTCCAATCTACATATCTATGGTAAAAGATTCTTTGGATCCCAATATATTCCCAACCACTAGTAACCAAATATCTGGCTATGATTAATCGAATTACATAGTCCACCTATTAAATCCATATGAATTTAATTCTGAAGAAACTTTCCTTCAAATCATCAATCCTGATTTGAAATAGTGTAGATGATGTTGAACCCCTTTCATTTGATTTTCATATCTGGTTTGATGTGTTGAAGAAGAACTGAGTCCATAACCAAGATTAATGAATATTAACATGACCAATATTGAAGGTACACATGATGAACACAACGCTACAAAGAACCGATCATAATCCATTAGAATAATGTTTTGTAGATTTCATGGTCTGATTTTTTATTGTTTTTACAATAATAGTAAACCTAATCAGTTTGTCTCAATTTCGATGAAGAGTTTGTATATTTAGATGATGTTGATGGATAATGAAAAACTTTTTCGAAGATCTGGCCAAGTACAATTGATGTTTTTTTCTAATAGTGTTGGTCGGATCATGTTATATTGATTTTCATGTTCTAATGCATATGATAGGGGTTCATGATCTCCAATTGGCATGGTAGTGTTGTTGAAAGGGAATCTGAGCGAGATTATTTTTTTTTGAAAAGAAATACCCCTTTATTATATAAAAAACCTTATACAAGTCTGAAAATGGGAGATTTAGATTGATCCCTCTTGAGAAGGGGAAGAAGATCATCTAAAACCTGATTGTCCCATTGAAAGACAAGACCATTGATGCCTTTGTTTGCAATACCATCTGCAAGCGCATTAGCCTCTCGATATATATGAGTAACAATATGATCTATAGAGTAAAGAAAATACAAACATCTGATCCATCTATTGGTGAGATTCCATGAAAGATGAATAGAACCTGATCGAATGGCAAGAACAACAGTGGTAGAATCACATTCAAGACAAATATTCTTCTAACCGCGTTGTTCAGCCTGATCAACCTCTATAATCACACCAAGAATTTACAATTTAAGAGAGGATTCATGTCCATAAGATCCATAAAAACAATCAATAACACCTCCATGATGATCTCTATAAATAGCAAAAAAACCAGCAGCTCCCAGATTACCTCTTGAGGCACCATCAGAATTGATTTTAGTCCAACCAGAGAACGGTGCTTGCCAAAGAACATCAATCGTGCCATATGGAGGTCGGAAATTTCCTTTGACCCCAAACCGAGTTAAAACAAAGAGGTCATGAATGGATTTTGAACAACAAAAATTTTTCGGATGAAAAGTATTATGAACAACAGATAATATACCATCCAGTGCAGCACTATCCTGGAAGATGTGTTTTTCATGAATCATCTTGTTCCTGAAGCTCCAAATGTAGTGAACGACCTCTTCCACAGCCACCTGGAAAAGAAACAAAACATGCGGCGATAAGCTGATATTACTTCATCCCTTTAGAAAATCCAGAATCGTTGTGACCCGAGGTAATGACACTTCAAAAAAATCATCCATATCCTTCCACATTGCCGAAGCAAATGCACAAATAAAGAAAAGATGATCAAAATCTTCCCTGTGCTGATGAAACAAAACAAAAGTAGAACAAAGATATATTCAACAAGTTTTCAAGAAATAAACAGTTGGAATCTTTTTATGAGCAACTCTCTAAGACAAAGTTGACTGAGAAGGCTTCAAGAAATTTCCCTTTAAATTACCCATCCAGTTGAACACATTATTGTTGTATATGGAATGCTCATAACTTTAGAAGAGAGGATTCCATTAACAGTAGTTTCCCAAGCTAAAAAGTCCCCCCTAGGGGAGAATAAATATCTATCAATAGTGGAAATAACATGAGATGATAGATTATCCATACTATGAAGTTGATCTTTAATAGATATGTCAATATCCAGATTTGAGTCTCCATCTAGAATCAAATCAACCAATGGAACCCCAGTTCAGTTTCACTTCTAGAAAGATAAAGATGAATCCTTAGATACAATACATCTCAAATCATTATCAATAATGGAAAAAATAGATTTAAAAGTAGGCCATACCAAAGAGCTGAGATAGTTAAAATTCCCATCTTTTAGTTTATTCACGAATCTAACCCGATGGAAGATAAGTGATTTTGAGTGAACATTAATTAGCCTCCACATAAACCCATATTGTAAGGAATCATTAAAAGATCCAAGATTCCTAATACCTAAACCACCTGCATCATAAGGCTTGCAGAAAATTTTCCATGAAACCGTGGCAATCCTTCTTTCCATAATAGAACCACTCCAAATAAAATTTTTAATCGACACACCAATGCTCTTGATGAGATATGTCATCCATTTATACACTGTAAAGGAATACACAAATTTGGAGATGATAATGGACTTCAATAAACAGACCCAACCAACCATGGATAAAGATTTACCCTTATAGACTAAAATCTGTCTTCTGATATTGACAACAATTCTAGAGAAATAGAAAGCCTTCGGCTTCCCCTAGAACATAGGTATCCCCAAATAAATAAAGGGAAACACACCCTCACTGATGCCCATCTCACTAATAATGGAATTTTTCATTTTAGGGGTAAAATTCTTCCCAAAGTACACAAAGGACTTTTTCCAGCTAATCTCATAACCAGAAACCATCTCAAAATGTAAAATATACCTCTTGATGTTCTTTACATTCCCCTTATCTCCTTGAGTGAAAAAGATGATATCATCGACATAAAGAAGATGAGGAGAAAAAAGACCCCTACTAGCATGAACAGACTTCATCTTCCCATTCCCAGCTATAATGGAGAGAAATCTACTTAAATAATATTCAGCAATGGAAAAAATCACAACCGATAAAGGATCACCTTGCCTGACGTCTCTCAAGCAACCAAAATATCCTTTAGGAGATCCATTAACAAGAACAGAAATATGAGAAGAGCCTAGAATGATCTTGACCCAATTAATGAAGGTGATATCAAAACCAAACACGATGAGAATCTTACAAATAAAACCCCAATCCATAGTATCAAAAGCCTTCCACACATCAATCTCCAATGCAATGTTACCTCCCCTGATCAGATTTTTGAGAAGATTCACACATTCCGAAGCAGTAATAAGACAATATTGAATCGAACTTCCCTTAATAAAACCAAACTGATTAGAAGATACAATCTTAATTGAAATAGAAGAAATATTGTTTTCATTGATCTTGGAAATAATCTTGTATATGGTGTTGACCAAAGCAACTTGCCTAAAAAGATGGATTTTATTGGCATTTTCCAATTTGGGGATAAGAGCCATAAACTGAGCGTTCAACCCATGAAGAAGAATACCATCCTTGAAAAAGTGGGTGACCAAACTGTAAACATCCACATGGATAATATCCCATAAATATTGAAAGAAGAAGTTACCAAAACCATCTGGTCCAGGAGAGCTTTTAGATTTGAGACTAAAAACAACCTCCTTTATCTCTGAAGACAAAGGAATAGAAATAATCCTGGAGTTATCCTCCTGAGTCACAAGCCATGAAATAACCCTTTCCACAGGATCCATGGAGGTAGAGACCCATTGAAGAGATCCTTGAAATAGGAGAAAACATGCTCAGATAAATCCTTCCTGTTGTCAATGAGACGATCACCATTCTTAATCAGAGAAAGAGGCTTGGAAACTTTCCTGATTTTCTGAAGACCATTAAAAATTTTTGTGTTTCGGTCACCATCCTTTAACTAATTTTATTTAAAGGAGTCCCTTTTCAGATAATCCTTTAGGTTAAGAAGTTTTTTGATCTTTCATGATAACTCAGTTTCCAGCAAAATACCATCAGAAAAGTCCTGAAGGGTATTTAGCTCTTGCACATTTCAAAGAGAAGCATCAAGAGAAACAATATCAGATTCAAGTGAGCTGAAATGATATTTACTCCAAATATTCAATGTCTTCTTGAGAATTTTGAGTTTTTTTATACAAGTGAAAGCATCACTTCTACAATTTACAGAGTTCCAAGTGTTCTGAATAATATATCTGTATTCAGGATGAGTTACCCAAGCCTTGTTAAATCTGAAAGGGAATGGAGGCTTGGGATCCTTTTCCAAAAGATCAACTAGAATAGGATGATGATCAGAATTATGTCTGGATAGAGTAGTGCATTAAATGGATCCCAATGCATCCAAAGAAGCCTCATTTACAAAATCACTGTCAATTTTACTGGCCACAAAACTGTTCAAATGATTTCTGTACCAAGTGTACTTTGCACCAACAAGATTAACCTCAAACAACTCATTTTGATCTATTCACGATTTGAATTCCTTGGAAGAAGTGGAATTGTTGGACACACCCATTTTTTCATCCGAATTCAAAATAGAATTGAAATCCCCCATCATAATCCTAAGATTTGTAATGGAGGATTTTAAAGTACCAATGTCCATCCAAATATTTCTGCGACCTTAATACCTGTTATGAGCATAAATAAAAGAACAAGAAAACTGGAGACCAAGGTAATTGAAAGAGCATGTCACATGTTGATCACTTGAGATAACAATTGAAGGGCTATTCATAGAAGCATGAGATAGAACCCAAAGACTCTTGAAATCAGATGAGCATTTGTTAGTGTCAATAAGATGGAATCCATGATTCTTAAAGTTAGCAATGCTGGAGGAGAAAATCTGTTTGGGTTTAGATAGACCAATGAGAACTGGTTTATGTTCTTTTATAAAGAACCAAATGGACCTGGAGGTTTCCATATTGGCTAGTCCATGGAAATTCCAAAAGATTTTTTTTATTTAAATATGAATTCGGGGTTAGAACCCCTTTTTATTTTACCTCCTACCTTATTTGGTGGTCGCCACACCTTCCTTTTGGGAGTGGGAGTGCACTGCAATAAGTCATTAATCTCAAATGTACTAGGCAGTGAAATTTTGGAATTACCATCCAGAACAGATCAATCCATGTTTTTCTGAGTTTTATGATTACTGTTCAAATTAAGAACATTGGATTCAGTCCCACTGTTAGGATGATTTGATCTTTTGATATGTGAATCCTTAGCTACATCATGTATCAGAGAATTGAGAGAACCAAGCATATCATCATTCTTTACCTACTGTGAGACAAGTTGTCCAGTGCTTGAAGCTACTGCTAAATATGTGTTGCAAATTGGTTTCTTTCCTGTAGATATGAGAGAATTTTTAGAGGCCACCTTTTCTGAAAGTTTTTAAGTCCTAATATAAGAAAACTTCACTATGAAAGACTGCTCTTCTTTAGTCTCACAATGAAAATTTTGCGTTCTTATGAGATGTGTGACATGCTGTTCAGAACTCAAGACTGCACCCTTAACCTGCTTTGAATCATGCTACCCAAAGTTCAAAGGTGTTGATAAATTAGCATTGCATTGGGGAATTTGATCTATAGATCTAGACACATTTTTAGAACTCATATCCATTGAAATTATATCATAAAAACTCACTGGGCAGGGATGCTTAGTAGGGATTGAAGCAGTAAGACCTTCTGGTATGGGAGAAACCTCAGAAGCAGTAGGATCCGGTCCTTCTTGTAGGGACAACACAAAGTCACTGATTTCCCTAGATAATTCAAGATATAAGGAAATATCTTCCTCTTCTATTTGAAGATTCAATACCAGGGAGTAGATGTCATTAAAAATGTCAAATAACATGGGCTAATCTTCCTTGAATTCACATTCTGTAGAAGGAATCATTATATAACCCACCTTGAAGGGTGAGCATGTCATCACAACATTCCACATTGGGATCAACAAATATCTAATCACAGTGTATCGTTTATGGAGTGTATACTGTTAAATCAGTATGGTTAGGGGTTTGATGATTGACACCTCATTAAATAAGGATAAAACTGGGATTTTTTAGGACCTTGAACTCATTTGAAATAAAATTAAATTCACACATTGATATTTCAATTCATGTTTTTAGTAAATATTTTTCAAGGGATGGAGAATGCTTGATCTACGATACCTACTAGATATGGCCTCCAACCTCTATATTTATTTCTTGTTATCCACTATTTTTACACATTGTTCTAATTAAATTTCAAATTTCTTATTTCGATTTTTAAATCCTATTTTATTTTGAAATGAAAATATTTTATTTTATATATATTGTAATTTCCTAAAAAATAATAAAAAATATGAAATTATAAATTCAAAAAAAAAAAAAAATCATTAAAAATTAACCCTTATAGGGATGTATCATTATAATAAAGTCATGGTTAATGTTTTACAATAATTTATAGGTTAATTTTTGATATATAAATAACAATGAAACATAAATTCCTTATTTCAATTTTCACCATTTATAGGGATGCTATCAAGTGTTTAGGTAAAATGTTTATAAAAAAATAATTTTTAAAAACTAACCAAATATGAAGTTAAAAAAATTCCTTTTAATAAAATCTACTACATCCCCAATAATTTCATAGAAAATTCAAAAATTGAAATTTCATACAATATCATATATAGAGAAATTGGAATAAAAAAAACCAAATAATTTGTGGATATTGAAAGTCTAAAAAAATAGAAACAACACAAAAAATAAACAAGAAAATTAATTTCCTGATGAATTGAAATTTTTGAAAAAATATAAAATATTCCTTACTATTAGAAATTGAGGTATTTTGCTAATCCTAATGTGGAAAACCAACAAAACTCTCTATGATATCATGATATCACTCCTTTTTTCAATCATCAATTGGGAGTGATTCATCATCTACTAAATTTTCACAGTCTACAAGGAGTGAATCCTCACAAGAACCTATACAAATTCCATATGGTATGTGTCACCATGAAACTGAAAGTGTAAGTGAAGAATATATTTAGAAAATGCATTTTCTTTTTTCATTTGATTTGTTGACGAAAGAGTGGATTTACAACTCACAGTCCACAACCATTGTCAATTTTCATTTTCAAATGAATATTTTCATAGAAAATTTTCCCAACCTCTAGGACTACCTCTCTTAGAAAAGACCTATGAGGAATTAGAAAACTCAATGGGCATACTCTACATGAGTATTGGAAGAGATTTTAGAATTTGTGCTCTTATTTCCCTCATCACCAAATCTCAAATTAAACCATATTCCAATATTTTTACAGAGGTTTAATCTCGATGGATAGGATTGTGTTTTATATTGTTTCTGAAGGATATTTGGCTGATAAGACTCCTATTGATTATAGTAACCTCATATATATTATATCCTAGGATTCACAAAAGTTTTATACTAGGTGTCGTATCCATGTTATGATGGTTATGAATGTGTCTACATCCAATTTTGAAAATAGTCATATTTAGAATCAGTTAAGTGAACTTGCGAGCATGATGCGATAGATAATGACTAACTCTACCACTTTTCAAACACAAACTAAATATTTTTATTCTATTTAGGTGAATTGATTCACTTGTTCTACCATTGATCATTTTAATGATCAAGGTCCAAAAATTCATCAAACACCTGTATAATGTAATGGAATATTTCTAGGAATACCATTTTAGAATAATCCAAATAGTTATTTTCCAAACCTAAACATTCCACCTTTTTAATTTCAATCAAATCATAACTTCAATCAAAGATGGAACAAAAAACAATAGGTATAAGAATAATATAAATTACAAAGTAAATTCCTACCCCAAGGTCATGAACAATAGCCTAGGTATAATAAAAAAAATTCAAAATGAAATGTACTAGAAATTTCTCAAATTTCTAGAATCAGTGGAATAAAAAGAAAAATGTAATCAAATAAATGATTCACACCATGAAGTAAAGTTTATAAATAAACAAGAAATTAAAAACTACAACAAATGTTTCAATAAAACACAGTGACACAAATAAGACACATGGAAAAAAAATTATATGTCTGAATGTTCAATGATTTTATGATATGTCATTCCAATTAGAAGTTAACTTGATTGGAAGAGAGAATTTTAGTTCAATAATTATGATTATTTGAACTGAAATTCATAATCCCGAAGTTGAAAAAATTGAAAAAGAACCTGAATTTTTTTCCAAAACATGAAATAAATTTTGAATCACCATCTTAAATAGTAAAACCACCAAATGAGGTTTTAAAAATACATTATAAAACTATTTTAACACTTGCTGTAATTTCCAAGCCAAGAACTAATAGTGTAGAAATACATTACGAAATTATTTTACAACCATATAAATATATTGAACCACCTTATTTAAATTCTCTTATTTAACAAGAAAAATAAAATAATATGAGTGACATTCATCTTGAAATCACCTATAGGGATTCTAGAATTTTTATGGGCTCATACAAAGTGAAGAAGAATGTTGATGATGATTTGAAAATTTTTAGGGATCCACTTACATATAATTTGGGTAGCCTCATTATTAATAAAAATGTTGAAACATATATTTACAATAAATTACATGATTATTTTAAAAAATTCCATGTTAGTATCCATTTTTTTGATGTTGTAAAACAAATACATCTTTGTTCGAAGTTCTATAAAGTGGTTTGCACTCACAAAATAAAATTCATGGTAGGTGAGAATGTTAATTTAGGAATAAATTTTTCATACATGATTTAACACCATCTGCCTATTAAATGAAATGATCTAGGTATGTTTTTTATCCAAGATTTCATTGGAAATCATTATTTTGATGATGCTATGTTATATTTAGGAACCTCTATTAATGTGATTCCTTATATTATCTTCTCATCTATATAGGTTTGGGAGCTTATTCAAACTGGAATTATAATACAGCTAAATAATATGAGTATATCTAAGACAACTATAGTTATTGAAGATATGTGGTAATGGGTAAAATATTTATGTTTCCCTATTGATTTTTAGGTGCTCGACAAGGGTGATGGTAGTTTTAGTTCACATGGACCATTAATTTTAGGAAGGCCCTTCTTTTAAAATGCACTGTCAATGATCAATGATCATGAAGGTAAGTTTTTTTAGATATTAGAGGAAATATTTCTAATTTTCTTATTTTTGAATCAATGAAAATCCAAATGGAAGAACATTCTGCACACCTGATAAAAATGAATTATTGGTTTTCCATGGACTTGTTTCCATATTTTATTCAAGATAACCAACATATGGAATCTTTGGAAATGGGAATTTATTTTGTAAATAAAGCATTGTATGCTGATGAAGTTTTGTACCTAAACATTATGAAATCTACTGTAATGATGATTCTGAAATCAAATATGTATTTTGAAAAATGCTGCACATTTTTTGAATTTATGAACAAGTTAAAAAAGTTGTTTTTTTCTGAGAGTGATACAAAAAATGATAATAATGTTTATAAAACTTTCAAAACATGTACCAAAATTGATAATTATTATTTTCTATTTAAAATTTAATCTTAAATGGATGAAATTGAATTAGATTCTACTAAAAATAACTTAAATTATTCTCAAAATATAATTCAATATTTACCTCATATTTGTGAACTTGAATATAAAAATTCATTTGAGGATGAAATAATTTTTTTGCTTGAAAATTCATGTAATTCTATTCTAGAAATTTATAACTATTTTATTCTTGAGGATGATTTAGTGGCATAAAACAAACTCAATGGACCCATAACACCTACTGTATCCAAATAGGACATCCCAAACACACTTGAACTCAAACCTTTACATTAAAATTTAATATATTCCTATATGGAAGATGAACAAGAGTTTCCAATTATAATTTCAAGAGGGATATCCAATGAACAAGAAAATAAAATCCTTGAGGCCCTTAAGAAGAATAGGAAGGTTATGGGGTGATCTTCAGAGGATCAACCGGTTATTATTACTTTTATATGTATTAATTGGATTTTTCTTATGGACGATTGAAACAATGTTAGAAAATTTCAAAAGAGATTGAATCATACACTTATAGAAGTGGTTAAGAAATATGTTACAACCTTATTGGTTGTGTGTATTATTTACTCAATTTCTGATAGTTTATGGGTAAGTATAGTTTAAATAATTCATAAAAAAATTATCTTCCCTGTTGTTAGAAATTAATTTGGAGAGTTAATTCATGTAAGATTACCCAACTATTGAAGGGAATGCATTGATTATATGAGGTTTAGTTTAGAAACTATGAGAGTCCAACTTACCTTTCCTTTTCTTTGAAAAATTCTTGAGAGATTATCTAGAGAATCCCATTATTGCTTCTATGATGGGTTTTCCAGATACTTCTAGCTCTACAAAGCTCAAGTTGGCCAGGATAATTGACATTTATCATGTCCTTTAATTACCTTTTCTTATCAGAGAATTCCATTTAAACAATGTAATTCTCCTAATACCTTCCAATGACACGTGATTATAATATTTTTAAGATTGACATGAATGAATGGATGCTTTTATGTATAACATTATAGTGTATAGTATATATTTTGAGAGTTTTATGTGGGGTTTAAGAGGTATTATTGAGTTTTTATTGAGATGAACCTTATTCTGAACTATGAAAAATGTTATCTTATGGATGAAAGTGGAATTTTAATTTATTATTATGTTTCTAAAAATTTTATTCGGGTGAACATGTCTATGGTTGACCTCATAACTTCACTACCTTTTCCCATGAGTGTGAAACATATTAGATCCTTTTTTGGTCATTATGGATTCTATTAGAGGGTCATAAAAGTGTTTTGCATAACCGATTTTCTTTTGACAAGAATTCTTCAGAAAGAAGTTCATTTTACCTTTTACGAGAAGTGTTAGGAAGCCTGTAATTAAGTCAAGTAGAAGCTCGTATCCCCACCCATAGTTTAACCACATGATTAGAGTTTTACTTTTGACCTGATGACGGATGATTTCAAATAATATTTAAGGACTATTCTAGGGAAAATTGTAGAGATTATTTCCCATGTTATTTATTATGCTTCTTGGACTCCAGATGATTATCAATCCAATTACTCCCCAAATGATAAGGTTATTTTAGATGATGCCTTTTCCCTTAATAATTTTCAGTGCAATATTTTATGGTATAATGTCTTGGTTGTCACTGATCATTCTACATTATATATTTCATAAAATATACATAAAAAAAACCAAGGCTATTCATGATAATATGATTTGGAACAAGGGGATTCATATTTAAGATAATATTTTTTTTAAAATTCTCAGAAGAAGATTTTCCTAGGTCAATTTTATTTAAAATGGTTTGCACATTTTATTATAACTAATGTTTTTCCATTTGGCGCAGTATATATTAATGATACTAAGAATTATTTTTCATTTACTGTTAATGGGAATCGACTAAAAATATATACTGAAGGTAATACAAAACCTTTAGGGGAGGAAAACCATATGTTAAAAGATTAATATAGTTTAATAAACTTGGATGTTTATTCCATTAATTTTTTATTTTTAGAATAAGTGTGGGGGGTAGTACTAACCTTTTGATGTGATAGAATTTACATTTTTTGTTTATTTTGTGTGGGTTGAAAATGAATAAATTGGGCTTAATAGAAGGATGATATTCTTGTTATCCACAATGAGTTTCCATTATATTCGTCCATGAAGAATATATTTGGGGATACTTCTACATTTATTTCTTGTTAGAGTAGATGATTATAACATTTCAATGACTCATAGAAGCAACAAACTGAAAATATATCAATTCATCCCTTTATATACATTAACATTGATTTTAATATAATTAAGATAGAGTTTTATGTATCAAAATTTTTATTTGTTTCTATATTTATAAGATTTATATTTTCTAATGGAATATTTTTTCCATAGTAAAGAAATGGATGGTATTTAAGTGCATTTGAAGATAATTATTTTAATTTAAAGAAGTTATCTATTATAATTCTACTCATTACCATGTTTTTCTAAATTTAGTTTTATATGGATATTTTTGAACATGATTCTTTAAAAAAATTTAATATGAAATAATTTTTTCAATCTGAATATTGTGGCTAAACATAATAGTTACTAATCATTAATTGATTGTTTTGATTGTGTGTTAGTGACCTTTTATGATGAAATTTCATTCTATTAAAATTATTTTGAATACCCTATTGAATATGAAATAACATACATAATTTATTCTTGAGCTTAATTATGGAAGTGGTAACCTGTATGATACCTTTTTTCATATTGTCTGTTGATGTATTTTTATGTTGTGTGGCGGAACAATACATTGATATTTTATGCAACCACTTCAACATGTTTCTAATCTACTGAATTGAAAAATATTTTTGAATGTTAAATTTTAATTTTCATGCTTTCTCAACCTTGGATTCATCTTTGAGAACATTGTTGATTTTTATTGTGGGGGTGAGGGTATTCCAATTTGATAAAATATACCATAATATGATCCAATTATAAAACCCTCCATTTTTTACAATTTCATTATTTCTAAAGATTCAATGAAATACATTCAGTTGTTTTAAATTTTTCTGAAGATTGAGTGCTTCGTAAAAACTTTAATGAGGTTAATTATATATTACACTTTTTATATAGTTGAGTAAACCTTTTTTTCAAAACACTAATGTAAAGTGGTTTATTTTTTATAAAATATTTTTGTGAAGGTTATAAAATCATCATTGAATTTGAATTTTAGAAATTAGATTCAAACTAAAAATATATGATTCAAATGAATAATGAAATTAAAATCCCAATATAGGGGGCACTCATTATTTTATTATAAAATATGATTAATGAGTTATTTATACTCCTAATTTTTTAAGTTTGTTCATCCATTCAGTGTGTATAAATTATTTTTATTTCTAATTAGTGTGAGTCTATCATCCTAGAGGTAAAGAGATGTTTGAACATTCAATTGAATGAAAATTTAAATGTTCTTATTCTGAATTCATGGTTTTATGCACATTTGAATTTTTAATATAATAATGTTTTTTACTATAAAAACATAATATATTGGGGGTAAAATGTTTTCAGTTATTGATGAAATCTGAGGGGTAAAATTAATTTTGATAACCAATTGTTTTTCTTATACTATTTTAAATTTTAGATTCATTTCATTCCACTAAATTTGGATTATTATTTTCTTTAGTAAAATCAAAACCATAGTGTGGGTGGATTGATGTGGATATATTTTTATACACTTCTCCACATAACGTCTTTAATTTTATTATGTTTTTTTGTTAAATTAATATTTTAATTAGTTAATTTTCTTTGGTGATAGATTGCTGTTTTCATAATAAAACTCTTAATTTAATGATTTTATAAGTAATTAATATTTATTTTTATTATATATATAATTTTTAACATTGTTTTTATTATTTATTATTGATGAAAATTTTAATATTTTTATTTAAGTTTTTTTATTGTTGATATTCTATTTAACCATTCCCTATTTTTGTAGTTACTTATTTAATTAAAGTTAAATATTTAATTTAATTTGTTTTAAAAATTTACTAATTAGGAAATTTAATTATAATTTAATTCCTTTGATAAATTTTATAATTTTTAAATTTAATTTATTAATTAATCAGTGAATGATTTTATAAAATTTGGTTTTAATATTCTATTCTTTTAGAAAAATAACTAGATTAGTTTTATTTTATTTAAACGTTTATTTTTTGTTAAAATTTTACTACCATATGTTTTTAATGTTTTATTTTATTCTATGATTAATTATTTATTTCATATTTTTAATTATTTATTCTAAATGTAGCACCGAAATAGATTATTTGGAAGTGCTTCCAACATATCTATTTTTTTCGGCATTCTCACATAGCCAAATGACTACATCACTACATAGCCAATTCATAAAATACACAGATATAACACATTTTTTTGAGAAACATCATTCATGATGGGGATTTGTGCACGTATCATTATTGATATTTGAGAAGGGGGAATCTATTAAACCACTTTCTATTCTCTGTGTTTCTTATTTGTTTTTTCAAAAAAATGTATAGGTTATTTTTTTTGAATTATTATTCGAACACACGGTAGGGACCTGACCACCTTCCCTTTCTATTGAAAGGTTTTTGGGAGTGTTCCTCCTTTAAATATCATCAATGTATATCATTGAAATGGAATAGGTGGGTGGGATTGCCCACCTTTTACCTAAATTAACGTGAAAAGAATCCAGGGAGCGGCCACCTTTCTCCAAATGTAAGAGTGAAATGTGGTATGGGTGCCACAATTCCCTTATGTGCCTATAAAAGGGAACCCCCCTCATCACTTCAGAATCCATCCATCTCTCTAAATTCCTCTCTATTGTTGGGCGGAGAGTGATGGTAAGAGGGGGGGTGAATTTCCTTTTAAAAATTAATTAACAATTTAAAACAATTATCGAAGTGCAGCGGAAATAAAAGAGGAAAGACACAAAACTTGATAACAGAGTTCGGCTTAAACCAAAGCCTACGTCTCCGCTCCCAACTCAACCGTTGAGAGATTTACTACCACTTTCTTTTTAATGGTTTTAGCAAGAAACCCACTAGACTTTAAGGTAGTCTAGAACCTATTACAGCTTTCTTTTAATGGTTGAGCAAGAACCCACTTGCTTTTAATGGTTGAGCAAGAACCCACTAGCCTTCTTACAGGTGAAGGCTAGCTCACCTATGACTCAAGCCTTTTAAAGGGAAGGCTTGACTAACCTCTTCACACCTTGAAGGTGGTGTGAAAACCCAAACAAGGAGAGGATGAGAGAAAGAGGGGTTTGTAGGCACAAACCCAAATTGATGCTCAAAAATAATAAAACAAGAAAAACCGTAATGTGGAGAAGTCTTGGGCGCCAATGGATTGATGAAGTTGATGAAGAGCGCTCCCAAGCTTCTATGGTGATGCTCCTTGGATGTGGAAATAAGTTGGAGCAAGTGGGGGTTCCTTGGAGGAATGCGCCGGAGGTTCACCAAATGATGAAAAATGTTCCCGTGGGCTTCCGTACGTTTCCGGGGCTTCCTAGTCCTTTATTTATAGAGGGGGAACCCTCAAATGGCCTTAGGGGGTCTTCGGAGCCGTTGGAGAGGCCTTCGGAGCCGTTGGGAGTCAAGTGGACAAGTCTGGTCAAAGCCCAACGGCTAGTTTGACTGGCTCCACCGGCTGACCGGTGCTTGGCCACCGGTTGGCCGGTGCTTTGGAAAAGGGAGAGGCCTTCTGGCCAGGCACCACTGGCTGGCTAGTGAGGAGGCCACCGGTTGGCCGGTGAGGAGGCAGTAGCTGTCCCTTCTGTCTGGGTTCCACCGGCTGGCCGGTGATGGGACACCGGTTGGCCGGTGGTCTGGACAGAAAGGATGCCTTCTGTCAAGACTCCATCGGCTGGCCGGTGGTCATCCACTGGTTGGCCGGTGGACTGAAAATCAGTCCACTTTCAGTCCTTCTTGGCCCAATTCCTTGTCAACCTTTTTCCTATCAACAAAAACACTTAAAACAAGATTAGATAAAAAAGAGAGTGATTGTGATCATGAAAATTAAACCACGAGGGGTACGAGAGGTACAACAATCTCCCCCTATTTTGATGATCACAATCACCAAAACAAGCAATGTAAAAGACTGAAATGAAAGGCATGCTTAAAAGGATAAATTGAAAAGTAAAGCAAAGTATGAGAGAAAGATTTCTCCCCCAATCAACCAAGAATTTATCCCCCTTTGTGATTATCAAAATAGCACGGGGCATAAAACTGGATAAATTGAAAAACAAGATAGAGATTTTAAACCAATTGAAATTTTTGAAATTTGAATTGAAAGTTTTGAATTGAAAGTTTTAAAATGAATGTTTTTAAATGAAAGTTTTGAAATTGAAAGTTTTGAAATAAAAACGCAAAAAGGCTTAAACGATCCTAACTCCCCCTAAATAAAAACAACAAATCACCGGGGAGAGAATTTTGAAACCGAGACAAATTTTGGCCCGGAGAGACTCGCTAAAAGGGATTTTTCAATCCACACTTGTCTAGTGGCGGGTCTTCTCCTATGAAATTCATCGTTAAAGAAAATAGTTTTGGGCCTTCCATACCGGGCATTTTTGCAATTGCACTCATAAATTAAGTGCCCGAGTTTTTTACAATAGTTGCAAAATTTATATTGGGAGCTCCCCCTTACAAAAATAGTTGGAGCATGGGAAGAGGAAGCTTGCTTGGAATAGCCAATCCCTTGGGTGGTTCTAGATATGCATTGGGAACCTAGTAATTTGGTCAAATTTTGTTCACCTTGGGTGAACTTGGCAAGAGACTCCCTTAAATATTTAATGGTTGAATTCAAAGAATCAACATTTGGATTATCTTGGATCTTAAGGGTAAGTTCCTCATTCTTTTTGAGAAGTTGTTCTTTTTCAGAAATGATAATTTTATTTTTCTTTTTCAAAGCAATAAATTTGGAAGAAAGTTCGTGAAAACCTTCCCCAATTTATCTCTAGCATGTTGGAGATCCTCGTAGGATAAATGATTGAAAGAATTTGAAGAACAAGAGGAAGAGGAGTCGGAAGAGGTTACCTCATGAAATGCCATTAGACATTTTTTACCGTTGTCACTTGAGGAGGAGGAGGAGGATGTGGAGCTATCACTCCATGTGGCCTTGAATGCCTTCTTCTTTTCCTTTTGCTTGGCCTTTTTCTTGTTGAGTGGACAATCAGGCTTGTAATGGCCTTTCTTGCCACACCCGTAACATGTTACCTCGGGCTCGGATTTTTCGTTGGGTTGAGCCTTGAGGGATTTATTCTTCTTGTGCTTCTTCATGAATTTGTGCATTTTGCGGGCAAGATTCTCCATTTCTGAATCGCCGCTTGACGAGGAAGACGATGAGGAGGAGGAGCTTTCTTCTTTTTGAACTTTGAAGGCGATGTTCTTTGGAGTTTTGATCGGTTTGCCTTCCTTTTCAGCTTGCCTCCTCATGGTGATCTCGTAGGTCATGAGGGATCCGATGAGTTCTTCGACCGGCATTATCTTGACATCTTTTGCTTCTTGAATTGCCGTGACTTTCGGTGCCCATGAGCTTGGTAGGATCCAAAGGATCTTCTTGACCATCATCTCTGCAGAAACATCATCTCCAAGAGATTTTCTTCCATTGCAAACGTCAGTAAAACGAGTAAACATTTCAGTAATATTTTCAGATGGATGCATGGTAAAAGACTCAAAATCTTGACGGTACATATCCAATCGAGTATCCTTAACTTTGTTGGTCCCCTCATGGGTAACCTCCAATAGTTTCCAGATTTCATGAGATGAAGTGCATGTGGAAACTCGATTGAATTCATTACGATCAAGGCCGCAATGAAGAGGGTTCATGGATTTGCCATCAAGCTCGAATTTTTTAATATTGGCTTGAGTCCATTTGGATTCATCGGGAGAAGAAAGAGAATAACCATGCATGACAATTTTATAAATAGGATAACCTATACTTCTAAGAAAAGTGGTCATGCGGGTTTCCCAATAAGTATAGTCGGTTCCATCAAAAAATGGAGCACGACCCAATGAATAACCTTCGGGGGCGAAAGAAGTTGAAGCCATCACAAAGGATGTTGAATTTGAAACCGGTTAGGGTATTACTCAAATTTTCCTCTGATACCAATTGTTGGGCGGAGAGTGATGGCAAGAGGGGGGGGGGGGGTGAATTGACTTTTAAAAATTAATTAACAATTTAAAACAATTATCAAAGTGCAGCGGAAATAAAAGAGGCAAGACACAAAACTTGATAACGGAGTTCGGCTTAAACCAAAGCCTACGTCTCCACTCCCAACTCAACCGTTGAGAGATTTACTACCGCTTTCTTTTTAATGGTTTTATCAAGAAACCCACTAGACTTTAAGGTAGTCTAGAACCTATTATAGCTTGCTTTTAATGGTTGAGCAAGAACCCACTTGCTTTTAATGGTTGAGCAAGAACCCACTAGCCTTCTTACAGGTGAAGGCTAGCTCACCTATGACTCAAGCCTTTTAAAGGGAAGGCTTGACTAACCTCTTCACACCTTGAAGGTGGTGTGAAAACCCAAACAAGGAGAGGATGAGAGAAAGAGGGGTTTGTAGGCACAAACCCAAATTGATGCTCAAAAATAATAAAACAAGAAAAACCGTAATGTGGAGAAGTCTTGGGCGCCAATGGATTGATGAAGTTGATGAAGAGCGCTCCCAAGCTTCTATGGTGATGCTCCTTGGATGTGGAAATAAGTTGGATCAAGTGGGGGTTCCTTGGAGGAATGCGCCGGAGGTTCACCAAATGATGAAAAATGTTCCCGTGAGCTTCCATACATTTCCGGGGCTTCCTAGTCCTTTATTTATAGAGGGGGAACCCTCAAATGGCCTTAGGGGGTCTTCAGAGCCGTTGGAGAGGCCTTCAGAGCCGTTGGGAGTCAAGTGGACAAGTCTGGTCAAAGTCCAACGGCTAGTTTGACTGGCTCCACCGGCTGACCGGTGCTTGGCCACCGGTTGGCCGGTGCTTTGGAAAAGGGAGAGGCCTTCTGGCCAGGCACCACCGGCTGGCCGGTGAGGAGGCCACCGGTTGGCCGGTGAGGAGGCAGTAGCTGTCCCTTCTGTCTGGGTTCCACCGGCTGGCCGGTGATGGGACACTGGTTGGCCGGTGGTCTGGACAGAAAGGATGCCTTCTGTCAAGACTCCATCGGCTGGCCGGTGGTCATCCACCAGTTGGCCGGTGGACTGAAAATCAGTCCACTTTCAGTCCTTCTTGGCCCAATTCCTTGGCAACCTTTTGCCTATCAACAAAAACACTTAAAACAAGATTAGATAAAAAAGAGAGTGATTGTGATCATGAAAATTAAACCACGAGGGGTACGAGAGGTACAACATCTATCTCCCTCTCTCTCTAAAATAAGTCTCCTTTGTGTGTGGTGGTTCCAGTGGCCTAAAATAGTGCCGATTTTTTTACAAGTGTCATTTAGAGATATTTTTTATTATTTATTTTAAAGTTATTTGTTTATATAATTTTTTTGTTAATTGTAACTATTTTATTTATTTAGTAATTTAGTTTTTTCTATATAGTTTAGAAATAATATTTATTATTAATATTGATTAAGTATATATTAACTAATGACTAACATAGGATTAATGAATGATTACATATAATTATTATCTACTAATAATGAACTACTTAATACCATGTGATTGACTAATTATTAAGGAATAATTAATTAAGGATTAAGTAATGTTTAACTAATTTTTAGCTAATGAATAATGAATGATTAACTAATGATTAAAGAATGATTATGTAAAGATTATATAATTAGTATCTAATGGTTAACTAATGATTTAGTAATGATTAATTAATGATCAACTAATGATTAGGTAATAATTAAGTAATGATTAAATTATTATTAAATTAGGATTAACTAATGATAACGATTTATTAAGTAATGATAACGATTTATTAAGTAATGACTTACTAACAATTATCTAATTAATAAAGATTGGTAAACTGATGATTAATGAATGATTAATGAATGATTAAGTAATGATTAAGAAATGATTATGTAATGATTAAATAATGATTGAATAAAAATAAACTAATGATTATTTAATGATTAACTAATTATTAGCTAGTGATTAGTTAATGATTAATGAATGATTAACTAATGATTACAGAATGATTAAGAAATGATTAAATAATTATTAACTAATTATTAACTAATAATTAAAAAAATGATTAGTGAATGATTATGGAATGATTATGGAAATAATAACTAATGATTAAATAATAATTACGTAATGAGTAAAAAATTCTTAAAAATGAATGAATAATGATTAACTAATGTTTAAATAATTAACTAATTAATTATTAAGTAATGAATGAAGAATGATTAAGGAATGAATAAAGAATGATCAAGTAATGATTAAGGAATTATTAATGAATGAATAACTAATGATTAATGATTAATTATTTAATGATTAAGTATTGATTAAAGAATGATTAATGAATGATTTAAGAGTGATTACATAATGGTCAACTAATGATTAACTCATGATTATTTAATGATCAATAAACGATTAACCATGGATTAACCAATTATTAATTAAACATTGAATAATGATTAACTAATGTTTAATGAATTATTCACTAATGATTAATAAATGAATAAAAAATGACTAACTAATGATTTTACGAAACAAATTATCGTTATAAACCATTGAATATACCTCTAGGAAAGTTAAAAAAGTGCACTAGAAAACATTAGTGTTATCCTTTTTGATATAATAAAATGTCGTAAAATTTCTGTAGAATAATAATTATGTTATTATATAATCGATTTGGGGATGTGCATCAAGAGGAATTGGATCCATCTGTATTGGCAGGATAATGACAGTTTTCTCTAGGTGCATATTACATGAGCTTCTATTAGGGGACATTTTCCATGCCTCTAGCTTTTATGCCAGACCCTTCACATGCTATATGGTTCCCCCAGGTGTTGAGAGAAGGTCCTTCTACTCACATAGTGACATGTCCTTTTACTCACCTTGTGAGAGAAGCATCAATTACACATGATGACATCCAGTTCACACCTCCTCCCATTGAGACACATGGAGAACATCCCCGACAGTTGAGGTTCCAGCGCCAACCCTCTCTACGTCATCACACACCGCCCCAACACAGAGGTCAGTGATCTCGATACGAGAATACCATTTTCACACCAGAATGTGGGATGATACCTCAATTTAGGGAGTTCCTATACTCATTCATTTATACGTTTTCTATCAATTAAAATGATGCTATTCTTTTTACTCTCAACATTTCTTACATGTTTACCCACTTCTTAAATTTTATTTTATATTTTACCTATAATTTATATTATATAATATTTCAAAGTCAGATACTTGAAACATAGGAAAACTTATTAAATTTCAAGTAGGTAACTTTGAAATTTTATAAAATATAAACTATACAAAAACTAAATAAAACACAAAACATATCTTAAATATCTAAAAAGATATTGAAAAAAAAATAATTTCACAAATATAATATATAAATGAAAATGAAAGGAGTGTAAAAAAAATTATAAATATAATTATAAATTTTTAAACAAAAATATACTATGCAACTAAAATAATTTTTTGTTAATTTTTTTAAGAAATTTATTTTATTTTAAATTATTTTTACATGTTCAGTAAGTGTGTTAAATATAATTTAAATTTTATTTATATTTTATAATTTAAAATATTTTAAATCCATCAACATCAAACAATATTATATTTCATATATGTGACTTTGAGAGTATATTAATTATAAAACATAAGTAAAATATAGGGGTTATTTGAAAAAGTTACTTAACATATAAAATATAATTGAAAATAAACAAAATAATATATATAATAAGTATAATATAATTTACAAGTCACAAAATTAATTTTTTAAAAACATAACATTCCTAATTTCAGATATTAATGACATAATTATAAATAAAATAAAATAAAAACTCTCTCTCTCTCTATATATATTAATACATAAACATATATATTTTTAAGTATACCAACATGTATATTTAAAATAAGTTTTTTTCTCTAAAAGGCTGCAGATCCCCTTCCACCATTCTGTATTAATTTTCAAAATATTTTTACCCTAAAAAAAGCATTAAAAAACATCTATCGTCAGTTATGTAGTAATTCATTAGTATATTTTAAACCACCCACTAGGATCGATCTTATAAAGTTACAACTGCCAAGACCATTTTCGATCAGAACCATCAAGATCAACTGAACCACCAAAGGTTGTCACCGATGAAGACGAAACACCATAACCATTTGATGATGACTGACGCCGCATGAATGAGATGACACTGAGGTTCCCAGTTATAGATATGCATAGTTCAAGATGGATGAATTATCTATAAAGATATGTTAGATTTGATAAATTTTAATGAACCCATTATCACCATTCGAGGCCATATAAGACAAAGAATTGAGCCATCACTTTGGATTTAAGCCACCATTCACATATGAAGGGAAATTGAGGTTTCTTGTAGAATAAATGTTGAAGATGAACTTGAGATGATCCGTTCATGATATTCCGATCTACAAAGATCAGGATGAGGAGTTTTTCGAAACTGAGATGTGATGAGTCACTGATAACCATAGATCTATATGACATCAATGAAATCCCAACGTTGTCCTATTAAAATCATTTTCCTTTTTGAGATGAAGAATCATTCCTTCAAATAATAGAGACCAATATTAAATAGATGAGAGGATAAAGAAACATTTTTCATTTGATTTTCATTAAAGCTTTGGTGAGTTGAATAAAAACCAAGTCTGGAACCAATATCAATGAATATTACCACTGAAAAGTTCAAACCCATGGGTGAAAAACCTGAATCTATGATGAAACAATCAGAGACTAATAAAATACTGTTTTGAAGAAGTCAAGGAATGATTTTTCTTTATATTAATTTATTTATAAATCTAGATGGATCATTTCCGATGAATACATTTTCTATTAAGATGAAGTTGATGGATGAAAACTAACTACTTCCACAATCTAGAAATGTTCGATGAATGTTGTTTTTATAATGGTGTTGGTCAGATCACGATCTTTTGATTTGAATGTTCCAATGTGTTAAAAAGGTTTTCATGATCTCATATCGGTATTGTTGTTTTTTTTGAAATGGAATATGAGATAGATGTTTCTTTGAATTTGTTAGTGGAAAAATTCAGGTAGTTTTGAAGAAGCTGAAATCAAGTATGCCTTGATTTTCAGTGGAGCTTTTCATGAGAATTGATTTTATGTCAAAATTATAAAATATTCCAGTGGAATTTTTTTTTGTGATTTTGGTGAAACTAAAAGATTTACTGGGAGAAAATGATCAACATTGATTTTTTAGTATCTCCAAAAAATAAATTACAACATGAAAAGAGTAATTTATTACAAAGGGGTATTTTTGGAAAGTGAAATCATTATGTCAATATACAAAGGCAGTGAATGGGATGAAAAAAATAAATTAGGGACACCATGAATTAATTAATATGGATAAAAAATAAAAAAAGGGAGTGGCGTGAGAGAAACAAAGATGAAATTTTTTCAAGGATTAGAAATCAGAGTTTCCTATGTACACTTACTATCACTTCTGAAGTGTAGGAAAATTGAGTGTCATCCAAATTTTGAAAACATGAGTTTCTAGTTTCTTTTAGTTTCCAGATCTTGTATATTCAATTGATTAATTATTCCCGAGAAAATTTAACAATACCATATAAATTATTCTATCTCTCTATATTTTTTAAATTGAATTGTTGATTGATGATTAATGATCATTTTTCTATCATTTTGTGTTCATAATTTCTATTCCACTTTGTGATTGACACATATCTAATAATATTTTATCATTATTAACATGAGGACTATTACCTTAGTATGATTAGGATTTTGATGATTAAAACATAACTAAATAAGTTTTAAACTAATATTTTAGTTTTCAAACCGGACATCTAATTCAAACCAAATGAAGTTCACACGTTGAGATTTCAATTCATGCATATAGAGAGTTTTCAGTAAATATTTTTCATAAACTGGAGTTTGTTTGATGCATGAGACCTACTAGATCGGTCTGAATCTCTCTCTATGTTATCCTTTCCCTCTTATTACCCTATATTTTAACACATTATTCCAATTTTTTTTATGTTTTTTTCTTTCACTTTTAAACTTTTTTTTTATTTTTAAATTATAATATTTTCATTTTAAAAAATATTAATTTTATAAAAAAACAATAAAAATATAATAGTATAAAATCAAACACACCATGAAAAATTCACTGCTACACTGTAGTGTCATTAAGATACAATCCTACTCACTGCTTTACCACAGTCTCTCTACATCCCTCACAAATGGGCCAAATTGCTTTCACTGTTGAACATACTACACTATAATACACATAACCTAAAACCAGAGAAACTACTATGGTTATGATAATTTTAATTCCACAAATATTTTGTATGAAAAAATTTCATATAAGATGTTGTCAACTCTTTAAAAATGAAAACCCCCTCAGAAAGTCTATTCTCTCATAGGTAGTCATATGTCAAGTGAGTCCTACATGCCAAATATAATGCTTGTACATGAGCCTCTTTTGAATGGTCGATCATCCAAAACAATCAATAAAATCTCTTGTATGAACCTCATATTCAATTGAAATCTTATCCATAGTAGCATAAACCTTGAATAAAAATATCATACCACATATAAATAGAAATTACTACCAGATTAGTGTTTATGAATCACTAGGATGACATCCATCACATGCTCTAATACATTACTAAAATTTATTTCAACTATCTCCCTAATTAATAATGCAAAAAAAAATTTAATTCCACTTTGTGGTGCCCTACCCCGAAACCACCATTTGTGATGGAGTGAAACATACCACATATGTGCCTCCACATACATTAGAGGTTTCCAACTAGCATCATTTTTTTACAACCAAAAATTGAGAGACTATTCCTTTGAATCAGATATATAAAACAATGAAACAATAAAAAACATCTATAACAAATAATCAGAGTACACATAAATAAATAAACACAATGATTTAGTAAATGACATGGTGAATTCATAGTATCATACAAATATACAATGGTAACCCAATGGGATGACCAAATGAATACAATAAATAAATGACAAAAAATAAACACATTGGACCTACTTATAAATTTGAGACAAAACACACATTCTATTTGTAAAACACATCATGTTGATCCCTCTTGATCCACTACAGAACATGTGCAGAACCTAAAAAAGAAAGAACAATGTCTTCTTGTGGATAGGGGTTCCTATGTGGGGTTTGAGAAATACGCCTTAGTAGGATTTGAAAAATTTATCCTCATATTCACCATCATATACATCTATTCAGGTGAAAAATAAACATATTTTCCATGAACATGAATATTATTTGTTAACAAGGATACCATGAATTCCATTGAATCATGTCACCATGTGTTTCTAGGCTTCCATGACACCAGATTATACATGCTTTAGCACCATTCTAGATTCCAAATTGACACATTTTATCATCCAATTATACATAATATTTATCTTATACTCAAATAATCGTATTAGATAAACATCCAAACCATAACACACTACCTAACTGAATATGATATGGTCATACATCAACATATCGACCCATTTCCTTATCAATCATGGAAACATCCATCGACCATGTTTTTCATCATCAAAAATCCAATCGCTCATTATCATGGTGCTATAAAAACATAACCCAAGATTACCCATGTAATTATTAATAATATGCATCCTAAATCATAACACAACCCATCGCTTCGTGGGATGTCATAGATCCATGAAACTCAAATCAAGGTCCAACACATGACCTGAGAAAATCAATGAAAGTTCAAAGACCCAATCCTACTATAGAAAAGGTAAATCACCATTACAAAATCCTCCTTACTAAAGGAAAGATCAATCCTTATGACCCACTTCACACTGGAGCTTGTTGTCTAGAAGAAACATGTGCATCAAATGTTGGTCCCACATACCATCACACAACTTGCCAGTTGATCCTAGGGAATTAGTCTCTTGAGACCATGAACATCATATTAATCTGGTGATATCACACAAATTCAGGAATCCATCAAGTTCTACATAAAAAAAATGATATCTACTGACTGATTTAGGCTCATGATAATCTCCCATAAGTGACATCGTAGCCCATTGGATCATCCCGACCTAGGCCTCATGGTTCGACCTGCCTTGAAAAAAATCCATTACACTCTTGGTACATCTATCCATGGAATTTTCCTGAACATCATGCTTTATGTACCCATTGAATCCTAATCCCATGTACAAGAAAATACCTATAAACTTAACCTGGGCCCCATCCCACATCGTATAGGGAGATTACTCTATCCATCACCTAAATGAACGACCACTCCAGTTCATACATACTTCCTCAAATGGATCATCCCACTACCAGTACCCACTGAGCCCCAGTCTATCCTATGAAGTGTGTCACACCATACGAATGAGTTGTATGATAGTCCCTCTCATCCCACTGGGCCTAAGACCCACCCACCTACCCAAATAGAACAAGGGAAAACAACATAGGATACCCATTACTCAAATTATACACTGGGACCTTCCCAACTCCTCTCATTAAACTAGTTGACACTCTCACCCCTATGATACATAGTCATTCGGTGTTCTAATGAACTAAAAGGGATAAAGAGCCCTATTTTTGAGCATAGGTGGTTGAAAACCATTAAATCAATGTATCCAAGTCCCTATCATTCTCTATAGATTTACCCAGTCCCTTGAAAGGAATGTAGGCAGGAACTGCCATGTATAATAAGAATATGATTTTATTTTAAAGGGACCATGTACCTCTTCTAAGGAGATACCACCATTTTTGTGATCCAATGAAAGTCATCCTATCCCATCCACGCCTCATCTGATCCCATACCTCCACCTGTGGTCCTGTATCACACCATAAATCATAAATAATTAATTATAATCAATTAAAAAAATTATTTAAATATAAATTAGGATGAATATCCTACCAAAAACTCACTAGTAATTCCTTCCACACTGAAATCAAGACCATAAACCTATAGAAGGTCTATAGAAAACATTTAAAACCATATCATCTAGAATTCCTATCACAAGAAAAAATTGTAACCATCGATTTCATCAAATTTTATAAAAAACACTAAATATAATTTCTCTAAGAAATACCTTAAATAGAATCGATTCCAATGATTTGAAAAAATTATTTTGGGTCATATTCTACCCAATGTTCTAAAAATCCACAATAATTTTCAAATGATTCCACATGCTCTAGGGGAATTGGTTCCAAACCATAAAAAACAAAAACAAAACCAATGGGTATATACTAGAGGAAAATGGTGGAAGAAATTGAGGATATTACCTGATACCACAACCATAACGCTTCAAAACCATATCGTCTCAATGGGGGTGAATTAGGGATGAATAGACGGATGATTGAAAAGAAATGGTCTTTTCCCAATGAACCAAATCCCTAAATCAAGAAATCATCCAACCCTTAAAAGGGAAAACCACATCTATAATAAAATAAAAAACGTGGTTCCCATTATTCAGATAAAATATTGGGTTTATGATTTGAATTTCCTTTTACAGGGTGAACCCCTAGTTTACAATATGAAATTTTCAAGGTATACATGTTATCCCCTAGGCCAACCGCATTCATGGTGTGAACCATGTTTCACAACATTAATAGATGTAGGATACTAAAAATTCATCTCATGTCCCACCCAACAATTCCCCAATGCTCACCTGAGCAAAGAAACAACCAAATAGGTCCAATTCTATATCCATAACAACACTTAAGTGTGTCCGAATACTAATAATCCTAATAGAAGTACCCAATATCAAAATGAACCCCTCACCTATTTTATTTTATTTTGGTAATTTATAACCTATAACAATACATTTTATTACAAATTCATATAGTTAATTTGGAATAATATAGATCACAAATAGAATGATTTATTTTATAGAATAACTATTTTCTAGAGAATTTAATTGATGTTGTATTTTTTAAAGATATATTTTAACTCACTCATTAAGAATTTTATTACATCCATCATTTTAGAGGGATAAAATAAAATAGGATATAAATGACACATAACATTCATAATTGATGATTAATAATTAAATATTTTAATGAACTAATAATGAAGAGACATATAAGATTTTATATCTAATATATTTCCTCAAATTATATCCTGGAGAAGGAAAAAAGTGAAGTAAACCATGGGTTAGTAGTGAGCCTCCATAAATAGTTTTTAATGGAATTGAACCTTGTGTCAGAGTGACCAAATAAATAAAATTATATCCACCAAATAGTGTATTGATAATTTATTTTGATTATCTGGTAAATTTTCATGTGTATGCTCATTAAATGTATCATAATGTTGGTGAAATAAAAAAAATATATGGATTCATATGTCATTTACATTGGTATATATGTTTTTAATATTCAATGTGATATAATGTGATAGAATGATATATTGAAGATATTTCTTCTAATGAGGGAATAATATTTGATGACGAGTGAGGTTTAAGTGTTGAAATGTTCTATTAACACCCAAATTCAACCACAAGGCCAGGTTTCTTGGGTCTGATATCATAAACCACATATCATAAATATTTATATTATAGATGATATGTTCTAACTAGAAATTTTGTGTATTAGAATAGTTTTTTGATATTTTTTAACAGATGGAATCCTTCCCAAGTCCTGTTTTTTTAATATTACTAGCATTTATGGTTGGAAAAAGTTGATAATTTATTTTTTATAGGTTTTTACAGAAGATGTTGTGGAGTATATACATTATGATATAGATATGAGAAATCATAATGGTAGAATTCATGACGGAACATCACAATTTGTATTAATTAGTGCAATAACTAGGGAGTGTTCATGAAATACTATCCTTTTGGATATTTTTTGAATTATAGGAATCGTTAAATGATATTCAATGATAAATTCCAATGGACATACACATATTGTCTCCATAAAGATATATTAGTGACAATATTTTTATGAGAAAACCTTGAAAAACAATTATTTTTAAAAAATAAATAAGGGAAGTAATTATAATAAGAAATCCTATAAGAAAAAACATATTGAGTTAACATTGTATTAGAGTTAGTTCCCTTGAACCAACTAAATTTTTACTTTCTATTACAGGAATAAAAATTTAACTATTCTTATCACATTATTATTATTATTCTTTGTAACATTATTATAATTTCCATAGAATATAAATACCCCAAATATATCATATAAAATTATTACATCATAGTATACAAATATTCATTATATAACATAATGATCCATGCCGGAATCATTCATGTTTAGTGCCCATGGGGACATGGAAACATAAAAAAATGAGTCCATATGTGAGCTACATCATCTCACACTATGTTACTTATAACTAAAACTTATCTTAGTCATATCATACATAATATATTTAATCATATCCTGGGGAAAGGTAACATAATAAATGGTGAGATCAGATGCTCTATAATAGTAAACAGGGGAGATATCGATTATTACATAATAATAACATGAGTATAAGTGTATGGGAACATGATGATAACATCTGAAAACCTTACCCTATATATCATAGATCCTAAACATGAGTCAGGACAGAATAAATTTTAGTTCATAAGACATGAGTCATAATGAAATCAAATAACATGATCCATGGGAACTTTTTTTAATAAGAAATAGATTTGGGGATACAAATAATCATAGAAAATAATGCCTATAGTAGTCATGGATCATTAACATGGTTATTATAGTGTTATGGGTTCACTTAGAAAACCATAATAATTTTTAATGTTCACTCCAAATACTATCAATTTTGATAGTGTCCCTTACTAAACGGAGGTCAAACCCCATTCAAGTATTATTTATCTCAAGAGATATCAATCGTTTCCCAATAAATTTAAGGGAGACATAGGTCAAAACCATCATGGTTATAACGTAACCACAATCATTGGTTATAACATAACCACTATATTGGTTATAAGGTAACCACCATCATTGGTTATAATATAACCACCATCCATTGTTATAATGTAACCACTATCATGTACTGAAAATAATATAAATTAAATCCATAGGATTATAAAACATTTAAAATATCAGAACCTAATAAAATAGATGTGTTTCATAAGAATTTTATCATAACATTACCTATTAAAAAATAAATTGGTTTCCTAATATCTTCATCAGTTCATCAAATTACAATCCTCGAAAAAAGAAGCAATATTTAAAAAAAATTATCATGGTATTACCAATGTAATAGAAATAGATTTTATAAACATATTTTAATCACAATCATAAACAATACAGAGAACTAATAAAATGGTATTCTTGTAACTTATCATTAATAAAGAAATGGTAACATTAAATGATGGCATCATAGAGAAAAATTGATTTTAAAAGATCACTTAGAGAATTTCTTTGTGAAAGTAGACATCCCATTGTGAAAAACACTTATTAATCCATAAAACAATTTAAAAAATCCTTTTATTTTAAAATAAAAATATAATCTTATAAACAAGTCATTAATGATTATTTAAAAAATATCTTGAGGAAAATAAAAATTCATTGAAAATTATTTTTTAAATATAAAATATCATTAAACATTTTGGAAATCCATTCTATTTAAAATATAATTTCAATCGTATAAAGGACTCTTAAAAAAATTATTTGGTCATGATGGCGGAAAGTACTATTCCTATTATTTACGTTAAATCAAATATTCCTTCACATTTTACTTAAATGAAAAACACGCATTGTTTCGAAAATGTAATGAAAATTACTTCCAAAATATTTTTTATACAATTCAGAAATGGGTAATAATGAATTTAATAAATCATTTTTATTATTGAAAAATCATTTTTAAAAAACATTTTTAGAAAAATTGTCTTGGAAGAAAAATTATTTTGGACCAAATATAAAAAGAGAGATGATTTTAATTAAAAATACTATTTTAACCTATTAAGTACATAAAGAGATAAAAAATAAGGAAAAAAATTTATTCCCATAATATTAGTATATGAGAATAAAATACATGTATTTAATGAGATATTGAACATACTATTTCATCATTTTAAGCACAATTATGACCAATCCCGATAAACAATGAGATGGTAACATAAATCCCTCCACACTTTGGTAAATTTTAACCAAAATCTACATTATATAATAACAATAAATGAAACATATAATTTAATGAGAATTAATAAATTCAATATATTATATGTTCATGTAATTGTATATACACCCTATAAAATCATATAGGTGCATAACATAACATACGTCACAAAGAAGAAAAATTGAGACAAAAATCCTATACCGTATTGGTAATTTTTAGACCATGAGCTCCATAAAATAGAGATCCCAAAATGGATATGTAAATAAAAATAATTTTCAGGATAATAATTATAAAATAAATTCATGTTATGTATATACAACACATACAAGATATAGTGTGTGAATATGTCATGTGTCTCACAAAAGTAAAAAGTGAGACAGAAATCCCTTACCTTAAGTCTCAACATTAATCATACACATTTGAATATACTGTAAAAAATAAAAATTTTAAATTAAATATATTACATAAAATTACTTATATATATATCATACTATATATGATTTACTTATTATAATTTATTAACGATTTATTAACAATTCCATGTTAATATCATGTTTCAAGAAATAACTGATTTGTTTTTTCATGTAAGATTTTACATGTTATTTTCAATAATCTAAATTTTATTATGTTTACATAATTTAAATAATATTACCCATGATATAAATATCATATATATTAATTATATATATATATATTTAGTCTTCCATGAAAGTTATAAACATAAAATGAAATATATTGTTCATGGAGAGGGTAGGTTGTACGTACATAAGAATGTTGTTTCCATTTTCTCGACAGAATAAATGAAATACTAGTGAATAATATATTAAATTTAGGAATTATTTTAACTTCATATATATCACATTTTTTTAAAACTATTTTTATTAACTTCCACATAAACTGTGAATGAATCACATAACATAACAAGGTGGTAGTCTGTCTGGCACACCGAATACATTATTATATTCCTAGGAATGTGAAAGTAAGAAGAAGAATGTGATATCATCTTTCAAGATGCATTATAATATCATAAATATGATATATAAAAAATAAATCCATCATTTTATCCATACTTGAGAAGTGGTTATGAAAAAAATAACATTATTTCATGAGGCGATAGTCTGCCATACACACGAATGCTGATTTTGTATCTCATTTAATGGAAGATGAGTTGGATCTAGGTGATGAAATTAAAATTAAAACATCACAATTTTTGGAATATAATGAGGATATTATATCAACATGTTTAATACTAATTTAAGTTTATGGAAGAAGAAATAATATAAAATGCTCTGTTAAGGACATTACCTCTTTTTCGAACAACATCTTTTGGTTTTCACCAAAAGGATTCATAAGAGGGTTTTTTGAAAAATATAAGTATTTTAAGATGATATTAGGGATTCAATGAACTGATTTGGGTAGGTATTATCCTGATACATATGTTTTTTATGTGTCAAGATGAGAGGAGAGGTGGTTGAATTTTATAATTGAGGTGATTTGCACACCATTAATTCTGAAAAAAAATTTATGCCCACATTTTCCAATAGAAAAGAGATATGAAATGATAAATTATATAAAATAGAAGATAAGATGTCAAAATACTGTAATATAATGGGGTTTGGACATGTTTTGGGTCATTTTTAATCCTCATCTTTTTTTAAACCCCATTAATTTTTTTTACCTTAACCATGTTAATTTTTTTTTACTATTAATTATGGAGATAAATTAAATTAAACATATTATATTATAAAAATTATTTTAATTATAAATATGGAATTTATTTTTCCAAATTTCATTCATATAATTTCCAATATTCGAATTAAAATTAATCCTGTAAACACAACGAGAAAGAGGTTTTCCATAGAAAAATTGCTGAAAAGTTTAAAAATATATTATATAAGCATCCATTAATGAATTGATTATAGAGAAATAAATTTGATTAATATATCTATAAAATAAATATTTTTACTTTTAGAACCATATAAAAAATAATTTAAATGTTTTTAATTTCTTTAATATAATTTACAAATCTTAATAGTAACCAGTATTTTTCATTATTCATCGAAAAAAATTAAATTTGTCAGAAAATAAACAAAAAATAACTCTAAGATTATTTTTATATGATGATTTAAAAAATTAAAACCATATTTTCATATAATTTATATAATTCTAGAAAATGTTAATTTCAAATGTAGTTCAAAAAAGACTACAAAAATGTTTTTTATAAAAATACAGTTTTTAAGCATAAAATTGGATTTATTCTTATCTATTGTCTATAAAATACATAAGATGATTGTTAAAATTTTTATTATGTATATAATATTTATATTTGATTAAAATAATTTCTTAAGTGTTTTTTGATTAATTTTTTGAGTTAAAACGCATTTGTGTGCATAAAAATAGTTTTTTCATAAAAATATTTCCATTATTTTAAAACAGTTTTTAAAATCATTTATAATTAATTGGTCCCAAAATAATTCTTTTTTTAAACATGTATAAAGCATATATTTTCACAATTTTGTCAATTATATTCATACCCACCTTTCCAATGGTTAAGTGATCATTATCATGGTAAATAAAAATATTTTAATAGTTTTTCTTGTTTCGTTTAATGTCTATGTTTTTTGTTATAAAATATAAATTGAGTATTGTGTATAATACAAGATAAACATATTTTTTCATGTAAAAAAATATAAACTCGATGTCGATTATGATGAAAAAATTGCAATAGATTTAATTTATTGGGAAAAAATTTTCAAAAAATCTCAGGGTGTTACATGCTACACCTTAAAATTAATTTTACCCATGAAATTTGACAATTTTGTAATAAAAAAAGGATACTTATACCCCATTATATTCTCAGGTTCCCACATATATTCCTCAATATAGTTGTTTCACCACAAAAAAAATTGACCAAATAAGCGGTCTTGACCCATAGAACATTATTTGTATGATCCTGGAATCACTATTGGTTATTCCTTAGAAGAAGGATATTTCTCTTGTGGTAGTACCTCTGAGTTTAGTATATTTTATGGACTAGGTAAGTAATTCCTTAGGAGTTATACATGGGTCACATCATAAACCAGAAAGAGTTTTATTGGAAGTGATAATCGATAATCTATAGTCCCTATATAGTCATGAATTTTAAAGGGACTGATATTCCTTGATATAGTTTTCACTTCTTTCTTCCATATATAAATTCATAGGAAAGCATTCTCTACAACATCAAAATATAGATCGAGTTGATGATTATAAGCACAAAATTTATGTCCACATATTCATCAAATATATTTTGATGAATGGATATTTTATTTTCTTTTATTTCATCAGCCATCTCACGTCCCAATAGATTTCATTCTACAATTTTATTCCTGTATGTTATATTTCTAAAAAAAATCTATAAAGGGATAAATAAAGATCCACATGAATTATTGAGTGGAATCAGTTATTGTAATAAAAATACACTATAGGTAGGTGTTTATACCAACCCCCTTTGAAATTCATAGAACATGATCTAATCATATCTAATAGTCTTTGACTTGTTCTCTCAAACGTAATATCTATCTGTAAATGATATGAAGTTCTAAAAATCAAATATATAGTAGGAGAATGTTGAATACTTCTAATTTTTGAGGTAATACTTGGATCTCAATTAGATACAATTTAATTTTTTATTATATTCAACCTTAACACTTCCTTAATGAATATCCTAGAAAGCTTATCCAAAGTGAAATATTCTCTCATAGAGATAATGTGTGATAAATTTATAAGGTCATCAACTACAATCCATGTGTAATTATTCAATTTTTATCTTTTGGGGAGTCCAACGACAATACCCCTGGTGATTTGTTCCCATTTCCTTTTTGGTATGAATAATGTTAGTAGCATAATTTTAATACATTATCTCTCCAGTCACATTTGATGAAATTATATAAATAGATATGTTTATTATGAAATATTTCTATTTATATTGTACCACTACAAATAATCATTCATGTTTTCTAGAGGTAGGAATTATACCCTTATTATCCATTTCTTGTGGTTTCAAGCCACATGTCATTATTACATGAGATAGGTTGTCACATGATATATAGTTTATTTTTTCCAAAAAATATATGATTATAACTCCCAAATTGGAACGAACCATCATTACCTCAATATAAGATATAAGTTAAAATCTAGATTTTACCTACATATTTAATCTTATTCCCCAAAATATAATGGAATTATTTATCAAATAAGATTTTTAATAAAACATATACAATTAAAAAGGGTTGTATTTCCATAAATGCCTCCCAAAATACCATTACTCATGATAAACTCCCATCATGGAAAACCTGATGAGGTTTGTCTATGACATTGAACATATGATCAACCATAAACTTATATACCCATTATGGAATCCATAACCCTTAAATTAACCATACATGGAAACATATATTCTTCCATAAAATAATCCTTATATGATTCATTATTATCATAACCAAAATACAATTGGTAAAATAAATTTACAATATAATTAATGAATAAAAATACCTACTTCAAAACTTTTACATCAATGATTTAATATAAAATAATTTTATCCTTGGTTTAGGGGATAACCCTTTGTTTAAGGAATTGTCTTTGATAATGCCCCTGTTATTAAAATATAGGACATGAAATTCCATGGAAATTCATTTCCCTATGAACATCATTTTAATATATAAAACATGATACCCTCTATTTGAGATAATTTTCCAATTTATTTTTCCCACATTATTGACATGTATGAAGTCGAATATTCATTTCTCTATGTTCATTTCCTCTTGAACATTTATAAAATTACATCATTCTCTTATTTGATTCTTTTTGAATATCACATAAGTTTATTTTGTGAATCAAATATCATAATAGAATATTAAAAATAATTACAACATCATTATCTCCAGTAATCATCGATTTTGGTTTCTCATAGTCATTGAATTTTCCATCTGATTCAGTGTTTAGAAGATTCCTTCTACTTTCATCCATTGTATGAATCCAAAACTAATAGTTTGAGAAGAAAAACCATTGTGAAAAAATACATAATCATGATAAATCACTTATAGTATTCTGAATCTCACCACCCTATTTTTAATCTATGCCACCATAGGCTTAACCAAGTTCATTCACAGTCCTTATTTAAATCCTTCATGATGAATAATGAATATTTTGTTAACATTCAATGTGTATCCCCAGGGATTATCAAACTTGATGGGATGGAAGTCCTATTTTCATGTACCATGTGATGATAGATTAAAGTTAAATGATATATTTTAGGAGTAAATAACCCTAGGTGCCTCAAACATATAGCCACATCCACTTGTAGTATCCATTACATGACATAATTTATTTAAATCCACTCTCTCTATCCTTTAAAAAAAATTCTAATATATTTTCATATACATTGAATCATCCATAGAATTATCCTTATATATTTCCCTAGTTTTATGCATAGAAATATCCCTACAGAACTCATTAATGTTTTCTTATCTAAGTTTTCAATGGATAATTAAACCATTGGTCTGGTACCAATTGTAAAGTCCCCATAACTTCAAATACATAATGAATACATATTAGTATATAAATATTCATTACTTAACATTACAACCAATGTAAGAATCATTAAGGTCTAGTTACTTTGGATTCATGGAAACATAATCAACTGGTCAATAAGTGTGATACATCATCACCCACTATGTTCTCCATATCTAGTACCCTTCATATACATACTATACATAATACCTTTCTTCACATCCTTGGTAAAGGAAACATAATAAATACTAAGATCAGATGATCAGTAAGTATAAATAAAATATATATCAAAGACTAAATTTGAATAACATGAGAATATGGGTATTAAAACATTATATTAACATTTGAAAACCAGACCCTACAAATAATAGATCACAAACATGAGCGATGACATAAATTATGGAAATTCATAAGACATGAATCAAAATGTAATCAATGAAAATGATCCATGAGAACCTAACATTAGCATTAGACATATTTTTGGTATACAAGTAAGTACAAAAAATAATTTCCATTATAGTCAAGGAACATTCCCAAGGAATTCATTGTAGATTGGGTTCACTCCAAAACCCATTATAGTAGTCAATTTTCACTCCCAAGACTATGATTTTTGATAGAGTCCCTTAGTGACTTTTATTTTCTACCCCTTCTAGTCCTGTTTATCTAATGATTTACCAATTTTTACTCAATGTATTGGATTGACATATAGGTCTCACCCATCTTGGTTATAACGTAAACATCATCCATGCTTATAATGTAACTAGCGCAAAATAATTAAATTCCTAAAAATGTGTTCTATAAGATCATAAAAAATTCATTATATCATAAAAAATAAAAATAAATGGATTTTATAAACATTTCATCAAAATTTAACCTATAAGAAATTTAGTAAGTTTCATTATTATTACATCATCTCGTCGAAGAATAGCCCCTTGAAAAACAAGTGGGGTTCATAATAATTTTATCATGATATAACCAATAGAAGATAAATGGGTTTCATACACATGTTTTCATCATAAACATAAACCATTCAGATAATAAATAAGAATGGTATCCTTGGATCATATCCCTAGTAAGGCATAAGTAACATCGAAGGATTCCATCTTAAATGGAAAATTATTTCGAAATATCACATGGAAAATTTATGGGGGAAAATAGCCATCAAGATTTTAAAAACCACTATTTAAGACAAAAAACATCTTCATAATCATTTTCATTTAAAATAACCTTGGAAATTTTTAAATGATGCTTAAATATTATTTAAAAAATTTCTTGGGGAACAGGACCTTTATTTGAAAATAAATCTCTAAAAATAAAAAATCAAAAAACATTTTTTTCCTCATTTAATTTTAATATAAAAATTGAAACATATAATTGAATATTTAAAAATAATGAGTTTTTCATGACTCCTAAAAATACCATTCATGTTGTATATGTTAAAATAATGCATTGAATATTTTTTTTGATAAAAGTAGAATATGAATTAATTGTACAAAATCATCAATATTCCTATAAATATAATTACCAATAAATTAATAAATGGGTAAAAATATATTTAATAAATAAATTTGATACTTTTAAAAACATTTTTTAAGGAATTTTTTTGAAAAAATGGTTTTTGTAGAAAAAGGATTTTTGACTGATTTATTAAAAAAGGCGATTTTAATTAAAAACATTCTTTTGAAATATTGAGTGAAAAGAAGAGAATAAAATGAAGGATAAACATGAATTTTCATGAAATAAAAATAGGATAATAAAATAGAAGGGAATCCATAGAGATATATCATACTAATTCATCATTAAAATCATAATCATGAACAATCCTAACGAACTATGTGAATTTAATATAATGTATTTTCCACTTTTATTACCATGAATCAAAATAATTTGAAGTAATAACATTAAATTAAAATTTTAATATCATGACAATGATAATATATCTCATATAGGCTGTATATACACCTCATAAAAGAATAAAATAGCATGACATAACATATTTATCAAAGAAGTCATATTGAGACAAACATCCCTTACCGCTTTGGTAACATTTTAATAGTAAAACCTATGAAAGGGGTATCCTAAAATGAATATGTAAATACCAATAATATTATGGATAATAATAAATAATTATATTTGTGGAAATTATATACACCATATAAAATAAATAGTTGGTGAATATGGACTATGCCTCATTAAAGAAAAAAAGTGAGATAAAAATCCCATACATTAGGTCCCAAATTCCTTCATATAAATTCAAACATCCTGTATTATTAATATAATTTTACTATAAATATATTAAAAAAAAATATAAATATCATACCATATATTATTTACATTTTTCCTTTTATTACCTTTTAATTAACAATTCCATGTTAAAGTTATGTTTCTGCTAATAGATAATTCTTTTGGTTTATTTTTTGATTTATTATTTTCTGTCCTCCTACATTGATCACTTTTACATAATTTTAAAAGTGGTAAAAATGGTATTAATAAAATATAAATTTTTAATATTTTTATTTAGATTAGTCTATAAAATTTAGAGATTAAAAATGAAATACAAAGTCAATGGAGATGGTAGGTCATACATATGAATGAATATTTCTTCGATTTTATCAACTAATTAAAATAAATAAAGTAAATAATATAATATATTTTGAGAATCATTTTTATTTTATAGATATACCATTTTTTCATTAAATACATCCTTATTACCTTCCATGTAAAGTATGAACAAATCATGTCACTTCACGAGGCAATAGTTTACGGTACACATGAACGACATTATTGTATTCCCACAGAAGTAAAATTATGAATAAACATGTGGTATCATGATTAAAAAATAATAATTTTATCTTCAATATATTAAAAAAAAAATAAATCCATCATTATATTCATCTTTGATACGTGGTGATGGAAAACGAATAACATTGGTTCACGATGTGGTAGTTCATCATATAAATAAACAATTATATCGTAACCTATTTGATGGTAGTGAAGGTGGAATTAGGTTATGTAATTAACAAATTTTTTTATTATATTTAGGATAACGAGGATATAATACCATCATTTTTTAATAATTATTGAAGGAGGTGTGGGATGAAATAAAAAAATGTTCGATTAGAGACGTTACGTCTTTTTCAGAAAACATATTTTGGTTTTCACCAAAAGGATTATTATGTTGGATTTAAGAAAAAATGTTTCCATAATGAGTTTTGGGAATTATTGAAGTTATTTGTGAAGTTATTTCATGAGATAATGGATTTTCTAATTAAGAAAAGGAGAGGAGATGTGGTGGCCTTTTATAAGTGAGGTTAGAGGAACACTTTTAAAATTTGAAAAGAAAAATGTGTACTAATGTTTTTAAACTAAAAAAGAATAAAAAATGGGTCATTATTGAAACCAAAAGATCTAATGTTGAAATATTTGTATTACAATGTTTTTAGATTTTATTTGGGTCATTTTTATCCTTTATTTATTATGTTTAACCCCATAATAAACCCTTTTACCTTAACTATTTTAAATATGTTTTACTAGTTTTACTATTAATTTTGGTTAAAAGATAAGATGATATTTTTAAATAATATTAATTATTTAATTTAAAAATATCAAAACCATTTTTCTAAATTCTATTCATATAATTTGGAAATTTTAATTTATAATTAATCCCACAGACGCGACGAGAAAGTTGATTTTTAATGAGAAAATTTTCCAAAGATTAAAATGTTTTCATTTAAAAATATAAATAAAATTAAATAAAATTTCATATATTGTATTAAAAGATTTATAATTTAAGTAATTTAAAATTTAAAACCACATTATATGAACATTAATGTTTTTAAACGATTTTAAAAAATGATAATTTATAAAAAAAACCCATTCTTTTCACTATTCATAATAAAAATCTTCCCATGAAATTAAGAAAAATTCACCCTAAGATCATTTTTAAATAATTATTTCTAATAATAAATTTATTTTTAATAATAAATTTTCTAATATTTATTGAAATCAATTATAATATAATTTTTCAATAGGTGACCTAAATGGTTTTTTTAAATGTATAGTTTTTAACTGTAAAATTGGATTTATTTTTATATCTTGTATATAAAAAACATAAGATGAATATCAAAAAATTTATTTAATATATAATATATACATAAGATTTAAATAATTAATAAAAAATTATTTATATAATTTATTTAGGTAAAACACATTTTGTGCACAAGAAGAGTTGTTTAGAGAATGTTATCCTTTATTTTTAAAATAATTATAATTTTCATTTATAATTCATTGGTTGTCAAATAATTCACTTTATATAAGTTTTATAACCATATATTATTAATTATTTAGTTAATCCTATTAATACCTACCATTACAAAGGTAAGAAGATAGTTATCATGTTAGTTAATAATATTTTAATAGTGTTCCACATTATGTTTAAACTCAATGTAGCATGTGAAAAAAGATAAACTCAATGTTGTCTGTAATAGAAAATAAACATAAGGTTTTCTGTGACTCACGATAAAACTGTTATTTCATATAAAAAAATATCAAAAATAGTAAATTTATTTGAAAAAAAAATATTTCACAAAATTCAGGTGTTTTACATAGTATAATTGTTACATCGAACATTTATATAACATTCACTATTATATTGAGAACCTAGATATTCTATGAAAAAACTCAAAAATAAATACAATACATGTTCATATATCTAAAGGGACATAAAGGATGTTTTATTATATGGTTATGAGGGATCAAAAGCATTGAGACTTCTTTTAATGAAGTTTAATTTTATGATATCCCTATAGGGAGGGCTTGAGGAAAAATACAGTAATTAGAATTATAGACATTTTGAATTATTCATGGGATATTCCTATATGTAGGAATTTGTATTTATCTTTATACATGTGACTATTTTTAATTTGTATATGAAATCATGTAATTTAATTTATGAATGAAATCAGTGAGGATATATTCTTGCAGTTGTGTAACACACATTGAGTGTGTCATAAGTGATATTGAATTAATTAAAAATTCCAATAAATAATTTTCCATTTTTTAGTTTATAGAAGAAAATATATCTATCACATTACCTGAAATAAAATTTCATGACTAAATACATTGCTATTTTAGGTTTTATATGAGTTTGTTTGATAAATTCAATGAATTAAAAATTGAGAATGGAGGGTGATGACTTAAGTATGCATCTTTTTTATGAGATATCAGAAAACAAAGTAATTATATTTCATAATGACATTCATATGAAGGATTATGTAGTTTCTTCATTATCTCCTTATTCATTGGGTTCCTTTATGTGTTGTAATATCTGATGTTGTACTTTATTTAAATTCACCAATTATATTTGAGAAATGGACATAATGAGTCACACAATAAGTGGGTCTAGAATCTCACTAAATTAAATTGAATTTAAATTTAACATTAAATTTATTTTGTGGATTGTAGAACTATATTTATTTCACTAAAAGTTCATTATAGTGTTTTAATCATAATATATTCATGTGTAGAATATGTGAGTAAATTTTTTATTTCATATTAAATTATTCATAAGGTAATGATTATAATATTTATTAATTCAATATTTTAGATTGAAAGAAATAAAATTTTCATGTAATATGAGTTTTAAAATTAAATATTTACCCATATGTGTAGTTAATATAATATTTTACAGGAGGATATAGTTTGACTAAAATGTACCAATGAAAATGATATATTTTATTAAAACTAATTTAAATAAATATAAATTTATTTATTTAATGAATGGTATTAGAATACAGCCATTTTATGGAATGTAAAAATAAAAATAAAAATATTATTATTTAACATGGTATTTTACATAAATTAAATAATTGATAATATCCTTTTTGAAAATATAATTGTTTAACCCTAAGTATATATTCTAAATTATAAAATTTATCACTGTGAGATGTGTTTACACAATAGAGACACATTCTCTAGAATTATATGAATCCCTATAGAGAATCATCCTCCCATCATCTCTCATGAAACTAAAGTGAGAAGAGGAGAACATTGGTGTGATCAATGATGAATTATTTAATGTACCTAATCATTAAAATATCACACATAGAGTTTCAAGAAAACCATTCATAGATTCATAGATAATGTGTGGATACATCTTAAGGAATCCTCTCTAGGATTCTCCACCATAATGAAAACACAACATGAGCTATGACTAATCATTGATAAAGAAATTAATATTATAGTCTAGTTAATTCTTAAATAAATTAAATATAAATTAAATATGCATGATTATATCCATATAATCTCAGTGTGCATTCATCTGGTTCTTTGGATGTATCCATTTATTTTGATTAATACAAAAAATTAATCACCATGAAAACAATTATACTATTTCTAGAAACATTTAACTAATATTAATGCTTCCACGTTCAAGTATATAAATATTTATAATTTATTTGACCATCTTCATGTGTTAGTTTGATTGTATTCTAGATCAATTTTTTTATCCAAATTATTTCCCACAAAAATATCATATAGCTTATAATAATCCAAATGATTGTGAAGAACAATAAAAAATAATGTCTAGTGGCACTAACCTAACATAATCAAATAATTAGTTACATTAGATATATTGGAAAATTATAAACTATGTTATGGGTTTTACTCATAATAATTTACACACCTTGTGAAATAATTTGTGTCATATGGAACAATATTAAAAATCATTACATACCATGTGTTAATTTCATGAATATTACATGGGTTGATAGGGACTACATGATTTGAGATTAGTTTGTACACCTCATGTAACCCCACACAATGTACACATCATAGAAATTATGATGCATCATCTATGTCATTAAATGAAATCATTGAATGTATTTTATTTATTTTCAACATGGAAACATCAAAATGTTATGGACCAACAAATTTTAAGTTGTCATATTTTTTTTGAAACCTGTCAAACCACATCAGGTACATTTAGACTAATTTTCATGATTTCTACAGACTCAAAACACTGTGAAATTACTCAAAATGTATTGACTTCAAGTACCCAATTTTTTATTTCCAATCTCATTACATGTAATAAATTTTCAATCTTGTGGTACACACCACATACATTAATGTAATTTCCTGTTTCCATAAACACTATGAATAAAATATAGTTTGACCCTATTCAATAACAATCCCTATATGAAATGACCCAAATTATTATAATTTAAAGTCCCCTTTTTTAGTTAATTAAATGTATTGTTTTGTATTATTGTTATTGAAAAAAAATGCAATTTTTTTTCCAATTGGATTTAAATTATCACCATACATCATTATCATTGATAATATAGTCGTTGAACAATGATCACATTTTTAGTATAAATATAAGACATTAAAAAATAAAACTGTCCTATAAAAAAGAAGTGATTGCCTCAACCAGTAGGATCATACCCTATGAATCACATTTTTTGGATCTTCTAAGGAATATAGATTCACAAGTATTTCACCATTACCAATCCCAACATGTGATCACACAAATTATGCATGAGAGAAACCGTTTATGGGAGAAGTTCAATCCCATCGAGATCACGTCCCAAACCATCTTTTTCGAACCGCACCATGAAAGTACCACAATAACACACCTTATTCTTAGGAGTTTTTCTGGTGTATTAATGTTATATGAATCAAGACCCCCTATATATGATTATTTAAATTATTTTTTATAGAATAATTAATATATGTTCATCTTATTATTAATATATATAAATGATTATTATTTTGATACAATAAAACGGAAATGGTATTTTTTATCATTATTAAAATTCAATTAATGAATTCATTTTGATTAATTAATGGATTTTTAATATAAATATAATTTTAATAAAATATTATTAATAAATAATTTTTATTAAATATAAATTATAATATAATTTTTATTAAGTCAAATGCAATTTTTATAACGTTTTGAATGATGTTATTATAAAAAACGCAAGACTTATTGGTAATTATAGATTTTATTTCAAAAGTAAAAAATCAAATATTTAGAAAATTATTTATATGAAATGGATTTAGTCTTTGTAATTAAAATATTGAAATAATCCAATGGTTATTTTTTATAATTTTCAGAGAAAGTCTAATTTTTGAGTAAAAATTATATACTTTATAAATATACTTTGTGTATTATGACATAATAATGAACCAAAAGTGATGTAATAATAATTTAAATGGGATACATGATGAAATATACTTTTTTCATTGAAAATAATTTGATTTTATGTTTATTTGATTGCTTTTAGAAAGCCTTTATGAATCCTACAAAATCATTAATATACTTTATGATTAAAAAAAAATACTTTCTTTACTAGTTACAGTCACCTCCACATAAGAAAGGGGATTATTTTATTATGATCATCCCATATCCTTATAAAATAATGTGAAAAACCCAATTTGGTAGAAACCATTAGAAAAAAACCATGATATGATTTGTTGTTTTGGTTATTCTATTATGAAGATTTCAAAACCTATATAATAATGAAATCCCCCTCATTTCCTATATAAACCTAACCACGCTCCCATTTCTCTTCACTAAAACTACATGGAGCATGTACATACTCTAAAATACACCCTATATAGTCATCCCCAACTTCCATAGGTACTCAAGAATCCCCTCCCATGAATTTGGAGTCACACACTCATTTAAGGGATCTTCTACTCTCCTCTGTTTATCAACCACTTATTTTGGAAACATTTATAAATTTCCCTTTTCTATTATTGGGATACATTAATACATGGACCCATTACTATAAAATCTAGGTATAAATTATTATATCTTCTATTCACTCTCATTAATCCTTCCATGATCCTTTATGTACAACTATTACTATGCCAAATTTTAGTAAGTGATTTCTCTCTTCTCATTTCCATACAAGAACTTCTTTTATATTATGTATCCTAAATTAGTTTTGATTATATTGTTATATATTAATCCGTATTCCAATTAAATTAAATTTAATGTAAAAATTATGTGATCCCCCTTTCAATCTTATTAGTCCCCCCATGATTCTCTTTGTACATCTGTTATCATGCCAAAATGTTTCTAAGATTATTTTCTTTATTAATGTTTATTCATTAACTTATGCCTTATATTTCCAATTTATAATGTTTTTATATGTTTTACATGTCCCTATTATTGCAAATTTTGTGTCTATATGATGAGAGACCCATTTCTATCTCATCAACCAATTTTTATGAATCATTAATTGACGTTGTTATGTTGCTGAAATATCACCAAAATTTTCCAAGCCAAACAAATTATGTAATGAATACTGTACTGGTTTCCTATCTAGGCTGTTCAAAATTATTCACATATAATTTTTATGGGGATTTAAATGTATCTATTATACATTCCTTGATCTTGGAATAAATTATGATGATGAATAAATCCATGTTGTATGATCTGTGTTGTACACATAATCATGTGAATGAAATGAATGTGATAGGTGGGCTAAAACTATATAGCACTACATAACATCGGGTAATGGTTAGCATCATGAAATGTCATTTTTGGATAGGGAGTGAACCGGATTTCTCTATGGTACATTATCTACCAGGAAGTCATAGCAGTTTATCATTGACTAATGTTTATGATATCATGGTTTAAGCTATTGCCACATTTCCCATGTTATGTTTATAATGCAATATCATGACTCATTGTTTATTTTCATGATCGCTACTCATTACATACCCCATAGATATGTCTATTTTATAACATGTATCACCTTATTCCATTTTTATTCACTTATTAGGATTTATAGCTCACCCATTCTCTTATGTTTTCCCTTAGGTTATCCCATGCATTTTTAAGAAGTAGTGAAATTTGAGAAGGATGTTAAGGAATATTTTAATAATGTTGTATTATCCTATATTCCATATATTACGATTTATACCAAATTACCAATGAAAATTGAATTATTGATATTTCTCTTAAAAAATTGTAATTTTATGTAATAAATCATGAATTAATGTGAAATAATGCACATGGTTGTTATAGTTGTTATTAGAGAAAAAGGTTATTTATTTTTGGGATTAGGATTAGAATACTCTAGTGAAATACATAGGGATAAGACTAATTATAAGAAAAAATACTTAATTTTTGGATAGTATATAGAATTTTTTTATCAAGAATATAACTACTTGTCTGGATAAAACAAGTGGTTGTGGTTTTGGAATAGATGTACCTCAGAGTAACAACTCCAACAACGTGTGTCATTCCAGAATTAGTGTAACCTAGTAAATGAAAAAAGGCCTTACAGCACACCTAGTTTGACACACCCAAGGGATATTATTTGTAAAAATAATAAACTCATTACAAACCATTTTTAAGGGAGAAAAAAAGTCCCAAAATAATTTATGGTAGTATATTTATCATGGATAACACAGATTGAATCCTAGAAATTCATATGTTATGAAAATAAATGTAATTTAAAATTTAACCATGTAAGGTCATTGGATTCCCCATTATGTTTTTAGTATATTTAAATAATCATCCCTAATTTTCTTTTTATTTGATCAATTGGCTAGAAATAAGAGGAATAAGGTAAAAAATAAATGCGATGAGAAATGTGATGGGTGGCCTAATGAGATTCCAAACCTGATGGGAGAAGGAATAAAAACACCTTTTCATGATATTGTATCAGCTGAACTTGGGTCTGAATAGAAACATGGATCAAGAGGATCTTCCAAATACCCCTAATTTTGGACAAGATGTAATTGAGAGCGTTATGTGATAAAGACCTCTAACTTTAAATTTATCATATGGTACCTTAATCATATAAAATGGATCAATTTCATTAATAAGATCTTATCCATCCTTCAATGTTTAATGCAAGGTACGTTTCTAATAACTTTTTATCGTAAGGAGGTAAAATTTTATCAGTGATTTATATTGATCTAGAATACGATACTTCATGAAGATATTGAAGGGATGGAGTGGTTGGAATTCTTAGAAATTTTTTGTTAATAAATATTTTCCTTACACACTCCATATTAAAATGGAAAGGGATTTCCTTTCCCTTAAGAAAAAGGATGAAGAATCTATAAAGTCCTAAGAGGTAAACATAAAAATATTTTCATGATACACCTATAGAATTATCATTACCCCCAAATTAAATGTTGACCACTTATTTTTTGGGATATCCTATTCTAGGAAAATCCATGGTGATCCGTGTGTCTTATAGCTATGACTAACTTTTACTATGTTTCCTCAAAGTTGAAATGGAGATTTAATATTCTAATGAGTATGAATGGTATAATATGCGTAAAGTGGAGTTTAATTCTAGAGTTATGATAGAGAAATCGAGTCATGCCAAGAAATATCAACATCCCACTTGTCAAATGTCCGGGAAGAAGAACCCTAGAAATTTACTAATGGCAATGAACAAATTTTTTAGGTGTTGGTTGGAAGGAATCATAGATTTTAATTTTTGACATGTGAAACCCACTAATGTGATGGAGGAAAGGAATTCACCAGTAAACCATTAGCGCATTTTCTATTACACAAACTGTAAAGAATATATGAATATTAGAAACCAATACCCTAAGATATGGATTCTCAGAGACAACTAGTAGCCTCCAAGGAAGAAAGGGAGATATTTTTCCATCACAACTTCTAGGGTTGATCTCGACCAAAAAGTGGTGATATTTATGATAATTATTCATTCAATAATATTGAACATAATTTTTTATTCTAGTTCTACACATTCATTTATATCAGGAATGTTTAGTATACCTATTCAAACACCACCACAAAGCATGTAAGTATTTCTTATGTAAATGGAAAAAGGGGGAATTATTACATTCTAAGTATATACCTCCTCCCTTATCATAATTTTTGGGTGGATAAACTCAATGAACCTTGTAATAAGTCCTTTGGTGGAATTTGATAAACTTCTAGGTATGTATTATCTTTCCATATATATATTTATCATAAAATTCAATGAGAAAGAAATAACTATCCATATTATGAATCGACCCCTTATTTTGTACAAGTTCAAGGAGCAGGATGAATCCTTTTTAGCCCCATCATCTCAAGCATTGATATTATTTCCCTATAAAAAACTATATATATCTCATTAAGTCTATGGAATGAACCATCCTTGAAGAAACTAATATTGTGAGGGAATGTGTTGATGTGTTTCCGGAATAATTTTCTGGTCTTCCTCTTATCTGAGAGGTTGAATTTTCAATCGTCATTTTACATGGGGAATTTCCATATCCAAGACTCCATATAGAATGGTTGTTGTGGAACATAATGAGACGAGGAAACAAAGATAGGATAATCTGGTGAAGGCATTCATATGCCCAAGTGTTTCACAACGGGGTTCAACAATCCTCTTTATCAAGAAGAAGTTTGGGTCAATGGACCTTTGAATTGATTATCATGAGCTTCACAAGATCATGATAATGAACATGTATCCCATGACTTAGATTACTAATTTTTTCAATCAGCTATGTGGAGAACAATTCTTCTCCAGGGTGGATCTTTAGTTAGGATATTTTCAACTAAGGGTGAAGAAAGAAGATATATCCAAGGCCTCTTTTTGTATAATGTACATGCAATTTGAGTTAATATTTATTCCATTAGAACTCACTAATGATCCATAAATCATCATGAACATGATGAATAGAGTGTATTGATATTAACCCAACAATTTTTTTGTTATTATTATAGATAATTTTCTAATATACTCTAAAACTAAGGAGGATCATGAGGGGCATATGAGCACTCTGTTAATTACCTTATGAAATTATAATCTTTATCCCAAGTATAAAAACACCGATTTATTGTTAAATGATGTTTCATTATTGTGCAATATCATCAAAAGTAATTATATATCAAAGGATCCTTTAAAAACCAAGGCAATTTAAGGATGGACGAGGCCAATATAAGTGATAGATATCCATAGTTTCTATAGACTAGCTCGATATTATCATTGATTTGTGAGAAATTTATCACGATTTTCAAACCCTCTATCCAAGCTAACCACAAAGGGAGTAAATTTTACTTATAATGATGAATGCGAAGAGAGCTTTGAGGAGATTAAAAGGTGGCTTATCACTATGCATGTACTCAAACTACCCACAAGTGGAGATACATTCAGGTTATTTAGTGATGCTTTGAATAATTTATTTGGGTGTATGTTAATTCATAATGGTAATGTAACTACCTATGCTTCAAGGAATTTGAATGTTCATGAACAGAACTACCCAATGCATGATCCAGAGTTGGTGGAAGTAATATTTACTTTGAAAATATGGTGGAATTACCCATTTTGTGAGATGTGTGAAATATATAAGGATAAGAAAATCCTCTAGTATATATTCATACAAGAAAAATATGAATATACTCCAACGAATATAGTTATAGATGATCGTGTACTATGAATGTTCATTTAATTTGCATCACGGAAAAGTGAATAATGTGGTAGATTGTGTAATTAGAAAGGATCCAATGACTTTTTCATCAATGAGAATTTATAAATATATGATCTTCATAGAATTGAATAAGAGGGGCATGAGATTCATAAAGAAAGGAACATCTTCAATCCTTTCACAAATCATTTCTCAACCATATCTTTTATAAAGGATAATGGATGCACAAATGGGTGATGTGATAATTTATAAGAAAGTGTAAACCATAAAAAGGGAAATCCTATGAGTTCAATGATAATGAAGAAGGAATTGGGAGATTTGGGTCAAGACCGTGTGTTCTATAAAATCCAATGTTAAGGACAAAGCTATTGGATGATGCACATTGTTTGACTTTATCCATTCACACAGGAAGCACAATGATATATCAAGATCTCCAAGAGTTCTACTTGTAGGAAAAAATAGATAAGTATATCACTAAATATACATAAAAAATTATAATTTTTAAGTAAGTTATTCCTCAAAGGCAGAAGTCTAAGAGAATGAGGTAACCATCACACATAAAAACATGGAAATTGGAAAACATTACCCGGGAATTTGTAAAAAAGAATACCAATAAATGAAAATGAAACAATTATATTTGGATTTTTTGGATCATCTTACAAAGAATACAAAAATAATTGTTATTCGAGAGGATTTCTCACTGGATAAACTTGTATGGATATATATCATAGAAGTTGTTAGACTGCATGGAGTACCACTATTGATTATATCCTATATAAATCCAAGATTATCCTCTATGTTCTGAAAAAGTTTCCAACATTTCTCTAAACACTGTGATAAACATCATTATAGCCTATCATACTCAAACTAATGTCTAATCTGAGAGAACTATCCAAACACATGGGGAAATATTGAGAGAATTCTCAATTGACATCAAAGGAGGATTCAATCAAAATTTGTCTCTTGTAAAGTTCTCTTACAACAACAACTTCCACTCAAGAATCCAAATGGATCCCTATGAATCCCTTAATGGGATTATGTGAATAACACCTACATGATGGGATGAAGATAGGTAATAAAAAAATTTAGGTCCTCAAATGGTCGAGGAAATGGTAGAGATGATTAAGACCATACAGAATCAAAACCATGCTTATCAGAGTTGAAATAAGAGCTATGATGACAATCATTGAGGAAACCTAGAGATTGATGTCAGAGACATGGTATTCCTCCACATATCTCCATGGATTAATTCCATATATTTGTGAAGATGGGAGAGATTAGTCTAGGAAACATCGGTCTTTTTGAGATCCTTGGTCACATCAAAGTGGTGACCAATTGACTTGCACTCCCACCTAACCAATCTCGAGTACAAGATGTATTCAATGAATCCTACTTGAGAAAGTACATAAAAACCCTTCAAATGTACTCAATCCAGATATGTTTACATTATATAATGATCATTCCTATGAAGAGTAGCTGGTAAAGATCATAGATCATATAGAAAATGTTATGTGAAATAACACAATGCACCTTGTAAAAGTATTATGGAGAACACACAAGTTTGAATAAGAAATGTGGGACCATATAAAGCCATGAAACATATTTACCCTAATCTATTTTAGTGCGGGAAATGAAAATATTGAGGGGGGAATTTTTTAAGGGGAAAGTATTGAACAACCCGAACTGTTATAAATAAAATTACCCTTCTGATTTAAATAAATTTCATATTGTGTATTATGGTTATAGAAAAAAAATACAATAATATTGATGTATTATATCCAATTGGATTTAAATGAGCATTTGGTATCATTACTATTGATAATATAGATATCAAATAGTGAAAAAATGGTTTATTTAAAAATAGGGTTTAAAAAATCCAATTGACATAGACAAAATAAGTGATAGAATAGACTAGTAGGATCATACCCCATGAAGACTATTAATCAGAGCTTCTAATGGAGATAGAACCACACAGATTTTCCCTTGAACAATCCCAAGCTGATATCCAATAACTTATTCAAGAGAGAAACTATTATGGGAGAATTTCATGATCATCGAGATGATGGAGAAAACATTATTTTCCGAACCAAACCATGAAAGTCCCTCCATCACGCACCTTACACTTATTTCATTTTTTGGTGTATTAAAGGGATATGTATCTAGAACATAGAAATATGAGTATGTACATTTTTTAGATATATATATCCATTAAATTATTTTTACTTTGTAAATGTTTTTCATTTTGGTACAATAAAAAAATATATTTTTTGGATAATATTAATATGAAATTAAACAATTTATTTTGATGAATTAATTGATTTTTTTCAATAAATAATAATTTAATAAAATATTATTATTAAATAATATTTATAAAATATAAATAATCATATAACTTTTATGATGTAAAATGTAATTTTTATAAGGGTTGGAAACTATTAATTTCAAAAACACAATTCTTATTAATAAATATAAATTTTAATTTAATGTTGAACTTCACATATTTAGAAAATTGTTTAGATAAAATGAATATTTTTTTTAAATTAGAATATGGAAATTATCTAATGGTTAATTGTTCATATTTTTCAGAGACATTCAAAATTAAATACTGTATAAATATTCTCTATTTATTATGACATCATAAGGACCCGAAAAGTGATGAAATAAATACTATAAATTGGATCCGCCACTAAATCTATGTTTTTTTACTTTAATATAATATGATTTTTTATTTATTTCATTAATTCTAGAAAGATTTTATGAATCCTCCAAAACCATTAATATATTTTATGAATTTAAAATCCTTTCTTTAATCGTTTGAAACACCTATAGATAATGAAGGGAATTAATTCATTATTTTAGGCCCTTGTAATTATAATATAATAAAAACCACCCCCATTTGAAAAAAAACCATGTGAATAAACAATTGTATGGTTTTTGGTTTTAGTTATTTTGTTATGAAGATTCCAAAACCTAAATAATAATGAAATCCCCCTATTTTCTTACATAAACCCACCGAGATCCCATTTCTCTACACTCAAACTCCTTGTAACACTCTTCCTTATACTATGTAGAGTCCTACCAAGGATCCCATATGAACTTAAGAAGCCTCTGCCTATCTTTTGGAGTCACACAATCAGGCAAGGGATCTTCCACTCTCCCCTTTTTATCAAGAACTTCTTTTCATAATGAATCTAAATTTCTTTTCACTTATGTTGGGATATGTTGTTACATATACCCCTTAATATCATACTGATTTAGATATAACAATATATTCCTTTCACTCTCATTAATCGTTCTATGATCCTTTATGTACACCCGGTTCCATGATGAAATTTAGTAAGGGATTTATCTCTTCTCATTTCCATTCAAGAACTTATTTTATGTTATGTATCTTAAATTTAATTTCATTATTTTGGGATATGTTCATTCATATTAACCATACTATCCATTTAATATAAGAATTATGATACCCCCTTTCAGTCTCAATAACCCTCCCATGATCCTTTATGCACACCTATTACCATGCAAAAATGTAGTTAGGATTCAATTATTTATTTAGGTTTATTTATTAAATTTATAAAGACCCAGAAATTCTATGTATTTTTTTTTAATTATATGGGAATTTTATGAGTCCGTGAAAATTTAAGGCACGTGATTCCAAGGCCTGGTGTGCCTAGACTGAATTTTGGAACTTTATTTAGGTGCGTTTAGTAAATGTACGAGCAGGTTTTTGTAACTTATGAACCGATGCTTGGAATTGAAATCCGAGGACACCGTTGAACTCGTAGCACCAATATTCGCTTAAGGAGATCTTCACCTCGACCGCAGTAGGTCAAGGGTGAAAGTTAGTTTTCGTGTTCGATGTGGAAATAAAAATAAAATAAAGAACAAGTTTTTTTTATTGAAACCTTTCTACATGGGTTATGGTGGTGGGGACCACCTGCACCCTCTTTAATGGGAGAAAACCTTTCAAATCCCCATTTAATTAGTTGAGCTAACGAAAAATTTATTGAATGTGTCAACATTTAATTGTGCCAACATAAATTAATTGTTTAAAACTATAAAATACCAAGTAACAATGTCGTTGGAATTTAGGAAGGTTCCTATTAAATGAACCTTCATAAATTCCATGATTATTACTTACCCTCCCCCTCTCTTATTTATATGGAGCATGGGGGGAAGGATTTGGCATGGATTTACCAAGTGATGAAGCTTTGGTAAAGTGCCATGAAGACAAACACTTGAAGGACAGAGCCGGTTTTTGCGAGTGGTGGCGATCGACACCGAAACCCCAAATGAGGATCGACGATCAAGCGACGACGTTGGAGGCTATTGCAGGAACGACAAACACAGACCCACTTCCTGAACTGCAGGTTTTTCTCCATCGTTCACGAGGTAGGGGTTGTTGTTGATTTATACCCCCTTACCCATTCTTGACGTTCTTCATGATTCAAGAATTATTGAGCCGCTTGCTACCGCCCTAACTCGGAGGGTGTGGGCCAAACGAACATGGCCCGACTTCTCCGCAATTCTTTGTGATTATTGATGTGTTCTTTGCGATGGAGGAGGATGGAGACCGACACCGGTGGGGCTCAGAAATGGCGGCCGACACCACGACCGGCCGCGACAAAGGTGGCGGCATGACTGCACCACCAAAGAAGGGTCGCGGCCCGTCACCCACGACGGAGCAAGGGCAGCGGCTGAATACACGAAGGGGATGGTGGCGCGCGTCTGCACCGCCCGGTGAGCGTCCGTGCTGCCCGGTGAGCGAGAGTCGCGGCCTTGTGCCGCGGTGGCGAATGGAGGGCAGCCGGCCGAGCCGGCCGCCGGCGAAGGCACGACACATGACGCGCCGCGGGCCGCCGCACCGCGGGCGCGTCAGCGGGTCGGGCCGGACCCAGCGGGCCGGTCCGGACCCAGCTAGCCGGGTCTACCCGAATTGGGTCGGGTCGGTCCAGGCTGGGTCGGGTCGGGTCGGGTCGGACCCGGACCAACTTCAACCCATTTTCTCTCTTTCGGTCATATCTTGAGCTATAGGCGTTCATTTGACAAACCGTTAGTGGCGTCAGAAACCTTGGAACAAGAAAGACCTTTTGGTATACCCCAATTGAGTTTTGGATAAAGTTGGGCTACAACCGAGTTGGATCGAACACGAATACAACCGGTCCCTCGGGACAAAAAGTCCAATAACTTAGAGACCGAACGTCCGATTGACGCACCGTCTATTGCGTTGAGACCCCTTTTACGTAGCGGTCCTTTGGGATACTTATTCTCGAGACTTCTTGGTAGTTATAGTATCGAACCATGGCTTGAGGAGAGGATCCTCCCGGAATCAAGCGATCATAGTGCGAGAACCCTGTAGCTGGCTGTAACATGAGTAAGGGATCCTTTTTGGGTCTGTGTTCGAGAGTCTCACTTGGATCCGCTCTAGGAATCCATGTGGGACTACTCTAGGATCCTACGTGGGTCTGCTGTACTAGGATCCTATGTGGTTATGATGAAGTACTAGGATCCTGTGTGGGCCTGCTATACTAGGGTCCTGTGTGGGTCTGATGATGTACTTGGATCTTGTGTGGGTCTGATGATTTAGGATCCTACGTGGGTATTCCTATTAACAGAGTAAGATGATTCAGTAGTAACATCTAATAATCTCTACTACTGTACCTAAGATATGCCTGGTGTGAGATGAGTCTTTACCTTGTTGGTAATCATCTGTGTGACGTACCTTTGTGGTACCTACCTTTGTGGTGATACCTTTTTGGTATTCTTATGTGTGGAATTACCTTTGTGGTACTTACATTTGTGGTGATACCTTTGTGGTATTCTTCTATGTGGTTTTACCTTTGTGGTACTTACCTTCGTGGTGTTACCTTCGTGGTATTATTTCCTTTGTGGATAGTTGAGCTTTGGGCTTTTGAGTTGGGCCTTGTGTTTCCTCATGATTGAGATGGGTATACTTGATAACTTAGTTATATGTATGGTAATATACCTAAGTAGGGTTGTTAGTTGTTTTCATGATTTTTGGTTTATCCTTTGTGGATTTTGTGAGACCTTTGAGGGTCTTGGGGTCCCTACCGAGTATCATTATACTCACCCCTGCATGGGCTATGCCCGCACCTTATTGTGTTTGATGCAGACGATGGGCAACAATGACTGAGGACGAGGGTACCAGGACTGGAGGTAGCTCGGAGGTGGACCTTAGACGAGGAGTACTGTAGAGACAACTGTTTGAGATCTGTACCTACCCTTCAGGTAAGATCCTTGGTGGGTGTTCACAGGAGCTGTTCAGTTTACTTTTACTTTCCATTTTTATTGTACTTTCTAGTTAGGCTTATATTATGGACCATTTTTCTTACTGTACACACTCTTTTTACTATTAATTTTACTCATGTTCATATCTTGCTGTGTGCTTGGTTGCGTGAGTTTACAGGTTATAAAGGCAATGCATTCCCAGTTTTAGGGAATCCACCTTCGGTGCTAGTCACCCGCCCCTATCCTATGGAAGGCGGGCTTGGGGTAGTCACGGAATGGGCCCTGGGGGACGGGTCCTAACAAATTGGTATCAGAGGAGTCGGTTCTACCATAGAACATTGGACTCTGATCTTTTAACAGAAACAATGTTAAGTGTTATGATTGTGGTTATCAGTTTAGGGAATCCAGTGTTGGTGCGTCGACCGACGTATCCATACACCAGGACCCTGACTTCTGATTTCTGACACAGTGCATGAAAACACTGATTGCGTGTGTGTTTCAAAATTTTTTCTCTGTGATCTTTTTGAGTCATCTTACCAGGTATAACTTATTGAACATGGAACACCTGTTTATTTTTAGGATGCCTCCACGCAGACTGCCAGCTAGGGTTCCGGGAAAAGTATGTGATGATAGCCCACCGAGCGACGAGGCCTCGATGTAGGTCCCTCTATCAGCAGAGGCACCAGCGATACCATTACCCATTGGTCCACCGATTCCACCAGCCCCAGCAGCAGAGGGTGCACGCCGCTTGAGCACGTTACACGAGTTCCAGCGCCAGAGGCCACCCAGGTTTAGGGGAGAGATGAACCCACAGGCGGCTGAGGATTGGTTGGAGGCCGTGATGAGAGTCTTCTGACTGGTAGGGACACCAGCTGATCTCATGGTGATCCTTGCCTCTAGTCTTCTACAAGAAGCAATAGGCAGATGGTAGAGCTTGATGATCTAGGTTCACGACGAGGTGACACTTCTCTAGGAAGACTTTGAGAGCCTGTTTTGGGCAGAGTTTTTCCCAACGACTCTTCGCGCAGTGCGCATACATGAGCTTCTTCATCTGCAGCAGGGAAACATGATTGTGGCTCAGTACTCAGTGAGGTTCATCAACCTCTTGTGCTACTCCAATGGTATGGTGCGGGACCCATTATTTATGGCACAGACCTTCAAGCAAGGGATCAGGTGGGAGATCAGGGCTTCAATGATTTCTCTTAGCATCCTGACGTAGGTGGGGGTGTTAGAGAGAGCCCTCTTAGTGAAGAGTTTTCTTGCTGAGCAGTCACCAGCAGCGAGACCCACCACCGGGCATCACGTAATGGAGTCTTCTGCAGCTGGCAGCAGATAGATGACACATAGGTCCAAGAGGACCAAACCTACAGGTGGACAACCGTATGATTCCGGGTCAGTTGTGCGGGGCACTAGAGACAGAGCCTGTCATGTGAGGAGTAGGTAATGTTTCACATGCGGTGGGTAGGGTCACATGGCTCGTGACTGTTTGACCCTCCATTCGGAGGATCAACAGACGGACGAAGGACCGCCCATGCAGGGACAGAGGTTCAACTGAGGAGGTTCACAGGGAGAAGGCGTACATGGCAGAGGAGCTAGCAGTGCAGCTGGTGGTGGGTGACTATTTGAGGTGTTACCGCCACCACCACCAGGTGGTCCACCCCGTCCATAGGGAGCAGGAGGACATGGGAGATCTCAGCTCCAGGCAGCTGAGGCCTACGACCATGGCACTCCAGAGATGATACGAGGTACGATCTGTGTCTATTCCACCTTAGCTGCAGTACTTATAGACACATATTCCAGTCATTCTTTTATTTCCACTGCCCTCGTTCGGAGCTCAGATATTCTGACGGAGCCTTTGGCTCGATCCTTACAGCTAGAGACTCCTACGGGAGCAGATTCAATGATTACGCACTGGTGCCGACAGTGTGAGTTTGCTCTAAGAGGCAAGAGTTTCAGCTGAGATCTCCTAGTAGAAGCGTCGAGGCCTTACGAAGTCATCTTGGGTATGGACTGGTTATCTACAGTCCATGCTCAGATTGACTATATTATGATCAAAGTGCGGTGTGTCCACACGTATGAGACTAGGTTTACCTTCACCGGCGAGAAGGGAACCTCTACAACACAAGATGGAATTACCCGGAGGAGAGTGTAGCCGATCACTCATCAGTTGGCTACCCTTACCCTCAGAGAAGTTGATGTGGAGAGTCCGCACTATCCTTTAGTGGTGGATCAGTATGCGGATGTATTCCCTGATGATGTTCCGGGTCTACCTCCTCACAGAGAGGTGGACTTTTACATTGAATTGTACCCCGGGATGAAATCGATATCCACACCAGCGTATCAGATAGCTCCCGTGGAGCTTCGTGAGCTTGGAGTATAGCTAGAGGACTTGCGGGGGAAGGGATTCTTCCGGCCCAGTTTTTCTCTTTGGGTAGCCTTGATTTTGTTCTCCAAGAAGGTTTATGGGAGCATGAGACTTTGTGTTGACTATCGGCACCTGAACCAGGTGACCGTGAAGAACAAATACCCACTTCTGAGGATAGATGACCTCTTTGATCAGCTGAAGGGAGCACGATGGTTCTCAAAGATAGACCTCAAGTCAAGCTATCAACAACTCAGAGTACGAGATGAGGATGTGTAGAAGACATATTTCAGATGTCGGTATGACCACTATGAGTTCTTGGTCATGTCGTTCAGCGTGACCAATGCTCCAGTAGTGTTCATGGGACTCATGAACAGAATATTTCATCCATATCTTGATCGCTTTGTAGTAGTCTTCATCGACGACATTCAGATATACTCAGCTATCGAGGAGGAGCATGCCTATCATTTGCAGATAGTTCTGGACACACTCTAAGAGAACCAGCTTTATGGTAATCTCTCAAAGTGATAGTTCTGGATCCGAGAGGTCCACTTTCTAGGACATGTCATCTCGGAGGCTGGTGTTGTGGTGGATCCAGTGAAGATTGAGGCGGTACTTGCTTGGGAGTCACCCAGGAGTGTGACAGAGGTACGAAGTTTTCTGGGTTTGGCTGGATACTACCGGAGATTTGTGCCAGATTTCTCCAGAGTTCCAGCACCTTTATTAGCATTGATGAAGAAGGGTAAACCCTTTGTGTGGTCGGAGAGATTCCAGTGGAGTTTTCAAGTGCTCAGGAAGAGGCTGACTAGTGCGCCCATCTTGAGGCTTCCAGAGGAGGGCGTTGGGTACGTAGTCTACTACGATGCATCAGGGACCGGGCTCGGATGTGTCCTGATGCAGGAGCGAGTAGTTATCATATATAGTTCTCGACAGCTGAGATAACATGAGAAGAACTACGCTACCCATGACCTGGAGTTAGCAGAAGTGGTCTTAGCCTTGAAGATGTGGCGACATTACTTGATGGGAGAACGTTTTACAATCTTCTCGGATCACAAGAGTATTATGTATATCTTCTATCAGAAGGACCTGAACTTGAGATAGTGGTGTTGTCTTGAGTTCCTCCAAGTCTATGACTTCGAGATAGTCTATACTCCTGGGAAGGGGAATGTTGTAGCAGATGCACTCAATAGGAGATCTGGTATTCAACTGCTTGGTGAGGTGACAGAGCAGCTGACTGCTTTGCAGATATCCTTTGTGGATCAAGATGGACTATATTTTCTTCAGTCTCTTACAGTCACTCCCTAACTTCTTCAGCGAGTCAAGGAGGCACAACATGGGTAAATTGACTATGAGGCTCGACGTGCTCAGATATCCACAAGACAAGCACCTGATGGATTTTCTGAAGGTGGGGATCACATGATCCTTTTCAGAGGACGTACCATGGTACCCGTGTTGCTTTAGAAAGAATTGTTGAGGGAGTTCCACACGTCCCCTATAGCGGTACATCCAGGAGTGGAGAAGATGTACCAGGATCTCTGACGACAACACTGGTGTCCAGGAATAAAGAAAGCAGTAGCAGAGTTTGTCTCTCGATGCCTCACTTGTCAGTAAGTGAAGGCGGATCATCAGGTACCAGCAGGATTAGTTCATCCTTTTGAGGTCCCAGAGTGGAAGTGGGATGGAATATCCATGGACTTCATGATAGGGATTCCACATACATCCAGGGGTCATGATTCTATCTGGGTGATCGTTGACCGACTCACCAAGTCAGCCCACTTCCTACTGATCAGAGAGCAAGATTTAGTAGAGATCCTGGGACGCCTTTATGTTTATGAGATTGTGCAGCTACATGGAGTACCATTGATGATTATCTTTGATCGTGATGAACGTTTCAATTCCCGAATATGGAAAGGGTTGCAGGAGGCTTTTGGGATGCAATTTCGTTTGAACACCGCCTTCCACCCTCAGACAGATCGACAGACTGAGCAGACCATTCAGACCCTCAAGGACATGCTGCGTGCTTGCTTCCTCAACTTTAGTCACAGATGGGAGGATCACTTTCCCTTTGTGGAGTTTTCATAAAACAATATCTATCACTACACCATTGGGATGACACCATTTGAGGCATTGTATAGATGACCTTGCAGATCACCTTTGTGCTGGACTGACCCAGGGGAGTCAGCAATCATGGGACCAGAGATGGTACGGGCTACCACAGAGAAGGTACAGATCATCCAGGAGCAGATGAATTCTGCACATAGCAGACAAAAGTCTTATGCTGACAAGAGACAGAGACATATGGAGTTCGAGAATGGTGACCACGTCTTTCTACGGGTCTCACCCCGACGAGGTTTGCGGAGATTCGTCCGAGGTGGCAAGTTATCTTCGAGGTTCATCGGACCCTTTTAGGTCCTCAACAGAGTTGGCGAGGTAGCTTACCACCTAGAAATTCCCCCTCAGTTTCATCGGGTTCATGACGTTTTCCACGTATCCCAGCTGAGGAGATACGTGTACGACCCGTCGCACATCATTGACCACGGCGAGCTGGACATCGACGATGTGGTGACGTTTATGGAGGTTCCAGTAGAGATTGAGGATTAACAGGAGTGGGTCCTCTGTGGGCAGTTGATACCTTTGGTGCGTGTACATTGGAAGCATGGTAACCTCTAGGAGAGAACATGGGATGAGGAGGCCCATATTCGTGCTCAGTACCCCCACTTGTTTTCTTAGTTTTTGTGATGTGGCTTTCAGGGACGCAAATCCTTGAGGTGGGGAGAATGTAAAGACCTGAAAATTCCATGTATTTTTTTATTATATGGGAATTTTAGAAGTCTGTAAAAATTTACGGTGCGTGATTTCGAGGCCCGGTGTGCCCGGAGTGAATTTATGAACTTTTTTTGGGTACATTCAGTAAATGTACGAGCGGGTTTTTGTAACTTATGAACCAGTGCTCAGAATTGAAATCCAAGGACACCGTTGAACTCACAGCGCCGATATTTTTTTAAGGAGATCATCACCTCAACCACAGTAGGTCGAGGGTAAAAGTTACTTTTCATGTTTTACGTGGAAATAAAAATAAAATAAAGAACAAGTTTTATTTTATTTTTATTGAAACCTCTATACATGGGTTATGGTGGTGGGGACCACCCAAACCCTCTTTAATGGGATAAAACCTTTCAAATCTCCATTTAATTTGTTGATCCAACAAAAAATTTATTAAATGTGTCAACATTTAATTGTGCCAACGTAAATTAATTGTTAAAACCTATCAAATACTAAGTAACAGTGTTGTTGGAATTTAGGAGGTTCCTATTAAATGAACCTTCATAAATTCCACGATCATTACTTACCCTCATCCTCTCCTATTTATATGGAGCTTGGGGGGAAGGATTTGCCACGACTTCACCAGGAGATGAAGCTCTGGTAAAGTGCCGTGACGCCCGACACTTGGAGGACGGAGCCAGTTCCGACGAGTGGTGGAGATCGACACCGAAACCCCAAACGAGGATCAACGATCAGGTGATGACGTTGGAGGCTATTGCGGGAACGACAAACACCGAACCACTTCCTTAACTACTGGTTTTTCTCCATCGTTCACGAGGTAGAGTTTTTTTGTTGATTTATACCTCCCTTACCCGTTCTTGACATTTTTCATGATTCAAGAATTATTGAGCCGCTTGCTATCGCCCTAAATCGGAGGGTGCGGGCCAAAAGAACATGGCCCGACCTCTCCACAATTCTTTTTTATTCTTGATGTGTTCTTCTCAATAGAGGATGATGGTGACCGACACCAGCATGGCTTGGGAATAACGGCCGACACCAAGGCCGGCTGCGACGAAGGCAACAGTGCGACCGAGCCACCGAAGAAGGGCCGTGGCCCATTGACCGTGGTGGAGCAAGGGTGGCGCCCGGTGGCATGCGTCTGCACCGCCCGACGAGTGAGAGCCACGTCCTTGTGCCGTGACGTAGAAGGGAGGGCGGTCGGCTGAGCCGGCCGCCGGCAAAGGCACGACGCACGACGCGCCGCACGGAGAAGGCGGCGGGTCGTCTGGCCGGCTGCGGTGAGCTGCCGCACCATGGGCCGCCCCGTACTGCGTGCCGCGCCGCACCGTGGGCCGCCCCGCACCGCGGGCTAGGTCGGACTGGACCCGGACCAACTTCGACCCATTTTCGCTCTTTCATCCATATCTTGAGCTACAGACATCCGTTTGAAGAACCGTCAGCGGCGCCAGAAACCTTTGAGTGAGACGAACCTTTTGGTATACCAAACTTGAGTTTTGGATAAATTCGGGGTACGCCGGAATTGGATCGGACACAAGTCCAACCGGGCTTTCGGGACCAAATGGACAATAACTTACAGACCAAACGTCCGATTGACGCACTGTCTGTTGCGTTGAGACCCCTTTTACATGGTGGTCTTTTGGGATACTTCATAATGGGACTTTGTGGCATTTAGAGTATCGACCTGTGTCTTGAAGAGCGAATCCTCCCAGAATCAAGCGAGCATAGTGCGAGAACCCTGTAGCTGGCTGTAACATGAGCAAGGGATCATTTTTGGGTCTGTGTTGGAGAGTCTCACTTAGATCCGCTCTAGGAATCAACGTGTGACTTCTATAAGATCATACGTGGGTCTGTTGTTCTAGGATCCTGTGTGGGTCTGATGATGTACTAGGATCCTATGTGGGTCTGCTATACTAGGATCCTGTGTGGGTCTGATGATGTACTAGGATCCTGTGTGGGTCTGATGATTTAGGATCCTACGTGGTTCTGCCTCTTAATAGAGTAAGTTGATTTTGTAGTTACATCTAATAATCTCTATTACTATACCTAAGATATGCCTGGTGTGATCTGAGTATTTACCTTGGTGGTAATCATCTATGTGATGTACCTTTGTGGTACCTACCTTCGTGGTGATACCTTTGTGGTATAATTCTTTGTGGCGTTACCTTTTTGGTACTTACCTTCATGGTGATACCTTTTTGGTATTCTTCTATGTGGCGTTACTTTTGTGGTACTTACCTTCGTGGTGTTACCTTAGTGGTATTCTTTCCTTTGTGGATAGTAGAGCTTTGGGCTTTCGAGTTGGGCCTTGTGTTTCCTCATTATTAAGATGGGTATACTTGATAACTTAAGTATATGTATGGAACTATACCTAAGTAGGGTTTTCAGATTTTTTGATGCTTTTTGGTTTATCCTTTGTGAATTTTGTGAGACCTTTGAGGGTATCGGGGTCCCTACTGAGTATCATTATACTCACCCCCGCACGGGCTACGCCCGCACCTTGTTGTGTTTGACACAGATGACAGACAACACTGACCGAGGATGAGGGTACTAGGACTGGAGGTAGCTCATAGGTGGACCTTAGATGAGGCATACCACATAGATGACCGTTCGAGATCTATACCTACCATTCAGGTAGGATCCTTGGTGGGTGTTCACATGAGCTGTTCAGTTTACTTGTACTTTCCGGTTTTCTTGTACTTTCCAGTTGGGCTTGTATTTTGGCCCCTTTTTCTTACTGTACACACTCTTTTTACTATTTAGTTTACTCGTGTTCGTATATTTCTGTGTGCTTGGTTGCGTAAGTTAAATTTTATAAAGGCAATGACTTTCCAGTTTTAGGGAATACGCCTTCGGTGCTAGTCGCCAGCCTATGGCCTATGGAAGGCGGGCTTGGGGTAGTCACGACACGGGCCCCAGGGGATGGGTCGTGACATAATTATGCCTTCTATTTCAAATTTATAATTATGGGATATGTTTTTACATATACCTATTACTTCCCATTTGGTGTCTATATTATTTGAGAACCATTTCTCCCTCATTAACATGTTTTTATGTATATTTATTTGACGTCGTTTTGCTGCTGAAATATCACCACGATTTTCCATGCCAAACAAACTGTGTAGTGAATACCGTAACCATTTACTAAATAAGGTCGTGACCTTTTTGAATATATTATTTTTATTGTGGATTTAAAATTATGTATTCAACGTTCCATGATGGTGGAATAAATTATGATGATAAATATATCCATGTTGTATGATCTTTATGGCACACTTAAGCATGAGAATGAAATGAATGTGATGAGTGACCCCAAATTATATAGAGATCATGTGAATTTGGTGGTATTTAGTATCATGATACAACATTTTTAAATATGGAGTGAAATTGATTCCTATATTAGAATTTCTACATTATGATATCTGGGTAGTTTAACATTGACCTATGTTTATGATTCCTACTCATTAAATTCCCCATTTATATTTAAATTGTATAACATGTATCACCTTATTCCATTTTTATTCCCTTAATGGGTTTTATAGCTAACCCCTGTTCTCATGTTTGTACCCTCGTTATCTCATGCATTTTTAAAAAGCACAAGAATTTTAGAAGCATGTTAAGGATGCTTTCAATAATGTTGTTTTATCACATGTTCTGTATGTTATGATATGTACCTAATTCCCAAATACACTATTCATATTTATATTTTTTGTTATTTATTGTGCACTTCTTTGTAAAAAATCATAAATTAATGTGAAATAAAGAGAAGTGTTGTGATACTGTATGTAGCAACATTCCATTTGATGTTTCATATAGTTTAGTAAATGGGAAAAACATCAACATAATGTTATGTATTAATTTCTATAAATAATATTTTTATATTTTACTAGTATTGAACACTATGTGTCTTTAAAATTCAATGTATTGAACTTAATCGATATTTAGGAAAATAAATTTATTTAATTTATTTAACAATAATTTATGGGATTCTTAGAATGTCTCAAGGAACATGTGTTTTATCAAAATTTTGGATAATGAATCAATTTATCAAATTATTAATTCATGCTAAATTATCTGATATAAAATTATAGGAATTTGGTTTTAGAAATATTAATTGTTCTTATTATTCCACATTATGGATGAACCATATCTTGGATGACCTGTATATGTATTGGATTTACTTATTTAATTTCATTATTTGTATCAAATTTTAAAATAGGATAATAATTATCTAATGAACATTGTTTATATGTGAATCATATCACCATCCCTTATGATGTATTGGTCGTTATGTCCACGTGTTTATTTATGTATCTCTAAAAATATATTACCTCAGACTTTCATGTGAGTATAGAATTTTAAATAATGGAATTCATGGTTATTGGAGGTGATTTAGGAACTCAGCTAAGGTGGATCCAAACAAGGATTTACAATGGAGAAACATATGGAGAAATGATTTATTTCCCCTTACTTAATTTTTTATATCAAAACTCAATAATCCAACCAGTATATAAATCTCAAGTTCAGTCCACACCAATATTTTATTTATCAGTGTATGATTATATATTTTTTATAATTTTAATTTATTTTAATATTTTATTACTTATGTAAGTACCGCACAAATTAATTTATAATTCATAAAATAATATATATTATCTATGTAAAATTAATATATATTATTTATTTTATCAAACCTTATTAAATTTTTTGTAATTATTAAAAATATCCAACAAGAATACAACGAATAAAATACATATACGTAAAGGAAACCACTTACTTAAAAAATATTAATCCATAACAATTCCTTCTATCACTTGAGTTACAATAGAACCATATTTTAATGTTATAATGTGTCTTTCATCATGAAATTTAAAATATATGGAGTTAATTAATGTCCTGAGATGGCATAAAAAATTTAGAATCAAGAGAATTTCACCTATCATGACATGGTGTAACTTTGAGGAATGCATTGAGGAAGTCCTAGTTTATTATTTTATGAGTACGGATCCCTCTCAATAGATAAATAGATGAAAAGTAGAGGAAATGGTATAAAAATCCTACAAATATACATTCAAATAATCTTATAATATTTTCATGTGGGTTTTTGAAGAGAAATATGGATCTTTTATATTAGATTATCAATGTTATTAGATATGCTGAATTGAATAGCGAGGATTTTTGGATTTGATAAAAAAGTGGGAGATATAATTTTATAATTAATTGTCTAATAACCAATAATCATGGTAATGTAATAAACATCTATTTTATGTTTTTTAGTTAATATAAATACACACCACAATATCTTTTTGATCAATTTTGGAGAATGAAAATATCATTACAGGTATAAAATTCCATGACTTGCATAGATATAAGTGAATTATACTATACTAAGAGAGTATGTTATATGTACTTGAGTCCCATGTTACTACCAAATAATCTAAAAAGGAAAGTTAGGTGGATAATAATTTATATATTTAACATTTATAAGAATAATTGGATATCAAATAGACCATATTATCACCTATGAATAGTGAGTATCAATAGATTCATGAATATATGGATGTATACACCATGTTGGATAATCTAAATGATAATTATCAAGATAATGAAAGAAAAAAGAGGTATAAAATCTCCAAATATCACATTTTTTTCAAGAAAAGAGTATTATTCAAATTCATACATCATATGGATAAATATTTTGGTTATGCTGAACATTTTGAGATTTTCAGATTCAATCTATTCAATAGTTATATATAGGCCATGTACTCTAAAAAATCCAACATGCTTATTGGGTTTAGTTTTTATATTCAACATGAATAATATAAAGAATTATCTCCTGAATCATTTAACATTTATTATCTAAGAAGATAAATACAAGAAGAATTATAATCCTTTTTCCCTTATAGTGAATTAAAGGAAACACAAGGGGAAATTATCTTTGGATGGTTCTAAGTCAAAGGAACATTTTTTATTACCTTCAATGGAGTGAATGATGAAGGGGGATTATAAAGAGTAGGATGCTATTTTTTTCCCCTTTTAATAAGAAGGGGCACTAAAAGAACAATTGTAGATCTGTGAAAAAGAAAAGTAAAGCTTTAGTTATGTTTTTATGGAGTTTAATATCTTCATTTACATATATAAGGTAATTGATATAGATTTTGGATCCCTCAATCATATCCAAAATAGAAAGACCAAACTTATTCATGAATATTTATAGATTTGAGGTAGAACTTGTAGCTTAAAATTAAGAGAGATTATTAGTGAAGGTTATATTAGACTGCCACATTATAATTCTATCCAAAATAATATTATCTTTTGAGTTTTTTTATTATTTTACCAGTGTAACGAAATAATTATATTTGTGATATGTCTACCCATGTATGGGTTTTTATATTCAGGAATAAAATATGATATTTTAATAAAGATAACATACGTAATGATAAATGATATATATATAAATTTATTTATATATAATATTATGAAAGTAAAATAATAAAAATTCATAATCAATCATGTTAACATTATATATATTAAACCCATTTATAGAATCTTCAACTTGGTCATATAAACAAGAATCATTCAAAAATATTATATGAAGAAGGTTATTTTGAATATTTTGAGTTGAAACCCTTAGATATTTCTGAAAATTTTTAAGGGAAAATTACTAAGCCAACTTTCCATGGAATGGGTATGATATCAATTGAGATTATAGAATTATTTCAGCCAAATATATGTTGAAATTTTTTGGATGTAGCTATAGGTGTATACTCAAACAACATTAATTTTAAAAATGATTTTACTAGATAAGGAAATATCTATTTGTGGAGGTACAAATTTGAATCCTTTTACGGAATTAATGATTATATAAATTAAGTAGAGAATAATATTGGTAAAAAGTTAATGAAACAACTTTATGATAGGGGTGGTGAATATCTTAACAAAAATTTTATTGAATATATATATGATTTTGGAAAGTATCCTAACTCACTCCTCCTTATAAACCATAGTGGAATAGTGTTAGTTAAATGAGGAATTACACCTTGTTAGACCTAATGAGATCAAAGATGATGCATTGAAATATTTTATTATCCGTTTGGTGGTAGATACTATAGCCAACAAAATACAAAATAAACTAAGTGTTAACTAATGAATAGTGTGGAATCCCATTTGATTTATAGTATAAGAATAAATCCATTTTATCACATATACATGTGTGTGGATGTGAAAATATTTTTAAGGGAAATTGTTGAAAAAATATTTCATATAATGAAAAAAATTTACATCATTATAGGATATCCTAAAGAGATAACACTATATTTTATATATGAACCATTGGATATAAAATTAATCATTGAAATACATGAAATGCTATAAGAACTTTAGCACATATCCTGACGAGATAATTGGATCACAATATAATTTAATGATTTCAATTATCAAGATAAATAACTATTGGAATAGGAAATACTCCATAAGGCTCGGTTGAATTAGTTGGTCCATAGATTCGCGTCTTGTATAAGGAGTTCTAGAGGGTATATAAAACTACAGAGATATGATTTACACATCACTCAAGAAGTTGAAACATTATCAGCTGAGAATATTGAACCAATTTCCTACAAGTATTTATTAAATAACTCATAATTTATATTGTGGAAAGAATATTTAAATTTTGAAACTGAATATATATACAAAAATCATGTTTTTTTATTATTTATCCTTAAGTTAATGTAAATATTGTTTGATGAAAATGGATATTCAGGATGAAATTGGACATGAATTTTAATTTTTTTCACTATAAGAAAAATTGATTCATAAAGTATATAAAACTATTAAGGAGTGGGAAATGAAAAATCCTTTTCAAACATATCTATTCTAAAATCTATTTGAAATATATTTTCTAACATAGTTTTTCATGATTATGAAAGATATAAAATAGATTTCAAGACCACCTTCCATTTTATAAATGTTTTGGTTGATCCCTATATAACATAATCATAATGGTATGTTACAAAAAATAATTCCAATAAGGTTTAATAATGGTAGATAACTTTTTATGGGTTAAATTATGCATCATGATCATAGATATTTTATTTTAATGAAGCTAAAATAGAGTTTTGCTTTATTAATAATGAATGTGAGCCTTATAATTACATGATGGTTATTGAAAGTGCATATTTTTTCATATGATATATATTGATGACATATTATTGATGGGAAGTGAGATACCAATGTTATTGTTATTTAAGACAAGGTTTAATAAATGCTTCTCCATGAATTCCTTTTTTGAAGTAATCTATATCCCAAGGATCAAGATCAAACAAGATATACCTAAAAGGATGTTTCAAAAATAACCAGGATTATATTTAAATAATGTATTAAAAATATAATAGAAATATCAAATTAAGAGGAGATTTTTACATATGTCACATGGTACATAACTATCTAATAAATGGTTTCCTCAAATATAGGCATAGTGAAAAATAATGATTAGAATCTGATATGCATAAGTGATCAAATCTACCATGTATGTTATACTATATACTAATGTTGATATTTACTATGCAATGAAAATTATGGGAAAATATCAAGAAGATTTAAAAGATCCACTATATTAAAATGTAATTATTATCATAAAGTTACTTATTAAAACAAAGGATTAGTTCCTTTTTTGGAGTATCTTAGGGAATATTTATGAGGGTATACAAAAATTCTATATTTGAGAATTATTATAATGATATGGAATAATAATAAATATTATTATTTTACCGTAATGGATTACTTGTATATAGGAATATTTTTAGGAAAATTGTGGCCACTAATTATATAGTTCAATCTCAATATATTTTGGATTTTACACAACTAAAGAAGCACTCTATATACCACACATCATTCAATTTCTTGGTGTTGTACCTTGTAGTGTAGATCACAATTCATTATTTTGTGACAACACTATAGTATTGTTTAAATATATGGTTCCTAGTTCACATTAATAGATAAATAATATTAATTCAAAATTATATCCTATTAGTTGATTTTACTCAAATTGGTGATGTTTCAGTTAGCAGATTAACCGGCAAAGAATATTTGAAAAACTCCATTACTATATTAATACATTAGATTAGGTATGGATATTATGTGAGATCTAGAAGGATAAAATATGTTAGTAGTTTTCAATAGTTGAAACAACCCATTATTTTATGAATAAAAATCCACTTATGATTTAATTAAATGTACTTTTATCTAATATGGTCATAGAAAACACATTAATTTCATTGGTTTTATTGTATCCTATCTGATTTGAAATACTATTATGTATCATTAACATTGATAATATAGTATTTGAATAATGATATTTTTATTGGTATAAATATATGGTTTTAACAAATCCAATTGACACAGACAAAGGAATTGATGGCCTCAACCAGTAGGATTATAACCATTAAATCCCATTTATTAGAGATTATTAGGGAGATAGAATCACTGGACTTTTCCCTATAGTAAGAACAAGATGAGATACAAAAACTTATGCATGATAAAAACTCTTGGTAGCATAAGTTCAAGCTCATAGTGATCACGATCCAATCCATGTATACCAAACCACCCCATGAAAATCTCACTGTCACGCACCTTAACCTTAAGGAATTTAATGATGTATTAATGGGCTATGTATCAAGGCCATAATAATATGAATATATAAATTTTATTTTCAAAATAATAATGTTTATATTTACTTCTTATCATTACTTTATATATGTTTTTTATTTTTATAAAATAAAACACAAATTGTTTTTTGGGTAATATTCAAATTCAATATAGGCATTTTTTCTAATAAATTAATGAATGGATTTTTCAAAAAAAATTAATAAAAAAATTTAATAAATAATGTTCCTCAAATATAAATGATCATATGATTTTACAATGTTATATCTAATTTTTATATGGTTTCAAAAACCACTATTGTCAAAACAACCCCACATTTCTCAAGAAACATCGATTATTATTTTAAAAGTGAAAATTAAAATATATTGAAATTATTTTGATAAAATTAGTATTATTTTTAGAATTATAATTTTGAAATTATCCAATATTGAATTTTTCATAATTTTCTAAGACAACCTAATTTTCAGGTAAAGATTATATATGATATAAATATACGGTGTGGATTATGACATTATAATTACCCAAAAGAAATGTGATAAATACTATAAATGAATTCCCTAACCAAATATATATTTTACCTTTAAAATAGTATTATATTATTTTTATTTATTTAATTATATAAAGATTTTATGAATCCTCCAAAAACTCTATTATATTTTATGGATTTAAAATCATTTCTTTAAGATCTTGAATCACCTCCACATCACCATGGTTAATATTTTAATATGTTCGGACCTTATCATTATAAAATAATGAAAAACACCCATATTTTGATGAAAAAATGGGAAAAATCAAGATAAGGTTTTTTTTTATTTTGTTTAATTTATTATATAGAGCCAGAATCCTAAGATTGGGAAATAATTAAGAAATCCCCTCTTTCCCCCTATATAAAACCACCAAAAATCAGATTTATCATCATTTATAATATATAAATAACGTTACAAAATTTACCTCATATCTTTAGAGTCTTCATATGGTTCCCCAATATCTCAGGAAGCTCCTCTGAATAATTTGGAATCACACTATCAAGGTAATGGTTCTTTTCTTTCCCCTCTTTATTCAAGTATCTTCATTATTTTATGCCATTTTTCCCAATATATTGATGTTGGTATGTGTTTTCCATATATCTATTACTTCTCATATGAAACCTAATTGATGAGAGACACCTTTCACTCTAATCAATACCTTCTATGAATAGTTATACACCCCCATTATGGTGTCGAAATTTCCCCACGATTATCAATTCCCAAAAAATGTGTAGTGAATACCAATACCCAATTCCTATCAAGGGAATTAAACATAATGTACATATAATTTGGTGATTTTTTAATTACATTCATTTATTATACACTCATTGATAAGGGAATAAAATGTGATGAAAAATGATTCCATATTTTATGTTCTATGTGGAACACATAAGCATGGGTATTAAATGAAAGAGAATGGGTACACATAGAATTATATAGATCACCAATACTTTGGATAATTTTTTACTCCCATGAAATTTCATGAAATGGATTAGGAAGTAAAAAAAATCCATCACACAAAATTTTCTATCATTCTGTCTTGGTAGTTAGTCTTTACCTATGTTTGTGATGCAATGTATGATGTTGTTTCCATATTTCCAATGTTGAAATTATGATTATCAAGTTATATCATTCCACATTATCCATGTTTATGATTATCAATCCTTTTATTACCCATTTATGTTCATATTGTCTAACATTTATTACATTATTCATGTAATTTCATGTTTATTCCCTTATTGGGATTTATAGATTACCCTGTTCTTATGTATGACCCTAGGTTTTTCCATTCAGTTTTAAGTACGAAAGAATAATTGGATCATGTAAAAGATGTTTTCAATAAAGATCATGTATTACATATTTTAATTTGTTATGTAATAGTACTAATCCCAAAACACACTAGAATTATAGATTTTTTAGTTGTATTGTGTTTAATTTCATGTATTAAATAATGAATTTATTTGTATTATAGTGCATGGTTTTCATAGATGGTATCAAAGGAATGGTTAATTATTTTTGGGATTAGGATTAAAAAATTGTAGAGAATGTGTTATGGATAAAAATAAGTATAAAAAAAGACTTTATTGTCGTTAAAACTGAGTCAAAGTTTAATTATTTATAAATCCTACTTACTACTGTATAGTTGTTTGTAGGGTTAAATCCAAGGGAAGGCTAAAGTGGTGTTAGAGGGACAAAGTATTTCAAAAACAACCCCACTGTTGTTAGTAGTGGGAATTTTTTTTTAAGTTTTTCTTCTTTTCAATTTTTTTTACATTTCATTGAAATCAATAAATATAAAAGGATAATTTTATTATTTTTATTTTTATTAATGAACTAAGTTGAGAATAGGCATTGATCAAACAGTGAACAACAGAACTGTAAATGTTGAGGGATGAAGATTCAATACAAAATTCCCAGGGAAAAAATTATCCTAATGGTTTAAAAGGTTTCCTTTTCATGGAAATATAAATGCTAACATTACACTATAAATGAATGATTTATCTCACTCACCGGAGATGATTCACATAGATTTACATATCATGGAGTTCACCACTCCAAGAAAGATTAAATTCAAAGAAAATTTTATAGTTACAGTAGAAATAAACTCATTGTTTGTTATGATGTTTTATTTTTCAAGTACAAGATTTAGAAAAAATGCATCCACAATCAATCTCACAGATTGATCGTGGAGTTTGAAATTAAATACAAATGGTCATGATGTAATTGAATGGTTTTAGAATTGATCTTTCTGATCAATTATGAAAACATTGAAAAGAATGATTGAAAAGGGAATGTTAAACATAACCAGAAGAATAATAATTTCCCCTGAACTAAAATTTAGGCAACAATCATGGTGGCACTTCACCAGCGGTGGAATGATTGGGCTATCTCTCAGTACTCCTCCAAAAGTAGCGGCGGCTGGTGGCTTAGAGATCTGTGCAAGAGGGTAGGCTTGGATCATAGTAAGGAGGGGTTCTTCAACTCAACGACACTGGATCTAGGTAAATGAAAATTCAACTATTGCAATGATGGTTGATGGTTGAATTTTGATTATTTATAAAAGTGAGTTGTGGTTCGAGGGTGAGTACTAGTTTTGTGATGGTGTGAGGAATTTCTGGTTGGAGATGATGATTTAGAGAGGTGCGGCCCCGATGTGTGAACGAGTCACCGTCTCAGATGCAAAGGTAACTGGGATGGAGAAGGAGATTGGTGGGACAATAGGGTGAAGGGTAACGATGCTTCCATAAGCCGGTGGTGGATTGATGTATAGTGAGGTAAAGGAACAGTGATAGGAACGATGAGGTACACCGGTGGGAAGCTATGCCTGACGGTTTCTTGGTAGAACCAGTTGTGGTGGTACCTGGCCGAGAAGCAGACGGTGTGCGGTGCAAGGTATGTAAAGGAATGGTGACTCTTAAGTAATCGTTGAGTTAGAAAATAGGGGAACAGTGACTCTGAGTCACCATTGAAATAATGGTGGCATTGCATCAATGGTAGCCGTGACTCATTAGAAAAAATAAGATAATAATAAAAAATGAAATTATAAACTTCAAAATCTAAAATAATTAATTAATTAAAAATAATAATTAATAAAAATGAAAACAATTGACTAATAAATTAATTTAGCAACTAAAAATAAAAAACATAACTTAAATTATTAACTAACTAAAGTTATTTAAACAGAATAATAAAAATAATTGTATAAATAAATAAATTAGATTTTAAGGATATAAATTAATAAATTAAAACAATTTCATTGAAATAATTAGTAAAGTTAATTTATTTTAGATAAAAAATTTAAATTATTAAATGATAAATTAATGAAAAAGGTAATTAAATATAATTACAATGATTAATTGATTAATTAATAAAGATGAACTCCCAAAAATTATTATGACAGCACAATACAAACATATAAGTTTAAAGGTTAAATAACTAAACACAAAATAAAAGATTTAAAAGCTTAAAATAAAATATTATTTATAAAAGATGATAAGATAATAAATTTAATTATAAAATTACAAAATTCCTAATATTTTAGTAAAAATTAAAAAATTAATTTAATAAATCATTAAACACTTAATAAAAATAGGTGGTAAATCTGTATATTTTAAGGCCACATAAAATTCCACCATACGTAAGAATTTATTGTAATCAATCAATTCCATGTTTAATTAAATTTTGAAATGTAGAAGTATTTTTTTATTGATCAGTTCCAAATGAATCATGTTAATTATTTTAAAAAAATATAGGACAAGAAACTATAAGAAAGGATTTTTAATTGTAATATCTTAAAAGAAATCTTGTCTAAATCAAATACCTATAGGGTGATCTAGAGAACAATGATTCATCCATTTTTGAGGATGTATTTCCCCACATATGAGACTGCCTATTGACTTACTATAATTCAAATACAAGTTCTATGTTCAATAGTGATAAAAAGTTTAAAGTTGGTGGAATTAAGAACTTCAAAAAAGTAATTTGTACTTTGACTTTCACCTAGGTTCCAAAAAGAAAAAAATGATTGAATTTTTTTAATCACATTATTGATACAAATTAAATGATTCCTTAAAAATCTAATATTCCCATCTTTATCTAGAGTTCATTCTTCCCCTCACCTTAATTAACTAACATTTTACACTATGCACTCTATTTTATTTTACCCAAGCCATGTATCTTATGTTGTGCATAGTGCATATGCACTTATTAAATATTGTTCAGAGATATTTTTATTAACAGAAATGAAACTGGTACCTAGTGTCTAAGAGGTTCACTGTGGGTTCCCAACTTCCCATTTTACTCCAGTTTTAAAAGACCTATATTAAAATCATTTATATTGTCTAACTAAGTATTTTTTTAATAACTAAAAGAAATTGAGTCCCCGAGGAAACATTCAAACTCCCTCTTCCTAATGTTATGATCTCAATTCCACAAACAAGTGTCTCTTATCACCCTCAAGTATAGTTCCTAAACATAAAATTAATAAAATCAATAAGAAAAATCATTTAGTAATTATCTATCATCACCAGTTTTAGATTCAAGGAAAATTTTAACTACCGGTAATGTATCATCCTTAGGAAAGAATTATTTGATATTCAATGTAAAGCCTAAACAAAATCAAATCGTGAAAGAATTTTGAAAAAAATTAGCCATTTTTTAAAAAAAACTAAAATGTATAGGAATATGATGGGATAACAATAAAGAATAGATTAGATCAAGATATGTTGACCACATCCCCCACACTTAAAACCCAACTTTGTCCCCAATGTTTAATTCAAAAGTAGAGAAGCAACATTATAGTTAATGTTCAAAGAAGATTTTCATTTTAGTAGATTGATGACACGTATAAGGGTAAAATTGTAGTACAAAAAATATTTTCCACAAAAATATTTTATAATAGGATCACATTAATTTTCACTATAGGCAGTGAAAATAATTTTTTGCTAAATTAAATTCCAAGAAGTTTCATGTAAAATAATTTAACACATAGTGAATAGGTTGTAGTCAAGTTTTACAAATTAGATTCAAATATTTTTTTTCAATAAAGTAGAAAATAATTAATTTAAACACCCTTACATTAGAACAACCAGCTAGGTTAAATACCCCCACACTTAAATACATATAGTGAAGAGATTTTAATAATAGTGAAATTCACTTTCCAGTAAACAAACACATGTAGATGAATTTTCTTAGCGGTAGTGAAATAATCAATAAAATTTACTAAAACTGGATTTCAATGACTCAACATTGGAAACTTATTAGTGAGACACCATTGAGATGAATAACTACCATTAGTGTAATAGTGACTTAAATGAAAAGGTAACTCAAATACATACCATTGTCCTGTGAATTAATAATGAATTTTTTAATGTAAACAAGAAGCAAAAAAATTAATGATTAAATTAAGAATATATACTTCCCTAAATTAATGAATCATTCACAATAATATTTTTTTGGTTCTATAACACGAGGGAATTATACTCCTTCAATGACACAACATCATCATTCTTATAGAATGGGAAGACCATAAAAGATCCACCAGAAATAGAGAGTACAATTAATAACATTATTATCACTTTATTCAAAGTAAAAAAAGAAAAATAACAAAATTAAAAACAAAATATAAACTATGGGTTGACAACCATGAAGTAAAAAATTTTTAAGTCTTCATTTAGACATTATTTAAATTTAGTTTTCCTACACATTGACAGAATCCAAAACCATCGGATATCCTTGAAAATTGAGCCTATGTCTCTGCCTATTAACCAGCATGGGTTTTTCTTATTCTTCTAAAAACTCAACACCACCATTCTTAAGCACTATAACATCTTTAAAAGTTCGATACCACTTTGATCTTAATTTTCTATGAAATAACATAAGTCTTGAAAAAGAAAGGAATTTATACCCAAGTTTAAACTATCTGTTTTGAATAACAGAATGATGAATGATTTTGGACATCTCTTTGTATATGATATAATTATCATAATACTATACCATTATCTCATTGAGTTCAATATACTCAAGCAATATCCTCTCCCCATAACTCTTAAAATAAAAATTTAAGGCTTTAGCTACCCAATACAACTTGTACGGTAACTCCATAGGAAATTACATCATTTCAAAAAATAACATCCTATATGGATACATACCTATTGGGGTATTAAAAGCTATTCTATATTCCCCAAAATCTTTATCTAATTTTATAGACCAGTACTTCCTATAGTGTGAGACAGTTTTCTCTAAGATATGTTTCAACTCCCTGCTTGATATCGTAACCTGTCCACTGGACTTCGGATGGTAGGTAACACCAATTTTATAAACACAACCATAATTTTCCATTAAATCCTTAAACTTGTATTTTTAAATGTGTGTTCCATTATTATTTATAAATTATTTTGGTAATCCAAATCCTAAAAAGATAATCTTTTTAACAATCATTATTACACTGTTGGGAAGAGCTACTTCCTCAACCCACATAGACACATAATCTAACACCATTATAATGTATTAATTCCCATGAGATGATGAAAATTTACCCATGAAATCTAATCCCCAAACATCAAAAATTTCATCTTCCAGAATACCCTTATGGGGAAACTCCTACTTTCTCCCAACATTGCTTAATCACTGAAAACTATTACATACTATAACATTACTCCTAACATCATTGAATATGGTGGGAAATAAAAAATAGCTTGAATGAATTTTTGAGATATCCTCTCACTACCATGATGTCCTCCCCAAGGTAAAGTGTGAAAACATTCCAAAATTGGCAGCATCTTTGCCTCTGGCACACAACTTCTTTGAATACCATCAGTGTATCTTCTAAACTAGAAAGGATCACCCCAAAGGTAATACTAATATTTTTAATTGACATTATTTCATTTATAATTAGAAAAAACTTTTGTAATGGAACCTACTACCAAGAAGTTTTCATTTGTCTAAAAACCCTGAATATTTCCTTGTTGATATTGTGAGAATCATTTCATTAGGAAATAAAGACTTGATCTCCCTTGGATCTTCACAATGGGTGAGAAGAATCCTAGAATGGTTATCTATAACTATGTTTTCGTCTCCTTTATTATCTCTTATTTCTAAATAAAATTATTGTAAAAAATCCATCTAATCAAATTGGTCTTGTCTTCCTTCTTAGATAGTAAATATTTCATGGCAGAATGATTAGTGAAGATAATGACTCTTGAAACACGAAGATACCACCTAAGCTTATTTAAAGCAAAGACCAAATGCAAAAAATCCTTTTCAATAGCGGTATAGTTTCTTTAAGCCTCATCTAGAAGCCTTCTATCATAGTATACCACATTAATCTTCTTATCTCTCCACTTTTATAAGACAACTCCAATAGCCATATCAATTGCATAACACATTGATTCAAAAGGGGGTATCTAATCAAGTGCAGTGATGATTGGTGATTTAGTGAGTTATTCCTTAAGCATATTGAATGATTTGAAATAGTTTACATCAAATAAAAATGGTTCTTCCTTAACATGAAGGAAACACAAGGGATTAATTATTTTTAAAAAGTATTTTAAAACATGTAGGTAGAAACTAGAATTCCCTAAGAAACTTCCTACACCTTTACCTTTTTGAGGAGGAGGTAGTTTTTGAATTACCTTTATCTTAGCTGTGTCTAATTACAAACCCCTCTTTGACACTTTATGTCCAAGAACAACCCCTTTAGTGAATGTAAAATGAAAATTTTCCTAATTAAGAACAAGGTTGGTCTCTAAAAACCTTTCTAAATCTATTTCAAAGATACCTAAAGAGGTATCAAATGGGGTACCAACTATAGAGAAATAATACATGCAAACCTCTATGATTATCTCAATCCTATAAAAAAATAGAGCCATCATGAATCTTTGAATGGTAGTAGTGGTTCCACACAACCCAAAAGGCATATTATGGTATGAAAATGTCCCAAAGGGTCATGTAATGGTAGTGTTCTCCTGTCCCTCTAGAGCTACTGGAATCTGGTTGTAACCAGAATACGCATGAAGGAAACAGAAAAATTCATTCCCAGAAAGCCTCTAATTAGTTTTATCAAGGAAGGGAATTGGAAAATGATCCTTCATAGTGGATGAATTGATCTTCCTATAGTTTATATAGAATCTAAATTTGGTGACTTTCCGAACATAAATTTCTTCATTTTTCTCAGTTGTGATAATAGTGAAAACTCCTTTCATAGAGACTACTTGGACTGAACTAACCCCAATATAATCAAAGATAGGATATATGATACCATGTCTAGTAGTTTGATAACTTCCTCTCTCACAACATATTTCATGTTAGGATTTAATATTCTTTGACACTCCACTATACGTTTCTGATCTGGCTCCATAGGGATCTTATTCATGAAGAATGAAGGACTAATTCTCTTAACATCAGCTATGGTATATCCTATGGTAGATTCTAATTTTTTCAAAATATTTAAAAATCATTCCACATGATTTTATTTGCGTTCAGAAAAAATTATAATAGGGTTTATGGAATTCTAACCTAGAAAATAATATTTTAAGCGAGTAAGAAGTGGATTCAGTTCAACGATGGGTTCTTTTTCATTTGATGGATGAATTTTGGACCTTGTAGTTCCAAGGCATTCAACATATCTCTTATAATTTGTTTTAAAATATGAAATATTTTTAATTTATTTTCCATTTTTAGGATTTCCATCATTACATTCCAAAGTGGACAACTCACTATCCAAAATTTCTAGATTTGGGTTTAAAATATTTATCAATGAAAAATCATCAGGTTTCTTAATAAGCTATCCCTATACCAAATAAATATGTTCAGAATTGTTGGTGGAAAATTCATCACCCTAAAGTTCACTCAGAAATTTTCTAAGTTCAGAAACAACTGACACAACTCCAGTAGAAGCAGAAACTGGATAGTTGTCTAGTTTTGGGAAATTTTCAAGATTCTCAGTTTGTGGAGATTATAAGCATCCAAGACAGGAAAATCAAGATTTTAAGATTCAAAATTAATTTTTCCAACATAGGATTGATCTTCTGGTTTATAAAATTTATTAAGTTGATTTTCAGCTTCCAAGGACTCTATCATTGAACAGTTTTTAGAAAATGCCGGTTCTTTGACATTTTTAATTAAATTAAACTCTTTTTGTTACTCTTCAATTTTAAAAATTAATTTTAACCTTAGAAACTTCAATGACAGCTAAAAAAATGGCCAAGAAGGGCCTACCGAGAATGATGGGAACCTCTTAGTCACACTCCATATGAATCACTAAAAATTCAACAGGTAGAAAAAGCTTCCCAAAACCAACTAGTAGGTTATCTACCCTTACCACTGGATGAGTGAAAGAATGGTCATCCAACTATATGATGACTATGGTGGGTTGAAGATCACCCAATATCAACTATTAGAAAATTTATTATGGGAGGAGGTTGATACTATAACCTAAGTCACACAGGTAGTTGAGTTGACTTGAATTTCCTAAGGTATAGTGTATGACAAAGCTACCTGTGTCTTTGAACATGGGTGGGATTTTATTTTGGAGCATAGTTATGAACTCTTGAGTGATGTTGTAGGTTGAACAACAATAAAGAGTTTTTTTAAATGTGTTTTAATATATTTAAGGTAAGATGGGATTTGGATCAAGTCATGAATGAACGGAATGTTTGCTTTTATCTTGAATAGAAGTTGATGGAACTGAAGAAGTTCATCTATGGTGTTACATTGAGTTTTTAATTTTGCAGGTAAAGGGATGGATGGGGAATATTTCTTCCATAAAGTATTTATATCCCTTATTTCTTCAACATTTTCCCCTTTCCCTTTATTCATTTTATTTTTAGAAACATTTTCATCTTGTATTCTAGGTTAAAAATTATGATTTTGTTCATTTTTTATAACTTTTTTCATAATTTATGGATTGTGTTAACATCAAAATTTTATTTTTAGATTCATTTAATTTTACTATTTGGGTATTTTAAAAGAAATTTTTAGCAATATTTTTATTTCTTAGTCCACTTCTAGTTACAAAATCCATGAAATTTTCCCGAGGTTTGATTTCAGTTGTCCTAAGTAGCCTTCCTTTATCCCTATAAGTAATGTCTATACCTATTTGGCCCCGTTTAGTTTCTATATTTTACATTCTAAATCATTTTGAATTTTATTAGATTCATATTGGGAAGTTTTTTATTTAATCGAGTTTTGAATATTTCATATTTAGAGTCCATTTTATTTAAAATTTGATCCAATTTTGAAGACACTTGACCCTCATAATTTCCTTGAGAATTAGAAGATTCTTCCCTCTATTTTTTCTATATTTTTTTTCTATGTTGATTTTGATAGGCATGGGAAGTGGACTATTAAATAATTCCTTGGTATTTCTATGATAGTTTGGTATGGTTCCTATAGCCATGATTAAAGTTGTTTGAAAAAGGTTCTTCATTAGTAGTAATCCTATGACCATAGTTAACAAAATTTGTGTTCTCTTTTTTGGGATCACATATCAATATTAGGACAGAAATTCTTAGTATTCGGAAACATTCCACACTGAGAACACTATTCCCTAATATATTGTTTTGAGTTTTGACATTTAAATTGGTTAATAGTTTGTTTATAATTATGGTTCATTAAATATTGAAGTTGGTTGGTTTTTTTAGAAATTTGAGCTTCAGTGTCATTTCTTGAACCAGTCTTTACATTTATATTAAATATTTTTCTTCATGAATTTTTATGTTGTGAATTTAGGTCAAGGTTGTTGAAAATATTTATTAACTCTTCATGAGTCTTATCATTATAGTTACCCCTAGAATATTGATGAATAATATTTTTCCCAAAGGAGGATAGACCTTCATAAAAGATGTCCATGAGACATGGGGTGAGAGTTGATGATGAGGACACTGCCTAAGAATATCCCTAATTCTATCCCAAGCCTCATGAAAGCCTTCTCTATCCTGTTGATAAAACCATGTTATTTTAGTTCTAAGTTATCCTTTAAGTCTTTGAGGGTAAAATGTAATTATGGAAGATTTATAAACATGGTCCCAATTTCCAATGATACTCTCATCTAGACTCAAGAACCAATTCCTAGCATTCCATTTAAGGAAAAAGGGAAATAACCTCATTCCTATCTCATTTTCATTGAGGCCTAAGAGTGGAAGTTTTTGTATAGTATTATAGAAGTCTCTAAAGAAGGATAATGAGTTAGCATTTGATATCCCATTAAAAGAAATAAGTAAAAAAATTTGGGACAATTTCAGTTTATAATTACTAGATCTTGGAGATAACCTAAAAGAAGATGGATTCCTTGAAACTTTAGGAAGTTGGAACACCCTAATCCTAGGCCTATCATTCTCTTCTAAGAGTTTAGGGTGATAGTTTGGCATATTGTGAGGTGCATGAACTATTTATTCTAAATTTTCCATTTCAATTTTGTTTTTCTTTATATAAATAGTAATATATTTATCAAGTTCATAGTTCATGGGATCTAATCTATTAGTGGTTGATCTAGTACTCATGAAATAGGTAATAATAGAAGAATTTCAGCACAGACAGTTCAAAGCAGTACATAGTAGTACATGAGACAGTTCAGTGATAGAAAATCGTAACTAACAAAAAAATGAAAAAATAACAGAATTAGATTGCACATGAAAGAAGAATTTTTTTAAAAAAAAGTTTACAATTTTCAAAAAAAAATTATGTGAATTGTTTTTGAAATGTTTCTTAGAGAAAGATGGTCGCTTAAAGCCTTCCTTGGAAATAGCGCAAAAAAATGACCAAATTTTCATTAAAACCGAGTCAGATTTTAATTATTTATAACTCCTACTTATTACTACATGGTGTTATGTAGGTCCAAACCCAAGGGAATGCTAAAGTGGTGTTTGAGTGCCCATGTATTTCAAAACAACCCCACTATTGTCAGTAGTGGGAAAACCTTCTTTTTAGTTTTTCTTCTTTTATATATTTTTTATATTTTGATGAAACAAGTAAGGATAAAAGAATGAATTTTTTTTATTAAATAACTAAGATTTCAATAGGATATGATCAAATAGTGAACAACTAAACTAGAAATTCTAAGGGATGAACAATAAATTCAAAATTCCCAGGGAAAACTCTATCCTAATAGTTTAAAATGGTTCCTTTCCCTGTAAATATTAATGCTAACATACATCTTGAAATGAACGATTTATCTACCTTTAAAGGAGATAAATCACAGTGATTGACATATCATGGAGTTTTACACTACAATAATGTTACAATTCAATGTAAATTTGAAAGTTACAGTAGAAATAAACTCAATGTTTGTTTTTATTTTTTCTTTTAGAAATAGAAAACTTTGAAAAAATGCACCCATGATCAATCTCAGTAATTGATCATTGAGATTGAAATTAAGTACAAATGGAACAAAGAAATTGAATGGATTCATAATTAATCTCACCGATCAATTATGAAAACATTTAAAAGAATGAAAAAAAGGGAAAATTAAAGATAACTAGTAGAATAAGAATCTCCCCCGAACTCAAATTTAGCCAACAATAATGTTCTATTCAAATTAATGTTCAATTAAAAAAAATCACAGATATAAATAAATATAGTAGAAAATATATCTCCCCTACGAACTACAATTTTGCTGCTCTTCAGGTCTTCAGGTCTTCAAGAAGTGGTTCTCCAGGTCTCTAACTCCCAATGGATTAGGTGTCAAATGAATGATTGATGGATGATTGATTCCATTTTTATCCCCCTTTACTACTACTACCTTCTCCCTTTTTATATGTACGATTCCATACTCTATTTATCCCCCAATTCTTCTACCGACTTAATTTTGTATCCATTAATATTATTTTGCATGTATACTTGTCCCTTGCGACACACGTATCTTTAGCAACTCCCATGCAACTAACTCCACAGACCCAATGGTGGTTTGTCTGAGTTGAACCCAGAATTTATTCAGGCTCTGGAATGAATCCATAAAACATAAACCATGCAAAAGAAATTGTTTTAAGTTACTAATTTTATAAATATTTAATTATTTAATTGATTATGTTAATTTAAAATTATTTATTATTGTTTAAAGTTAGTTAATTATTATTAATAATTATTTTAATTAAAAAATTTCCAATTTTATGAAAAGTAATATTAAAATATAAATAATTTATGATTATTTTTAAATTTATTTAATTTATTAAGTTGATTATATATTAAATATTATTATTATAATGTTATTATAGTTATTTTATTAAAAAAAATTAAAAAAAATTTATTATAATTATTATATAATTAAAGTTAGTAATTGATATTTTTTACACCAATTATTTTATTGAAACAATTAATTTTAATATCAATTTATTATTCTTAATTTATTTATATTATTTTATTTGTTTTTTATCATGATTTAATTTATTTTTTTAAAAAATTTCTCTGCCTACATTTTCTTCACTGTATGAGTTAGGGGGAGCGTTTCAAGAAGATTCTTCAAGAATCCTCTCAATGGTGGAAAAGATGTGCTCTATGGTTAGGGGTGGTGTCATAGTGGTACTTCACGAGCAGAGGATTGTAGGGGCTCTCTCTCGATACTCCTCCATATGTCACGACGGTGTGTGGATTAGATATCTGCACAAGGGGGTAGGCTCAGCTTACACTAAGTAGGCGTTCTTAAACTCAGTGAAACTATATTTGGGTAATGGGAAGCTCATCTAATGCGACAATGTTTGATGTTTGAATTTTGATTCTTGGTATAATTGAGTTGTGGTTTGAGGGTGAGTACTAGTTTGGTGGTGGTGTGAGAATTTTTTGGTTGGAGGTTATGATTCAGAGAGGTGTGGCATCAGTGTGTGAATGTGTAACCAATACATATGCAATGGTAACTGGGAAGGAGAAGAAGAACAATGGAACCTGAGGGTGAAGCGTAATGATGCTTCCGTAAAGAGACGATGGGTTGAGGTACAATGAGGTAAAGGAACAGTGATAGGAATGGCGAGGTCCACCAGTGGCGGTGTGAGGAACAGGGTGCCGTGGTAGTGTGAAGCTGCATCTAACAGTGTCTCGGTGGAACCAGCGGTGGAAATACCTGTCCGAGAAGCGTACGGTGTGTGGGGTGCAAGGGAAGTAAAGGAACGATGACTACGAGTCACCGTTGAGTCAAGAAACAGGAAAATGGTGACTCTAAGCCACCATTGAAAGAGTAGTGGCAATTCATCAATGGTAGTGGTGACTCATGTGAAAATATAAAATAATCATAAAAAATGAAATTATAAACATAAAAATATAAACAAAAAAATTAATTAAAAATAAGAATTACTGAAAATTAAAACAATTAACTAATAAATTAATTTAGCAACTAAAAACATAACATAAATTATAAACTAACTAATGATATTTAAACAAAATAATAAAAACAATTATATAAAGAGATAAATTATATTTGAAGGAGATAAATTAATCAATTAAAATGAATAGATTGAAATAATTAGTAATGATAATTTAATCCAATTAAACTAAATTAAAAGATTAAATGTTAAATTAATGACAAAGTTAACTAAATTTAATTAAAATGATTAATTTATTAATTAATAAAGATGGACACACAAAAATTATTATGACAGCATAATAAAAACATAAAAGTTAAAAGGTAAAATAACTGAATAAAAAATAAAAGATTCAAATTCGTAAAATACAATATTAGTCATACAAATGATAAGATAACAAAATTTAATTATAAAATTACAAAAGTCTATATAATTTAGTAAAAAGTGGAAAATTATTTCATTAAATCATTAAAAAATAATAAAAATACGTGGAATATATATATTTTAAGGCCGCATTAAATTCCACCTCACCTAATCATTGATTGTCCTCAATAAATTTATTTTTTAATTTACTTTCGAAACACATATGTATGTTTTTAATGATTAGTACCAAATGAATCATGTTAATCAGTTTATAAAAAATGATAAGAAACTGTTAGTATGTCTTATTAAATGGAATATCTCAATAGAAATATTGTATATATAAAATACCTATAGGGTGATCAAGAGAAAAAAGAATCATCCATTTTTAAGGATATATTGCCTCATATATGAGATTGCCTAACGAATTACTACAATTAAAATCCAAGTTCAAAGTTCAAGAGTGATAAAAGGTTAAAAGTTGGTGGAATTAAGAACATAACAAAAGGCACATTATACTTTGACTTTTACCTATGTTCCAAAAAGAAAGAATTGATTGATTTTTTTAATCACCTTATTGATACAAATAAAATGATTCCACACAAATTTGATGTACCCTTATTCATCTGGAGCTCATTATTCCTCTCACCTTAATGAACTCATTTTTGACACTCGACACTCTATTTTATTTTTACCAAGTCATGTATCTTGTGTTGAGCACTGTGAAAATGAACATATTAAATATTGTACAAAGGGATTTTATTAACAAAAACGCACCTCGTACCTATTGTCTTAATGGTTCACTGTGGGTTCCCAAATGACCATTTTACTCCAGTTTCAAAATATTTATGTGAAAATAATTTATATCAGCTCCCTTAGGTGATTGTTTTTTTAATAATAAAAAGAGAGTCCCCGAGGATAAAGTTTAAACATGAAGTGCTTAATGTTATGATATTAATTCCACAACCTAGAATCCTATATCATTCTGAAATATATTTCCTAAACAAAAAAATAATAAAAAAATAAGAAAATTTATTTAACAGTCATCCATACTCAGAATTTTAAAATTCAGGAAAACATTTAACTACCAGTAAGGTATCATACTTAGGCAAGAATGGTCTGATATTCAAGGTAAATCCTAAAGAAACTGTAAAAACCCGGTTCTTAGTTTTGAGGTACGGGTTTCTTCTTTTCTCCTTTCCTTAAGAGTTTTTAGGAAAATAAGGAAAATGGGGAAAAATCCTAAATTTTAGAAGTACATGCAGTGTACTTTTCCACACGCCGTGTACTTTTGGCCGTGTGGGATGAGTACACGGGGCGTGTAGCCATGTCGGTGATGAAAGGGTGTAGAAACTGACTACATGCCGTGTAGTGGTCCTTTACACGCCGTGTAGTCAGTCGGCAGGAAAATAGTAAGGCGGTGGCCAGCTGTAAGATAGAACAGACCGTGTACTCAAGAAGGCACGCTGTGTAGTCATGTCGGCAGATGAACAGTGTCACACTGGCAGGAAAGCACCAGATGAACCATTAAATGAAGGAAGTACACGCCATTTACTCAGAAGTACACACTGTGTACTTTGTTTTTTTCTCTTAAAATAGGCAGTAGCCTCCCCTGTTCATAGGGAAGGCTTAGAATGGGAAGAGGGAGTGGAAGAGGGAGGCCGGAGCTTTGGAGATCCGCCGAGCGTACGTCGGGAATCCGTTTTCTGCACCGTCGATCTCCCTAGAACTGCACGGGTGATTTCTCCCTTCTCCTAGAGTGGTTCTTACCAATTATTTCTTGTAGGGAAGTTATTTAAGTTTGAACGAGGTTTGCTTTCACCTCAGATCTACGTCGTTCAAGGATGAATTGAGGATCGTCGTTCGCGTATATAATTCGTGGGTGTTTAAGGTAGGTGGCTTGATGTTTATTTTCCAACTGCTGTGCGTTTTGTACATTTTTTGTGCTACGAACCCATGTTGGGGTGTCATGTGGCTGAGTCCGTAGCTATTTAAATACCTATAATCGTATAGGTAATTAAATGTGATATTAAAATTCTGTTTGGGATCGCTGCTTGGATCCAGGACCATCCCGAGGGGTGCATTCCTCTGTTTAGCCGTTTGACTAGGATACCCAAGGGTATGCCATGTTTAATTATGCATTAATTTTTCCTTGAGAGGAATTGTATTTAAAGTGCATGTTAATATGTTGGGAATGGCCCGGTTACTTATGCCTGAGGGAGGTGTTTTACTTATTCCTGAGGGCAGTGTTTACTATAGCCTGAGGGCGTGACTGTATTAGCCCGAGGGTGCCGTTCTTTTTCACCTGAGGGCAACCTTTCGTGCCTGAGGGCTTGACTTCTATGCATGAGGACAACACTTCCTACACCTGAGGGTGAGATTCTGATTACCTGAGGGTGAGGTTTTTCTTGTCTGAGGACGCTGACTGTTTAATTAGAAATTCACTATGGTGTTTTCTTAATATTAAATGGTTAAATGAATAATTAAAATGGGAATATAACTCGTAAAGTTAGTTACTTTGAGTACTTCTTAGTTTATTGCATTTACTTTTGCACACTGTTGTTGCATGTTTACACACAGTTGGGCACGGTCCTTTGGTGGGTGCCTACTGGGATTTATTTCTCACACCCTATTTGGGTCATGATTTTCGGCCCAAACAGATTATATTGCTGTAGGTTTGGATAGGGGAAAGAGTCCCGATACAGGTACTTGATTGCTACTGAGGAGTAGGGGATCATGGGACCGGAATTTGACACTTAGGTGTTGTTTTTCAGTGTTTTCTGGGTTGCAGAGAAGTTTCTGAGGCATACTGTCTGGAAACCTAGTATACACGCCGTGTAGTACTTAACATGCCGTGTATGTTCTTCTGTTCGGGAGGAAAAGAAATTTTTTTGAGTACACGCCATGTACCCTGAGTACACGCCTTGTAGTCTCTTCCCATGTTAAAAACTGTGTGGGCGACGACACAGGGAAGGGAAATGTTTGGGGCGAACACGTCGTGTACTGGATGTACACGCCGTGTAGTGTTGACCTGGAGACCCAGCCGTGTAACTAACAAACACGGGCCAGTGTAATCGTTTCTTGAACACACCGTGTCAATGAAGAACACGCCGTGTAGTGTGACCTGGGGACCCGGCCGTGTAACTAACAACACGGGTCGGGGAAATCCTTTCGTGTACACACCGTGTTTATATAAAACATGCAATGTAGGTTGAGCCGTGTATCTGGCCATATAACTAACAACACGGGTCAGTGGAGCTCATCTAAGTACACACCGTGTACCCGTGGGACACGCCGTGTTGTCTTGTCCAAGGACAGACCCTGTGGAGTTAGCCGTGTGGCTGGGGAAATAGGGTGGTGTACACACCGTGTGCGGGTGTAACACGCCGTGTAGTGTCAAGCCGAGTAGTCGGCCCTGTCACAAGCGACACGGGTAGTTGGAAAATTACACCATACACGCCGTGTAGATGATATACACGCCATGTAGTTTTGTTCAAGAGGAGCCATGTGGCTCAGCCGTGTAGAAGGACCCGGGCAGGGAAAGAGAAGTCAAGTACACGCCATGTAGTCAGTATACACGCCGTTTAGTCTTGTTTTTCAAATTTTTAATGCATTATTCCTCTTGATCCCTTTTGGGTTTCTTCATTTTCGGTCATTGTTAATCTTGTTCTAAGGTGTGCATTTGAACTTGCAGAGTCATGCCGTCGAGATGACCATGCGTTGTTCACCAAGAGAGCGGCAACGAGTATACTCCAGAGATGGTGGGCTATGGGCTACCAGTAGATCCTCCAGCAGAGCCAGATGCAGCACCAGCTGTTATACTGGACTCAGGCACGAAGGCGCAGTTTCGTGAAGGCTTTATGCAGTTCATGCAGACCTTTCAGGGAGCACCACCGGCTGCCACATCCATGGCTGAGCTGAATCATATATTCCAGCAGCAGCATCTGCCTACGTTTTTAGGGGATGGCGGGCCACAGGCTGCGGAGTCTTGGCTTGGATCGATGCAGACTATTTTCGAGCATCTGGAGACGCCTCCAGGGTGGAGGGTCAAGCTCACGACTTACATGCTGCGTGATTCCACCAAGAGGTGGTGGGATGTTACCACCTAGTTAGAGCATCACAGAGACATGGCGTGGGATGATTTTCAGGTAGTCTTCTATGATTTTTTCTTTCCATAGACGCTAAGGGAAGATAGAGCTTTAGAGTTCATGAATCTGCAGCAGGGCGCTATGTCGGTGATGGACTGTTCTGCTCATTTCACCGAGATTCAGCGTTTTTCACCCGTACTGGTGGGTGATAAGACGTTGAGAGCTAGATGTTTTGAGGATATTCTTCGTTTTGACATCCAAGCACTAGTGAAAGTTTTCAGGTTGCCTTCGGTACATGATATTGTGAATCAGGTGCTGATTACAGAGAGGAACATGCAGGAAGCTAGTGGTGTGGGCTAGGATGGTTCAACACCAGTTTCTAGTACTATTTCTACTGGTAAGAGGAAGAGACAAATGGACTTCTCTTAGGGTGGCAGTACCAGCCAGGAAGTTTCTTCAGGTGGCCCGATTAGGTGCTACCAGTGTGGTAAGGAGGGGCACAAGAGACTGCAGTGTCCATGTGATCCAGTGGAGTACCGAGCTAGCGGCAAGATGGGTCATCTACAACACTTTTGCAGAGCATTTCCACCAGTGGATAGTGTGAGGGGTTCTGCGCAGACTCTGTGTGCGGGAGCAGGACCAGCAGCTTCTTACCAGTCAGGAAAATGGAATACGTCTGGGCGTGCAGGACGAGATGGTGGTCGTGGCCATGGTAACCAGACACTAGGATCTCAGAGGCAGCAGGGTAGGATAGCTCTGGGTAGTCAGGCTATGTCGCAGGGCCGCGACACTGGGCAGGCATATGCAGTGCAATAGACCCAGCTAGAGCAGGATCCCAGACCTTCTACAGTTAGAGGTAATGTTCTAGTAGCTTCTGTCTTGTCTTCAATACTTTTTAATATGGGTGCTACATATAGTTTTATATCTGTGCCCGTTGTGGAGAGCCTTGGTCTCTGTGTTTCTTCTTCTTCTGATAACATGATTCTAGACACTCCGTTGGGGACTAGAACGGATGGTGTGTGTCATTGTAAGGAGTGCCCCCTTGAGGTTGGTGGGTGTCACTTCCTTTGGGACCTCTATGTCTTAGAGATGACAAGATATGACGTCATTATCGGGATGGACTAGTTGGTTCCCTTTCGAGCCTTTGTAGACTGCTATCGTCGCAGGGTTCATTTCACATCACTGGATGGCGGAGAGTTTCTATACAAAGGTAAATGGGATGTTTAGGAAAGTCGAGCTGGACCTGAGCATCGTGGGTGAGGTGAAGTCACAACCCAGATTGTGAGTTTATATCTGGATGATCAGGGGACTTGTCAGATGGATTTTCCTTCAGTTGTTGATCGTTTCAGGGGTGTCTTTCCAAACAACTTTTCAGGTCTACCACCGGAGCGCGAGGTGGATTTCTCTATTGAGCTTGGGCCAGGAGCAGCACCAGTGTCCATTCCTCCTTATAGGATGGTCACGCCTAAGTTACAGGAGTTCAAGAGGCAGTTAGAGGAGTTACAATCAAAGGGTTTTATCCGACCCAGTACTTCTCCTTGGGGTTCTCCGGTCCTTTTTGCGAAGAAGGAAGACAATACTCTTAGACTCTGTGTGGATTATCAGAAGTTGAACCAGTTTATGGTTAAGAACCGATATACTTTTCCAAGGATAGATGATCTTTTTGATCAACTTCATGGAGCACGAGTGTTCTCAAAGATTGACCTGAGGTCAGGTTATCATCAGCTGCGTGTGAGACCATCGGATATACCGATTACAACCTTTCGGAGCAGATATGGTCTGTACGAGTACTTGGTTATGCCGTTCGGACTCACAAACGCACCAACAGTTTTTATGGCTCTGATGAATCGTGTGTTCCATCCCTATCTAGATTCTTTTGTGGTATTATTCATGGATGATATCTTGGTGTACTCTCACACTCGACCAGACCATGCCACCCATCTTGAGATCGTATTGAGTACACTGAGAGAGCATCAACTATATGCTAAGCTCTCAAAGTTCCATTTTTGGATGGACCAGATTCACTTCCTGGGTCATATCATCTCAGAGGCAGGAGTTTCAGTAGACCTAGAGAAGGTGAGAGAAGTAGTTTCCTAGGAGCATCCTAATAACGTGTTTGATATACAGAGTTTCTTAGGGATGGATGGTTACTACAGACGCTTCATACAGGACTTCTCCCACTTAGCAGCACCGTTGATGGGTCTGACTAAGAAGGGTGTGAAGTTCGTTTGGTCGGAAGCTTGTGAGGTAGCCTTTCAGGACCTGAAAGAGAAGTTTACATCAGCACTAGTCCTGATACTCCCAGAGAAAGGGAAGAGCTATACAGTTTACTATGATGCATCAGGTATTGGGCTGGGAGCGGTGTTGATGCAGGGCGATCGAGTAGTTGCATACGAGTCTCGGCAGTTGAGGCCACATGAGAGGAATTAACCGACACATGATCTCGATTTAGCTTTAGTTTTTAATGCGTTTGCGCTGTTGGAGATATTATCTATTGGGAGAATGTTTTGTGGTCTTCATCGACCAAAAAAGTCTCAAGTATATCTTTACTCAGCGTGACTTGAACCTGAGGCAGCGAAGGTGGGTCGAATACCTTCAGTCCTTCGATTTTGAGCTTGCCTATACACCTGGTAAAGGTAATGTAGGAGCTGATGCACTGAGCAGGAAGACTCATATACAGGCTGTGTAGGAGGCTAGTGATGAGTGGCAGCTCATGGCTATGTTCTCTGAGATGCATTTGGAGGTGCATGACAGTCAGGGGCAGACTTATCTTTCCTCTTTAGCTGTGACTTCTACCCTCCTGGATAGAGTGAGGATGAGACAAATATCTGATTCAGAAGGCCTGGTTCTACGGGAGTCGGTGGAAAGCGAGGACCCTCCTCCTGGTTGGATGATAGGCGATGATGAGGTTCTGCATTTCCATGGACGAGTATGGGTTCTAGGGGATATACGCGAGGATCTGATGCGAGAGTTTCATGCTTCAGCTTGGGCAGTTCTTCCTGGGGTTACCAAGATGTATCGAGACTTGAGACGTCAGTACTGGTGGCCGGGTATGAAGAGTGATATAGTAGGTTTTGTTACGAGGTGTTCCACCTTTCAGCAGGTGAAGGCGGAGCATCAGAGGCTAGCTGGACTATTACATCAATTACCCATCCCAGAGTGGAAATGGGATGATGTCATGATGGATTTCGTGACTGGTTTTCCAAGGTCACCTCGATGCAATGATGCCGTGTGGGTTATTGTGGACAGACCCACGAAGGTAGCTCACTTCTTGCCGATCAAGGAGACCTTCGGTGTTGACGAGCTCAGAAATTTGTTTATCTGAGAGGTTGTACGTCTTCATGGGGTCTCTCATTCTATCGTTTCAGATAGGGACACCTGTTTTACGTCTCATTTCTGGTAGAGTTTTCAGAGGGAACTGGGTACACAGGTGCTTCTGAGCACAACTTACTACCCTCAGACAGATGGCCAATCAGAGCGTACGATACAGGTGCTTGAGGACATGCTGCGTGCATGCGTCCTGGACTTTGTGGGCTCTTGGGAGAAGCATATACCCCTAGTCGAGTTTGCCTATAATAACAGCTTTCAGGAAACTATTGAGATGGAACCATACATGGCTTTATATGGTAGGCCATGCCGATCATCTTTGTGCTGGTTAAAGGCAGGTGAGGCAGCTTTACTAGGACCACATCTCGTGCATGAGACTTCTGAGCAGGTCCAGTTGATTCAGAAGCGGATGGATACCGCCCAGTCTCGTCAGAAATCTTATGCTGATCACCGTAGATGACCTTTGGAGTTCGTGGTTGGGGATTAGGTTTTCTTGCGTGTTTCACCGAGGTTGGGACACATGAAGATCAGGAGACAGGGTAAACATTCCCTGAGGTATGTGGGGCCATTTTAGATTTTGGAGAGAGTCAGACCGGTCGCCTATCAGTTGCAGTTACCATAGAGGTACCAAGCCATACATGACGTCTTCCATGTATCTTAGTTGTGCCACTATCATTCAGACCTGTCTCACATCTTTCATCTAGAGGAGGTTGAGTTGGAGGAAGATGCGTCCTTTAAGGAGAGTCCGATCTGTATCGTTGACAGGAGCACGAAGGTTCTCTGAGGCCGGTCAGTTCCTCTCGTACGGGTGCTATGGCAGTATGGCTGAGTGCAGGACGAAACCCGGGAGCAGGAGATCTATGTACGTGATCAGTGGTTGGATCTATTCATGGCTATATCTTCACCACCCTTGGAAGAGAAATTTGGGGACGAATTGCTTTAAGGGGGGGAAGTTTGTAAGAACCCGATTCTTAGTTTTGAGGTACAGGTTACTTCTTTTCTCCTTTCCTTAAGATTTTTTGAAAAAATAATGAAAATGGGGAAAAATACTAAATTTTAGAAGTACACGCCATGTACTTTTCCACACGCCGTGTACTTTTGGCCGTGTGGGATGAGTACACGGGGCGTGTGGCCATGTCGGCGATGAAAGGGTGTAGCAACCAACTACACGCCATGCAGTGGTCCTTTACACGCTGTGTAGTCAGTGGGTAGGAAAATAGTAAGGCAGTGGCCAATTGTGTGACAGAACAAACCATGTACTCAAGAAGGCACGCCATGTAGTCATATCGGCAGATGAACAGTGCCATGCTGGCAGGAAACCGCTAGATGAACAATTAAATGAAGGAAGTACACACCGTGTACTCAGAAGTACACGTCGTGTACTCGGAAGTACACGTCGTGTACTTTGTTTTTTCTCTTAAAATGGGTAGTAGCCTCCCCTGTTCACAGGGAAGGCTTAGAACAGGAAGAGGGAGCAGAAGAGGGAGGCCGGAGCTTTGGAGATCCGCCGAACGTACGTCAGGAATCTGTTTTCTGCACCGTCAATCTCCCTGGAACCGCACGAGTGAGTTCTCCCTTCTCCTAGAGTTGTTCTTACCAATTATTTTTCGTAGGGATGTTATCTAAGTTTGAAAGAGGTTTTATTTCACCTCAGATCTACATCATTCAATGAAGAATCGAGGATCGTCGTTCGCGTTTATCGTTCGTGGGTGTTTAAGGTAGGTGGCTTGGTGTTTATTTTCCAACTGCTGTGCGTTTTGTGTATTTGTTGTGCTACGAACCCATGTTGGGGTGTCGTGTGGTTGAGGCCATAGCTGTTTAAATACCTAGAATCATATAGTTAATTAAATGTGATATTGAAATGCTATTTGGGATCACTGCTTGGATCCAGGACCATCCCGAGGGGTGTGTTCCTCTGTTTAGCTGTTTGGCCAGGATACCCGAGGGTATGCCATGTTTAATTATTCATTACTTTTTCCTTGAGAGGAATTGTATTTAAATTGCATGTTTATATGTTGGGCATGGACCCATTACATATTCCTGAGGGTGGTGTTTACTATAGCCTGAGGGTGTGACTGTATTAGCCTGAGGGCAACATTCTATTTCACCTGAGGGGAACCTTTTGTGCTTGAAGGCTTGAATTCTGTGCCTGAGGGCAACACTTCCTACGCCTGAGGGAGAGATTCTGATTACCTGAGGGTGAGATTTTGCTTGTCTAAGGACGCTGACTGTTTAATTAGAAATTCATTGTGGTGTTTTCTTAATATTAAATGGTTAATTGAATTATTAAAATGGCAATATAACTGGTAAAGTTAGTTACTTTGAGTACTGCTTAGTTTATTGAATTTACTTTTTCACACTGTTGTTGCATGTTTACACGCAGTTGGGCACGGGACTTTGGTGGGTGCCTACTGGGATTTATTTCTCACACCCTGTTTGGGTCATTCTTTTCGGCCCAAATAGATTATATTGCTGCAGGTGTGGATAGGGGAAAGAGTCCCTATACAGGTACTTGATTGCTACTGAGGAGTAGGGGAGCATGGGACCGGGCTGAGACTCGCGATTCTATCGGCCGTTTTATTCTGTTTTGTTTTCCTATACTTGTACTTTATTGTATTGTTGTGTAAAATGTTCTGGTTTCTTTCTTAGAATTTGAGGCATGTGGCAACATTATTTATATACTGGTTGGTTATTTCTTCTGTAGTTGTTTAATTCAGTTGTGTATGGTTTACAGATTGCGCTGTTGTTGAATGTTTTATTTCATTCCGCTGCGCTACACTTTGACAAATGAGGGCACAGTTTCCCCACTATCAGACCTGGGCCCTTGCTACTAGTCAGCAGCCTCTAGCATTTGGGGAAATGTGCTTGAGGTCACGTGGTGAACTGGGTTCGGGGCACCCGTTGAGTGGCACCCGAAATCGGGACGTTACAGAAACTCAAATTGTGAATGAATATTTTAAAAATATCTATTTTAAACAAATTTTTATAAATGGTAGAGAAATATAATGGGATAATAATAAAGAATAAATTAGCTCAAGATATGTTGACCCCTTGAACTGATAATAATTAAACCATGTCAAAGATTAATTAATTATAATTATTACTTACTATTGTATAGTAGTCTGTAGGGTTGAATCCAAGGGAAGGCTAAAGTGGTGTTTGAGTGAACAATTATTTCAAAACAACCCCATAGTTTCCAGTAGTTAGAAAACATTCTTTTTAGTTTTTCTCATTTTTTATTTTTTTATTTGATGTAAAACAAAAATAAAACCTTGACTTTTTTAATAAATCTAAATTTAAAATGAACTATCATGAAGCAACAAAAGAAAAATCCAACAATGAGCAATAAAGAAAAAAATGATTTATAATGAATATTAAAGATGAAATTCAAGGGTAAAAATCTATTCTATTGGTCTAAAATGGTTTCCTACTCACAAAAAATGAATGTAATGTAACCATTAAAAATAATTTATTTATCTCCCTCACTAGAAGATTAATCACATAGGTTGACCTATGATGGATTTCACCACAATAAGAAATATTCGATGCAAAGAAAATTTGAATGTTACCACAGAAAAAACTCATAGTATGTTCTGAGGTTTGATTTTTGAAAATAAGCTTAATAAAATTCATCCACTCTCAAACTCACCAATTGATCATGGAATTTGAAATTAGGTACTAATGGCATGAACCAATTTAATGGTTTCATAATTTATCGTTCTGATCGATTCTGAAAATATTGAAAATAATGGGTGAATAATGAAAATTAAAGATAACTAGTGGAATAAGAATTTCCACCAGAGACAAATTTTTCCAAAATCACATTTAATTCAAATTAATATGCTATTATAGAAAAAACGAGCATCACAGAGTTAATGAATGATCGGATAAAATAGATATTCCCTATGAACAACAATTGTGCTCCTCTACTGGACTTCGGGTCTCCAAGAAGTGGTTCTCCCAGTCTATGACTCTAGATGGATGAGGTGTTGAATGCATGACTGAATCCTTTCCAAACCCCCTTTACTACTACGACCTTCTCCCTTTAAAATTTCTCTATCGTACTCTGTTTATCACACAAAGCATCCACCGACTTAATTTTGTCTTTAGTAATGTCACCACACACATATACTTGTCCTTTACAACACCTGTATCTTAAGAAACTCCCATGAAACTAACTCAACAGACCCATTGGTGGTTTTTTTGAGTTGAACCTGGATGTCATTCTAGCTCTGGAAATAATCTGCAAAACATAAACAATGAAAAATAAATATTAAAGAGCTATGAATTTTATAAATATTTAATTATTTAATTGATTATGTTAATTTATAATTATTTATAATTGTTTAAAGTTAATTAATAATAATAATAATAGTTAATTAATTATTCTAATTGAAAAATTTATTATTTCATTAAAGTTAATATTAAAAGAGAATCAAATTTATGATAATTTTTAGTGTTATTTAATTTATTAAATTAATTACCTATTAAATATTATTATTATAATGTTATTAAAATTATTTTATTAAAAAAATGAAATTATAATTATTATATAATTAAAGTGAATAATTAATATTTATTAACTAAATTATTTTAAATAAATAAATAATTTTAATTTTAAATAATTAATATTATTTTTTTATTTTTATTAATTTAGTTATATTTTTTGTTTTTTTATTATCTTTTTATTTATTTTTTTATAAAATTATTTATCCCCCTGCTTCATCTTCACTGCTGGGGGGAGGAGGGTTTCGAGAAGATTCTTCAAGAAGCCTCCCCACAGCGACAAAGACAAGTTCAATGGCCTTGGCGGCATCACAGTGGCACTTCACGAGTGACAGATTATAGGGGATCAGTCTTGATACTCTTCCATAAGCAACGACAGTAGGTAGATTAGAGATATGCACAAAGGGGGTTGGATCGACTCACAATAAGGATGGGTTCTTCAACTTGACAACATTGGATATGGGTAATGGGAAACTTAACTAGTGCGATGATGTTTGAAGTTTGAATTTTTATTCTTTATACATGCGTGTTGTGGTTTGAGGGTGAGTATTGGTTTGGTGGCATTGTGAGGAATTTTAGGCTGGAGGAGATGATTCGGAGAGGTGCAACATCGGTGTGTGAATGAGTCACTATTGCAGATGCAACGATAACTAGGATGGAGAATGAGAACAATGACACATGAGGGTGAAGGGTAACAATGCATTAGTAACATGGTGGTTGGTTGATGTATAGTGAATAAAAGGTACGATGATAGTAGCATCATGGTCCATCAGTGGCTGTGTGAGGAACAATGAGCCTAGGTGCTGAGAAGTTGCACCTGGTGGTGTGTTAGTGGAACCAGCGTTGGAGGTACCTGTCAGAGAAGCGGATGGTGCATGAGGTGCAAGGGAAGTAAATGAATTTTGACTCTGAGTCACCGTTTAGTCAGAAAATAGGGGAACAGTGACTTCGATTCACTGTTGTAAGAATGATGGAAGTGTATCAACGGTAGAGGTGACTCATTTGAAAATATAAAATAATCAGAAAAAATGAGATTATAAACTGAAAAATCTAAACTATGTAATTAATTATAAATAAGAATTAATAAAAATTAAAACAATTGACTAATAAATTAATTTATCTAAAATAAACTCAAAACATATCTTAAATTATAATCTTTTAAAGTTATTTAAACAAAATAATAAAAATAATTTTATAAATAAATAAATTAGATTTAAAGTATATAAATTAATCAGTTAAAATAAATAGATTAAATTAATTAATAATATTAATGTTTTTATTTAAAAAAATTAAAAGATAAAATGTTAAACTAAGTACAAAGATAATTGAATGTAATTAAAATAATTAATTTATTAATTAATAAAGATTAACACCCAAAAATTATTATGATAGCAGAGTAAAAACATAAAAGTTAGAATGTAAAATAACTAAATACAAAATAAAATATTTAAAAGATTAAAATACAATTAGTTATAAAAAATGATATGATAAAAAATTTAATTATAAAATTACAGAAGTCTAAATAATTTAGTAAAAAGTGAAATATTCATTAATTAAATCATTAAAAACATAATAAAAATATGTGGAAAATCTTTAGATTATAATTCCACGTTAGAAAACATACCTAAATTTTGGTAAATAATAATGTATGTGCTCTATCAAAAAAATAAATCCTTGTCTAGATATTACAAGTGGATGGGTCTCTAGAACAAATGTACATAGGGGTAGAACTTGAAAACACCATATTGAGCTAGGCTTGACCAGAAAATGGTTCATAAAAATGGTCCCTTCTACACACCTAGTATTTCACTCCTAGGGGATATGATTTGGTAAATTAATAAGGTCATTATGAACCATTATTAAGGAAAAAATTTCCCATAAGTTTCTATGTTAGAAAATTGATCATGGATAACGTATATTGAATCCAAGAAATTCATTATTTAAGAAATAAATTTCAATTATAAGTTATACATTTAATTTTTTTGGATTCCCATTTATTTTTTAATACTTCAAAAATAATCATCCCTAATTTTTTCATTTATTCTAGCCAATGGTAGGAAATAGGGGGATGCAACACCCCAATTTTTTAAGAACCTTTTTTTTCTTTTCTCGAATGAACTAATATTCATTTATGTCTTGAAATAAGCTATGTAAAACCTTCCATTCACAGGTATCCTTCTTGGGATACTTTAAATTAAACACCGACTTGGCGTATGATACACGCAACACCTAATTTTCATACGTTACATGAAACACTGATGTTTAAACGAAACATAATTTTATTGTTATAATTAATTAAAAAGGATAATTATAACCTAGATGTTAAAAATTGTAATATGAATAATAATTAATATGTTTAAAATATTTTTAATGATTATTTTATAGAAATAAAACATATTGATAATACATTAAATAATTTATTGTAAAGTCCTTATATGTTTAAAAATACTATTTTCTCAAATGAACTGCTTTTAATGGACTTTTCTGAAAAATAATAAAATATATTTTAAAAACATTTAGACATTTAATTTTATAATATAAACTTAATTTTTTAATTTTTAATTTCTAATTTATCTTAGGGTTATTTTTTGGAATTTTTCTGAGAAAGTTTATTTTTGGATGAATAGTGAAAAATACTGAATTTCAATTCAAAACCGCCTTTTAATCTAATATATTTATAAGGAAAAATGATATTTTAAATTGGTTTAGAACTATAATTTGATAATATTTTTATCATTTAATCTAATTTAAGTCATTGGAACAAATTTCACATTTAAATTTCATATGAAAACATAGCAATCTTTTGATCATTTTTACATTAAAAACCTACCACGTCATCCTGTCAACGAGATTAATTTTAAATTAATTTATAGAATTTATGTGATAGGAATTTAGAAAAATGGATTCCATATTTGGAATCATAATTATTTAGAATGTTTAATATGTTCATTATAGTTTTCTACCAAAAATATTAGGGAATGTAATTAATATTAATTACAACGATTAAGGTAGAATTTAGCTCAACTAAGGACTAAATCTTAAATTTAAGATCCAAATCAACCTATAAACTTATCCAACACCAATTTTTTGGCCATTATTAGGTGATTAAATTTCCATTATTTAGTATAGTTGGTTTTTTATGACTTTTGGATGTGAAAACATGGGTACACCTACCTTTTTTTCAAAAATTCCAAGTGTGTCCTTTCCCTTACCTATAAAAGTCCACCACCTATCCCTCTTCTTCACACTACTAAAACCACTTATTATTGAAATATATATGACAAATACACTTCCCAACATCCCTACCATCCTCTTATAATCCTATCCTTAATCATAAAGCAATCCATGGAAGCCTTTTGGCACAAAACAAAAGGAGTTAATCGATTAAGGGATAAAAAAATTCTCTCAATATCTTTTATTTTATTTTCTTTATCCACAAAATACATTATATTTTTTCCATTAATGTATAAAAAACCAGTATATTTAATATATTGGGATGTTTTTATGCTTTGGGTTTTACCTACACTTTCACACACCTCCATCTAATGGGTAACGAACATAATGTTTATATGTACGGAGAACTATCACCTCATAAAATGATGATTGTTTGTTTTTTACATTACCACATATAATGTTGGGAATTATGATAGAAACACTATTTAAATATTTTATATATTATATTAATTATTTCTTTAATATTATTTACTCCTTTTACCAGACATATCATTGTACATTCCATTTGGTGTAAATATGATAATTTCATTTGAGGAAGTGGGGACTACTGACCCCTCAAAGCGATATGATTCATTCATATAGTAAATAAAACGTATCAAGGATGAGATTATTGAAATTATATTATATATATGAAATAATAAATATACTATAATTATAATATATATTCATATATTCCATTTTCATTATTTCATTCAATATGACAATTAAAACAGAAACAATGTTCATGCATACATACGACATACAATTTTCATGAATAGTGTATTATATTCCATAATTATATATTATATAGATAATTATAATACACATATAATGAATATAAAATATTTTTATATCACAGTTTAAAATCTTTAAATCATTATATAAGTATAATGAAAAAATATATAACAAATTTAGACACATGCGAAGAACAAAGTGAGTATCACCTGTAGTGAAACCTTAACGTATGATTGCCAACAAATGGGGAAAATTAGGTCATAATAAAAAAATATATAGAATTATATATAAGAATATTATTCTGTAAAATATGTATAATAAACTACTTTTTTTATACAATAATCTTGTATGGGTATGAAGAGAGTTAAGACACAAGGTATGTGGATTTTATCTCACTTTTTCTTTCTATGAGATACATGATTTATTCACCACCCATTCATTTTTATGGTGTGTATAATGACCATAGATGAATTAAATGATTATTATATTTAAATTTATGGGTATTTACATATCTATTTTATGATCTTTATTTAATTGAGTTTAGGTTTCAAATGTTACAAAATCTATAAAATAGTTTTCTATCAATTTGGCGTCTTTGAGACTGATGTTCTATTGTGCACCTAAATTATTTTTCGTGGAGTATATAAATCCATTTTACATATTATATAATTAATTACATTATTTTAATTATATTTTATTCTTCATTTAATTTCCTTTTCTAACATGTAGATTATGATCCCTAGTTACCATGTGGTAAGAGTCTATTGAAACAATCTCATCACCTTTCGAGGTTGTTAATGATTATGCTTCCTATAATAAAATATTATGATACTTTTGTTAATAGCCTCATGAGTTTTCTTCTACTATATTTATTAATGATTTGTCCATGTATAACTAGAAATTTTCCTATATTTTTTACTTAATATTATTAAGTAATTTTTTATAAAAAATATTAAAAATATTTATCTCTTCAGTCAAAAAATTGTTTTATTTCAATATCCATGGTTTAAAAAATGATTTCAAATTTTTTCAAGGAAAAAATGTCTATAATTGTTTTTATGGTTTTCAAAGATTCAGGTATAAGTCTTAAAATCTATTTTCAAGGAAAAAGGTTTTCTAAAGTATTTATCTTTTAAAAATAATTTTCCAAGAAGAAAGGATATTTTCCTCAAGAAATGTTTTTAAAAGTTATTTCAAAATTTTTTCTCATAAAGGATGAAATTAATTGGTGTTAATCATTAATTTTTGGATAAATTATTCAATGTATCCATCCATATTCTATATCTTAATGGTTTATGTTTTTATGGAATGATGTTTGTGAAAAACTTTATCTTCCACGAGTTATATGTTTATTAAACCCATTTCTCATCCACGGATTATATGCTTGTGAAACCCATTTCATTTAAATGGTTATGATTTGATGAAAATATTATGATAAATTATTTTTTCGTAGTTTAAGATATGTTTACATTTTTGTGACGCTTATTTCTTCTCATAGGTTTTGATATAAATTTTTATGAATTTTTAGAACATGTATATATTATTTCATTTTGATATGGGTGGGACCTATATCAACCTAAAATAAATTGGGTAAATATTTATATCTAATGAGATAAATTTGGATGGAATGAGAAATGTAATTGGTTCGGTATTACATGGATGAAATGAGAAATTAACTTCATTCAGTATTACTGGGTTGGAATGAGGAGTGAACTCTGTTCAGTAATACAGGGATGCAACAGGGTGTTTACCCAATTTAGTAAAGGACTTAGTCCACTCAGATGGACTTGGAAGTGCTTACATGACTAATATGGAAATATTATTATATACTTATGTGTATTCCAATATTCATGGTTTTATTACTATGTTATTCTCTCATTGAATATGATTTTTATTTCCTTATGATTTATATTTAATGAACTAACAATTTTAATACCATGATTCATGTTTTTGATCCTTGATATGTAGGGTATGATATTGTATTTAGTTGGTTGTGTTCTCATACCATTATGATTGTTATTAGGATTACATATATCCCTTTGTTACCCTTAATGAGTGTCTGATCCCACTACTTATTATGTTTCATTTCCTTGGTTATGATGATATTTATTATGTTTCATATGTATAAAAGGGAATCTAATTAAGAATATCCTATTAGGAGATAAGGTAGCTCACCTACGGAACTAGACTAATTCAGTCTTGGGGAATCTTTTTGTATAATTATTTAATTATTCTGAAAAAAATATATGAATGGTTAATGTATGAAAAGTGGTTTTCTATAATTGGTATCAGAAGAAAGGTTTATTTAACCATTGAAATATTGGATGACAAAACCTTAGTGAGAAACCTAAGGAAATGTATAAGGATAATTCTAAGGATAAGGAAATTTATAGGAAACTATCTTGGAATTTTGGTAAATGATAGATTTAGTGGTTTTCTAGAAATACATCCCTTTCTAGATACTAAAAGAATATTTTTATTTAGAACAAATATACCTAGGGGTAACAACTCCAAAATGATGTACTCAGCCTAACTCAGGGTAATCTAGAACACGACAATGGTCCTTAATGCACACCTTATTTGACCCTCCTAGGAGATATGCTTTTGGAATTCACAAACTCTTCACGAACCATCATAAAGGATTGAAATAGAAGTTGGCTACAATTAACTTCTGATATACCTTAGGTGTCATATCTTAAGGAAGGTTTCATAAATTATACATCATATAAGTGAATTTTTCATTATTATATGGTTCCTCATGATGATAACTTTTTCTTACTATTTGATATTGGTTTTAGTCAATGAATGTAACTCGAAGGAACCAAATTAACATTGATTATAAAGGCTAATGAAAATATTCTCCTCCCGATGAATTGAATTATATGGGAGCTGGAATAAATAATCTCATTACTATGCTCACACAGTTTTATCAAGATATGAATCATAATGGACTTACAAATGAGAAAATGAGGGATCAACATTCTATTGAGTCTTTCATGAGGCATTTTCAACATTCTTTCAGAGGGTCATATGATCAACTTTTTGGTAATCAGTGGATCTCCAATACTAAAAAGATATAAACTGTTCTCTAGTGTTTAGAGCATGATAATTTCATTCAGGCAGTTTATCAGTTAAAAAGAAAAACAGAACAGTGGTGGACTTTATTAAATAATACAAGGCATGAAGATGAGGTTGAATCCATGTAATGGGATGAGTTCAAGAACAATTATTCCAAAAAGAACATTCCTTGGATTCTACATACCTTAATTGAAAAAGAGTTTCTTGAGTTAATGAAAAGGGATGATGAATTTGGAGGTACCTATGAGGAAAATTTCACGAGTCATGAAAGGCATTCTTTAGTAATTACCATCCAACTCGAATAAAAATTTTATAGCTTCTTTAGTGGCTTAAAAGCAAGTCTCAAAATGGAGCTAGTCATAAGATACATCAGTATCTATAAAGATATTGTGCACCATTAAATAAAAATTGAAATGGATATTTAAGTCATGTATCAACCTCATAGTTTTGATAAGAAAAGGAATATTGATTTAAAATGAAACTCTAAAAAGCATAGAGAAAATAAGATGAGTTTTACATTATGTTCTAAATGTGGGAAGAAGCATCGATGGATTTTTCTAAAGGGGTAAATTAAATGTTTTTTGTGTGGAATGGATGGTCACTGGATAATTGATTTTCAAAATGATGGGGAGAAGAAAAATCAAACTTTTAATGGATAAAAATCCTCATAGAATGAACCTCCCATGATTCAGTTTTATAAGTGTAAGGAGAATGTGAATAATGATAACCACTTCCAAAACTAAAGGTATAGTGATGATGATCATCGTCAAAACCCTATTAATACAAAGGACATGGATAAATCTTAGAAAATCACTATTTCTGAAAAGGGGTGAGATAATGATGTGATGAACGGTACACTTACCATCCACTATAGAATAGCCAATTTCATTTTTGATTTTAGATATATCCACTCTTTCGTATCAAAAGAATTTTCTAAGGGTGTTAAGATTCCACTAAAAGTATTAGATGTGGATTTAGTAGTGTAAACCCCTAATGGTATGATGACTGTATCCCATATTTATGATTCCTCTCCAGTTGATGTTTTTTGGAATGTCCTTCTTCCAAATCATTCCATTCTTCCTTTGGATGAATATGATGTCATCATAGTCATGGATTTCATTTCTCTACACAAGTAACACATAAATTGGTGAGGAATCAAATTTGTGTTTGATATTTCATACCCTTCTATGATCACCCATCCATGTTACAATAATTATGAACTTCCTATGGAAATTACATTCAGTTTATTGGTCTTATTTCCCGCTCAAAAGGGATGTTGATCTCAAATGGTTTGAGAGAAAATTTATGTCAATGATATGCATATTGTCCAAGATTTTGAGGATGTATTCCTAGAAGAGTTACATAGACAACCAATAAAATGATAATTTTAGTTCTATATAGAACTCATATTTGGTTCCACACCAATTTCAAAAACTCCTTATATAATGGACTTGATTTTTCAATAGGAATTTAAGATCAGACTATATGAAAACCCTAATAATGGATTCATTCAGCCAAGTGCGTCACCTTGGGGCAGACCCATTCTTTCTGTAGAAATTAATGATAGATCAAGAGAACTCTAAATTGATTATCGATAGTTGAACTAAATCATAATGAAGAACATGTATCATGTTTCCCATATTGATTACTAGTTTGATCGACTACCCATAGCTAAATACGTTCCCAAGATTGACTTATGTTCTAGATATCATCAATTTAGGGTCAACAAGGAGGATATACCCATGAGGACATTATTTATAAGGTATGGACACTATTAATATATAGTGATTCCTATTGGTCTTACTAATTAACCTTATATCTTCCTATATTTAATGAATAGAGACTATAGATTACCTTGATCAGTTTGTGAAAGTCATTATAGATTATATTCTTATCTATTCAAAGACAAGGAAGAGAATGAAGATCACATGATAATTGTACTAAATACCCTATGGAAGGATAATATATATGAAAAATTTACGAAGTTTGAATTTTGGATAAAAATTATTTCATCTTTTGGGTCAATTAATCTCAATATAAGGTATTGAAGTAGATCTATCAATGAAGGAGGCTGTTGAATTCTGGCCTAGATAGACCATGATAATCGAGATCTATAGATTTCTTAGTCCAACTGGTTATTATCGATGGTTTGTGGATAATTATTCATGACTATCTATTCCTATGACCTTGTTAACTCAGAAGGATTCCATGTTCCATTGGATAGGTGAATGTGAGGAAAATTTCAATGAAATGAAGAGATGGTTAGTCAACATGCCTCTTCTTACTTTAACCTATAGAAGAGAAGGGTTTTTAATATATATTGATGCATCCATAAAGTGTTTTGGATGTTATCTTATTTAGAATAACATGGTTGTTGATTATGCCTCGTGACATTTGATGTTTCATGAGAAAAATTACACAAATCATGATTTGGAGTTAGTAGCAGTAATTTTTTCATTAATGATATAGATGAATTATTTTTATTGATAAATTTGATATATATAAACAGACCATAAAAGTATAAAATATATATTCACACAGAAGTATTTAAACATGTTCTAGGGAATGTGGATAGAGTTGATAATAGATTATGACTACACAATACATTACCACCCTGGAAAAGTGAACAAGGTGGATGATTCTTTAATTCATAAGGATCATTCTAGCTTATCCATGATGAGAATAAAAAATATTCAATATTCATGTATGTGAAAAAGGATAGAACTAGAAATCTTGAATGAAGGGGAAAAATCTTATCTTTATCAAATAAATTTACAACCCTCTATCTAATTGAATTTTAAGAAGGTGTAGAAGAAATATGTATATCTACAAAATAATGTTATAAATGTTCCTAGGTTTAACCTTGTTTTGTATGGAATGATAAGGTTTAAGAACCATTTATGTGTTCTTTACATACCAGATTTCATGAAGACAATATTAGTGGAAGCTCATAGTTTTTCATTCTCTATTCATCCTCGATGTACAATGATGTATAGGGACGTGAATGAATACTTCTTGTGGGATGGAATGATGAGATATATCATATATTTTTTATCTTGGTGCTTGGTATTCCAACAAGATAAGGCGGAAAGAAAAAAGTCAAAGGGGATGTTGCATCCATTACCCATATAAGAATAGAAATGGTAGAACAACACTATGGATTTTGGAATTGGACCACCCATAACCTCTAAAGGGTTTAATGATATATGGTTGGTAGTAGGTCTCCTTAAAATATAGTACAATTCATCACTATCAGAGAAGAATTCTCTCATGACCATCTTTCCATTATATAATTATGAAAGTGGTAAAGTTTCATGGACTACAACATTTTATTTTATTAGATCGGGATCTGAGGTCTACATCAATATTCTAGAGATTTATCCAATAAGAACATAATATAAAATTTATTTTTAGCAGTAATTATCATCCTTAGATTTATTTTCTGTTTGAAAGAACAATTCATACCCAATATGATATGTTGGGATCATGTTCTTTATATTTCAATGGTGGATGGGATCAATACCTTCCTCTAGTAGAGTGTTCCTATAATAATAGATTTCACTCAATAATTCAAATGTAACCTTATGAATCCCTAAATGTGAAGAAATGTAGATATAAAATATGTTGGGATGATGTTGGAGAAAGAACACTATTGGGACCTGAGATCCCTAAAGAAATGGTCGTGAAGGTTAGAACCATTTAGATGAAAATCAAGGCAGTTCAAGGTCAATAGAAAATATATACTGATAAGGGATGGTGTGATCAAGAATTTTAATTTTGTGAAAATGTGTTTATATTAATCTCACCCTTTAATAAAGTTATAAGATTCTGGAAGAATGGGAAACTAATCCCTATACATATTAGTTCCTTTGAAATTATTCATCATAGCGGGATGGTGTCCTATCACTTGGCACTTCCTCAAAATCTCTCTCAATGCCATGAGTTATTCCATGTATCTCTCCTAATAAATACATACCTGGACCATTGCATGTACTGAACTCAGAGTTTATACTGTTGGTACGTGATCTTTCTTATGAAGAATAACCTATTGAAATTCGAGATTGATTTGAGAAAGTTCTTTGAAATAATACCACTCACCTGGTCAAATTCATTTGGAGAAATCACCATTTATAGGAAGCTATGTGGGAACTTGAGGATATGATGATTCACAAGTATCCTAATTTTTTTTATCAAAATGATGAATTTCTAGGACGAAATTTATTTTATTGGAGGTAGAATATAACACCTAGTGTTTTATGGACATTTTTTTTATTTTCTCAAATAAATTAATTTTAATTTATGTCTTTTGATTAATGAATTCAAAAATTCCTTTAACACATCACTGAATTCATGTATGTTAAATTCAATAATGACTTGGCATATGCTACACACAACAACGAATTTGAATACATTACACGCAACACCAATGTTTCTATGAAAAGTCATTTTATTTTTATAATTATATAAATGAGATAATTATAATCTTTCTATTTAACTTAGTAATATGAATAGTAATAAAAACTTTTCAAATGTTGTTTATAATGGTTTTATATAAATAAAAAAATAATAATAACAAAAGATATAATTTTTGTTAAAGTCCTTAAATGTTTCAAAAATACTATTTTATAAAAGGAACTGATTTTAATGTCCTTGAGTGAAAAATAATAGTATTAATTTTATGAAAATTTATAAATTGAATTTGATAAAATAAAATTTATTTCTAAATTTATAATTTTTTAATTTAGCGTAGTGTAACATCCTAGGTAAATAAAGAATATGAAATTTTCAAATTTATTAATATTTTTGAATTAAATATTAATTTTACTTTAAATGGGATTCTATATTTAATGGCGTACCCGACACACAACAATGAGTTTCTCCAAAATCTTATTTTGCACACAAGGATGAGTGATACTGAGAAAAATAATAATAATATAATGTTATTATATTAAATGGTAGTTAACGCCTAGCTGTTGTATTGGAAGGAATGAACAGAACTAACCATATTATGATGAAACATGTTTTTTTAATGTTTTATATTTATGTAATAAAATTTAGATCCTTAAAATGAGAATGAATCCAATTTAAAGCATAAGTAATCTAATATTTTTAAAAGATAGTTTTACCGCCTTTTAATGGAAAAACCCTTTTGAATATTTTTTTTTCACTTTTATATATTAAATTTTACAAAATAAACTTATTATTTATAATAGGGACATCAAAATTTACATTGGGTAATTGTTTTTTAATTTTTTTTGATAAAGTTCATTTTTTAATGAATAATGAAAAATACTGATTTTTAAGTCAAAAACTGTCTTTTCATATGATTTATTTATATTGTTAGATTATCTTTTTAATTAGTTTTAAAGTGTAATTAGATTATTTTAATAAAATTTAATCTAATTTTATCAATTGTATGTAATTTCACTTTTTAATTATACATAAACACGTGTCAATCTTTTGATAGTTATTATCTTAAAAAACACGCTTTTTGGTTTGACTATGAGAATTAATTTTAAATTAATTTATACAACTTATGTGTTTTGAATTTGAAAAAATGTATTCCATATCTGGAATCAGGAGGTCCAAATTGTGTAAATAGGTAACTTTAATTTGCAGACATTATGAATAGTAACTTCAGTAAATATTTTATTTACCATGGTTAAAAGGGTAAATCTGGTAAATAATGGTAACAAATAATATTATAATAATATTAAATTAGACTAATACATATTATAAACTTATTGGATGAAATATTTCCGAACATGAGAATCCTTGGGTCGCTTTTAGGACCCCATGGAGCTACTTGTGTGTGAAAATGACATTTAATTACTTTTAATTTAAAGTTAAGGAAAATATAACCTAAACATATATATTTTAGCAAGTAAATTTTTATATGGGGTTATACAAGTGATATGTTAGAATATAATTATTCATTATAAATATAAAAATATTTCCAAAATCATGGTATTTAATTTATAATATTTAAATATTAAATAAATAAATTTAATTATGACACAATGATGATGTAGTGATTTCATTATTAACAAAGGATTCAAATAAATGATATTAAAATGTTAAAATAAATGTAATTTGGTTATTTTTATATCATACAAGAATTTTATGGATGATATATACATGTTATATTTGTACTAATGAAGTTTTTTAGAATCAATAAAGTTTTTATGGATTTTTAAAGATGTCATGATATGAATAGTTTCAAAATTTACATAATTCATATTTAAAAATATAAAATATTTTATTAAATATTATAAAATTCAAAAAAATATATGTTTTGGGAAAATAATTATAATAAGTCTAAAATTTTATTATTGACTCTTTAATTGTATATTTGTTATGTTTTGGTAGCTATTTTGATTATCAAAGTGTTAAATGCTTGATAAAATGGTAAGAGTAAAAAAGGGTTAAATAAAAACGGAACAGATTAAAAAATATCCAAAACCTATCCAATTATTATTTAATGATTTTATTTTGACTTATAATTATATTATATTCGAATTTAATGAGTTTTGGACCTTTTGAAATCGAAAAAAATTATATAATAAAATAATACTTTCAAACTTTCCTAAAGATCCCCTCCTCCCTCTTATAAAAGGCCACCAACTCTAACCCATTACACACACCTCTCAAGCCCCTTGTATCATCAAAAATATACTCCAAGAATCTCCCAACATCCCACTATTCCTCCTAGAATCTTTCCTCGAGGTATAAGGAAATTCAAGAAAGCCTTTTGGCTCAATTCAAAGAGAGTTACTCGTTTTAAGTGGTAACATGTTCTTTAAAATTCCTTTCCATTATTCTACATCTTCACTCCCTATTATATTATTTTTCTTTGGTTACATAACAAAAAAATTATCCTAAATATACTAATATTTTTTAATTATAAGTATTCAAACTACACTTACACACACATCCATTTAATGGATTTAGAACATACAGTTTCTATGGACGGTGAACTACTGCCTCACGAAATGATGATTTTTCAATTTTTCCCTACCACCTCTCATGGTGTCCATTATGATGGAAATTTATTTATATGTTATATATATTATATTTATATTTTCTCTATTATTATATATTTTTCATTTATATCATACCTTTATGGTTTCCATAATGGGTAAATATGATAATTTCACTTGAGGAAGTGCGGACTACGACCCCCTCAAAGTGATATGAATCGTTCATGTCGTACATGGAATGTATAAAGAATGGTGTTAATGAAATTATATATTTTATTATAATATAATTATAATATAGCGATGTATGATTTAGTTTTCATTCCTTTAAATATGAAAAATAAATTAAAGTAGCGTTTATGCGTATGTACGACTTAACGTCTCCATGAACGGGGCATTTCATTTCTTATATCCAAATGTTATGGACTATTATAAATACATATATACTGGATATAAATACATATATAATGGATATATATGATATTTAAATCATTAATATCATACTGGAGATAATTTTCTTTTGACCACATGGGCAATTTGTAATTATAAGAAGTTCAGTTTTGACTCAAGTACCTAATATCGACAAAACAACCGATATTAACTTAAATAATTATGCAATGTTTATAATGTGGTAATAATTTATATAAAAGGAATAATAAACTTGAAAAAGGTTCTAAATCAAGTATAAATTAACTTAATTATATTATTCAAGAAAAACAAGGAACATACGTGACGAGTCGGACTCAAGGTAAGAGACTTCGTCTCAATCTCCTTTCATTGAGGCATACTTTTATTTATACCCAAACTTCCTTAATAAGGTGTATAAAACCATTTGAATTTTAATTTCATTCAAAGGGAATATTTTCTCTACAAATCATTTTACTAAATGAAAAAATAATGATTCCTTTTTAACGTACGCGATGACAACGACCTTTCCGCCGCCGTGAGCATTATTTGATATTTGGATTCCTTAATGATCCATAATGTTTTTAAAAGGAAAATAAATAAAATATAATCTTTTTACATATTTTGGTATTGAAATTGTTTTTGATAATGTATTTATTATGTAAATATATTTAAATGTTATATTGTGATTGTAATGTGGAAATGTTTTCCTCCCTTTATGTTTATTCAAGTGTTATGATTATGCTATGGTTATTGGGAATTGTTTACGTATATGGGTGGTTCCGTGATAAACCTAGGGTGGGTGAGCCCAAGAAAGCTCTCTAATTCATTGGGTAACATGATGTAGGTAAAAGTTAATGTTTCTCGTAAGAGATTTAGGGAATATATTGTGATGGGTATTCCAAACATAACTCCCTACGTAGCTGTGAAAGCTACAATGTAAGTATGTTATGGATGTCACAAGTTACCTTTATGATTTATAATTTCTATTTGTTATTCATAAATATTGTGATTTCATGAGGTATGCTAAAGATATTAGGTTTTTTATGTATTGATGGACTAATATTTTCTTTCTTTGTTTTATAACCCTTACTAAGCTTTTAATGCCCATCCCAAGTTTTTTGAAATGTTTTTAACAGGGTATACTAAAGGGTAAGATAAAGGAAGAATTCAAGAATATTTATATCAAGAAAAGAATTATTGTTTTCTTTTAAGGGTTTTTATTTTATGAAAAAATGGACATTGAGTAGAAGTGTCTAAATTGTAATATTTGAGATGTAATATAATAGTTATGACCTAATTCTCTAAAACTCTAAACCGAAACAGATCCTCAATGTTAATTCTTGATTTAACTCAAGATTAAGTAATGTTTTAAGGATGGGGCCTTATAGTTGGTATTAGAGGTCGGTTAAGAAAACTTTAGGAGTTAGGATATTGTTAAATTAATATCCATAAATTAATTTATGGTATGATTGAAATGATATAGCATTTATAGATTACCATGTTGATTATCCTAATATATTTCTGTTTTTAGAATGGTTTTCGGAAGAGGAAAGAGGGAAAATAGGATGGGACGACATCAAGAGGGAACAAACCTTTCAAATCAGCAACCTGAGATGGTTGAAATCAGAACTGAATAGTTTTTTTATAGTGATGACACAGTTGAATCAGGTTATAAATGGTGTTGGTATACATGAATGAGATCAACCAGATCAACACTAGAGGAACATGTCGGTAGTGGATCATTTCATGAGGTAACATCCCCCATCATTCAGAGGATCATATGACCCTGTGCTAGCTGATGGGTGGAATAAAGAACTGGAGAATATTTTTGATGTCATGGTCTATTCAGAACATCAAAAGGTTAGTCTTTCTATTTTCCTCTTTAAAGGTGAATCCATTAAGTGGTGGTCGATGGTTAACAACATTAGGGATAGTGAGGAAATTTATGCTCTTGATTGGGATGGATTCAAAGGTATGTTTCTTGAGAAATATTTTCCAAAGGTGGTTCATCATAGGATGTCAAAACAATTCTAGTAATTGAGGAAGGTGGATGACTTAGTGGATTCTTATGAAGAAAAATTCACATTATTTGCAAGGTATTCTCCAAATTTTATACGAGATCCTGATAGTAAAATAAATCATTTTTACTTAGGATTAAAGTAAAAGTATCTAAGGGATTTAGGTTCTCATGAGTTAAAAGTTATTAAAAACTTGTTCGATGTGTGGAGAAGGTGGAAATGTAGTTTTATGATGATAAATTTTTCTTTTGAAAACAACAAAATAAGAGGTTAAGGTGGCAGACGAAAGGGAAGAACTCAACAAAAAAGGTTGATGGTAAGAAACTTAAGTTTATATTTTGTACAAATTGTGGTAAAAAGAAAATTGGGGAATGTCTTTTTAATTATGTCAAGTTCTTTTGATGTGGTAAAATGGGACATAAGGATTGTAATTACAGGGAAAAATATCAAGGTAATGGTAAGACAAAATATAACTTATAGTTAGTAAAATGTTTTAAGTGCAATGAAATGGGTCATTATGAAAATGAGTGTCCAACGAAGAAATCAACTGAAGGAAAGCATAAAAACTACAAGTAGAAAGGGGTGGTGAAATATTTTGAAACTAATTCAGAAGATGTTGGGCCATAAAATGAAGTAGCATCATGTAAAATTTTTGTTTATTCATATTATACCAATATGTTGTTTGATTCAGGGTCTACACATTCTTTAATTTCTGAGAAATTTTCTAGTAAATTGGGAATTCCATTTGATGATATGAATCCTAAACTTATAGTAAAAACAATGGGAGGAAATTTTGAGACAAAAAGAAATTATTAGAACCTTCCTGCCCTTGTGTGTGGAAAGAATATACCTGAAAACTTTATTTCTATGCCTCTATTATATTTTGATGTTATTTTGCGTATGAATTGGATTTATATTTATCATGCAAAGATTTACTGTAGATCTAAACAGGTTTCATTTCAAAAAGAATTTTAGTTTGTATACAATAATAAACCCTTAATTTTAATAACATATTAGGAATATAATAGACTAGTAAAAGATGTAAATTAATGTTACCTTGCACATATTGTTGAAAACAAAGGAACTGTTCAAATTAATGATGTTCCAATGGTAAATGATTATCTTGATGTTTTTACTGATGAGTTTCCTAGTATAATACATGATCAAAAAGTTGAATTTACTATTGAATTAGTTCCTGATGCTAATCCAATTTTAGAACCCCATTATCAAATGGATATAATTGAACTTTTAGAGTTAAAGAATAAATTTTAGGAGTTATTTGATAAAGGTTTCATTTAAACTAGCACATCACCATGGGGTGCTCCTGTCTTGTTTTTTAAAAAGAAAGATGGTTCAGTGAGACTTTGCATTGATTATAGATCCTTGAATAAGATCACTGTTAAGAAAAAGTATCCTTTGCCTCATATCTATGCCTTGTTTGATCAGATCGAGGAGCTCAATATTTTTCTAATATTGACTTGATGTCGGGGTACCATTAGTTTAAATTAAAGGAAGAAAACATTCCGAAGACCACGTTTTGTACTAGATATGGCCATTATGAATTTTTAGCTATGACTTTTAGGTTAACCAATGCACCTTCTGTATTCATGGTTATTATGAATAGAATTTTCCGTGAGTTCTTGGATAAGTTTGTGGTTGTATTTATTGATGATATTTTGGTTTATTCTAAAATTAAATAGTAGAATGAAAGTCTTTTGAGGGTTGTCTTGAAAACTTTAAAAGAAAAGAAACTATTTGGGAAATTCCGCAAGTGTGAGATTTTGTTATAGAAAATTTCATTCATTTTTCACATTGTTTAAAAAAATGGCATAACTATTGATCCTTTTAAAACAAAAGTTGTTAAATAATGACCAACACCTACAAATATAAGTGAGATTCATAATTTTCTGGGTTTAAAAGGTTATTATAGGATGTTTGTTGAAATATTTTCATAGTTATCTAGCCCACTAACTGAGTTAACTCGAAAGGGTGTTAAGTTCATTTGGAAAAAATAATGTGAATATTGTTTTTAGGAATTGAAAAGAATATTGGGGAATGCTCTAGTTTTTTCATTTCCTTCCAGATATTGTGAATTTGTTATCTATAGTGATGATTTTTTGAAAGGACATGGCTATGTCCTTATGCAGAATGATCAGGTAATTGCTTATGCTTCATGTTAGTTGAAACCTCACGAGTTGAATTACCCTATACATGATTTGGAATTAGGTTTTGTTGTTTTTTATTTACAAATATGAAGGCTTCATGTGTATGAAGTAAAGTGTGAAATATATAATGATCAAAAAAGTATGAAGTATATATTCAATCATAATGAATTGAAAAAGAGACAGAGGAGATGGCTAGAATTAATCAAGGATTATGATTTCACCATTAATTATATTCCAGGAAATGGAAATAAAGTGGCTGATGCTTTGAGTCAAAAAAGTAATGCTACATTAACCTTGTTATGTTTATAACAAGATCCTCTAATTAATGATTTGATGAAATTTGGCATAGAAGTTTTTGGTGAAGAAAATTCCACTGTTTTTTATGGAGGTGGTGAAATTGTCTCTAGTATATAGAATAAATCAAGCATAGAAAGAGGATAGTGAGTTGCAGAAAAAGGTTTATTTCGTTTAGAAGGGTAAGTAACCTAAATTTAACATTGATAAAGACTTTTTTTTTGAGTTTTGGAAATAGATTATGTGTTCCTTGTGATTCAAAGTTTAAGAAAGAGTTATTATGTAAAGCTTATAGTTCTTCGTTTTCAGTTTATCATAGTAGTACTAAGATGTAAAGAGATCTTCGAGAGTATTTCTGGTGAGATGAAATTAATAGAGATATTGCTTACTTTAAATTGAGATGTTTGACCTGTCAATAGGTTAAAGTAGAGCCACAATTACCGAAAGGGATGCTTCATCCTTTATTGGTGCCAGAGTGGAAATGAGAAAATATATCCATGGAATTATTTGTGGGATTACCAAAGACATCTCAAGGTAATAATGAAATCTGGCTTATTGTTGATCGATTGAATAAATCTTCTCATTTCCTTCCTATTCAAGATACTCCGTCTCTAGATCAACTTTCTCGGTTTTATGTTAAATAGATAGCTAGGTTACATGGAGTTCCCATCTCCATTGTATCTGATCATGATCCGAGGATCACTTCTAACTTTTGGAAAGGCCTTTAGAAGTCTTTGGGCACTAAATGAAATTTCAGTACAACTTTTCATTCTCAATCAGATGGGAAGTCTGAACGAAAAATTCAGACATTGGAAGATATGCTACGTGCTTCTTCAATTGATTTCTAGGAAAGTTGGGACCAAAATATTTATTTGGTTGTGTTTTCTTATAATAAATTTTTTTATTCTAGTATAAAGATGGATCCATTTGAGTCATTATATGAAAAGTGGTGTAGAAATACAGCTTTTTGGGATGATGTAGGTGAAAGGAAGTTGATGAGACCGGAATTGGTAGAAGAGGTGGCAGAGAAAGTTCAGTTGATACAGAAACAAATGAAGAAATCTCAGAGTAGGCCGAAAAGTTATGCGGATAACCAGAGGAAGGATATTTATTTCTAGGTAGGTGATCATTTTTTCTCAAAGTTTCTCCTTGGAAAAGTGTGATGCGTTTTGGTAAGAAGGGAAAGGTAAGTCTGAGGTTAATTGGACCATATTAAATCTTGGAGAAAGTTGGATCAATTACCTACAGAGTGTCTTTACCTCCATGTTTATCCCAATTATACAATGTTTTTCATGTTTTAATTTTGAGAAAGTATATTCCAGATCAATCTTATGTTTTGAGTCCAGAGGTAGTTCAGTTGGAAGAAAATATTTCTTATGAGGAACAACTAGTATAGATTCTTGACCGAAGAGAGAAAATGTTGTAGAATAATGTAATTAATAAGGTAAAGTTTTTTTTGGAAAAACCATATGGTTGAAGAGGCAATATAAGAATATGATAATTATATGAGGGATAAATACCTCCACTTATTTGATAAGTGAATAAAATTGCGAGGATGAAATTTCCATAAGGGGGAAATATGTAACATCCCAAGTAAATAAAGAATATAAAATTTTCATATTTATTAATATCTGTGAATTAAATATTAATTTTACTTTAAAGGGGATGCTATGTTTGATAGCGTACCCGACACACAACAATGGGTTTCTCTGAATTCTTACATTGCACATAAGGCTGAGTCATGCTGAGAATAATAATAATAATATAATATTTTTATTTTAAATGGTAGTTAACACCTAGACATTGTATTGGAGGGAATAGAAAGAACTAACCATATTATGATTAAACATGTTTGTTAAATTTTTTTCATTTATAAAATAAAATTTAGAGGCTTAAAATGATAATTAATCCAATTTTAAGAATAAATACTCTAATATTATTAAAATGCAGCTTTACCACCTTTTGACGGAGAACCCCTTTTAAATATAGTTTTGGTCACTTTTATATGTTCCATTTGAAAAAATAAACTTCTTTTTTAGAATAGAGAAATTCAAATTTACTTTGAGAATTTTTTAGGTATTTTTTTTATAAAGTTCATTTTTTAATAAATAGTGAACAATACTGCATTTTGAGTCAAAACTGTCATTTCATCTGATTTATTTATATGGTTATATTATCTTTTTAATTGGTTTTAAAGTGTAATTAGATTATGTTATTAACATTTAATAATTTTTTTTCAATTTTAAGTAATTTCACTTTTTAATTAGACATAAATACATGTAAATCTTTTGATATTTATTATTTTTTAAAAACATGTTTTTTGTTTTTGACAACGAGAATTAATTTAAAATTAATTTCAGAAAATTATATGTTTTGAATTTGGTAAAATGGATTCCATATTTTTTATCATGAGGTCCGAATTGTGTAAATAGATAACTTTTATTTTTAGGCATTATGAATAGTAACTTTATTAAATGTTTTATTTACCATGGTTAATGGGTAAATATGATAAATAAGGGTAAAAAATAATATTATAATAATATTAAATCAACCTAACACATTTAACCCATTACACACACCTATCAAGCCCCATTGACTCATCCAAAATCTTCCCCAAGAATTTCCCAATATCTCCCTATTCCTCTTAGAATCATTCCCATATGCAGAAGGCAATTCAAGAAGGCCTTTTTTCTCAAATCCAAGAGAGTTACACGTTTTAAGAGGTAGTGTCTTCTCTAAAGTTCCTTTCCATTATTCTACTTCTTCACTCCATATTGTATTCTTTTTTATTTTGTTACATAACAACACTAGTATCCTCAATATACTAGTATTTTTTTATAAAAAGTATTAAAACTACACTTACACACACCTCCATCTAATGGATTTATAACATACTATTTCTATGGACGAAAAACTACTGCCTCACGAAACGATGATTGTTCAATTTTTCCCTAACACATATCATGGTGTCCATTATGATGGAACTATATTTATATGTGATATATATTATATTTATATTGTCTTTATTCTTATGTACTTTTAATTTATAGCATACTTTTATGGTTTCTATAATGGATAAATATGATAATTTCATTTGAGGAAGTGCGGACTACCGCCCCCTCAAAGAGATATGACTCGTTCATTCCATACATGGAACATTTAAAGGATAGAGTTAATGAAATCATATATGACATTATACTGGAATTATAATATACCTATGTATCATTTAGTTTTCATTCTATTAAATATGAAAAATAAATGAAAGTAGTGTTCATGCGTACGAATGACTTACCGTCTCAATGAACAATGCATTTTATTTCTTATATCCAAATGTTATGGACCATTATAAATAAATATATAATATATCTAAACACACATATAATGTATATATATAATATTTAAATCATTAATATCATACTGGAGATAATGTTCATTTGACCACATGGACAATTTGTAATTATAAGAAGTTCATTTTTGAGTCAAGTACCCAATATCGAAAAAACAATCGATATTAACTTAAATAATTATGAAATATTTATAATTTGGTAATAATTGACATAAAATTAATAATAAACTTGAAAAAGGTTCTTAAGAAAGTATAAATTAACTTATGTTTATTATTCAGGAATACCAAGGAACATACGTGACGAGTCAGACTCAAGGTAGGGGACTTCATCTCAATCTCCTTTCAATGAGGCATACTTTGATTTATGCACAAAATTCCTTCATATGATGTATAACCCCATTTGAATTTTAATTTCATTAAAATGGAATCTTTTCTCTACAAAGAATATTACTAAACTAAAAAAACAATGTTTCTTTTTAACATAATCAGTGGCAATGACCTTTTCGCCACCGTGAGCATTATTTGATATTTGGCTTCCTTAATAAGTCGTAATGTTTTTAAAAGGAAAATAAATACCATATAAATTTTTTAAATATTTTGGTATTGAAAATGGTTTTGAGAATGGATTGATTATGTCAATATATTGAAATGTTATACTATGATTGCAATGTGGAAATGTTATCTTTCCTTTATTCTTATTCATGTGTTATGATTATGTTATAGTTCTTGGGAATTGTTTATGTATACAAGTGGTTTCGTGATAAACCTAGGGAGGGTGAGCCTGAGATATAGCTCTAATACATTGGGTAACGTGATGGAGGTAAACGCTATTTTTTATCCTAAGAGATTAAGGGAATATACTGTGATGGGTATTCCAAACGTAACTCCCTATGTATTTGTGAAAGATAAAATGTAAGTATGTTATGGATTACACAAGTTACCTTTATGATTTATGATTTAATTTTTTATTCATAAATATTATGATTTCATGATGTATGTTAAAGAGCTTATATTTTGTTTGTATTGATGGACTAATGTTTTATTTCATTCTTTTATAACCCTTACTGAGATTTTTATGCTCATCCCAAGTTTTTTAAATGTTTTTTCACAGGTTATAAGGAAGGGAAAGATAAATGAATAATTCAATAGGATGTATATCAAGACAATAATTCTTGTTTTCTTTTAAGAGTTTTTATTTTATAAAAAATATGGATACTGATTAGAAGTGTCTACATTGTAATATTTGAGGTGTAATGTAAAAGTTATTGCCTAATTATCTATAAATATAAACCTAAGGAGATGATAAATGTTAATTATTTAATTAACTCAAGATTAATTAATGTTTTTAGTTTGGGGCCTTATACTTAGGGTAAATTTTATGTATTTTTGTTACAAACTTTATTTTGGGATGAATAATGAAAAATACAGAAATATAATTCAAAATTGATTTTTTGTCTAATTTTTTATAAGAATAGATTATATATTAAATTATTTTCAAAGTTTAATTATATAATATTTTTATCAATTAATCCAATTTTTTTCATTGGAACCAATTTCAAATTGAAATTGGATAGAAAAACTTAGCAAACTTTTGATCATTTTTTCTTTGAAAACCTTTAGTATCATCCCATCAACAGGATTAATTTGAAAATAATTTCTGTCACTTCTGTGATTGAAATATATAAAAATTGATTCCATATTTTTAAAAGTAAAAATTTATAATTTTTAATAAGTTAAACTTAGTTTTCGACCAAAAAGTAGTGAATGCAATTAAAATTAATTACATTGATTAAAGAAAATATTATACTTAACTAAGGACTAAACATAAAATTTGATACCTAAAATGACCTATAAACTTTTACAACACCCATTTTCTTGAAATTTTTCATCCATGAACCTTAATAATTGATTCTTTTTATTTTTATGACATTTTTTATGTAAAAACTTGGTTAGACATAACTTGTTTTTAAAAATGCCACGTGTGTCCTTTGTTTCCCTACAAAAGGCTACCACTTCTCCCTCCACTTGAGTCCTATAAAACTACTTAAGATCATCCAAGATCTTCCAAATAAACTTAAAAAATTACAAAATTCATCTTATAATCACACCGTTTTGAATAAATCAATCCAAGTAATCCTTTTGGCACAAACCAAAATGAGTTCCCCAATTAAGAGGTAATGTCTTCCCTCACACTCCTTTCATTTATTTTCTTTATCCACACCATCAAATATATTCATTACATACTTGTATTATAACACTAGAATATTAAATATACTATGATATTTTTATTCAAGGTTTTCAACTACATTTACACACACCTCTATCTAATTGGTAACAAACATACTATTTATGTGTATGGAGAACTGCCACCTCACAAAATGATAATTGTTCATTTTTTCATTTACCACCTTTCATTAGGGGAAATTGTGAAAGAAAATCTATTTATATATGTTATATATTATTTTTATTATGTATTTAATCCACATTAATCATCTTACCACACATATCAATGAACAATCTATTTGGTATAAACATGATAATATCGTTTTAGGAAGTGTGGACAACCACCCCCTCAAAGCGATGTGAATTGCTCACATGCTATGTGGAATGTATGAGGGATGTGTTTAGTGAAATTATATTATATATATGATATAATAATTCTAATGTAATTATTATATATATAAATATATTTCACTATCTTTCTCCTTTTCAATACGACAATAAAAACCAAAACAACATCCATGCATATGTATAACATACCATCTCCATAAATAGTGTATTCCATTTCATACATCCATGTTATATATATTATTATTATACACATAAACTTAATATAAATGATTTTTATATCATGGTCCACATTTTGGATATCATTATATAAGTATAAATACCAATGATATAACAAATTAAGACAAATGCAAAGAATAAAGCGAATATTAACTGAAGTGAAACCTTAACATAGGATTGTTAACAAAAGGGTAGTATAAGTTAATAATAATAACATATATGAAATTATATATAATAATATATATTTTTTAAAATATTGACAATAAAATTACATGTACTATACAGGAATTATGTATGAGTATGAATACAGTCAATACACAAGGTAAAAGGATTTCATCTCATTTTCTATTTCCATTAGATACATGCTTTATTCACCACCCATTACTTTTTTTTATTTTCTATAATACCCATGTATTAATTTTATGAATCAAATATTTATATTTATGTTTATTTACATATCCATTTTACAATATTTCTTTCTTGAGTTTTATGTTTCAAAAGTTACCGAATGGGTAAACACATTTTGTCTCAATATTCCTTCATTGAGACTCATGTTAAATTATGGACTGAAATTCTTTTTTGAGTTGTATCTACATCCATTTTACAAGTTATATAACGAGTAACCATAATTTCATGATATTTTATGATTCATGTAATTTATATTTCTTACATGGAGAGTATGATCCATATTTACCATGTGTTAAGAGTTTATTGAAACAATCCCATCACTTTTAAAAATTGTTAAAGATTATGCTTCATTTGATGAAATATTATAATCCATATATTAAAAAACCTACTTATTTTTATTATCATATATTTATTATTGATATTCCCATCTATAAGTACGATTTTCAATTCATTTATAATTACGATTAATAATAAAATGTTTTCAAGAAAAATATGATTTATTTCTCTCTCTGGTCGGAAATCTATTTTCTTTCAAATTTTTTTTTTGAAAAATGTTTTCAAAAATGTTTTTAAAGTATTAGATATTTTAAAAATGGTTTTATAGTTTTTAATGATTCCCTTTTAATTTTCCAAAACTATTTTCAAATAAAAAGGGTTTCAAATGATATAATGTTTTAAAAATAATTTTTTAAATAAGAAAAACATATTTTCCTCAAGAAGTGTTTCTAAAATTACTTTCAAAATTATTTCCCATCTAAGATGAAATCCATTGGTGTTAATCGTGACTTTATGTGTGAATTATTCAATGTATCCATTCATATACTTTATTTGAATGGTTTATGTTTTTATGGAATGATGTTTATGAAACCCATTTCTCTTCCATGGGTTATATATTTGTTAAAACCATTTCTCTTCCGTGCGTTATATGCTTATGAAACCCACTTCCTCTCACAAGTTCTGATTTAAAGAATTGATTATGAAACCTATCACTTTCCATAGTTTATGATATTCTTACATTATTATGACACCCAATTAATATCATGGGTTATGATATGAATTTTATGAATTTTAGGCACATATATATATGATTTCATTATGAGAATAGTGGGACATATATATATCCTCCAATGCATTGGGTAATGATTTATATCTCATGAGATAAACATGGTGGGAATGAGAAACGATCTTGGTTCAGTATTACATGGATAGAATGAGAAATTAAGTTGGTTTGGTATTACATGGATAGAATGATGAGTGTACTCGGTTTAGAAATATTGGGATGGCACAGGGTGTGAACATGGTTAAGTGATGGAATTTTTCCACTAAGATAGACTTCGAAGCGATTCCTTTACTACTATTAAAATCATATTATCTGCTTTAGTTTTTCCCACAATTCTATGTTTTATTACTATGTTATTATTTCATGGGTTATGTTCTTTATTTCATTATAATTCATGTCTTATTAACTTCTATTCTTTACGAAATGATTCATGTTTATGATATTTGATATGTAGGGTATGATATTCTATTTACCTTATCATGTTCTCATAGCCTTATTATCATGATTATGCTTACACGCCTCCCTTGATTACCCTTACTAAGCATCTAAGGTCACCCCTTTTTATGTTTCCTTTCTCAGGTTATGAAGATATGTATTATGTTTGATGTGTCTTAGAAGGGTTCTAGTCAAGAAGAACCGTGTAGGAGATAATCCATATCACATATGTACTAGTATATATGTTTCCATGTTTCTAAAGGAACTAGACTAATACGATATTTGGTAATATGTTTGTTTAATTAATTATATATTCTGAAAATGATATATAATTTTAATGTATGAAAACTAAGGTTCTCTATATGGGAATTAGTTAAACAACCAATGTGAAGGGAAATGTGATGACAACAAAAAATGAGATTTCCAACCAAATGAGAGAATGAATACCAAAATTTATGAAGATACTTTCTTAGATGAATCTAGTTTTGAATAGAAACTTGGATCATTTGGAGTTTCTAAACCCCCTAAGAAATAAAAAATGGCAATGGAGTCCTTTATGTTGAAAAGGCCTACGAATTTCAACATATCATCTGATCCCATTATCACAGAACAATGTATAAACTACATTGAGAAGATATTATCCATCCTATAATGGTCCATAGAAGAGAATATTCTACTTGCTATTTATCATATGTAGGGATACACTGATCTGTTTTATACATTTATAAAGAATAAAAAGCATGATGAATTGATCAAAGTGATGAGGTGGATGGAATTCCAGTATTTGTTTCGATAATTATTTTCCTCACACTCTCTGAATTAAAACAGAAATGTATTTCTTTTCCCTCAAGAAAAATACGATGAATCTATATTGGTGTATTAGGAAATATTAAAAATAATTTCAGGATATTACCTTGACATTGTAGTTTCCACCAAATTAATGTTTGAAAGATTTTTGGTAGTGTAAAATGTAGTTTATGAAAATCCCTAGTGATCCGAGCCTTTGATAGCTATGAGGAAATTGTTTTATGTTCCCTCAAAGTCAAAATTGAGACATGAGAATCTCAAGGGTATCATGGGGATAAAAAGAGAAATATAGAGTTTCATTTATGATATCCTATTTATAAATCTAATGGTTATATAAATTTTCGACATCCCACTTTTCAAAAGTATGAAAATAAGAACCCCAAAAATTGTTGAAGAGGAATGAGGAAATACATTAGTTGTAGGCTTAAGGGAAACTAGATATTTATTCTCGATGGGGGAATCCCATTAATTCCATGGTGTAATTTAATACTCCATTTTACCATCAACACATTATTAATTTTTTTAACTATAAGGAACCAAGACACTTTTTGAACCATTTCAATAAGGCAAGGGTTTTTAGTGAAAATCAACAACCTCCATGGTACTTAGGGAGTGCTTATGCTGTCACAACCACTGAGGTGGATCCTGAAAATGAATTGGTGATAGGTATGATAGTTATTAATTCAATAATATAGTTTATTTTTTTATTATTGTTCTACTAATTCATTAATGTCATGAAAGTTAAGTTGAAATATTCAAAAACACCACAAGCCATGTAAGTAGAGCTATCAGTGAAAATGAAAAATTTGGAAATTATTTTATCCAAAGTATATAACTCATACCATATTAAAATTTATGGGAATACAATCCTAGTGAACAATATCATACTCCATTTGGTGGAATTTAATGAAATTATGGGTACGGATTGGCTTTCCCTATATAGAGCCAACATAAATTACAGCGAGAAGGAAATCACTCTCTATATAGGGAATTGTCTTATGATTTTGTAGAAATTCAAGGAGATGGATTAATCTTATTTATCACCAAAAACTAAATAGTTGATATTATTATCTTACGGTAAATTTTATCCATCTAAAATTATTTATTCTAATATAAGAATAATTCTTTCTAAAATTCCCATTGTGAGGGAATACACTGATGTGTTTCCCAAAAAATATCATTTTCTTCTTCCTAACCGAGATGTTGAATTTTAAATCAATATTAAACCAAGTGTGTTACCATTATCAAAGACTCCAAATAGGGAAGTTTTTTTATAACATTAGGAGATGAAGAATAAACTACATGAGAGTATGGATAAAGGGTTCATATGCCCAAGTACTTCACTATGGGGTGCACCATTCCTCTTCATTAAGAAGAATTATGGGTCAATGAACCATTGCATTAATTATCATGAGGTCAAAAAGATCCAAATAAAGTAAAAATATCCCATACCATACATTAATTACTTGATTGATCAGATCTATTAACCATAATACATTTACATGGTGATTTTTGGTCTACGTGTTACCATGTTAGGGTGAAGATGGAGGATATCACCAATACCACTTTTCGTATATAGTACATACAATACGTGTTCATAGTAATTCTATTCAGACTTACTAAGTCTCCAACAAAATTCATAGATGTTATGAATAGGAAAATTAAATATTACCTTCAAATTTTTTTGTTAGTCTTTATAAATGGTATTCTAATATACTCCAAAAGCATGGAGGAGCTTCATGATCTTCTAAGAACTTTTCTAAATACTGTACAAAAGGAAAATTTTTAGTGCATATTATCACAAGAAATGGGATATATGTAGACCCTTCAGTGACAAAAAAAATGATTTATGGAAGAGTCCAATATCTATGATAGATATTAGTAGTTTTCTTTGATTAGTTGTTTCCTATAATCGATTTCTGAGAAATTTATTACGATTGTCAAACCATCTAACCAAGATAACTCAAAATTAATTCAAGTTAGTTTGTAATGATGAATATTAATTGATAATATATGATTTGAAAAAGAGGTTTATCATTACACAAGTACACACACTACCCACCAGGGTAGAACATTTAGTGGTATTCAATGATACATTAAAAAAGGGAATTGACTATGTGTTAATGGATAATGACATTGTGATAGACTATTATTTGAGCCAATTGAATTTTCATTAAGTGAACTAACCAATGCATAATATAAAGTTGGCTACATTGATCTTCATAATGAAAATATGGTGGTATTTTCTCAATGGGGAGAAATGTGAAATATATACGGATCAGAAGATCCTCAAGTATATATTCACATATAAAGAGATGAATATGTTCTAGTAATGATCATTAGATATATCAAGGACTATTATTTATCAATCCACTACCATCCTGTGAATGAAAAAAATTGAAAGAAACTCTAAGTATAAAGTATCCAAAAAAATATTTCATTGATAAGAGATATGCTGATAATCATCAATGAGACCAAGAGTTTGAGGTTAGACAATGGTAGTCCTCTATATATATACATGGAATAATTCCATGATATTTTTGATGAAGGGAAATCTTAGTCTATGATACATCAGCCCCTTTGAGATTTTTGATCATATTGGAACGAAGGCGTGTGAATAGGTCTACCACCTAACCTATCTCAAGTAAATGATGCATTCCATATATATATCTCTTGGGGATGTTTTTACCAGACCCATAACATATACTCAGTCTAAATTTTTTACAGTTGGAGAATGATCTCTCATATGAGGAGCATGTGGTGAAGATCAAAGATCATAGACACAAATCTATATGAAATAAGACAATGTACATAGTCAATGTGATATGGATAAAGAACATATCATAAGAATAGATGTGGGAACTAGAGGATGATAGGAAATAGAATTACCCTTATATGTTTTTCTGTGGGAAATGAAAATTTCTAGTGAAAAATTTATGAGGGGAGGAAAACTGTAACGACCCAAACATTGATAAATAAAATACACCTTTCGATTTAATTAAATTTAATATTATATAATATGGTTATAGAAATCACATTCACTTATTGGATTTATTATTCTCTATATGATTTAAAATATGATTAAGAATAATTACCATTGATAATATTGTCTTTGAATATTGATCATATTATTAATATAGATATTGGGTTTTAACAAATCCAATTGACACAGACAGAGGAAGTGATGACCCCAACAAGAAGGATCATACCATATGAAGCCCATTTATTAGAGCCTTTGAGGTATATAACATCACTTAGATTTTACCTCAACCAAGCTCAATCTGATATTCAATAACATAAGAATGATAGAAACCATTTATCGGGGAAGTTCAAGCTTTTCAAGATCATGATCCAAACCATGTACGCTAAAAAACCCCATGAAAATCTCACCGTCATGCACATTGACCTTAGAGAGTTTATTGGTGTAGTAAAGGGATATTTATCAATACTATAATAATAATAACATTTACGTTGTATTTTCAATAGAATAATGTTTATATTTACTTCTTATCCTTACTTTCTTAACAATTTTGATTTTGATATAATAAAATACAAATGGTATTTTTTTGGTAATATTAAAATTCAATTGAGGAATTTATTTTGATAGATTAATGAAATTTTCTAAAAATATAATAATTTAATAAAATATTATAATTATCTAATTTTTGTCAAAAAAAATATCTTATAATTTTATGATGTCAAATGTAATCATTAAATGGGTTCAAAAACAATTATTGTCAAAAAACCCATCATTTCTCATTAAAAGTGGATTATTATATTATAAGTGAAAATGAACATATTAAGAAAATTATTTTGTAAAAATGAATATTATTTTTGAATAAAAATTTCAAAAAACTAAAATGGTGAATTTTTCATAATTTTCTGATACAATTGATTTTGGGTAAAAATTAATTACCGTATAAATATATGGTGTGTATTATGGCATTATAATGGATAAATATTATTGTAATAAATACTATAAATGGTATTGAAGACCAAATATAACCTCCCCTTTAAAATAATGTGATTTTATATTTATTTAATTAATTTTATATAACCTTTATGAATCCTCCAAAACATATAATCAATTTTTAGGTTTTGAAAACATTTATTTAAGAGCGTGACTCACCTCCACATCACCAAGGGTAATATTTTAATTTTTATATCCCTTGGCCTTGTAAGATATTTATAACCACCCCTATTTTGTAGAAAACATGGGAAAAACCATTTTATGGTTTGTGGGTTTGGTTATTTTATTATATAGAGTCCAAAACCTACGATTGGGAAATAATAAAGTACACACTTATCTTCTCCAATATAAAAGCACTAACTCTACATTTTCATTTAACTCAAAATCCTCATATAAAATCATTAATATTTCTTCCTATATCTAGATTCCTCTCTATGTTCCCCTAATCTCTCATGAAGATCCTCCCAGACATTTGGAATCAAAATATCAAGGAAAGGGTTCTTTTCTATCTCCACATTATTAAAGTATCTTCATTATCTTATTCCCTTTTTCCCCAAAACCTTTTTTTGGGATATGTTACTCTATATACCATTTACATACCCTATTATAACAAAATGAGGATAGGCCACTTTCAATCTCATTAATCCCTTCCATGAACATTTATACTACCCAGTTATGCAGCCAAAACATTACCACAATTTTCCATGCCAAACAAATGTGTAGTGAATACCCTTACCCAATTCTTATCAAGGATGATCACATTTTTTCACAAATAATTATTTCACTAGGTACTTACATGGATTTATTAAAAACTCCTTTATCATGTAATAAATAGTGATGAAAAATGATTCCATGTTATATAATCTATGTGCCTCACTAAGTCATGGGAATGAAACGAATGTGACAGGTGCACCCCAAATTATATGTCACTCCAATTAATTGGGTAATGTTTTATTATAATGATACATCATTAAATGGATTATGTAGTTAAAATAATCCACCATGATAATTTTTTCACCATGATTTCATAGAATTTATCCTTGAATTTTTTTATAATGAAATTATTTAAGTTGTTTCTCTATTTTCCATGTCGTGTTTATGATTATATTGCTATATCATTCCTCATTATCCGTATTTCTGATTCTCACTCCTTTCATTCCCCATTTATAATCCTATAGTATAACATTTATTAATATATTCATGTTATGCTATATTTCCACCCTTACTACGCTTTATAGCTCACACATTAATTATGTATTTCCCAAGGTTATCACATGCAGTTTTAAGTAAGAAGGAGTAATACGATCATTTTATGGATTTGTTTCAATAAAGAAGATGTATTTACTATTTTAAGTTTTTATGTTATGTACCTAATTCCAAAATAAAATAGACTTAGCGATATTCCAGGTTGTATTATGTGAAATTTTATATAATAAATCATGAATTGATGTGTAATATAGAGAAGGGTTTTCATACATATGAAAATGAAAATATATTGGAGTTAGTTCCCCATATCCAATTTTTTTATAATTTTGATTAACATAATACAAAGATAAATTTTTATACTTTTTAATGGTTATTTTATACATAAAATTATTATGATAATGACCATAAAATGTTTTCCTTGTAGATGTGTTATAGGGTTTTCCATGATATAATGGTAACCCAAAGATAACATGATTATCTTCATAAATAAATATTTCATATAGTTTAGATAAAATATTTGATGTTAAAATGATAATGTTTTACTATCAAGTGTTGAGATTTTATAATTATTCATATTTCCATTCATGATGTTCATACACGAGGTTTTCCAAGAAAATAGTTCAAGTGAAAAAACCCATCAATAAGAATTAGGAATATTTTATGTTTCATTATATATATATCTATCTAAAAATTCACATATTATTAATTATAACTTATATCATTATTATTGTTCATTATAAATTTCATATTTTCATGAATTGATGAAAATGTTTGAATCATATTATCTAGATTATTTTGAATATATTGGGTGTGTAAAAAGTGGTATTGTGTTAACTAAATAATCATGAAAATATTTTTACCCTTGACTCTAATGAAATAAGATATTTCTAGTAATTTTAAAAAAATATAATTTATGGAATAAATACACGACCATTTTAGCTAAAAGAATAGTTCTATTAAAGAAAATAAAAGAATAATAAATTGACTACATAATTTGATGGCACTGATATGTATCCCACTTGATTAGATAATAGTAGAGAAGTGATAATATATAAAATATCATTATATAGGTTCTTAAAATGTAGTAAATAATCAAAATAATGGTAAGGAATTCATGAATTTGAAAAGGAAATCCAACCAAGAAGAGTTAGGGCCACTCATGACTTCCTAGATACCATGTTATCCTATAAAAAATATAAAATACAATGAAAAACACTACATGATTTATAAAACACCTAGTATGGTAATTATGATGGAGTATGTGGTTTTAATTTCCTTTTTGATATGTGGATGAAATAGTGCATAACTACCTACTCAATGATTTTTAATTTATCAATTATGCCACACAGACACAACCCATTATAGTTTTATACACACTGAGATGCTCACTGATGGAAGCTTCTACATATGCCAACTCTACACTTTTATAGGCCATTATAATTCAAAATACCTCAATAGTCACCATCATGAACACATATTTTCATTACTAATGTCTTAATACATGGATGTTAGGTGGTGGTTTGTAGGCGATGATCTACTCCCTTTTCCTACCTCCATAGCTTGTGGTTGTGACCCCCTATCTTGTTAGATCATGATATATTTACTATATATTGTCTATAGATACCTATTTCACCATTGGAATGTATGTAGATGGGATCAGAGAGTTTCCTTATTCAAAAAATATAAAACATTCCATAGGTAAATCATAAAGGAAAAAGGGAGGAAGAAAATACCCTCTTTAATGGTGTAGAGATTTCTCAATGTGTATGCCACATTTTCATTCCCCCCTATCACTTTTGAATTCATGGGAAACCCATTAATTCAAGAGTATCCATTAGGTAAACCTCATTTTCTTATTATTCCTATCATTAAACTATATATATAGTCCCTATGTGAGAGTACTCCACATAGGTCCAATATGAGCACACTATAAAAAAAGACATCTTTCATGATTCCATTAGATAGTAATTACTCCAAGGAAATCACACAAATAGGACATTACTACATTGATAGAAAAATAAGTAGAATAGTATAGTGAACCAAACATTTTACACATAATATTTCATGATTTCAATATTAATAAAATCCAATTATGAAATAGACTAGTTTCTTTGTATGTCTATATTCAAAATTATAAAACATGAAACTAATATAATACATCATTTTATTAATTTTGATAATTATCTATTAACATACTTAGAGATCTTATGACTACATTGGATAACCAAGGTAATACATAGAAAAAAGGGGTGAGATAAACATCCTAGTAAGGGATTAAACATGAGAGTGAAGCATAGAGAGAGCGTAAGAAGGCATAACATGATGACATACAAGGCATGGATCATTAAGAAACATATGTAAAAATATCATATAGAACATGGAATCATATGATCTTAGAAATATAGGTAGTGTAAGAAATATAAAACATGACATAAATATGAGTCAAGGCTATCTGCCCAGACTATATCACATGGCTATCAATGTCCCATAATGGATTTGTATTACTAACTAATCCCATACACAATGTCTCAAGAAACTAAAACATTACACAATAAATTAAATCACTATTTTGGAACATCGATAATAACATATTCATGTGTATTCATGCCACATAATTTATGTAACATAAGGAGAAAATATAATAATTACCCATGTAAAAGAATTGGTATCGTAATCAAGTCACAAGGCATAACCCAAAAGTGTATCATAATGGTGTCTATGAAAGAAAGGAATAAAACTATCTTAGGAATTAATAAAGGAAAAAATAGGAATGGTTCAAGAAAAATGAATCACAACTGAGTATAAAACATTAAAAATAGTGGTTAGGTAACTATAGAAACTTCCATCTTAAGTGTGATATTAACAAATAGAGTAAAGATATAATAAATATAATAAATGAATAATTATTTTCGTAAAATAAGGAATGAACTATGAAATATTTTCATGATAAAAATAGTTATATTATAAAACTATTTGTGTCTTAAAATATTTTATCCATTCTACTTGATAATGGGTATGAAATAGGGATGTTCCATTTAATTAGACTTTCTTGTAAGGAATAATTGAGAAGGGGACACTTTGAAACACAAATTTCCCTATAAAATAAAGATGAATTGAGATAGATACATATGTGTGGAATTTTTACACAAAATATAGTAGGATTATATTAGAATAATGAAAAATTACATTGGGTTAAATAATAAAAAAGGATCACCCAATGGAAAAAATGGAGATTTGGAGAGATCCCTTACCTTTGTCTGAATGCAATGTTCACTTACACATAATGTCCTAGATAATAAATTTAGATATATAAATTATTTAATTAAGAACATTTTCTAAATGTATTTGATTTATTATAATTTTATCATGTTCATTTATGGTCATTTCAATGACATATAATTTTAATTTAGTTTTCCATGGAGTTTTCGTTTCATGGTTTCATGGTTGGGTCACTTGTGTATAATTATGGAAGTTCATTTAAAATGGTAATAATTATCAAGAAGTGATACTATATGGTATTGATGCACTTCCAAAATTTTAAATTTTCCCATATATAATTTTGTTTCTGGTATTAGTATTATTAATTTGATATGACATTATCGATAATTGATTAGTTTATTTTTGTGGTTTTTCCGAAAATTACTAGATAATTAAATTTTATTTAATATTATGTATATAAATAAGTTTCATATCCTGATAAAATTTATAAAATATATGTATTTCATTATTTTTCAACCATAATAATGATTTTATGACAATCCTTGAAGGTGGTAATGGAAAACCAAAACATGTCGTCCACGAAGGCGGTGGACCGACATATCCCATATGATATTTTCATTTTTACAAAAAAGGAGAAGTGAATAGATTTGATTATAGATATTTCATTAACACAAAATCATTCCATCATATAAATTACACTATAGTTATCATTAAAATTTGGATAGGGGGTGTGAATAGAGGATAATAAAAGAAAAGAAATTAAGTGAGAAGGATTGATGATTACACCTCTGGAATATCATTTCCTTGAGAACCTCCTTAAGGAAAATTGGTGTGGTATTTAGGAAAGACCAAAAATGCAAGAACAAGGGGAATATGCCTAGTAAGGAAAATTTCTATACTATTTTAAAGATACAAATATTATAATATGCAAGAATAATGGGTAGTGAGGGATGTTATTTATAGGGGGAGGAGAGGAATTTTTTTTATTATATCCGTTAGTTTATTATTTTGGATTTAGACTATCAATAATGTTCATTACCATGAATAAATACAATAAATAATTCAAAAGAGTTTTCATAAAATTTTTATTACTTTTTTATTTCCCCATCCATGACCCAAAAATTATTATAATGTTAAATATAAAAAATTACCATATTTCACTATTCACCAAATTAAACTATTTAAGAAAAATACTAAAAATTCAACCTAATCATTTTTCAATCTTTAGATTTCAAAAATGGACTCAATTTTATGAAAATAATTTTCTAAAAATGATAAATTTAATTTTTAATTGAGATCTTCATTTATTCTAAAAATAACGATTTTAATATTTATAATCGATTTAACGACCCTTTGAAAAATTAATTAAGGTAACATAAAATTATCATATAATTATAATGAAAAATAATATTAATTTTATGAATCTATTTTATGATAATTAATTTTTAAGTAAAATTGTTTTATTTTTTTTAAAATTAATTATAAAAATTTCCATTTCACACAAATACCAACACCTAATTTATTATGTTTCAAGAATTTATTTACTTATGCTGTGATATAATTAAAAAATATTTCCATTTATATATACCTAAATTTTATTTATACTTTTATAGGTGAGTTTAATATTCTAATGCCCATATTACTATTCATAACTTTCATATTACTAGTCTAGTGTTCATGCTACTATTCTAATGATATAAGTTCCCTAATTTATATAAATACCTTTTATTTCAGTCATTCTTCATTAAATTATATTTTCAACCAATGTTATTAATATTAATTTTCAAAATTAATATAATATTATTGAAATTATGTTTTATTTATACGACATTGTTCATGAGTGTGGTTATTCTATTAGATTGAGCATATCCAAATTTTCCTATTCCTATTATCTTATTTTTTGTTTGTTTTCCTTATATAATGTTTGGTATTTTTTTTCTAAATTTATGACTAATGTATAGTTATTTACTTATGAGAATAATGTTTTTATTGGGTTATATATGTGATGTATGTGTTTTATGACATAAGAAGGGAAATTACATTGATAAAATTATGGATCATTACATTCGTCCCCCCTTAAAAAATATCTCCCTCAAAAATTAATTTTACATACAATGGTGAAAAAAGGTGAGAACAATTATAATTTTCTACTTCTTATAGTACCCATGTTTACTCTTTATATATATGGTCTCTTTATATTTTTTTTCCATGTGAGTGTCCTTTTTATGTAGAAAGTTTTGTATATGGTCAAAAATATTCATTGGCTACTCCTCATAAGAGAGATAATATTCCATCTATACCAACTCTTAGTTCAGTACATGTGAGGGATCTGGTATATACTTTCTCTAGAGGGATACATGGACTACATCATGTATGTGAGACATGGTTAGATGATGTGCTATTTGATAAGCCACAACTCCGACCAGATCAAGAATCTCAAATGAGTCGATGTACCTGGGACCTAGTTTACCATTATTCCATGGAGAATAAATTCCATGGAGATATGTATAGGAATACATTTTCACAACCCTCGAACTATATGACCGATCAATGATTATATGAAAATCTATTCTGTCAAAATTTTTCAACCATGATGGGCTATTGGATAGTGTTCAACTATTCTATAATTTCATCGACCATTTTAGGTCATAGTAGCTTACATCATCAAACTTAATCGAACATGATGGTGTTCTATATTTTTCCCAAACATGGATTAATATGATCCATTTGGATGCTAGGGTGGAAATTATTATTATAATAGAACCCGATGAGTTGAAGATCTTAATTCCATATTCTTTTGAAGTCCCATGAGCTTACTCTTAACATTTCTTCCATTTTTGGAATTTTCTACTTATATTGGTCATCATTTTTGGGTTTATAATCCATACTGAAGTTTAAATTCATATTTAGAGAATGTTAGAGGATTTTCCAAAACAAGGAGGTAAATCATGGATCAATATTGGATATAATTGATAAGGGTACTACATGAATCCTCACAACTTCAATGATGTATATCCATTCAAGATGGTCAATCAAGAAGTCCTATAAAATCTAAATTAAGTGAGAAGTCATTTTAAGATGATACATAATGAACAATATAGAATTATTTCCTCTGGATGTCATCGTATACCCAGCGAAAAAGTTCATAGTGATGTTTTCCCAATTTTCCATGTTGTTATGGGTAATGGTTGTATAATTCCCTTAAATATTTTCCTTTCCCCCTTCATTTTCTAAAATTCCTGACACTTTTACATATATTCAGTGATCTCCATGTTCATAATTTCCCACCAATAGTCCTCTCGGAGATATGTATACATATTTGTGCTTTCATGGTGGTTAGATAAGGTTGATCTCGATGCATCATTCTGAAGATCATTCCTTATATTAAGATTGATTTTACACATATCCATGACCCAAATCCAAAAATTCATTCCTCATCAATATTGAACTCTGAGGATTTCACATTTCAAGCATCACACACCTATTTCTATATTTTGACCTGATTTTTTTGGGAATCCATTATATTATTTAAAAGGGATGGTTGAAAAAAATTTATTAAAGGAATAATGAAGTGATTTCCAATATGAATCCCCTATCAAACAATTAATTATAATGGAAGATTTGATCCTTCTCAATTCTAATAATTTATAATGTTACATGATCCTATCTACTTATATCATCTACCACTTTATTTTATCTATTAGAATGACAGTGGATTAAGGATCCATAATCCATGATGGCTTTTAACCATATTCAATAGTGAATATTATGTTCCTTCAATGTAAATATATATATGATTCTCTTATGATGAATATATATCTCCCATGTATCCCCATATAGATAATTCCACCAAATTTCTAATGTTATGATCACAACCTCCAACTCCATATCACGAGTTGGATAGTTTTTATCATGAACATTCAACTACCTTGTGTCATAAGATATTACTTTATCATTTTTCATAAGTATATAGAATAATACCTTATTTAAAGCATCACTATATAACAAAAATATTTATTCACATGTGGGTAGTGTAAGTACAGGTGTCTTGATAATACTCTTTTTTAAATAATTGAAGCAGTTCTGTATTCACCTGTCCAAACAAATTTAACTACATGCTAGGTCAAATTTGTTAGTGGGGTTTAAAATCATGAGAATTTCCTCACAAATCATTAGTAATACCCAGCTAGACCATGGAAACAAGGAATATTTGTTACATAAGATTAACTGGTCCACTCCCCAATTACCTTTATTTTAGAAGGGTCAACAAATATTATATTTCTAGTGATAAAATGAACCAAGAATGATAGTTCCTCCATAAAGAACTAACATTTATTATACTTTTCATATAGTTTATCCCTTCATAAATTATTTATCATAAAATTAAAATTATCCTCATGTACCCCTTAATCATGGAGTAAATCAGAATATCAACTATAAAGACTAAGAAAAAATTGTGGAGGTAATCTATAACGACTCTATTAATTAGGTCCTCAAAAATTGATTAAGATTTAGTGATTCTGATGGGCATTACAATGATATCATAATATTCATACCTTATTATAAATGTATTATTTGGAATATATTACATCCTCACCTTTAATTGGTGATATTTTGACCTAATTCCCACCATAGAGAAATAATTTTACCCATGTAGTTGATCAAACAAGACATATATTCATGGAAGGGAACACATGTTATTTATCACGATCTTTTTATGCTCATAGTAATTAATGAATAGTAATATTTATCCATTGATCTTCTTGATAAAGAGGACTTTTTTACCCCATAGTGAAGAACTCTGGTGTATAAAACAATTTTCAAGATTTTCTTGTAACTACTTCTTCAGTTCCTCCAACTGAATGGTGTCCATCATGTATGGATTCTTTATTATGGGTAGAGAAAAAAATATAAAATCAATTAATAATGCAATGTATCATTTAGGAGGAGGACTAGGTAATTGTTCATGGATCACAACATTTTATTCCCTCACAATGGGAATCTCTTCAAGCATGATCCTCTCTATTGCCTCAATCATTTGAGCTAGATATGATTTCTCGCAAGGAAATAATATCCACAATTGAGATAATGATTTCGAAGGAGATTTATCCTCATCATTACACTAGTATAGAATTGGAGGATTTCTCAGGATGTGATGAGTGATATCCCATTCATGAATGATGATGTTAGCATTGTAAAAAAGATAGTAAATCCATGTGCAATAGGGCATAGAAATATACTAAATAAATAAGATGATATTTAATCAGAGTTCCAGTCCATAAATATTAACTATGTAGGATTTATATAAATTATATGTAATAAATTACCCATTATTTTATCTTTCATATTACCCAAGCTTTATATTTTTAGGTGGTATTTGAATAGTTCTACTAAACTAGAATTAAATAAAATAGTGCATAGAAATAGAATGAAATATTGAGTTAAAAATTCTTTAAAAAATAACCAACATACCTATCACCACATCATTATCAAGATCCAAAACATTAGTATTGATAGAATATTCCATTATGTGCTTATTTGGATGTTGTTTTTGTTGATTGTCTCTCACAACCCTTGGCTCAGGGCATTGGCTCACATAATTCTCCTGTACCTAGAATTTTAAACACTTCACTAAAGGTTGAGAATTGATATGGATTTTCCATTATTCATCATAATTAGTGGTATTATTTAAATCACTTTGATAATAATTATCTTGATTCCCCTCTCTTTCACATTTGAAGCCTATCCTGGTTCCCTATAGATAGCTACCAGGATGCTTCATCGCACACTTTTGACATTTGGGATGTTGTGTTTTCATTCCTTCATGGGATTTATATATTGATCATCCCATGTTAAATTAAATTTCCCTATTTTTTATATAAAATTCCACGAGACCATTCACTATTCTCATTATAAATATCAACCATTAGGGAACATCAGAAAATTTCCTCATAACTATCAACTTATAGAATATCCAAGTCCTTTAATAGACTCATCTTTAATCCATTTAAGAATTGATAAACCTTGATTTTAGTTTTCATGAAAAATCTAGAGGCGTATCATTAATTCCTTTAATAGTTTTCCTCATGTACCATAATAGATTCTTCATCCTTTAGCATTAGTATGAGGAACTCCCTCTCTATCTTAATATGAAGAGTTAGGGGAAAATATTAATTGAGAAATATTTATTTTGAATCCTTCCCAACCCATGGAATCAATTTACTCCTTATACATTGTACTTTTGATTAGTTTCCACCATTTATAAGAATACCATTCAAAATGACAGATTTATAATATGACATTATATTTATCTAAGAATTTAAGGATAGATAATGTATTCTCAATGGTGTTAATCAATTTTCCTTTTCTGAGGGGATGAAAATATCAGCTAAATATAGGAGGATTTTTTTCATAATGAATCTGACAATAATTTTCTTTCTCTTAAGCGAAGGAACAAGTTCTAAATTGTTTCAATTATTATTCATAACTTTATCTAGTTGAGCCAGTAATTTCCTGAAGCTCTGGGCTTCCATTCCCATCATGTTTGGAATCTCATTAGGGAAGTCATCATATTGAATATCACATTTATTATTGGAATGGGTTATCATATTTAACAACATTAACAAATAAAATAAATAAAGTAAAATAATATGGCTTTAATACTTTACTAAGATCATATCAAATGGAAATAATGATCAATGAAGGATAAACATATAAATGGAAAGAATATCCAAACATGTGATTCTATAAGTTTCAATATTATTTATTCATGGTCAATAAATTATCCTTAGGATACTTAATAAATTGTTTTATTTATTATCCCCAATAATAAATATTCTATTCTTTGATACCAAATATAGAGAACCTTCCCTTTTACAAATAATATAATATGATTTTATGATTAACAAAAAACAAGGATCAAATAGTCTAGTGTATTTTCAAGACTAGGAACATAATTATATACCATGAAGATAAAATATTACATCATTTTATTAATCATAATATTCACTCCTAAATTCATTTTATCTTCTACAAATGCATATGTTTACCTATTGAAAATATGTAAAAAATGGATGAGCTAAAAATACCAGTAATGGAATGATCATGGGAATAAAGCATAACACCTGAGTTAGATGGAATAACATGATAACATACAAGGAAGGGATCATGAATACACATATGGAATCATAAAATATATAACAAGGGTTCATAATACCATGGGAAAATAGGGTGGTGGGAGAAACATATAACATGACATAAACATGAGTCCATGCTAACTACCAATACTATATAACATGGTGGAAAAATTCCCATATTGGATTAGGTGTACTCACTAATGCAATACATGGAGTTTCATGACACTAAAAAATTACAAAATTCATTAGATATATATATGGGTTCACCCATCATAACATGTTCATGCATATGTTTTACACATAAATAATCACACATAAGCAATAAACATAATGGTTACCAATGGAAATAAATGGGCATTATAATCACACCACAATGAATAACAAAAAGCGTGTAATAATGGTATCCATAAAGGAAGGGATGAAACCATTTCTAGAAAGTCATAAAGTAATCACATGAAATTATAATTGATAATTATGTTCTAATGAGTTGAAAACATGAAAAATAGTGGTAAGGTATCAATAGAAATGTCCCGCTTAAGTGTGGTTTTAAGGAAAACAATAAAGAGAATATAACTAAAATAAAGGTAAAATTGTTTCCATAAAACTCAGAATGAAATAGGTTATAATTTCATGATAAAAAGAGTTATTTTATAGAAATATTGGTGGGTTAAATTAGTTTATATATTTTAATGTGAAAATGAATAAGAAATAGAGATGTTCCCTTTACACATGCTTTCTTATCGGGATGAATTAAGAATGGAACCTTTTAAAACATGTATTTACCCATAAAAGAAAGATGAATTGAGATGGATACAAATGTATAGGACATTTAAATGTAATTTATTATAATTATATAATAAAAAATAATAATTAAATTATATAAAATATAGATAAAGGGTAACCCAATGGAAAAATGGAGGGTTGTTCAGATCCCTTACCTTATGTTAGAATGCATTCTTTACTTGAACATAATTTCCTATATAAGAAAATAAGATTAATTAATTATTTAATTCATAAACATTACTAAATATATTTTATTTATTACAATTTTATTATGTTCATTTATTGTCATTTAGATGAGTTATAATATTTTATTTTTTCATTTCATATGTGTTTTTTACATAGTGTCATGGTCGGTTCGATTGTGTAGAATAATGGGTGTTCCTGTAAAATGTGAATAATTATCTAGAAATGAGATAATATTGTATTAATGAACCTCCATATGTATGAATGGAATTTTACTTCATTTTATCTAGTATGAGGATGATTCAGTTCACAAAACCATAATGATAAATGTTTAGTTCATTTGGAGGTTTTTTTGACCATCATAAGATATGTTTGTTTTATGTAATATTATGTATATAAATAATTTCCAAAACATGAAGTAAGATTTAATATAAATGTTATGATTTATTTTGACAATAATAATGGTTTTGTGATAATACTTGAATGTGGTAATGGAAAATGAAAACTCATCTTCCCTGAAGGTGGTGAACCCACAAATCATTGACGATGTTTTCATTTTTTGAATAAAAAAAGAAGTTAATTGTAACAACCCAAACATTCATTAATGGAAATTTCTATTGGTATTTTTTAATGTCTTATTATGTAAAATGGTTATGTAAAACATATTACCTTCCTTTCTTTTATGTTTTTGAATTGTGACCGCTGCTAATATGGCCGTTGAATAGTGATCACATGATTAGTATAAATATGGGACTTTAACAATCCAATTTACTCAGACAAAGGAAGCGATGGCCTCATCCAGTAGAATTTATCCATTCGAAGCCCATTTGATGGAGCTCGTGAAATAGGTGGTGTAATTGGGCTTCACTCTTGACCAATCCCAATCCGAGCTTTGTCATGTTAAGCTCAAACGAGATCATCTACGGGAGAAGTGGAAGTTAATAGAGATCACTATGCGTGCAATGTTATCCGATCCACCCTAGGAGTCTGTCACCATCGCGCACCTTACCATTAGGTCTTATGCGGAAGTTTTAAGGGGTTATGTAACAATTCCCTTGTACTATGGTCTTGTACCTTATTTTTTATATGATAATGAATATACTTTCTTGTTATTATTATTACTTTGTAAATAGTTTTTAAAACAAAAATAGTGTTTTTGGTTAATATTCAACAAAGAAATATATTTTGATGAATTAATGTATTTTTTAATTAAATAATATTTTAATAAAATATTATTTTTATTGTTAATTTGTTTTATTAAATATGAATGATCGTATAATTTTATGAATGCAATTGTTATTTTTATTAAGGCTCGAAATCTATTTTTGTCAAAACCCGTGAATTTTTTATAAATGTTGGTTTTCATTTTAAAAGTGAAAATTAACATATTTATAAAATTATTTAGGTAAAATAAATATTATTTCGGGAATCAGGATGTTAAAATTATCCAATGGCGAATTTTTCATAATTTTCCGAGACAGTCAAATTTTTGGGTATGGATTAAATACCGTTTAATTGTATAATCTGTTTTATGACATCATAATGACCCAATAGTGATGTAATAAAATAATATAAGCTTTATGTTCGGCCAATATATGTTTTACCATTAAAATAATGTGATTTTGGGTTTGTTTGACTTATTTTACAAAGCATTAATCGACCCTTCAAGACTTATTAAACATCTTGTCTTTTTAAATTGTTTTACTTGGGAGTGTGACTCACCTCCACATAAGAAACCCCATTATTTTAGGAAGTTAGGACTTTTTCCTTATAAAATATTTTTTTCCACTTCCCTTTTCCAAAAACCATGGTCAAAAACCTTGGGTTGGTTTGGGGTTTGGATTAGTTTAATGTGAGGTGTCCCAAACCTAAATAATAAACAATTCCCTCTCATTTCCTATATAAACCCACCCAATCTCCCAATTTATCCTCACTCAAAGCCATTTGAGTTCTTCCAACCTCTTCCCTGATCTCTCTAGAATCCTCCCAAGGCACCCCAATCTCCCAAGAAGCCTCTCTCAAGCCTCTCTCAAGCCTTTGGAAGCACACTTCCAAGTAAGGGTTTTTTCTTCCTTTCTCATTTTTTTCCAATAATTTTTAAGTTGTTATGCCATTTTAATTTCAATTATAAATGTTGGGGTATGGTTTCTCACCTCCCACATACTGCCCTATTTATGTTTTAATGATGTGAGATCCCTTTCTCTCTCATTAAATGCCTCCCATGTACACCCGTTACTATGTCGAAATTCCGAAAGGGATTTTTCTCTCCTCATTTACATTCAAGCAATTCTTTTGTATCATGAATCTAAATTCCATTACATTTGTTGGGACATGTATCTATATGAACCCATTACTTTCCATTTCATGCAAATATGATGAGACACCCCATTACCTCTCATCAACCATTTTTATGAGTTCTTATGTCACGCCGTTATGCTGCCGAAATTGCACCATGTTTTCAAGCCAAAGTCACTGTGTAGTAAATACCATGCCCATTTCTCTATCAAGGGTATTCACCTTTATGCAAATTTAATTATTGTTTAAAGAGTTTCATGTATGTATTCGAAATTCTTTTATTGTGGAATAAATTATTATGTTGAATGATTCAATGTTTTATGATCCATGTGGCACACTTATGCATGAAATGAAATGTTTATAAAGGGTGCACCCTGATAGTGCTCCAATGCATTGGGTAAAGTATAGTATCATGATACATTATGTGAAATGGGTGTTTACTCATGATAATACAAGTGAACCGATGGTTTACTCATGCTTCATGTGCAATGAGGGTTTACTCATGCTCCATGTGCAATGAGCCTTGGCTCATGCTAATTCCATGTTAAGTGTTGTTGCCACATTTCCATGTTATGATTATCATGCTTTGTCATGCCTTTATGTTTATGATTCTATTGTGCTCTATTGATATGCCTATTTTCTAACATGTATTGTATTCCTCATGTTATTCATGTTTATTCCCTTAAAGGGCTTTATAGATCACACTTTTCTTATGCATGTCCTCAGGTTATCCTATGCAATGCATGTATGAGGGAATGTAGTGGTCATGTAAAGTAAGTTTTCAATAAAGTTGTTGCATTTTTTTTTGTTCTAAGTTGTTTTGTAATGATCCTAAGCCCCAAAGACAATAGACCTCTCGATCTTCTATGTTGTATCAAGTGAAGTTTATGTAATAAATCATATTTAAGTGTGTAATAAAAGAAGCAGGGTTGTCATAGTTGGTATCAGAGGATAGGTTTAGTTATTTTTGGGATTAGTATTAGAAAACCCTAGTGAAGCCTTAGAGACAAGACTAAGTATAATAAAAATATCCCTATGTTTTGGTGAGTATTGAGTAAGTGTTTTATCAAGAAAATACATCCCTGTCTAGATATGAGCAGGTAGAGGCGGCTCTGGAACATATGTATCCTAGGGGTAAAACCTGAAAACACCACTTTGAGCAAGACTCGAACAGGAACTGGTGCACGACAATGAGCCTTGCTGCACTCTTGGTTATGAAACTCCTGGGGGATATGATTTGGTAAATTCACAGGCTTAGTATGAACCATTATTAAGGGGATTTAAAAAAAATTCCTAAAGAATATATGTTAGAAAGTAGATCACGGATAACATAGATTGAATCCAATAGATTCATAAGTTAAGGAAATAAAAGTTATTTATAAGTCATCAGTTTTTATATTTGGATTACCCTTTATGTGTTACCCCTAAAATTCCTTTTATTCCAGCCAATGGTCGGTAATAGGAGGAATCAGGCTAACAATCGATGTGAAGATCAATGCGATGACTGTACTAATGAGATGCCCAATCCAATGGGAGTGGGAATCGCGAACTTTATCACGCTTATCTCTCAGCTAACTCAAGACTTGAATAGAAACATGGGTCAAGAGGAACGTTCAACCCCCCTAATAAAGAACAAGTCGCTATCGAGAGCTTTATGAGACAAAGGCCTCCTACTTTTAATTGATCATCTGATCCCTAAATCATCGAACAATGGATCAACTCCATTGAAAAGATCTTCTCCATCATTCAATGTTCCAAACAAGAGAAGGTTATTCTGGATGCTTATCATATGGAGGGTGAAGCCGATCAATGGTAGACATTGATCAAAAATATGAAGTATTTGGAGGAGATCAATGCGTTGGAATAGAAGGATTTCCAGAAGATTTTTTTCGATAAATATTTTCCACGCACCCTCCAGATTAAGATGTAAAGGGACTTCCTTTCCCCCATGAAAAAAGACGATGAATCTATCAGAGCGTACGAGTCAAACTTCAAAAGGCTTGCATGATACGCCTCCAGATTTGTCGTTACCCTCAAATGCAAGGTTTACCGCTTCTTTGGTGGGCTGAAGCCTAGCCTGTGGAAAGCACTAGCGATCCATGACTTCGATAGCTATGAGGAAATTGTCCGATGTGACCTCAAGGTAGACATGGAGATTAAAGAATCCCAGGGGTATCATGGGGATAAGAAGCGTAAGGTGGACTTCAATACTGGAGGACCGATGGATAAATCCAACGGTGCTAAGAAGATCCAGCACCCCACTTACCAAAGGTGCAGAAAGAAGCACCCCATTTTTTTTAAAGGGGACGAGTAAATGATTTAGGTATGGAAGAGAAGGGAACATAGCTATTAATTGTCGACAAGAAAAACCCACGGCTGCGACAAAGGAGAGGAATGATCTGTTAGACTCTCAACGCATTGTTCATTTCTATAACTACAAAGAACCAGGGCATGTTGCAAATCAGTGTCCTAATACAAGGGTTTTGGGAGGCAACACACAACCTCCAAGGCAGCAAGGAAGATCTTTTTCCATCACTTCTGCAGAAGTGAACCCCGAAAATGAAGTGGTTATAGGTACGCTAGTTTTTCATTTAATAATAGAGAATATACTTTTTTATTCTGTTTCTACGCATTCTTTTATATCCCAAAAGTTTAGTAGAACAATCCCAACACTAGCAAAAATCATGGAAGTAAAGATTTCGATGAGTACGGAAAATGGGGCAATCATTGCATCCCAAGAATATAACTCCTCCCCTGTTATAATATTTGGATTGAACTCCCAGGAAACCTCATCATACTCCCTCTGGTGGAATTTTATGCAATTCTTGGCATGTATTGGATTTTTTTATATAAGGCCAACATAAATTTTCATGAGAGGGAAATCACTCTCCATGTGGAGAATCGAATCCCGATTCTATACAAGTGTAAGGAGGAGGATGCATCTTCTTTAGATCCATCATCTCAAGTGTGGATATTACTGCCCTATGAGTAGTCGTATCTGGCTCAGATGATTGAGTCTAAGGAAGAAACCATCCTTGAAGAAATGCCTATTGTGAGGGAATTCGCTAAAGTGTTTCCCAAGGAATTGTCTGGTCTTGCTCCTTGAAGAGATGTTGAATTCTCAATTGAACTTATACCTGGGGTGTTACCAACATCCAAGAATCCATATAGAATATCTCTTGTAGAGATTGAAGATCTGTAGAAAAAAATACAAGAGAATCTGGATAAAGGATTTATATGCCCAAGTGCTTCACCACAGGGTGCACCAGTCCTCTTTGTCAAGAAGAAGGATGTGTCAATGCGGCTTTGCATCAATTATTGTGAGCTTAACAAAATCATGATAGAGAACAAGTACCCTCTGCCACTGATTGATGACTTGTTTGATCAGCTGCATGGAGCATAATACTTCTCCAAGGTAGATTTGAGGTCGGGATATTATCAAGTAAGGGTGAAGAAGAAAGATGTCCCCAAGACTTCTTTTTGTACAAGATACGGGAACTATGAATTCATAGTAATGCCTTTCGGACTCACTAATGCTCCAAAAATCTTCATGGACTTGATGAATAGAGTCTTTAGAGATTACCTTGACAAATTTGTGGTAGTCTTTATAGATGATATTCATATATACTCCAAAACCAAGGAGGATCATGAGGAGCATCTAAGAACTGTACTAGAGACCTTGCGGAAGGAGAAGCTCTATGAAAAGTAGAGAAAGTGTGAGTTCTGGTTGAAGGAGGTCTCGTTCTTGGGCCATATCATCACAACCAATGAGATATCTCTAGATTCCTCCAAGACAGATGCAATAGAGGGATGGCCGAGGCCAACTTCGGTAACAGATATCCTTAGATTCTTGGGGTTACCTGGATATTATCGATGATTTGTGAGAAATTTCTCACGATTGTACAACCCTCTTACCAAGCTAACTCGGAAGGGAGTAAAGTTTTCTTAGAGTGATGAATGCGAAGAAAGCTTCAAGGAGTTGAAAAAGAGGCTTATCACTGCACCCATGCTCACTTTACCCACAAGTGGAGAAAGTTTTGTGGTATTTAGTGATGATTTGAAGAAGGGCCTAGGATGTGTGTTGATGAAAAATAAAAAAATCATTCCCTATGCTTCAAGTCAATTGAATTTTCATGAACAGAACTATCCAACACATGACCTCGAGTTAGTTGCAGTGATTTGCTCTTTGAAAATTTGGTGGCATTATCTCTTTGGGGAGAAGTGTAAAATATATACGGACCACAAAAGCCTCAAGTATATATTCACACAGAAAGAGTTTAACATGCGCTAACGAAGATGGTTAGAGCTAATCAAAGACTATGAATGCTCAATCCATTACCACCCTGGGAAAGCGAACAAGGTGGTGGATGCCCTAAGTAGAAAGGACCTAGCGATTCTATCATTGATGATAATTGAGAAAGATATGATCTTCTTAGACTTGATGAAGATGGACATGGGAATCATAAAGAAGGGAACATCATCAATCCTTTCACAAATGATTGCTCAACTGTCTCTTTTATAAAGGTTAAAGGATGCTCAAAAGGATGATGTGAGAATTTAGGAAAAAGTGGAAGCTATCGGAAAAGGGAAATCCTTGGAGTTTAATGTTAATAAAGAAGGAATTATGAGATTTGGGAAAAGAATATGTGTTCCATAAATTCCAGAGCTGAAGAAGGAACTTTTGGATGATGAAAATAGTTCAAATTTCTCTATTCACCCAGGAAACACAAAGATGTATAGAGATCTCCGAGAGCATGTTTGGTGGGATAATATGAAGAAGGAGATTTCTGAATATACATCAAAGTGCCTATTGTGTAAGTAAGTGAAGGCAGAGAGGCAGAAGTTTAAGGGGATGATACAACCATTGACCATACCAGAATGGAAATGGGAGAACATCACCATGGACTTTGTCACCGGACTTACGAAGACATACAAAGGCAACAATGCAATCTGGGTTTTTGTGGACCGTCTTACAAAGGCTGCACACTTCATTGCTATTTGGGAGGACTTCTCATTGGATCAACTAGCATGTATTTATATTAGGGAAGTGGTAAGGCTACATTGAGTACCAATATCTATTGTATTCGATTGAGATCCAAGATTCACCTCTATGTTTTGGAAGAGTCTTTAACATGCTCTGAATACTGATCTGATATTCAGTACGGCCTATCATCCTCAAACTGATGTCCAATCCGAGCAGACTATCCAAACACTTGAGGAAATGTTGAGAGTATGCTCAATGGACTTTAAAAGAGGATGAGATCAAAATCTTCCTCTGGTTGAGTTCTCTTATAATAATAGTTTCCACTCGATCATTCAAATGGCACCTTATGAAGCCCTATATGGGAAGAGATGCAAACACCGACATATTGGGATGAGGTCGGTGAGCATAAGCTGCTTGGAATAGAAATGGTGGAAAAGGTGAAAACCATTCAGCAGCATATGAAGGCAGCCCAGAGTCGACATAAGAGTTATGCAGATAACCGTCGACGAGACCTTGATTTTAAAGTTGGAGACATAGTATTTCTATGCATATCTCTATGAAATAAGGTCATGAGGTTTGGAAAGAAAGGGAAGCTAAGTCCAATGTATATCGGCCTCTTCGAGATTCTTGATTGTGTCGAGGCTGTGGCCTATCGACTAGTACTTCTACCTTCCATGGCCAAAGTACATGATGTCTTTCATGTATCCCTCTTAAGGAAGTACATACCGGACCCTTCACATGTACTCTCTTCAGAGGTGGTACAATTGTAGGGAGATCTTTCTTATGAGGAGAAACCAATGAAGATATTAGATCATAGGGAAAAATTCCTACGAAATATAACAATTCCCCTCATCAAATTGTTGTGGAGAAACCACATGTTTGAAGAAGCAACATGGGAATTAGAGGAAGTGATGAATCAGAGTTACCCTCATCTTTTTAGTATGGAAAAAGGAAATTTCGAGGGAGAAATTTCTTAAGGGGGGAAGATTGTAATGACCCAAACATTCATTAATGGAAATTCCTATAGGTCTTTTTAAATGTATTATTATGTAAATTGGTTATGTAAAGCATATACCCTTCCTTGGTTTTATGTTTTTGAATTGTGACCATTACTAATATGGCCGATGAATAGTTATCACATGATTAGTATAAATATATGACTTTAACAATCCAATTTACTCAGACAAAGGAAGCGATGGCCTCATCCAGTAGAATTGATCCATACGAAGCCCATTTTTCAGAGCTTGGAAATGAGGTGGAATCATTGGGCTTCACTCTTGACCATGCCCAATCCGAGATTCATCATGTTAATCTCGAACGGGACCGTCTACGGGAGAAGTGGAAGTTGATAGAGATCACCACACGTGAAATGTTATCCGAGCCACCCCAGGAGTCTGTCACCATCGTGCACCTTACCCTTAGGTCTTATGCGGCTGTTTTAAGGGGTTATGTAACAAATCCCTAGTGCTATGGTTATGTACATTATTTTTTATATGATAATGAATATACTTTCTTTTTATTATTGTTACTTTGGAAATAGTTTTTAAAACAAAAATGGTTTTTTTGTTAATATGAAGCTAAGAAATCTATTTTGATGAATTAATGGATTTTTGAATTAAATAATATTTTAATAAAATATTATTTTTACTATTAAATTAATTTTTATTAAATATTAATGATTGTATAATTTTATGAATACAATTTTAATTTTTATTAATGCTCAAAAGCCATTTTTGTCAAAACCCATGAATTTTCGATATATGTCGGTTTTTATTTTAAAAATGAAAATTAAAATATATATAAAATTATTTAGATAAAATAAATATTATTTCTGGAATCAGGACATCAAAATTATCCAACGGTGAATTTTTCATAATTTTCTGAGAGACAAATTTTTGGGTAAAAATTAAATACCGTTATAATGTATAATGTGTTTTATGACATCATAATGACACAATAGTGATGTAATAAAATACTATAAGATTTATTTTCGGCCAATATATGTTTTACTATTAAAATAATGTAATTTTAGGTTTGTTTGAATTATTTTACAAAGCATTAATGGACCCTTCAAGACTTATTAAACATCCTATCTTTTTAAATTGTTTTCCTTGGGAGTGTAACTCACCTCCACATAAGAAACCCCATTATTTTAAGAAGTTCAGACTTTGGCATTATAAAATATTTTTTCCACTTCCATTTTCCAAAAACCCTAGGAAAAAACCATGGGATGGTTTGTGGTTTGGATTAGTTTAATGTGAGGTGTCTCAGACCTAAATAATAAACAATTCCCTCTCCTTTCCTATATAAACCCACCCAATCTCCCATTTTATCCTCACTAAAATCATTTTTAGTTCGTCCAACCTCTGCCCTACTCTCTCTAGAATCCTCCCAAGGCACCCCAATCTCCCATGAATCCTCTCTGAAGCCTCTCTCAAACCTTTGGAAGCACACTTCCAAGTAAGGGTTTTTTCTTCCTTTCTCATTTTTGTCCAATAATATTTAAGTTGTTATACCATTTTAATTTCAATTATAAATGTTGTGGTACGGTTTCTCACCTCCCCCATAATTCCCTATTTATGTTTTAATGATGGTATATCCCTTTGTCTATCATTAAATTCCTCCCATGTACACCCATTACTATGCCAAAATTCCGAAAGGAATTTCTCTCTCCTCATTTACATTCAAGCAATTATTTTGTATCATGAATCTAAATTCCATTACATTTTTTGGGAAATGTATCTATATGAACCCCGTACTGTCCATGTAATGTAAATATGATGATACACCTATTTCTCTCTCATCAACCATTTTTATGAGTTCTTATGTCACATCGTTATGCTGCCGAAATTGCACCGCATTTTTCAAGCCAAAGTCATTGTGTAGCGAATACCATGCCCATTTCTCTATCAAGGGTATTAACCTTTATGATCATTTAATTATTGTTTAAATATTTTCATTTATGTATTCCAAATTCATTTATCATGGAATAAATTATTATGTTGAATGATTAAATTTTTTATGATCCATGTGGCACACTTATGCATGAAATGAAATGTTTAAGAATGGTGTGCCCTGATAGTGCTCTAATGCGTTGGGTAAAGTATAGTATCATGATACGTTATGAAAAATGGGTGTTTACTCATGATAATAAAATTTAAATGAGGGTTTACTCATGCTTCATGTGCATTGAGGGTTTACTCATGCTCCATGTGCAATGAGCCTTGGCTCATGCTAATCTAATGTTAAGTGTTGTTGCCACATTTCCATGTTATGATTATCATGAATTATCATGAATTTATGTTTATTCTTATATTGTGATCTATTGATAAGCCTATTGTCTAAAATTTACTTTATTCCCCATGTTATTAATGTTTATTCCCTTACTGGGCTTTATATCTCACCCTTTTCTTATGCATGTTCTCAGGTTATCCCATGCAATGATAAGTACGAGGGAATGTAGTGGTCATGTAAAGAAAGTTTTCAATAAAGATGTTGCATGTTTTTTGTTCTAAGTTATTTTTTAACGATCCTAAGCTTCAAAGAAACTAGACCTCTCAATCTTCTATGTTGTATCAAGTGAAGTTTATGTAATAAATCATATTTAAGTGTGTAATAAAAGAAGAAGTGTTGTAATATTAATAGATTTTATGATGGATGTTCCATTAAAAATGAAAATAAAGTTATATATATATGATAATGGTGTTATCATTCCACTTGGGATAATGTAGGTGATAATAGGATATGAAATTAATAAAACATAAAAGAGAATGATTGAGGATTTTACCTCTGTAATGTTGTCTCCTTTTGAAAACAAAATTCCTAGTAACATGATGTAAAATTATATGATAAAAATTATTTTTTCATTACATAAAATCTAATGATAAAGACCTTACCGCATGATGTTAAAATAAACTACATTTTCTGGTCACATGATATTAAAATTATAATATTGAACTACATGGTATTTGATTCCCATTAACCAGTATATCTTGGATTACTTCCAGAGGTTCAAACCCAACATCTAAAAACCAAAAATAATTGTTAGGGATATATTACTTATAATTCTTTCTCATTATTCCATTTCCCTGACGAGATCATATCCAAATACCATGCCTATTAGCCTAACCAAATATCTAAATACATCCCATCATTAAGACATACTTCCAATTAAATAATGGCCCTCTAATTATAGGGCAACGTTCCATCACTACATTACAATATCTCACCTTGTAAGACATATTCCGAAAATAACAATATGCTTATTGTTGGTAAATATTCCCAATAGGGTTATGAATCATCCCTAATGTTCCACATTCCATGGGATAATAAAATAAAATTTCATTTCATATTTAAGTACCACACAAACCATTTCAATATACAATTCACAATATAGTCCATTAATTATGAAATTAATATTCTTAGAAACTATCATGGTTTCCTGACTATAAATGGAACCACCATGTTACTTATTACGTGACCATAAAATGCATGATTCATCCCATTATGTTTCACTAGACTATAAGGTCTTTGATCCCCTTCACATGGCTATATTGGAATCCCATTTTATGGGCCGTATTCACTACCACAAAACCATTTTCCTCCAAGGATGGAACCACGCTCCTGAGAATATAGTTATGTGGTTTTAAACTAAAGTGTCACAAATTACTAAAAATATAAGTATACCCAATGATATATATATATATATATATATGTTTTTATCAAGAATTTAACATTTATATTGTAACTAAAAAGAGGATAATTAGTTATATATTGCGTTTTGGGAACGATCCATGAAAATATATTTAACATACAAAAGAGTCCATAGTACGAAGTAATTACCCACCTAAAGGTTGTGATGAGCCTAAAAACACATCCAATTGAAAGATTAGAATCCTGATGTATCATTAATAAGACACCCTAGTTATTGAATTATTTTCAAAAGTAGTTCTAAAAAAGTAATAATGTTAGGAAATAATAGATGAGTAACCCATTGGTGTTTCCCTTAGAAAAAAAATTAGTGAACCAAACACGAATGGTATGGAATAACCAAATAACCATGTTATCATAGACCCCAATCAGATTTTTTCTCAAATTTGTATGATTTTATTTAAAACACATTGGTTAACCAAACATGAATTTTATGAGATAACAAAATAAACAAGTTAAAATATTATTTATACAATTTTCCCCAAACATGCATGATTTCATCAAAAATTGAAAATGGTGCAGAAAATGTTAAACCATGGGAGTTATTGATAAAACATACTTCCACATGGGATACTAATATAATGAATTTTATAATTTTTAGTATTATTATTTCATAAGAAATCCATTATAGATCCCCATTTATTCCAAAGTAATGGTGTCTCTCCCCATAAATAAATCTTATTCTTCAGTATCTATAAAGGTTGTGTTCATGATAACTTAATGGGGATTGTTACTAAAAAAGTGCATTAAAAATGTAACAAAATAATTCATAAGGGAGAAAATCATACTGAAATTGGTGGTATATTGGAGGATCCTATAGTAACTAAATCCCCATAGTACACATCACTAGTAGAAGATCAATGCGATGTTTTTGGTACACAATGCCACCTCAAACCATTTCCAAAGCTTGACCACATAATGTGAGAATACTAGAATCATTTAACGTAGGGTGGTAAAGGATACCACAAAATATTTCACTATTTTCTTAGATCCACCCAAGCGTGATAAATTCCATTCATGATGTTATCAATGATGTGAACTCTCAAACCACTATGATATTCCCATGGAAAGTTTCATGTATTTCCCAAACCTGACCACTCATTCTAGGACATATAGAAGATCTCTCAACTATTAATAAAACAAATTAACCAATGATTAGACCCATACTACCATATATACAGATGGAAATTCCTAGTATATTAAAAAAATAAGGAATAATTCCATATCCATATTTCCCATAATAGAGCATTATACTAAAATAAAGTGTCGATATGGGAGCAAGCCCATGCATTTTTTCATGTGTTTGATGTACGATTACATACAAAAATGAAAATATGGGGATATAAATTGTATCATATTATCATTCCAAAAGTATATTATCATCATTATATCATAGTGTAAATAGAATGGTAGAAATATATTATCACACTTATCTTGAATTTTTTTTGCATCTTCTGGAAGAAAAAAAAGTTGATAGTCATTGGTATATTTTGATAGCCTATAAGGGACTAAACCAAATCCCTTATACCATCAATAGATGTAGTCATCAATATATTATTATAGTCACCATAGATTAGGCCCACATTCCCACTACATCTCAAATGCACTATAAATATATCTACACATGAACATAAGAGAAGGTTAATAACACTATATTTAGTGAATTAATTCTCTATAATACTTTTATAAACATATTGGAAGATGAAAATAATCATTCCCCACCTAATTCAAAAAATATTTTTTAATAATATGAAAATAACTCACTATCCTTATTATATTTCATCCCTATTTGATTATTCTTGGTCACATACTCTTATAATAGAAAAATATTGTTCCCAAAACCTACCCTAAGTAATTATAGTGTCCTTACTGCTCTCTAACATTACATGGTAGTGGAAAAATTATCTACTAAATATTGTTTGGAATTAAAAGGCAGGCGTATATGGAAAGGTCACCCCCTATGATACCATCAATATATGGTCAATATTATCTCCCCAAAACATGTTTCCCAAATGTCTCCCCCACACTAACATAGAATTTAATCACAAGGATTCCTACCATTACAATCACTAGGAAGGTCCTCCCTATTATAACATTTCTTACTCAATATAAAGTTCTACCCATATCAAAACATACTAAAACCAATGAGTGATACCTTCTCATAATTACATAATGTAAAAAAAAATACAACATTTTATGCATTCCCAATACCTTTTAGTTTTAGAGTTGTATAAAATTAATAAAAATAATTAACAAAAAATTCCCAAGAAAACCTAATCTGAGGGGTTTTTTCCCACTATATAAGAAAATACATAATCCAAAAAATTTGTCAATATATCCTATAAAACAGACACACAATATAATCCTTATATTGTTTAATATGTATTATTTCTCTTCTTAATATAGAAAAATAGAAACATAATAAGGGGATAACTCAAATACATTGTACGAGTAAACATATTCGATTACATTAAAAGATCACAAATGAGCATAATATGGGTATGTTGTCATGAAAATATAATTTATCCATAACAAACAAAATAGGGAAATCATAACCAATAAAACATTTATCATTATCCAAGAATCATGAAATACTGTTTTAGAATAAAGGGATAGTTTCTATAGTATCTAAACATCAAAATATTGTGACCAAAACATAATACATTATACCATAAGCATATCAATAGTGTTTATTTGTAAGGGATTATAAAATAAGATTACTATGGTTTTTCACCATGGTATCAAAAAACATTACAAAGGAATGATTATATGGTATCATAAATATTTGATATATTGATATTAATTATTAATCCAGTTCATTAGACTACTATCAGGGTGAACCATTCCATACATTACATGTATATTGTATATGTTGGTCAGATAAGGAAATAAAAAAGATTTCAATTTAATCTTAATTGACATAAGAATGAAACCTATCACATAATAATAAAAATTATAATCCATCCAATGAATGTAGGAGATGGTTTTATAAGATAATTTCATTGTATTTATTAGAGGATTTTATCATTGATGGAAAATAATATTATTAGAATAACACTATTGAATTTTAACTCATAAAAAGAGATAAAGAGTTAGGTCATTTGATAGATTAAGTTCAATATATGATATATAAATATAATAAGGCCATTTAAGTGGTAATATTAAAATACATAAATCCCAAGAAACTCAAGAATTTTCATATAAATGAAAAAATTGAAGAAATATGTGTTCACATAGAAAATATTACAAATAGATTCTTCTCACATTTTGATGAGATTGTCCCACAAAAATATATATGAAATTTTCATTAAAAAAATCATGAAAATAATTTTATTATGATTAATCCTACTCTTTTAATTAGGGATATATACAAAAACTAGAAAAATAATCCAATTAATACAAAAAATGGAAGTTCCAAATAGAAAAGACGAGATGAGGTCTCTATTACTCATAATAAACCCTTATAATAAAATATTAGTAAACGAGAAGAAAATTTTTAAGTGAAAAAGTAAAACATAAAGAATAACCTATGAAAAAAATGAGGGGTTTTAGAATGAAAAAATTACCCATGATGGATTATATTTTAGAAACAATCTTGTTCTATAAATAAGATCATAAATGAAACCCTTATGGTTTGAGTAAAAATTAATTCAAAACACCATTAAAGATAGAGAATCAAACTGAATGTAAAATACCATGAATAAAAGATAATTCATTATATAACATATAAAATTGGTAGTTTCTGAAAAATATAAAAAAACACAGTGAGAAAAATAAAACACGTCTGATGGGTTTTAAAGAGAGAAAAAGAAATTGATACCATGTAATCCTTATTTGTTGAATGTTCTCTAACCTCATGTATATCAAAAATAAAAATCCAAATAATTTTTTTGTAAACCTTATTAAAAACTATAACCTATTATATCCATACATTATAATAATTATCTAAATGTAAATTTTTCAGTAGTTATTTATTTTAAATATTGGGTGTGTGTATTCTGGATATTTTGTACATAGTTTCATTGTAGGTATATTGTTCTTTTTTAATCTCCAAAATTACATCATTATAATATAAAAAATTGAAATAGAGTATATTATTTATAATTATTTATAATTTTATAATTTAATTCCATTATAATTTTTTTAATGAAACTTAATGATGAAATCAATGATCAGCATGTTTTAATGATTTTTAACAAACAAATTTGGTGTCTTAATTAACAAGTATAATATTAATTTTAACATTAAATAATAAAAAAATAATAATTTAATTATTTATATAATATAAAAAAGTTATTATGTTATCATAGTCCTCCATGATATCATTTTTTATCCTTTTTTACATTGTTTGTTAGACCGACCCGAACATTAGCATACCATAATTAAGGAATGAATATGAAGTAATTGAGTTGTAAAAAAACTATTATAGAGAAATAATGCTATTTTTAGGTTTGAATAATGTAATACATTAGAATTGGTTATAATTATAATAATTTTTAATTGGTATTAAACTATTACATAGTATGAATAAATTGATTTTCCATGTAGTGCACTCATTTAATACAATTAAACATAAAAAAATCATTTTGATCTAAAATTATTAATTTTATGTTGATTTTTTCTTAACATAATAATAATAATCTCATAAAAATAATAAATATATATTAAAACCATTCTAATATCCATCCCTGAAAATTGGAAATGAACAATATATTACACTAGACCACGGTGGTGGTCATCAACACATACAATTGGATAATGATATAATTCTCCATAGAAAAGTTCAAATAAGAAATATGGTTTAACATTAAATAATATAAAATATGTTTTTAACACCTAATAATTTATTAAATTGTACATTTTGAATATCCTTTTAATATGTTTCAATAAAATGAAACATGTTGTTTCATGGAGATGGTTGTATGCACATACACAAGAATTTCATTATCATTTTTCTTAATGTAAATATGGAGAGTATGTAAATGATTATTCCAAAAGAAAAAAATAATTTAAAAATATATATGTAGTTATAATAAATGATAAATTTATATTTCTAATTTTTTGGTAGAATGTAAATAATTTTAGGGAAATATTAATACCTACACTGAGTTCTTGAGAATTACATTATAGGAATGTTGGGAAATGGATGGCTTAGGGTAACATCTTGTGTACTGACACTAAAGGGTGTATAAAATAGGTATAGTGGAAGGAATAGGGTTATATTTTTCAATGGAAATAGAAATTTGGGAGTGGTGTTGAATGGGTGATGAGAGTTTGCATATATAATTGTTGATAAATGTTTTTTTGTAAATAATTCATCTTAATATAATGAGGGAACATGTTTCACATGTTAGGAAGAATCCAAAATGTATAATAATTGAGTGAAAATATGTTTTTTCAAGAAAATATTGATATAATATTTAATAAACTTTTTTTGTCACGAACCAACCCCAGTACCCTAGTAACTCGATAACAGATCCGGTCCTAGAATAACCCTAAGGGAATTCCCGACACCTAAAGTCTGACGACTAGAACTAGGAATCATACAACCTACCAGTGGGAACAATTTATACCACAAGAACAAAAAAGAAATGATAAACTACAGTATGCATATCATTGGGAAAATTCCACATGGATTAAAGTACCAGAACCCTAAGAGTCATGAATTCCAAAGTACTATAACCCAACGTACTAAATAATAAAACTCCCCATGCTCTGTAAGGTCACAACTCACAACATCCAAAGATCAACAGTTAGATCCACCTCTAAGAGAACCTTTCCATTTGCTTGAGCCTAGAAGAAGAAAGTCTACAGACACCCAAAGAAAAAAGTAGGGTGTGAGACTAATCCCAATAGAATACCACCAAAGATTCCATAACAAATGAAAAATATAGTTTTCCAAAATAAAATATTGCAGTTTTTCATAATAAATAGGTTTGGAAATTCAAAATAATATTTAAACAAAACATGCTATACATTTTCAAAATTATGGAAAATAAATTCAAAGAACATGATTTACATTACAAGAGATGGAATATTTCTAAACAATGGATTAAGTAAAACTTTTATATAAAAAAGTTTATATAATTTTATTAGGAATGTAAATCAGTTCCAACAATCATTATAATATATTTATATCTCAAATATAAAAAAACAAGCAAGCAACTTGGTTATCTGCCAAAATGTAAGATAGTACTAAAAATCTATAGGATTCCACTCTCTATGTGAACTTAGAAAAATTATATACACATGAACCTATGACACTGTCCAAAGGAGACTCATTACCAACCCATCAGGGATGTGACCCGTTGAAAGTTTGTTTTATAACATTGTCATACCGTAGAGTGTATCCAAATAACTCACCAAATACCCAAGGCTTGCATGATCTCATACATGATGGGAGAACTATTTTAATAATTATTAAAAATATAATAAATACCATTCTTCCATTTCAAAAAATACCAATGCCTTTCTATTTAAAACCAAAAAGGTTTTATTCAAAATCTTGCCTTCTTCACAAGATAAATCCCCTGGGTTTCAATCAAATCATTTTAAGTCATTTTCAGAAGTATTAAATCCATTCAAAGCTAATTACATATTATTAGCAATTAATCTCCATGATTAAATTCATTAATTTAATTTGAAACCATTTCCATCAAATCCATAATTTAAATTCATCAATTTAAACCAGCCAATTTCCATAAACCCACCCCAATTCAATGGAATCAGGGGTTTTCCATGATTCTGTGACAAAACAATTTGAAATCTCTCAATTCATTTGAATTGGGTTTTATCAAATAAATTTAATGTATGGTTGAGAATTATAATTTAAATATCAATTGAAATCAACCAATAAATACAATGGTAATAAATTTAGCATATTGGGATGGAACCACCTACCTCTTTCCCAAAGAACAACACTGTAAATGACACCTGTAAATGAGAACGAAGGTGTATAAGACCTAGAAAATATACTTAGTAGAAAGATCCAACACCACAAGACATGGATACATCAATACCATGGTAATCCATTGATAAAACAAGATAATATGTATAGGGAAACTTGAATAATGTGGGGGAAAACGTACCTGGGAATCGCACCACAAGAAAAATAAAGATCCCAAGACATTTGGTTCAATCTGAAAGGAGTTGAGTCTCCCAAAAAAATGCAACATAAATTCTCTATGTTGAGAGAAACGATGTCTATAATTAAAAGGACTGAGCAAAAAAATAAAAACACGTGAATTTAAGCTGGGCATGGGTTGAGTCACAATATTTACCCAGGGGTCATGATGTGTAGGTCACGCTGGATAAGTTCACCGAAAAACCATTCACCTTGGGTTGAACAACTGATATTTAATCCCTTCACAACTTGTAACTCAGGTACATGGTGTGTAAAAGTTTATGAATTTATATCCCCATTCATGGTGTGTTCTCCCAATCCACGACATGAAACCAACACCAAGTACACGATGTGTACTTCAGGTACACGACGTGTACCTATTCTGCAGTCTGTAGTAAACCCAAAAAATCACATAAAAGGATTTTTAACCAAACTGAAACTTAGAAAATGTAGAAGATTACCTGAAAAAGGTAACGAGATGTTACAAACTCCCAACCATAAAAACTATCTATCCTTAGAAATCCTATGAAGAAGCTTCCATGCCAAAAAGATATTGCCAATCCTCTCTCATTAGTGCCTCACATTCCCAAATCTCGTGATTATCAAAGCCATTGTTCCATAGTAGATGATCCAACAGTATTGTCTTCCCATGATGTACCCTGGTATCATAATCAACTATCCAGACTGGTCTCTCAATCAAAGATAAATTAGACTCGATCGCAATATCACTCCAGATCAAAACGTGAGATGGATCACATAAATACTTTCTCAACTGTAATACATGGAACACATTATGTATCAAAATCAGATATAGTGTATGTTCCAAGCGGTACGAAACCTTCCCCACCTGATCAAAAACCCTGAAAGGTCCCAAAAAGAGAGGATAAAACTTCTATTTCCTCCTAATCCATCGATGACCCAATCGGGGTGAAAATTTCAAGAACACCTAGTCACAAACTGAAAACTACAATGGTCTATGAAGTCGATTAAAATATGACTTATATCATCTTTGTGCTGTCATAATCCTTTGACGTATCATTTGAATATTTTTTATCATCTCCTTCACCAATATTTGTCCAACCAAAGAAATTTCACCATCCTCCGACCAACATAATATAGATTTACAAGGACAACCATACAAGGCCTCAAAAGGATCAATTCTGATCATGGACTGGTAATTGTTGTTATAATATAACTGAAAAATCCCAAAGTGATCATCCCAAGACCCACCATAGTCAAGGACACAAGCGCAAAACATATCCTTAAGAATTTGTATAGCTCTTTCTGTCTGGCCATCCGACTGTGGATGGTAGGCCATGCTCAAATGAACCTAAGATCCCAATGACTCTTGAAGGCCTCTACGAAAGCAATAAGTGAACCGAGGATCCCTATCAGAGACTATATAATATGAAACTACATGAAAATGAAAAATCTCTTTCACGTAGACATTTCCAAACTCTTCAACTTTGGTCGTATCTTTAATGGGTGTAATGTGATCCGACTTGGTCAGCCTGTCGATCAAAAAATATATTGCATTATTCTTTATCTGGGTATGAGGAAAAAAAACCAAAAAGTCCATCAAGATCTCATCCCACTTACAAGTAGGGACTGGAAGTGGCTGTATTAAACCTGATGGTTTCTGGTGATCAACATTCACCTGTTGGCACATATATGAATGAGATAAAAACTCAGCATTGTCTCGTCTCATACATAGCCACCAGAACTTTCTTCTCATGTCATAGAACATATTAGTTTTTATTGAGTGCACAAACCACTGAGAATTATTTCAATCCCCAATCACTACCATTCATTACACTAGTGGCACAACGAAGTGGTTCCGATAGCATAGGAAACCCTCTTTGGATAATGACCACTAGGAAACTATCTCCCCACCATAAAGGGATTCTATAGTGATAAAAAAACTCATTATCAATCTATTGATCTTGGATAATCATCTCGAAAAGAGAAGACATCAACTACACACTGGATAAATAAACATCAGCCCCTTTCTCCAAAACACTAATATGAAACTGTGCAAATATATCCATAAAATTCCACTCTTCTAAAGATTTATTAACTGCATGGACTGGATGTTTCCTGCTCAAAGTATCAGCAATGACATTCCCTTTCAAAGGTGTATAGGCGATGTCAAAGTTGAAAGACTGTAGGTACTCCACCCAACTCCTCTTCAAAATATTAAAATGTTTTTTGGAGAAGATATAACTCATGATTTTTGTGGTCTGAAAACACCATAACCCTTTCTACAAAAAGGTAGTGCCGCCAAATTTTAAGTGTGTGCATCACAATTTAATGTTATAGATCATGGGTAGAAAAATTCTTCTTATGTGGCCTAATATGACGAGATATATATTCTACTACATGATCATACTACATATGAACATAGCCCAAGACTGAGCATGATGCATCACAAAAGACTACATAGCCCTGCCTAGATTCTGGAAGAGGCAACACTGGCATAGTTTTCAATAGACGTTTCATATCCACAATAGAATTCTGACATTTATCATCCCACACAAATTTCACCCCCTTCCTGGTCAGATTAGTCATTGGAGAATCCAAATTCAAGAGTTCCTTCATGAACTTGCAGAAATATCCGACTAATCCTAGGAAGCTTCAGATCCTGAAGACATTTTGTGGTTTCTCCCACATCATAACAATATTCAACTTATCTAGATCAACTGATTCACCCGGTTCAGACACCACCTATCACAATAATTTCACATATTGAATCTAGAAATAACACTTTGAAATCTTATCATAAAGGCGATGACTTATTAGAAGATTCAGAACTATTCTCAGATGTTGCACATAATCCTCCTCGGACATGGAGTAAACAAGAATTTCATCCAAAAATACTAAAAAAAGTTTTTCAGATAATCATGAAAAATCTTGTTCATTAATTCCATGAAAACTACATGAGTATTTGTTAGGACAATGGGCATAAAAAGGTACTCAATGTGACCATACCTGCTCTGAAAGGAAGTCTTCTAAGTTTCAGATTCTTTTATTATCAACTGATGGTAACCATATCGAAGGTCAATATTTGAAAACCACTTCTCCCCTTTCAGCTGATCAAATAGGTCTTCAATCTGTTTGAATAAATATTTGTTCATTATTGTAACTTGATTGAGCTTTTGATAATCAACACATAAGGGAAGAGAACCATCAGCATTCATAGAAAAGACAAATGGCACTTCCCAAGGTGACATACTTGGATGAATAATTCATTTCTCAAGAATATCATCCAACTAAAACTTCATATATTTTAGCTCAGTGAGTTCCATGCAGTAATAGGGGATAAAGACCGGTTGAGTACTATGAATTTTGTCAATAGAAAACTCAAACTCTCTCATCAGTGGAAAACCTGATAAATCCAAATTGAACACGTCGGAAATCTCATTGACAACTGGAAGAATATCACCACTCAATGAATCTTACTCTAGTTCAAAAGAAAACACTAATATCACTTTCTAAAAATCTGGATAAGAAGGTCTGACTCTACTCGACCTTGGTTCCCGTTCTCCTTGAAAAACAAGAGACCCACCAGTGGATGTGTTATATTAAACCTGTTGAAGATAAAAATAAATCTAGGCTTGGATAGAAATGAGACAATCCATCCCTAATATGAATTCAAGAGATTTTATATCAAGCACTAGAAAAATCCAAGCTAGTTCGACATCAGATAGAGAGAAGACACATGTAGGACTACGGAGGCCCAAATCTCTCTTAGTACAAATCATTTTAGTAATATCCATTTCACATGATAGTTACTCCATAGGTAGATTAATTAGGTTAAAAATACAGATTGAAATAAAATATTGAGATGCACTAGTATAAAAAAGAGCAGTCACTAATGAATAAGCAATGGTAATGGTACCTCTTAGAGTCACTGGACCCATGTACGATTCCTATGGGGACTCTTCCACTGCGTGAAGAAGCTTTGTTCTAGATTCCTGTGGCTAGAAACCTTTTGAACATGAAGAATTTGATTAGCCCATTATCTTAAGAGGATATGATGATCCTGTCCCACTACACAGAGTAGGGAGGTGATGGTAGAACCTCTGTAAGTGTCCTAAAAGTCCCCCTGAGCTATAGTTCTTGGATTCCTCAGTGAAAACCCTCCTCGAATTTCCAGGCTTTCCACACTGGTATCAAGTCAACAGACTTCCTCCTAGACTTTTAGGAGGTTTAGAATGAATCTTTCATCAAGATCTGTCATGAGAATCATCACACTTCCATTTTACATTGAAGGAACCAACATAGCCATTGGGAGAAAAAGGAACACTCGCCAACCTTGACTTTCTAGCCAAGTCCATCTCAACCAACATCGCCCTATCCAGCACTTCATCATATGTGGGAAGATTTAGTAGGAAAACATGAGAACATATATCTAATCAAAGTCCCAAATCAAACTATTGAGACTTCATCCTCTCATTAGATACTATCTCATGTGAAAACTGAACCAGACCAGAGAATCTATTTGAATACTCAGTTACGGTTTTTTTCAGAAAGATCATGAGTAAAAAACTCCACACCCATATCCGACACCATCAAATCTGGATAGAACTGATTGGTGAAAATAAACTTGAATTCCTTCCACTATAAGCCTTCATGATTCCCTTTCATCACCATAGTGTCCCACCATATCCTGCTCAGTCCCTCCAACACGAAGGTTGAACACTTTACCCTGATTACTTCTGGCTTCTCCAAGAACACGAACATATGTTCTATCTTGACCAACTATTCCTCATCATGTTGAGGATCAGTGTAGGCATTGAATATTGGTGGATTATAGTGAAGGAACTCTTGAGAATGATTCTGAAGAACATCTCCCTGAGGATCCACAACTAGAGACTGATCATGAACTGGATGTGGTGCATGTCTTAGATCTTGTACAGTGCATAAAATCACCTCAACCAGATTCAGATCAATGATAGGAATTTATTGTTGAGTTTCTGTAGTATCCTTTTCCTATATCAGATCCGCATGTTGTCTGATAGGTATAATGATACACGACATAATCTAATAAAATAAGACATTATATTGGCACCAAAACTAAGTAGAAAGAGAAAATATTCTAAACATAAGAGAAAAAGAATATTTGGATTTCAACCCATCCGAATATCTATAGGGAAACGACTAGAACTAATCCAAAATACGTATTTCCCTAACCACCCCTGGTGACTTAAAGTTCATTGTGGGGAGATCTGGCCAAGAACTCAATTGCAACTACCTCTTAAGTCCCAACAAGATCTCAAAAATGCATTATGACTTCAATAAAAAGGATCAACAACCTCTCTTTAATACCAAATTATCACAAACTAGCCTGGGTACCCTCATAACCCGATAACCGAGCTGGTCCTAAAATAACCCAAAGGGCGTTCCCTATCCCCACAGGCCAACGACTAGCACCAGGCATCATATAACCTACAAGTGGGAATTATTTTTTCCTCAAGAACATGGAAGAAAAGATAAAAGACATTATACACATCAATAGGAAAACTCCACTTGGAGTAAAGTACCAGTTTACAAAGAGTTATAAAATCCAAAGTACTACAACCTAAAGTACTAAACATGAAAACAACCCCAAGTTACCTAAGGACACAACTCACCACATCAAAATCTCAATATATAGATCCACCTCCAAGAGATCCCTTCCTTTTTTCTCGATCCTGGAAGAAGAAAGTCTACAAACACCTGAAGAAAAAATGTAGGGTGTGAGCCTAATCCCAGTAGGATACCACTAAAGATTCCATAACAGATGAAAAATACAAATTTTCTAAATAAATTCTTTCATTTTTTTCCATAGAATCAAGTTTAGAAATTCACAAGAATATTTATACAAAAAATGCTATACATTTTCAAAATTATGGAAAATACATTCAGAGCACATGCTTTACCTTACAAGAGATGGAATATTTCTAAAACAATAGCTTAAGTAAAACATTTATATAAAGTAGTTTATATAAATTCAAAAGGCATGTAAAGTAGTTCCTACAAACATTGACATACATTTATATCTCAAATATAAATAAACAAGCGAGCAACATGGTCATATATGAAATGGTACGATAGTATTAACCAGCTATATGATTCCTCACTCTCTATGTGAACTCAGAAAAATGTGTATACACACGTCCCTATGACATTATCCAAAGGAGACTCATCACAAACCCATTAGGGATGTGACTTGCAATAAGTATGTTTTTGAACGTTGTCTTAGTGTAGAGTGTATCCAAATAAATCACTAACTACCTAAGGATTTTATGCACTCTTACATGATGGGTAAAATATTTTAAGACTTATTAAAAATAAGATAAAAGTACTTCCATTTCAAAAATTCTAATTCCTTTCCATTTAAAAACAAAACAAGTTTTATTCAAAAATATTCCTTTTCACAAGATAAAACCACCAGGATTATATCAAATTATTTTAAGCCATTTTCTTGAGTTTTAAATCTATTAAAAACTAATTCCATCCTTTTCAAAATTAATTACCAATATTAAATTCAAAATTTTAATTGAAATCATTTCCATAAAATCCATAATTTAAATTCATCAATTTAAATCATCCAATTTACTTATACCCACCCCAATTCAATAGAATCGGGGGTTTTCCATGGTCCTTTAAAAATACCATTTCAAATATCCCAATTCATTGGAATTGGATTTTAACAAAGCAATTGAAAGAAAGGTTAATCATTTGAATTTAAATAATAAATTTAAACCAACCAAGCAATACAATGGTAATCAATTTGGAAAATTGGGACAGAACCACCTACCTATTTCCCGAATAATGACACTTGTAACGACACCGGTCAATGAGAACAAAGGTGTAGAAGACCTCGAAACTCTCCTTAGTAGTAAGATACTACACCGCAAGACATGGATCCATCGATACCAAGATGATCCATTTAAAATAAAGGAGTATAATAAGAGAGAAACTTGAATAACAAGGGGGAATACTTACCTGGGAATCACACCATAAGAAGAATGAATATACCAAGCCATTTGGTTCGATCCAGAAGGAGTTGAGTCTCTCAAAAACACAATAAAACTTCTCTAGGTTGAGATCCCCAAATCCTGGAATGAAAAGGATTGAGAAAAAAATAAAAATGTGTACCTTTAAGTTGGGAACGAGATGAGTCATGATGTGTACCAAGGGGTCATTACATGTAGTCCACGCTAGATAAGTACGCAGAAAAACCTATTGCATCGGGTTGAAAAACCGATATTTATTCCCTTCACAATGTGTAAATCAGGTACATAGCATGTACTATCTCACTATGTGATCTCCCCATTCAGGGAATGATCTTTTAATCCACGACATGAAACTAGAACCAAGTACACGACGTGTACTTCAGGTACACGGTGTGTACCTGTTCTGCAGTCTTCAACAAACCCCGAGAAATCACATAAAAGGACTTTTAATCGAATGAGAACTTAGAAATGGTGAAAAATTACCTGATCAAATTAACGGGATATTAAATATTTAAAATTATAAACCCTTTATTCCTTTGGTTAACCATTTTTACCATTTTTTCTTTTACAACGGTAACTAGTTTTTAATTAAGTAATTCATTTTTTTGTCTGAAAATAAAATTTTCATTGTGCCATAATATATAATTTATTATTCCAAATTTTAAATATATTTTATTATATTCACTTTATAGAACTGATAAAAATCACGTTTAAAATAATAATTGTATAATTTATTAAAAAAATTTAACAAACATTGCAAACTTAGTTAAAATTTTTAAGAAATAGGTTTGAAAAAAAGAAATAACTATTTTCAGAGTTATAATGTCTGCTATAAAATATTTTTTTTAAATATTATTTGAACTCCTATAAATTATAGTAATTTATCATAAAATTTCCAATAAAATACCCTTTATATCCTAATACATTATTATGATTATTAAACCACATTTATTCACCATCATTGACATCATATGGGAAGAATAATTATCACTCTTACATATGTACGACGTTCCATATCCATATAGAAATATAATTCATTTCCCACCACCATAAATAATGGATGTTTATTAGGATGGTTTTATTGTTTTTACAAGATATTTATCTCAAAATTCTAATAAATGAATTATAATATCACACCCACCGTTTTTCGTTAAAATCTACTCGAAAATGATAATGTCGCTCGTGTGTACGTCTGGACTACCATCTCTATGAAGTGATGTGATTTTTTTTCATTTGTGTTCTATTTGGATTGTAATAATGATATATTTAATACAAATATAAATATAAATTATATATAATAATAATAATAATTCTATGATGGTGAATTATTATATATCATTTATTCATTCATTCCGTTGAAAAATGAAAACATCATTCATGTATACGTACGACCAACCTTCTCAATGAACAATGTAATTTATTTTTCTATCTTTACCTTATATGAAAGAATATATATATATATAAATATAATTAATATATATGATATTAATATCATTATTTAAATTCTTTAAATGACTGAAATATGATCACTATACAAGGATGAGAAAATATAAGATTAAATTCTCATGAAGTATGAATCATTTAACAACCTAAAATGATGATTTTATTAAGTAATAATTAATAAATTTGTGTTGAAATGTTAAAAGTGGATAATATATGATATTATAAGTATATTTAAGATACCATCACAAATTTATACTAAATTTATATTTATTATATATGTCGTTATATATCATTTAAAGCAAGTGAAACTTGAGGTAAGCATTTTATTTAACAATATTATTTTCTATTGGTATTACATATGATTAGTATCAGATGATGAAACTTCATGTTTCATATCTTTTGAAAAATATTTAATTCTATTATAATATTGTGATTTAATATTACTATAGGTTTTAATTTCATTTTTTTCTATTTAAAAACTCAAGATACTAAAATAATGTTTTTATGGAAAACCAAATTTATATATCTCTTAGGTAAACAAAACATTTTCTTCGATGTCCATATATTCTAAAAATTATTTCAAGAGTTTTTTTAAAAAATTTCCTATGATTTTTAATGTAATTTATAACCGTGATTTAGGTTTTAAAAATTGATTTAAATGGAATATTATTTAGATTTTTCGAATAAGGATCTTATGGGATTTCTTACCAAAGTGTGCATAGAATTTTATCTTTTAACAATAATGACACGAATATAATATATTTTAGTCCTTAATTCTCAATTAATTGGAGATTATTTTAAATGTGACCATAATTAATCTCAAATAAGATATTCTCATTAATAGTTGGGAAATTGTTATATTTAAAATAAGTGATATCAATGTGAAAAGGTAACTTTCCAAATGAAATATTGCAAAGAATATTTTAAATTTATTTATCATCTAAGAAGAAAACCTTTGATGATACATAATATTTACAATGGATATGATCAAATGATACCATCCTTATTATTTATCATGATGATATATAATTATGATGACCTGATTTTTATGAAACCCATTCCTATTCCACTGGTGATTTGATTTTGAATTGATGAAATAATTATGAAATAAATTTTTTCCCATCAGTTATGTAATGATAACATGTTTATGAAACCCATATATTATTCATAGGATATGATATGATGATTTTTTTAGTATCACATGACACCTATATATATGATTATTATTTTATGACTTTGATAATAAAATTATATAGCCCTCTAATTGATTGTATAACGATGGAAACCTCACGAGATAAGTATGAATCAAATTGTAGTGAAAACAATTTTGGATGGGAATTTGTCAAAAATTATAGTTTTGGGAGTGATACTAGAATACTAATATGGTTTTGGAGTGAAGAAAATCCGTTGTGATTGTCTGGGAAATGAGTTTTTGAAAAATAAATAAATTATATTCAATGCTTTTTTAAGCCACAAATCAATGTCGTATCCCAATGTTATTCTCTCATGAATTATGTTTAGTGATTCCCTTATGATGAATTTCTTATGAACTTACCTAATTTATTTCATGAATCCTTAATTTTATCAATGATATGTGGTTAATATATTTCAAAAGTTAGGCTCTTTTTATCATGCCCTTATGTCCAACGTTAATTTTTTTTATTAAATAAAGAACTTTTAATGGGAAAGTGGGAACCCTCACAATTAAATAGTTTCAGTACCAAAGGATATGACATATTTGTTAAATAAAAGAGTGAGTTTTTTGGAGTCGGTTTCCCTGAAAAAAACCTTGGGAGTAGCATTTAACTTAGTACTGGGGAAATCCTTCAAGGTCCCCTCGAAAATAAGTGCCAAGTTGTCCCAAAATTTCTTGTGTTCCTCCTTGATAATCTTCCCCATGTTGAATCCTCTAAGAAGAATGCGTTATTTCTTATCAGCCCACTCACCTTGATCCTTTGTAGTGACCACCTGGATCGATATCATCTTCTTCGAAGCCTTAATATCCAAAGTATCCTCAACCATTTCATCTTCCGAATGCATGAGAAGATCTATATGTTTCATCATAGAGACCATCTGGCACAGGGAATTAACTTTGGAACCTGCTTCGCGCTGCTGCCCCTGACCACTCAGCTTCACACCACCTACGGAATAAGTTGGAGAAGTAGCCTCACATCCTTCCATAACCAGGTCCTTGTTGATGGCGGCTAACTCTTATTGGCCAAGGTCTTTGGACCTATTCAGGGATGAGCGTCCAACCTTAGTAGATGCCTTCGAGGACAACTTTCCCTTACAAGATGATCTAGTAATAGGAGGACTAGGGAGATTGGAGTAATTCTTCCTTCTACACACCCTCTGATTGTTCAAAATGAATCCATCTGAATCCATGATTTTGTTCTTTCTCATCCGTATAAAGGATATAAAGTAGTCCTATACTATGGCTAGTTCCTTGGAATCATTTTGGTCCAAATCCTCGATCATTTCATCATGGGATGTATCTGCAACAACAAATTGGTCTTGACCGTGATCCACCCTTGTAGCTTCCTCAGTGTTAAGGCAGTGTTCTTCACCCAACACTAAAAACTAGTTTTGAGAGGTCCTGATTGGCCCCCATGCTATAATCTTATTAGCATAAGAGGAGGTATGCAGGGCCTGCTTTGGCTTGGCCAGGACTTCTATCTTCTCAAGACCACGACCCATGAATTGGAAATGTTTGGGGATGTCTTCCAAAATCAGGCATTGTGTAGCATTACTGGAAACATGACCCTTACTATCAAACTTCAGGAAAACATCCTTGATTGTTGCTTGAGAAACCTCCTGAGATACCTGTGGAGAGTCCCACAGGAGCTCCCTCTCTTCCTACCTCGCCCCTTGACTGGACCGATCCTCATCCAGAAGTAAGGGCCTCTCCTCATGACAAACCACCTACATTTCCTTGCTTGAGCTTCTTGCACCCAGATCATGACACAACTGATCAAACACCTCTAAAACAAGTGGCCCTGAAATCTTTGGACCACCTTTCTTTAATTCAGTTGAAGAGAACCCCTAAACTACACCCAAATGATCCTTTCTGGATCAATCCTCACCCAATGAGATAGGGTCCCCTATCCTGGATATCTAGATATTCCTCCATGCGTGCATCCCCTAAAGCATCTGCCTGCTAATCGAGCCCAACAGACAGACCAGTGAGGTTGACCTCATTAGAACCTGGAGCCTTCTTTCAGCATTGTAGAAGACTATGGCCCTATATTTTGTAGCAAGAGAAGATCTTAGTCCAAGATTCGTAAACAATAGGTTGATGGTAAAAAAATGAAAGGGGTGATATCAAATGATCATTTTAGTAGTCTTGAAGAAAATAGATACATATATTAACTAAAATTTCATTAGAAAAGGTTACAAAATACAATACATAACAAAAACTAAAAACTACATCCAAAGAGCTAAATAAACAGTCTCCTCTTCATAACCTATTGATGGTAAACAAATGAAAGGGGTGAGATCAAATGACCAGTAAGGGTTACAAATGGCGGAAGCATGAATCAATAATAACTGAATTGTAAACAATTCTTCATAATCAATATGGCATGGTGAATAAATGAAAAACTCACGGCATTAATAAACTGAGAATGAAACTACATCTATAGAATTTGTCCTAGTGAAAACCTCATAGATAGAAATAACCGATAATGAATAAAGAGAATGCTTATTAATTTGACATCATGTATATGGAACATTATACCATAATACCATAAAAATGGTTTAGTTCTGTGGGTAGAAACCTGTCTAATTTTTGGAAACAAACTCGAAGGGTTTTTATCCAACTGATTTGTCTCATGAGACCTACCGATGCATCAAGGGGATGTAGTGGGCCCCACCCAGCATTTCATGTAAAAATAATTATTTATACATAGTTTCAACAAAATATCAATATGCCTTTAAATTATTTGTATAGAATAGGGGATACAGATTCATCAATATTTCTACAGTCAAAACAACATTCAAAATAAACACCGCATGTAAAATGGTATACAAATTAGACAATAATCATATCCATGATATGATAATATGGAAATTTAAATGGAATATAATTTCAATTTAAAAGTAATATCAAATGGGCAGTAGGGACACCACATAAGAAAGAGTAGGTGCACAATACTAAGCAGGTCACAATGAAGTGAAAATTGAGACAAAGCTCATTACCATGTTGTAATCAGTTGAGTCATATGACAAAAAGTTAATAACAACAAAATTAATCAAAGAATACCATGAATATAAAGATAATAATGATAATATATATAAAATTTTTGTACACCTATACCATATATAAGAAATAAGAGGCAAACAATGGAAATCCAACAGAATTTAAAGTGAGAGGAGAAAACCCCTTACAAACATTTCGGCATGGTAACGAGTGTTATTGAGAGGGATTAATGAGAGTTAAAGTGGAATCCCATTATTTATATATCATAAGGGAAGTATGGGGGAGGTGAAAAAACATACCCCATAATTAGGTATTAAAAATAAAAGAGCACAACATAGGGGAGATTCTTGAACAAAAGTGAGAGAGGATCCCTTATAAAGATTGTGTCACTAGGGTGAGGATAAATCAATGAAATATTTATGTGTGAAAAATAAAAATCCAAAAAATATTGGTGGATATACAATATAAAACAATCATAGGTCATTCACACATATTTTTAGAACAATGTAACCAATGAAATATATGTTTAACTCAAAGAATGAAAATTGAGGTAAGCAATCCCTTAGCTTATGCTCGAAGGTGTTATTGATTGTTCTTAACGACCTGAATAATAAAATTTAGCTTCATTAATTAATAATTAAATAAACTCATAAAAATTTAATTGATATGGTATAACCTTATTAGGTTCATTAATGTCCTTTTTTATGGGTTTAAGAGATTCAATTTTATTGTTTTGGAAGCATTTCCTTCCTTGGATTTTATGATCTGTTTACTTGTATCCAAGAATGGAAGTTCATTTTAAATGTGGTTAAACATCCAGAATTGTTAATATATATTATTAGAGATATTAAATAGATATAAATTATCATATAATTATTCTGGTTATATACCATGAGGATGACTCATTCGACGAGTTAATGTTAAATGCTTGGATTGGCTTGGCGGTTTTGTGCACAATGAACTTGTTTTGTATTATTATTCCATATTATGAGTGTGTAATGATTTAATAATATTAAAAAAGATAATATACATATATTATGATCTGTTTCAACCATTGAAAATGTTTCATGACTAGTCCTGAATATAGTAATGCAAATTGTAAACCCGTCTTCCCTGAGTGTGATAAATTGACACATCTCGGACGGTGTTTGCATTTATAGTATAAAAGGAAAGGAAGAAAAGAGATTGTGATGAAATATTCCATTAGAATAATGAAAATATAGTACATTTAAGTTACTTTAATTATCATGGCATTTGGATGAGGTGAGGTTAGAAGAGAGAAAAATAATAATAAAACTTGTAAAATATTTGAAAGAAAATAGGAGAGAGGTTAACATCTTGAGAAACTTCTTAAGTCCTTTGTTTTTGGCCTTTTGGTGAGACCAGTAGGTCTTTGACGTGGGGAGAGGGCTTGGGAAGATTATTTGGTAGAATTTAGGCAAGGATTGAAGCTTGAGTGGTGTGGGAGGAAGAGGGGGTGAGGGGTGGTTTATATAGTGGAGGGGAGAAGAGTTTTCTTAATATTATAATCATTAATTTATTATTTCCTCTCAAGACAAGAAATAGTGAGTATTCCATGACTAGTAATAGTAATATATGTATGTGAGTTCTAGATTTGGGTGCTTACATGACTCATGATTCTAGTAATAGTTAATTTAAATTATAATGTATTTATATTGTAAATTAATGTATTTTACTATTCACAAAAAATTCTAGTATTTCAGAAAAAACCCAAAAATTCATCCTAACCATTTTTCAACATGTAGCCTCTAAAAATGAATTACATTTTTCAAAAATAATTTTTAGATATGATTAATTAAATATTTAATTAAAATCACTATTTAATTGAAAAATATAAACACTTAAAATATTCATCTTCCATTTTAAGGTGCCTAAATTTATATATAGATTCATGGGTGTGGATACCATTCATAAGAGTCATATTACTATTCACAAGGGTAATTTACTATTCATAAGGGTAGGTTACTATTCATAAGGGTAGGTTACTACTCACCAAAAATTAAGTTAATTCTATTAGACCCTAAATATCATCCTGAACACAACCGTGTATGTCATATTTTGAAAATTCAAATCATAGAAGTGAAAAAATTATGTTTACTTGGCTAGGTTATAAAAAGTGGTGTTTGTAGAGAATTAGTGATCTATGAATTCTATAATAAATCTATTTGTGAATTCTTGGGGTGTTACATTATTCCCACCTTCTGAAATTTCGTCCATGAAACTTTATTTACTTATTAAAAATTAAGGGTACCTTCATCATGGTGTCTATCTGGTTTCATCATCATCTTACTCACATAAATAGAAGGTTCATTCATTGAAAAAATGGTTTAGAGATCCTTCAAAATCATTTTCTTTCTTCATCCAGATACACCTTGTACAACTTGGGTCATATGGGTGTTCACAGAAAAATAGTTTCGGAGAATAATCATGTATGACAAATAATTTCAAAACATCTGATAAAACATGATTTTTATAAAACATTCGGACTGAGTTTGAGTTGAAACTTTCAATCAATGGTCCTTTTAAAATTCCATAAGTATGTGCTAAAATATTATATTTTAAAAGAAAATATAAATAGGTTGTGCAAGGGTCTCCTTCTTCAGCACTGTTTTCAAAATCATAATATACTTCAAAATCTTATGATAAGGTAAAATATTTAAAAATTCCTTGATAATATTTATCTTTCTTGAAAATATGAGAATATTGAGGAAATAGGACTTGATTAAATCCAACCCATGATCCACGATGGTATCGAGGTATAGTGGAGGTGTTTGATATCTCAAACAATTGTTTGCAAGTGAGTTGTATGTTAGAAAATGTTTCAGAATTGTCAGGACATGACTTTGCAATAATTATTGCATGAAAGTAATTAGGAAGGGATAGAAATTTCATTTTAGATCATCCTACTTCCATTTTTAACTAACATTACTTGACCTAAAAAGTTATAAAATAAGGATTTAACTTGAATAATAGACATAGCCACTAACTATATGTTTTACGAAAACTCATAATCCCTAAATTTGTCTACGAGTATTGATTCCCCTTCTAACATTAGAATCCATTTTTAAATAATTTCATACACTATATTAGGTTATGTATCATAATTTATACTCTCAATTTGAAAATTAATTAGTATAATTAAAAACTCTATGCATAGTTAATCTCATAGACACAGTTTCTCTGAGGAAAAATTTACATTTAAATCCTTTATAATGGATTGTAAAGAAAATATGAATTATCCTAAGCATATCCATCAGGAGTGTCATAACCAAGAGTGCAGAAACGCCCATTGTCATGCACCAGGATACCTCGGGTTAAGCCCGAAACTCCTTGTCAGATCTTTCTATCCTAGGCACATCTATGCCAGATCCACTTGTACATACTCATATCCAGACAGGATGTATTGCTTGAAAGATCCAAATAATATTTTCCTTACCAAAATACCGGGATGTTCTTGTATGTTTCTCCTCAAATACCACATTAGGGCTTTGTTCCCTAATCTACATTTTTTAATCAAGTTTCCCAATTTGCTACTAAACTTCCTCTAATACCAACTGTAACACCCCGACCCCTCTAGACCGTCACTGGAGCATTACTAATTACATTGGCATGGTTAGAAGGAATGAAAATCTGGAAGGAATGATCTATTTAGTAGTCTTTAAGAAACTATATACATAGATGTAACTCAAATTTCATTGGAAAAGGTTACAAAATACAATACATAACAAAAACTAAAAACTACATCCACAGAGCTCAATAAATAGTCTCCTATTCATAATCTTTTGATTGTAAAAAAATGAAAGGGGTGAGATCAAATGCTTAGTAAGGGTTACAAATGGTGGAATCATGAATCAATAATAACTTAATTGTAACCAATTTTTCATAATTAGTATAGCATGGTGAATAAATGAAAAACTCAAGGCATTAATAAATTGAGAATGAAAATGCATCCCTAGATTTTTTTATAGTGAAAACCTCATGGATAGTAATAACTGATAATGAATAAACATAATTCTTATTAATTTTATGTCATGTATCTGGCACATGATACCGTAATACTGTAAAAATAGTTTAGTTCTATGGGTAGAAACCTGTCTGATTTTTGGAAAAAAACTCGAAGGGTTTGTCGCCAACTGATTTGTCTAATGAGACCTACCGATGCATTGAGGGGATATAGTGGGACCCACTCACCACTGCATGTCCAAAAAATTATTTATACATCTATTCAACACAAGATCAATATGCCTTTACTTTATCGGTATAGAATAGAGGATACAGATTCATCAATATTTCCACAGTCAAAACAACAATCATTATAAACACCGTGTGTAAAATGATATATGGATTAGACAATAATCATATACATGATATGAAAATATGGAAATTTAAATGGAATATAATTTTAATTTAAAATTAATCTCAAATGGGAAGTAGGTACACCACATAAGAAAGAGTAGGTGCTCAATACTAAGCAGGTCACAATGAAGTGAAAATTGAGACAAAGCTCGTTACCACGTTGTAATCAATTGAGTCATATGACCAAAAGTTAATAACCACCAAATGAATCACAGAATAACATGAATATAAAGAGAATAATGATAATATATATCAAATGGAATTACACCTATACCACATATCAGAAATAAGAGGCGAACAATGGAAATCCCACAGAATTGAAAGTGAGATGAGAAAACCCCTTACAAACATTCCGGCATGGTAATGAGTGTTCTTGGGAGGTATTAATGAGAGGTAAAGGGGTATCCCATTATTTATATATCACAAGAGAATTATGGGGGAGGTCCTAAAACATACCCATCATTAGGTATTAAAAATAAAAGAAAAAACATAGGTTAGAATCTTTAACAAAAGTGAGAGGGGATCCCTTACAAAGATTATGTCATTAGGGTGATGATAAATCACTGATATATTTATGTTTCAAAAATAAAAATCCACAAAATATAAGTTTATATACAGTATAAAACAATAATAGGTCATTCACACATATTCTTGGAACAATGTAACCAGTGAAATAGATGTTTAACTCAAAGAATGAAAATTGAGTTAAACAATCCCTTACCTTATGCTCAAAGGTGTTCTTTATTGTTCTTAACAACCTGAATAATAAAATTTAGCTTCATTAATTAATAATTCCAGAACCTCATAAACATTTAATTGATATGGTATAACCTTATTAGGTTCATTAATGGCCTTTTTTATGGGTTTAAGAGATTCAATTTTATTTTTTTTGGAAGCATTTTCTTCCTTGGTTTTCATGATCCGTTTACTTTTATTCCATAAGGGAAGTTCAATTGAAATTTTATTAAACATCCAGAATTGTTAATATATATTATTAGTGTTATTAAAGAGATATAAATTATTTTATAATGATTCAATTTATATACCTTGAGGATGACTCATTCGACGAGTTAATGTTAAACACTTGGATTAGCTTGGCGGTTTTGTGCACAATGAACTTATTTTGTATTATTATTCCATATTATGAGTGTGAAATGATTTAATAACATTAAAAAAGATAAAATAAATATATTATGATCTGGTTCAACCCTTGAGAAGGTTTAATGACCAGTCCTCAATATAGTAATGCAAATTAAAAACCCGTCTTCCTTGAGTGTGATAAATTGACACATCTCAGATGGTGTTTGCATTTATAGTATAAAAGGAAAGGAAGAAAAGAGATTATGTTGAAATATTCCATTAGCATAATGAAAATACAGTACATGTAAGGTACTGGAATTATCATGGAATTTGGATGAGGTTAGGTGAGAAGAGAGCAACAAAATAATAAAACTTGTAAAATATTTGAAAGAAAAGAGAAGATAGGTTCACTTCTTGAGTACTCCTCCTTGAGAAACTTCTTAAGACCTTTTTTTTGGCTTTTTGGTGAGACCAGCAGGTCTTGGATGTGGGGATAGATATTTGGAAGAGTATTTGGCAGAATTTAGGTAAGGATTGAAGCTTGAGTGGTGTGGGAGGAGGAGGGGGTGAGGGGCGGTTTATATAGTGGAGGGGAGAAGAGTTTTCTTAATATTATAATCATTAATTTATTATTTCCTCTCAAGAAAATAAATAGTGAGTATTACATGACCAAGAATTGTAATATATACATGTGAATTCTAGATTTGGGTTCTTACATCACTCATGATTCTAGGAATAGTTAATTTAAATTATAATGTATTTATATGATAAATTAATGTATTTTACTATTCACAAAAAATTCAAGTATTTCAGAAAAATCCCAAAAATTCCCCCTAACCATTTTTCAGTGTGTCGAATATAAAAATAAGTCATATTTCCAAAATTATTTTCTATATATGATTAATTAGATATTTAATAAAAATAATTAATTAATTAAAAAATATAAACACTTAAAATATTTATCTTCATTTTTAAGGTGCGTAAATTTATTTATACATTCATGGGTGTGGATACCATTCATAAGAGTCATATTAATATTCATAAGGGTAAGTTACTATTCATAAGTGTAGTTTACTATTCATAAGGGTAGGTTACTATTCACTAAAAATTAAGTTAATTCTATTAGACTCTAAATATCCTCCTGAACACAACCATGTATGTCATATTTTCAAAATTCAAATCATAGAAGTGAAAAAATTATGTTTACTTGGATATATTATAAAAAAGTGGTGTTTGTAGGGATGTAGTGATCTATGAATTTTATAATAAATCTATTTGTAAATTATGGGGGTGTTATAACCTATAATCCCCCTCAATCACAATCCACACGACTTTGGGAGGTGGCCGAGAGAGATCTATTTCAACACAGAACTGTGCCACAATCGGGTGCTTCATAGAGGAAGTTTGTCGATCATCACATAGAAAATGTCCAATGAAGTTACCTATAGAGGGGAGTAATTTCAGATTCTAGAAGGGCAGTGGGGGGCTGAGAAGTTGAATCCAAATCTCCATGGTAGAAGGGTCCCACTGCATGTGAAGATCGAACGACCAGTAGAGCAGATGAAAATGGAAGCCACAAACATATCTTCCAGATCTAGACCACGCCCACACCAGATCCTCCCCACTCATGAAGTTGAGAAGAATATGTCGTGGCCCTAGAAACCCGAAAACTGCACGCTAAGCTAAACCCCATTCCTCATTCACAATCCGGTCAAACAAATCAATCGAGGGCCGTCGACGAACGAACCGAGCCACCTGAGACGTAGAGAGAAGCACAAAGGCTGCATTGAACTCCTGCGGAGAAATTGGAACCACCAGTTGTCCATGAAGGACCCCCAGAACCTTTGGGGAGGATAAAATACTAGGAACGAATGAGAGGTCCTCAACTGAAGGTAAAGATACAGAGACCCTACCTCTATCTTGAGACCCATGCTGAGGAGAATTCTAGGGAAGAGCCCCCTCCCCCGGCGGAGGAGGGGCCGACGCAGCCACCATCGACACTAGGGAATCATTGTAGGGCACCAGTTCTCTCGAGAGATAACAAGCCCTTAGGGGAAAATTTAACTTATATCATTCCCTTATGTTAATGTTATGTTTAAGTGATCATTTATATCTCCTTAATTTACCCTTAATTTGAATCTGAGGTCAATTTTTCTTATGTTTCTATTCCCCAGATTATGGGGAAACGTATTATGTATGATATGTTTTAAAAGGGTGATAGTTATGACTAAATTAATTGGATGTAATGTAGTTCACTTATTAACTAATTGTTTATGTATCTATGTTTTTTAATGATACCTTACCAATATGATTCTGGCATGGATCGTTATTTTACATAATGAATATTCATCTATAAATATCTAATACCTATGTATGTAAACTATGGGTAACAATAATATCTATAGAAATGAATACCTACCTTTAAAAGCGGAGATGGATCCAATATTGAGGGCTTGGGGGATAGATCTATTTATCCAATCATGAGTTAAAAAAATATGGTCGGTGAAGGGGAATCTCCTCGATAAAGCTCTCCAATTCCTTTGAAGAACCCAAAGATCCCACCCATTAGAGAAACCAAGAACCCTAGTGTAGAATAAAATTAAAAACATAGTTCACAAAAAAATTTAGTGAAATTTCATTATCACATTCCATTGATAATGAAGTTCCAATCCAGTTTTACAAATTATTTTCCCATATTGACTATTACCAAAAAATTGAAACCCATAATTTCATATTTTGGACATGGATAATATATACAGGGAGGCCAATGGATCCTTATATACCTATATTCTTGATAAAATCATGTCCATCAGAACAATTAGGTGTGATAAAAGAAAAAACAATATATAGTTTGTAATTCTCAACATAATTTTTAATAAAAAGGTGCATATGTTGGTAGGATAGAATTGATTTAATTATTTTTCATGAATTACGTTTGAAATGAGAATGTGAGATTTGTAATTTTACTCTAGGTAGAGATCCTCCATTGAAAAAGACATGAATAGCCTTTATGATATCTTTTTTGATTATCTCCCATATAGAAACATGGAAAGCCCCTTGGAAGCCATCAGGTTCCTATACACTATATGGGTTCATATTTTAAATTTATTCATTGATATATTCAATTATAAGAACATCCTCTTGTTTAGTATAGATATTTACTCCAATATAATGAGGTATAATGTGATAAAAAAATATTTTATCTCTCTCAATCATTAAACTCTCTCAGAATGTGAAAATAATTGATGTGAAACATTTAGAAGTAATCCACCTTTAGGGGGATGTTGGGGTTAATGTCACTATATATCCAGCTTTCCGACAACTAAGGATAATGTTTCCAAAATATTTACTCTCTATTATGAAAGCATTAAAATATGAAATTTTCCTTTCCCCTTCTTTGAGTTGTTTATTTTCTAACCATTCTAAGTATTTATTCTTCTCATCCATGAGAGTATAACCCAGTTTTTTTGTTTGGACATGAGATTACAAAATGTATCATTTTCCAATGTTTATTTATGTCTTGCATTTGGTGAAGATACATTTTATGATTTATTAACAAATTCAGTGAAAAAAATTCACCACAAATTTATATTTTTATATAACGGTTTAAATATAGATTATGAATATATAATTATTAAAGAATTTATATAAATATCTAAAAGAGAAAAGGATAAAACTGATGGTTTTTTTTTGGATTTTTTATTAATTGATGGAGGATTTATTGAAATTTTATGATTGACACAAGTTATGAAGAGGTTTAAAATAAAATTTAAGCAACTATTTTTGTTAATATATGAGAATTATTATGGTGGTAATCAGAATGAAATCCAAATGGGGGAACAGAATCAACCTAAGGGTTAAAATATTGAAAGATTGTTTATATACATATAATTAGATCAAGGGGATGATTATGAAATTTTTGGAAAGGAATAATTATGATTAATAACTGAAGGGTTTTAAATTAGTCAAGTAATAATTAATAGAAAAAACATATAAAACCCTGTCTAAGGAACTCAATAAAATAAATAATAAAATAGTTAAAAATATAATGAGGCTAATATAGTCTATAATACCATGGACCCAGGATCATTTGAAAAATTCAATATTCATATGTCACAATTGATAATGATTTGTATGTTTATCCAAAGCACACCCCCCTCACATGTATCCATGGGTCGTAATGAATCATCTGATGCTCAGATGGGATTATTATTCATTTCAAGATATTCTATAATTCCATATTGGAATGATTGAAGATGAATAAAGATTTAGGTATTTGGGAGTTTTCAAAAATAAATATGCATCCACATCCAACTTCCTTTGCTAGGAATTATGTTATATAGTATATAAATGACATTTGCTTAATATATTATATTTATTCAAGTGTTATAATGAATTAATAAATGATATAGAGAATACATTAATTCATTATATGAATGAATCACCTACCATATGCTTCATATTATAAAAATATATAATAAATGGTACCTAACATGTGAGAAAAATAAATGATAATAATTTATCATTTTTACTGAACGATTCATGGAATGATATACCATGCATGAAAATAATAATTTTCATGATATGTGAATCATCATGTATATTTCATATATATGCATGTCTTAATGGAACATATCTTTCAATATCACAATTCACTAAATCCTAAATGACTTTTTTTCATTTATCGTTATATTTTATCATATAAAATAACTTGTGAAATCATATATGAAAATAATTTTATAAATTTAACAAAAAAGTTAAAATATATAATTAACATTACCATGTATTACACCATATGAAACACCTTGTGAATTACATTCCAAAAACACATTTTGATTAAATATTAAATAGTTATAGAGTATCTCTATTAGTCAAAATCAGTCCCCATTTAGTCAACCCCAATATTTGACTACGTAAGATTTCATATTTTTGACAACATATATGAATATCAGAATCCCAATATTTATGTAAGGAAAGGTATTTCGAAATGTGTCGATGCTTCTCAAGCTATAATGTCATCTTGCATGATCTATATCAAATATACGTATGTTTTAAACTATGTCGACCAGTCTATGTCATATGAAAATGTAAATTTTCATATTTTCACTTTTTCAAGGACATTATATGAATATGAAACACATAACATGTCTATCACATATATAAAACCCATATGTTCCTTATTCATTGAGTGTAGATTGTTCTTTTCAATGAATACATCACAAGTCATTCACCCTTTTGTATAGACACTTCACACTTCCCTCATACAGATAGATATACAATATCTATAAATGTTTACATACTCCCACTATCTATATCAATAGAGGTACTATATGTAATAATATTCATATTATAGGTTAAATCCCATCCTGGTTAAACTTCAACAAATGAAATGATCAACAACATGCCAAACCGCACTCATATTAGCTAAGTCAATATACATATTTTCTTAGGTATAGTATCATTGTAAGAAGGTTATCATACATGGTATCTCTCCAAATGTGGTTTTAGGTCCCAAAATATGATCCATTTTTTCCTAGTATACCAATGGAATCTATATGGAACACTATATTGTATACATAGTACTTCATCCACTACATAAAATGAATCATATTATTATTTTTGTCCTTAATGAGCATATTTTTCATGTTTATAATAGAATATTATGGATACTGACCATACAATTTCATTATAAATTATAATAATCCTTGATAAACATCCATTAGGGATAAATGGATGTCATTCTATGATAGTTCAATTATCATTACAGTTCAGGAAATATATATTCATATAAACATTTACTTAGCCAATGTTGATAGAATGATAAAATGGAGTTTCATTAAATATTATACATTTTAATATTTTTTACTATCCTCTAGAATATTAAAAAACCATTATAATCATTTGTTTATCGTTTCATATATTATAAACTATCATACCAGCTTTATGTATTCTATAGGTTTTGGATTTTTTTACCATTTGACATATCATGAAATTTATTTTAAATCTATATGTGGGCATCAAATAAAACCATCCCATAAAACTATTTAGTCAAAATAACTATAATGTAATCAATCATGAGAAATTGTAATTTTTTGGAATCATATTATTAACTTTCCACATTCTTGAACATATTAAAACATATTAACTTCAAAACATAAAATTTTACAATGTCAAGTTTTATTATTTTTTGACATGTGTTTCTAAATTAGTCTTCATAATTCTTAGAACATAAAACATTTTATTTTAAATAATTTTACTATATAAATTACAAATATACCATACCTCCTAAAATATGTTATGATTAGGTGAAAATAAAATTAATACAGTGACTAAAACTAACTATTATATCTCTCTTAACAAGCCTTGAAATTTTTTAGGATATCATGTGTTATTCTAATTTCATTTTGACAGGTACAATACATCGATAAATATTTTTACTCATTTTTCATGATAACTAAATGTTACTCTTGAGATTTTTATTTATCATTGCATATCTTATAATATTTTAAGTTATTGAATGAAATATAATATAATATATCACTAGTACAATCCTTTATGAAATATTGATATTCATTATTAAATTGAAACAAAATGTGATAATTCACATTTTTTACCATTACAAATCATAAAAAATTAGGTTATTAAGAGTAAATCAAATAGACATAGGATTGGTGAAATTAATTATTTGTTAACGTTTATATTCATTATGTCTATACATACTCCCACTAGCATCATAAATATAATATTATTTTTAGAATAACATACTATGATTCCAAGAACTTTTTGTATTATGAAATAAAATTTATTTCCTTTTTCACAAGAACATTTAACAAATGACCTATTTTTTCTATATCTGATATTATTTATGTTCAGAACTTTTTCATATAAAGGGATTCCTTTATTAAAAATTACCACCAATAGTTGGAAGGAACAAATGTAATGAACCAGGTGTTTATAGAATAATAATTTTTATTTTCTATTAATATTTATGAATAAGATATTAATTTTACGTTAAAGGGGATTCTTTTTCCCATAGCATACTCTACATGCAACAACGGGGTTCTTTGAAACCTTACGTTGAACACAATATTAAGTTATACTGAAAAATAATACAGTAATAATAATATTATTTATAAATGGTAGTTAATGCCTAGCCATTGGAATGGAGGGAATGAATAGTATAAACTGAATTATGAAAATATGGTACACACATGTTTAAATAATGATTCATTGTTTACCAAATTTTCTATAAATAGAAAAAACCAATTTAATATAAAGGATGTGTTTTTATGAAAACCTATTTAAAAAGAGAATAACCGTGTTTATAAAATCATATCACTCTTTATGTATTTTTATTTAATGAAAAATATATGTTATATATTCAATGAAATGTTTGAAATTCATCTTATATACTCAATGGGTCTGATAATAATTGTGTTTAGAGGTGAAAATTCTATAATCCCTTGGATGCAGACCTGAATAAAAGAAATATTAAACCTATGAAAATTTAAATATTAAAAATCTATTGTTCATTGTATTAAATTGAATATATGATCACTTAGAACAATTGATATTCATCTAATATGCTTGATAATGAGCTTTAAGGGTAGCCAAAAGACAACACTTCCCAAAGGGATTAATGTGTTTATCTAAATCATCTAGAATTCAGATGGGATTATTCTTTTATTCATTATAGTAATGAATCTTATATGAACATAAAAATGAATTATAAATCATTGGGTCTGGAATATTTTTATCTATGAAACAAGAATGAAAAACTATCTATAATCGCATGTTAGTAGTTTATATTAACTATAGAAGAATCTTTCTCAACATATTTCCTTTTTATATGTGTAAATTTCTTGAATAAATTAACTAGCTATTATATTTATTCATCATATGATTTATTCACCTATAATATATTTCAATTCATGAAATAATAGAATAAAAGATATATAATGTGGGGGAAAAAATAATTAAATCATTTTATCATTTTTTGAAAGTGTCATGTTATGATATACTAAGAATTCATATATTAATTTTCATGACTTAAGAAACTGCATATATATATATATATCATATATATATAAGAAAATATGTAATATCTCTTTCAATAATGACTAAAATAAATAAATTAAAATGTAAAATATGATGTACCTCAACATTTAAAGGGTAAATAAGAGGATTGATTGGAGATAAAGATTTCTTGAATAATGATTTGATATTGATGGATATTCAGATGTCATGATATTGTGTATTCTATAATATTATGGGATTAAAATAATAAAAAGATTTAATTGATGTTTTTTTATAATTTTAAAATATCATTCATTAAGGGGAATCAAATCATACCATTAGCATAGATAAACTATGTGATAATATCATACACAACAAGTTACTCATCATGGAAAAATATTTTCTTGGATTTTATGTTTCTATTATATGTTTTAGGAAGTATCTTTTTGATATGATATGTTTAATTATTCTATATATATGGCCATAGTGAATAGAAAAATATATTAGATCTCATATTTTGAAGGTTTTGTGGTAATAACTCTTTCAGTGGTTTGAAAATGGGATATTAAAATATTTACACACTATAATTCAGTCCATCGATCTAAAAGATGGAGTTAAACAATTTAATATATGATCAATGATGTTGTTGTATTTGACTGATCTTGGAATAAGCTATTGATGTTGATAAGAAAATAGTGTTGTATGTAGTACCTAAAATTATAATGTGGATGATAAAATATGATATTAACCATCGAGAATACTGCATCATTTATCATAATCTTGAATTTTTAATTGAAAATGAGATATTTTAAATCATCACACTATAATGAAAGTCGTGTTTTTTTTTGAAAAATCTATATGTGCCACATGGAACCTAAAACCGAGAAATGATAATTGAGTGGTTATTACATATGATGAATGCGAATATCAAGAGATAATGATTGGTCTTGTCATAGATGGAGATGAAAAGGTGTATCATGATTTCTAGAATGAACTGAAAATTGTAGACTGATCATGGAGAAATCTATGAATCTAGTTTCTTTTAGGTAAGACATGTGATTTGGTGGTCTGTGTTGTTCCAATCCATATTAGTTCATAGTATTATTGTTCAACTTTTAAAATTTCAATATTAATTAAGAAGATTTAATGGGAATCCATGGTTTAAAAATTTATGAGTTGATCATGAATCAACTATGTTGAGTTGAGAGCATGGTCAAGCCACTATGCAAGGTTATTTAAAAAAAATAAATTATTACAATTAAATTTTATATTTTTGAATTATAACTTAAATCATAGATCCTTCAATTGATCTTAATATATAAAATTAACAAAAATATTTCTCTTATTACTTAGAACATGATCCTATGGAATTGAGTTACTAGAAAAGTCCACTAATTTCACTACTATGTAATAGTGGCTTTGACTAACTTATGGTATATGGTGGTGTGTACCACAACATTGTAATGGTTAGTATACGATTTTGTTATACATGGTTATTTTATGTGTTACATTCGAAAACATTTTTTAGCATCTATATGTACCTATATTCTATAATTCTATGTTTTAATATCATTTCAATTTAAATTAAGGTGTCTGAATGTCCATTATAATTGTCTTAATAATAAAAAAGTAATTATAAGAGAAAATCCAAGAATTACAACTATTGTAACTCATAAAATTCTTATAAAAAATTTCCCTCATTATAGCTTTATGTTTATAATCCAAAGGGTCTCCATGGATGGATATGTTTTATGTCTCTTATTATAATGACTATTGATCTAAATCTTATTTGAGCACAAAAAAATGGCGTGAATTAATTCTTGTATTTGTATCAATATATTAAGTAATGTTTTGGTAGACAATGTCTCAAAAGAAATAATTTCAAAGAACTAATATATTTAGTTATCCCATGAATTAACTTAAAAGAAGTTTTCATTGGATTCTTCTTAGTGATCCTTATCATCCATATGGTTATGATCTTCGAAAATATAGATCAGAAAATAAAAAGTCACATAATTAATCATTTATTTATTTAAATATAAATGAATTTTATGTTCTAATGTTAGAGTGTGTTTTGGTGATGTTTTCAGCTTCATTTATATATTTTTATCTTCTCTAGTACTCTTCAGTGTGATTAGATTATGTTTTATTTTTCTTGGAGTGATTAATTGAATAAATAGTTAAATTGGAAAAATTATAGTCCCATAAACCACAATATATCCATTATAAAAACCATCTCTCTGCATTAAGTTTTATTAAACATAGGAAAAGGTTTTTGAAAAATTTTAAATTTAGGGTAAAAGTTATATGATGATATATTGAGTTATATAAAATGATAGTATAATTTTTTTTATTAGTGCCGATTGATAATAGGATAATATTCATTACATTGTGTTTTCCTGGTGAAAACACTATGGTCATTTTAAAATTTTTATTTCCATAAGACACTTTGACATAGACAAATATGGATGCCATCAAATTAATTGAGTTATAACACATGTGTTTTCTATCCAAAATAACATAGATAAAAAAATATGTTAAAATATTACAATATTTTGTGGCATGACCATTGAATAATATATCACTTTTAAAATAACCATACACCATTAAAATAAAATATGTATATCGAAATCAGCACTATGTATCTCAATTCAAGATTTATCACTTAGGGAACCACCATTCCATGGTACATATCTAAAATTGGATTAGCACCACATCAATTCCCAAGGGGGTGGGGGTTTTAAATAAACCCATAATTATTTGAATTCTGTGATCTAGGTTTAAAGTGGATTTACATGGCGGATTATTTATGAACTATTTATAAATTATAAAATAAGGTGAAATATAATTTTCTTATTTTGATATATTAATTATTCATAAATGATAATATAATATTCATATATTGAATGGTATTATTTCAAAAATTATTTAAATTATTCCAAAATATTTTTTTTTAATTTGATCAATTGATAAAATAAAATAAAATATGAGGTATTAGAATGCTGTAATGGTTTTATATAATATATAATTTTTCAATTGTTATAAATTTTTTCATTAATTTTTTTCTAATTAGAAAATATGTATAAGTTCATTTTAAATTAATCATAAATTACTATTTTCAAGGAGTTTATTTATGAAATGTTCTGGTTTATTATTTTTTAATTTCAATACGTCAAGTTAAATTATAATGAAAATATAATTACTTATTTATGAATTATTAAAAAATAATTACCTCAAGTATAGATTTATAGATATTTCATTTATTTAGTTTATTCCCTATCTTATTATCCATGAATATAAGTTTTATGTTTTCAATGAATATTTTATTTAAATTAAAGTATTAATATGAGTGTTTATATTTCCATATTTGCATTACATATAAGGAGTGATAGATGATTTATGTTTATTATACATTGAAATTAGATTGTGGATGAGTTATGAGATTGAAATTAATGGTTATATATATATATATATATATATTATTTTATAGGAGGACATGATGTCTCTCTAAAGTAGATAACAATGGGTTGAGGTAATTTGTTTCAGACTGATCACTAACTAAGGAGATTAAGCTCTATATAGAAATGTCGGGGGTAGGATTCTGGTTTCTCTATAGTTACTCTTGTGCATATTAATAATTTCATATGATTTAAATCCCTTATATGAAAGGATATCATGAACCATATGCATGTGATGCATTTGGATAAATGAAGATATATTTTCCCACTAACATGGGTTAGTAAAAAAAGTTATGTGTTGTTTAATGAGTTATACATTAATATGGTTTTCACGTATTTATTTAGTTGATAGACCGTAGATTAAAATTATATTTTTTAAAATCATGAATAAAAATAAAGTGATAAATGAGATTATATAATTATATATAAATCCCACTAATATACTAACTGGTATAATTTATTTAAAGAAATAATTAAAAATACGGTTATCATCCAATTAAGTAGGTTCTTCTAAATAATGTTTTTGATTGATTATCAAGTGTAAGGTAAGAAACGTTTTGGGGAGCCTATGAGTTATGTGCATGTATTAGGTGTATTATTTGGTTTTATATTTATGGGAAACCTAAAGGGTTATAATACTACATGAATAAAATTAGGGTTATGTATATAATGGGTTGGATATCTACTCATTTATCCTAGAGTAATAAGTTAAATGATTGAGAATATGGCCTACCTAAATAGATAAGTGATGGGAGTAACACTAAATCCTAATAATTACATACTGAAATATATAACTTATTCCAAATAATGGTTATGATTGATTTGATATGGTTTATCATTTATAGGTGATTATAATTAATAATAGTAATTATTAAATGAATTTTGAAAATGATATTTTTATGATAAAAGCATATGTTGTTGAAAAAATGCATAAACATCAGTGAAAATGTCTATGAGATTAATTATATAGAATTAAAATATTAGTAAATGAAATTTATTTTACAGTTATATAAATAAAAGAATAAGTATTAAACTAGAAATAATGATCTATGTAGTGGAATTAAAATATTTAGGGAAATATCTTATTCATGAATCCAGTCAATTAGTGAAAGATACTTAAAAAACCTATAATAATTGTTTTATTTATTCCTCTATATTGATTATTTTTTAAATTGACCCCAAGATATAAATATAATAAATGAATATCGATGCTTTTGGGATGATATAAATCATGTAAATAATCAAACAATAAAAACATATAAAAAAAATATATATGTTGTTTTAAAAAGAACTATTTTTATTAAATATAGTTGAAGTTACTTCCTTATATACTTTGGAACACAATATGTTTAGGCACATTAATGCCTCTGTATATCAAGGGTCACCAATTAGGTCTGATAAAATAATGGAGGCAATTCTTCAATCCCTATTAGAAATACTTATATAGTTTCTTTTTTACTTAAAACAATAATGATTTCAAAAAAATTCACTTAATAAACTCAATATGTTTAATATTATTGAGTAGAAAAATGGATGTCTATGCTCATGTTCCATGATTATGGTAGATAAATAAAAGGGTCATACATTTACCAAAATATATAATAAGAGAATTTGTAGAAATTCCATATAAACAACTAATATAAGGAAATGAAATTCTAATTAAGGGAGTTTTTTTCAATGTATAAAAAATAGAAATTGAAGAAAATGTTACGCATAATACCTGAATGGGAAAAAGTAACACCTTGGAGATTCTATATTATTTATTTTTGTTATACATTCAATACAATAAGTTTAAGAGTATATGATACCAAAAATATATTAAAAAATTATTAATAATATGTATAGGAATTCAAAATTTATGATTTTATATTAAAGAGTATTTAAAATTTTGAAATAAAGTGGTTTCTACATTAACGAGTGGGATATGATATATAACATTAAATCCCCAGTGGACAATATTACATATTGTGCATTTCCTTTTTATTTTCCACTTATTTGAAAAGAAGGATTATTATAAATAATGTTTATAAAACAATGATAAAATGGTTTTTATACACATGGTGACAATTATTCTATTTATATAACGTAGTTTAAATGAATATAAGGATTATAAATGTTTTATCTATGGTAAATTAATTTATCCATGATATTATTAAAATTCTGAAGTAAGAGTTCCCTCCACCTTAATAATTATGTTATTGAAGTAATAAATTATTAAATTAAAAATACTACTCCAAAACACATTTAATACAATATATGACATTGATTCAATGGTATCTTTTGTTACATATTCAAACTAAAGTAAATAAATATTATTTCTTTACACAAACATATTTTCTATCATGGAATCCATATTAGAGAATATACAGTTCCTAAGAGGGATGTGGTAGTATTATTGGACCCAGAGAAGTTTAATTAATAATAAATAAATCATTAAAAAAGTATAATTCATTTTGAAATTCACTTAATAAGATAATAGATATCAGGATATACTGGTAATGAAGTTAATATAAGGTGTTATAATTTGTTAAGAAAGTGATCTGAAAAAACCCTCATGAAATGGATAGTTTATATGATGATGATGATAAATTAAAAAAATGTTCTATGTTATAATTAACATTATTAACATCTTAACATTTTATGTTATGATGAAATCATGTCTAAATACTATGTTCAACATCTTGAACATTAGGAATATGAAGCTTTCATGTCCTCTAAATATATTTATGAAGTTAACCTATAATTAACCTCTCAACATATGACTTTAAGTTGTCCCTAATATATTTTTATCATAAGGAATTATGGGTTTTCATGTTATATTATGGTTAGTGTTGGTTTGATTTTGTATAGAGATATGGGATATTTTCATAATATTCATGATTAGTTTTATTTACTTGATAACCCTCTATGTATAACAACACATGAAGGTTCATACACTATGTATTTGGTATACTATGGGTGTATAAATCAAATTTTATCACCATACCCAAGGTTTTAAAGATACCGATCATGATATCCTTTATACTATAGTTTTTATACCATCACTGAGGCTGATATAATAAAGTTGTGTTTGGATATATTAATGATCATGTTATCTATTTAGTATTAACAAAAATGAAATTTTCCTTTCCATATGTTTATTATAGCATCTTGAACCTCAATTAAGATAGAGTGATGAATTTTATGGGAATTCCTAGATATGGTTCAGGTGATTTGATTATCTTTTCCAATAGGGTAATATGATATGATAATATAATTGGGTGAATTACATGTGATTTGTTCATCATTTTGATCAGACTATACTCAAAAAATAATTAATATATAAGTAGGATAAAATGGTATTGACTTACTCTGTGTCTCATGAACACACAACATGTTTAAAAAATTTATTATATGATAATGAATACATGTATATTATATATATGGTGAAAACATGTTTGATTGATATGTGTTTTATAGTTATAATTATAGATCCCTTTACATCTTGATTAGAATTGATGCATTGAAAGAGGACCCTCATTATTTCAAATTATGAATTAGTTAATCCATATTATTTTTCAATGATATAATGAATTATCGGGTATGAATTTATGTTTTTGTAAAATAAGAAAATTTTATTTTATAAATTTTTTATTAAATTTTTTTATCATTCCCCAAAAATATTTGAGAGTTTAAATAAAAGTTGTTCTACATGTATTTTATCATTTTTTTAAAATGATAAAACTTTTTGTTAAAATGAATCATATATTTCCTTATTTTTTTGGAAGATTCTAAAAAGGATTTTTATTTGTGATTTCATAATTTATTATGAACAATAGGACATAAGGTGCATGTTTTATATTTTTATGAGGATATATGAAAAGTGGATGTTTATATGTAATGTACACTAATGAAACCACCTGGACAAGGTAGTTTAGAAAATGTGTCCATCTATTCTAGTGTTTTCTTGGTATGTTAGGATATATTAGTGTGTATATGCTATGAATTTAACATATTACCCAATATGAAATGGATATGTGTCCTATAGAAAAAAAATAGAAGCTTACATACATTTTCTAACATTATAACCTAAATATTCAGTAGAGAATAAGGGGATTTTTAGTTAAAGTTATTTTACATTGACAATATTCACACCCTTGGGAAGTGGAATAATGTGGCTAATTCACTTTGTTTGAATTATCAAGACTAACTAGTGTATGAGGAGAACATATATTTCCAAATGACAAGACACTTTACTTTGCAAGATATTAATGTATTAGAGTATGAAGAATGTTGTGCATTGATCGATCAAAGCATCACTTCCTCAATCCATTATAGAGTGAATAAGAGTCAACATCCAGATTCAAATTACTATGGAGTTACCATGAAATTAAACTATTTATAATTATGGTATAGAATAATTATGAGTTAAAATTATGTTCGTGAAGAGAAAATGGGAGGATATAACATGAGATTTATATGCCTCATCATTTTTAGATCAGTCATGTTTAAACAAGCTATATCACTACATTCACAAACAATATTGGTAGATTGGGGTTAAGAATGACATAGTGGTGTTCATATCACAATACATTTTCTAATTTGTTTTTGAATTCCTATTACTTGGGACCCATTATTATTCTACACACTCAACCCATTCTATAAATAGAATAGGTCCAAAGAACTATGGATTTCATGATGATATTTTTGAGGTCTCCCTAAATAATTTTGATGTTACCTAGTCATAATACACTTATATAATTATTTATTTTAGATTAATATTTAATACTTTAAAAAAAATAATTTACTGAGAACTTTAAATGTTTAGTTTCTTTTGATAATAGATTAATTTTAAACTAATTTCATAAATGAACATTAATATCACACATAGTGTTCTTCTCTCATAGATACCTTCTTAGAAATGTCTTTCTTAATAATATTATTCATATCCTTTGGAATAAGGGATCATATGAAACACTAAGATTAGATGATAAATATGAGTAGACATAGGATATTTTAATAATTGATCATAACTGAGAATAAACATAAGGTTATGATAACTTGATCATAATTTAAGAATTTCATCCTGATAATATCAAGGATCTTCAATCATGAATCCAATAATATGGTTTTTTCAATCAAAATACATATGATATAAGAGTGAAAAATTATTAATAATAAATCATGAGCCATGAGAGATTATTATAAGAATATGAGATAATTTTTTTCTCATATATATCAATCAAAATTCAATTACTCAGTAAAGGATAACTATGAAGACTATAATAGATTATTGGGATTAGTCCCCATTTATAATTTCCATAATCATGGTTTACTCCAAAGACTCTCATATTGGATACATTCCCTTAATAAACTAGTTTGATTCCCCATTTCAATATTTGGAATCTCAAGATATATCCATCTTTATCCAATATAGTTTTGAAATATAGAATTCTAGTCCAACCCATTACATAATTAAAATCATAAATATGCGTTCCATATGATCAAAAAAAATTCATCTTATCATCATGTTTTAACCTATGAAAAGGAAATGGGAATCATAAACATTTAATCATTTTGTCATAGCATAAACAATTAAAAGAAACAAGTTTCACAAATGATTTATTATAGCTTAATTAAAACATGGAAGATAAAGTGGATTCATAATGTAATCCTTAAAAAAACATCCTCATGAACCATCTAGAGATAGAATGTAGATGGTATCATAAGATCTTATCCCCAATAAAGCATAAATATAAATATAGAATGTTGAAATAGATAAAAAATAACTTTAAAATAACATTCAACCCATTATATGAAAATAATAGAAGAATATATTTTTCTTTTGATAATTTTTTTAAAAAAAATTCAAAATATTAATGAAATTATTTTATTTGAATATAGGAATTTTTACTTTTAATGGAATCTTCAAAGAAAATAATGGTCACTGCAGTGGTAAAATCTGTTCATTTTGTATATGTTAAAAGATAATTTTTTCACAATTTTTGACAAAGAGAATAATGAGTTTTTTTGAAATTTATTATATAATACAATAAATTTTAAACTTATGTAAATGATATAAATGTTAATTTAAATGAAGTTTTAAAAATATATTTATAGTTAGAAACACTCATAAAATTATTTTAAAGTTCATGGATATGGAAGAAAAATTTTATTGAACAAAGAGGAAATAAGGTCATCTTTTATTTAACATTATTTTCACAATCATTTTATGTAACAATGAGAGAAAAATTATACTAATACCTAAAAATTATATGAATAAAAAATTAGTTGAAAATATATGGGTGTTAAATGATAATATCAATATAATATTCCTAAATGAAAATGTATAATATAAATTCATGAAATGAATATATATTATAAAATAAAGGATTTACTTAAGTACTATATTTCTATATATACATTCCTAAAATATATATAAAAATAGAATTATTATATATATTTTAAATAACCATATTCATATAATATAGTATGTGTCATTCCTTTATAATTTTTAATTATCATTTTGTTAACAATTAATTCATTTAAATTATCAATTAAGAGAAAACCACGTAATTTCATTTCAGGATTCAATTTGATAGTTACACTACATAAACCTTGGTAGTGATTTTATTATATAAATAATAATAATAATGAAATTAGTATTATATTTATGTATAATATACACTTTTATAATTATTCATTTAACAAAATGGTGAAAAATGAATCACATTGCTTTATGGAGGGGGTAGTCCACACATACACATGATCCACATTATCATTTTGAAAAGGATGGGAATGTAAGAAGATAAATAACATGTTATAACTCAAAAAAAATAATTATATCATAAATATAATATATAAAAATTAAATACATAAAAATAAAAACCCATGAATTATGTTTATTGACAGTGAATCATATCGCTACATGGAGGCGGTAGTGCACATGTGTGCCTGAGAAATACATTCATTTCCCATTTAACGGAATGGAGGAAGAAAATGGTCATCCCATAATCATAATAAAATATAATTTTATTGATTATACTAGTTTAATTATTTTTTATGGACACAAAGTATTATTTGATGTACAAGAATAATGAAGCGTGAAAATGATCGTCAAGAACATATACCTCTTCCTTCAGAAATCTTCTTTGAATCTCTTCTTAAGAAACCTTGCATTATTATTTTTGGAATAGATGAAACTCTATGATGTGGATAGAGATATTGAAAAAAAAATTAGTGGTTTTTTTATATAGGACTCAAGTGGTGTGGATATGCGAGGATAAAGTGTTCCCTTTTATAAGTAAGGTAATTGGGCCACATGTAATTATTAAGAATATTTAAATATAGTTAATTATATCGCAATTAAAACTAAATCCAAATTTGATCATGTTAAATTTAATTATAAGGTATAATTTAATATATTTATCCGATTATATTTAGAACTGTTTTTAGGTTATTTTAATTCTTATCTATTTAGTTAACCCCTCATTAACACCTTCTGACCTTTGATTTAGTAATGAGTTTTTACCTCAGATACTATTTATAATGAAAAATATTTATTTGACCATGTCACATAATATTAATTATAATGATTCCAAATATATAATACTTTTATTCAATTATATAATTTTTAATATCTATTTTAACGTAATTTTTCAAAATGAAATAAATCCATTTTTAGAAAAATTCATTATTATGAATAAAACTAAGATTACATTCATTCCATTACTTGTAAAAACTATTAGATGAATATTAAAATAATCTAATTAATATATTTTAATAAAAATTAATTAAAATTATTCATCGATGTAAATTAATTTTATTTATTAATATTTAAACACATTTTGTCCGTTAAAATAGTCTTTTAGAAAAACATTTCACTATGACATAAAATATGATTATTCTAATTTCTAAAAAAATAAAAACTAATGAATTACATAAATAAATAGTTATAAAAATTTTATAATTTACTTAGTCATACTCATAACCTAAAATCCAATGATTATGTGACAACTATCACATTAAATACTAATATGTCAATATTATATATCGACCCATTTAAACTCGGTGCTTCGTGTAAAGTTATCCATCCATGAAATTAAATTTATTTAAAGAGAAATAAATCATGAAATATATTAGTGTTACATTCTACCCTCCATAAAATAATTTAACCATTAAAATTGATACACATTAGAGAAAATAACTATGGATACATATCCCTTACCATATCTTCAGATTCCTACATACCACCCTCTAATTTAAGGTTTCACTATAAAACATTGTCTCAGTGAGTGATTTTATTTCCAAGAACATTGTATAATAAATCAAGATTATCAACCAGTTGTTTTTCAATAGACTCAACATGCTCCAATTCTATTACCTTTAAGTTAATTACATGTGATGGATCATGTTTGTACTTCCTTAAAAGAGATAGATGAAATACATGTGAAGTTTAGATTGAATTGGTGGGACTACCAAGTGATAATAAACCCTGACAATATGATAAATAATTTTATAGAAGACTATATATATATGGATCAACATTCCCTTATTTATAAATCTCATAACCTTATTCGAAATATATATTCATAGGAATAACATATATATAATATTTAACAAATGATCTCATTGGTTATTATCAACATAATTTTTTTACCCTGATACACCCTAATGTGATGCTAAATTGATGTAACTTTATCTGGTGTGTATTTAACTAGATCAAATCCAAATAGCATTCCTTATAAATCATCAAAATAGTACATTGGATTTTCATACATCAGGAAATAGAGGGTTTTATATGGAACCATCTAAATTATCAATTGAAAGTTTTTATTTTATGAAAATTTAACCAAAGGATAATGTTCATATCAATAACATTTGAAATCCAAAGAAAAATATCGCAACATAATCTCTAGTGTTTTAATGGTCTTACAAAAATGACCATATGTCTTAGGGTGATATGAAGTTTTAATTTTAACTTCCATATTTAAATCATATTGAACGCATATACCGAACACGGAGGTAAACCCCAGATTCTAACTAGATACAATAGAATTTAGTAATCCATGAAGTCTTATCAAATCCTAAATGGTTATTTAGGAATACATATCAAGAGTGAAGTATTATTTGATAAAAATTAATTGTGATCATTTCATACATTAATAAACTATAACAAAAATATCATTTTTCACTTTATATGTGGACTCCAATGATGAAATTGATGGTAATATTTTCATATTTTCATTATGGTATAGAAAATGGTTAAAACACCCCCTTCAACTTGTATCTCATTGATTAAAAATTTTGAAATACAAGGAACTGAGATGCATAATCTACAATATACCTTTTCATGTTATCCCTCTCAAAATTCTCATTTAGATCTCTATATCGCTTCATAATTCCAAGATTAATAGATAACAATGAACCATGGGATTCATCTGACCACTCCTTTTTTAGTTATGGAATTGATGGGAAAGATAATCAGTTCATGTACCATATCATTTTTTCATAGTCACGGTTAAAATTGGGAACATTTCCCACCTACTTATACATGTCAACATCCATGTTATGTTCCTATTTTATCATCACATGGATGAATAGTTAAACATTGTCTAAAAATAAATTATTTCCAACCACTCATTGTTTTTTCATGATCCATAATATGCAAATCAATAAATATCAGATCAGTCCAAATGATTATCATGGATAAACATGCATTGTCATTCCATCAATGAGAATTACCTACATTGTTCTCCTTCCCATGGTGGTAGTGTATTGTACAGTATTAATAATTAAATTTTTTATCCATTTAATTAGAACATATTCAACTATTTATACATGAATGTATACTTTATGATTTTATGATTATAAAAAATATCACATCCCTTACCATAAATTTAATTCCTCCTTATTTTCAATTGAAAAGTCACTACATGAAAATCTATATCACGAGTATAGTAATTTTGACCATGAATTATCAATTGATGTTGGGAATAATATATCATTATATAATTATATATGAGTCCACATCCCAGTCCCTTCATTGTTTAATCAATCTATATCATAAACCCATATCCACTATAGGGTAGTGTATGGACATTAGTATTGAAAAAACATCATTGTAACGACTTGAAATTTTCCTTACACTCATATGTCAAAATAAACATTTTTTCCATTAAATTAAACATGTTTATTGGATTATATAACCCTATGTAATATATATTAAATCATCAGTTGTATGAATAAAACCTATGGAATATATAGATCTCAGTTACTATGGTTGGTCTATTGTATTTCTCAACTACTTCTATCTTTAAGTGATAAACTGATATGCAATCTCTTTAATTCATATTAACTATGAATGAATAATTTTGTAGCAAGAATTAATAAATTTTGAATTTATATACAAATTATTCTTCCTCATGTTCTATAATATAATCAATCATGATCTTCATGTACAAACCTACTCTTAAAATATATAATAATATTATCTATAAGAACTACCACACATTGATCACGACATTCTCTAATGACTATTTTCAATAAACCCGTGATGAATTATTTGGTTTTGGTATATACAAATGAAATAACTTTGAATATATAATGACCATAACTCATAAATAATGATTTATTGAGTATATAATCATTTGTTTTCTTAAATTTATGATATCTATAATGAAATAAATTTGTGTAAAAGTATTTATCTATACATAGTTTATCAAAAAAAGATCCAATAAAAGGTAGATGATACTTATTCTTGAGAGTAATTTTGTTATATTGTAAATAATAAATTAAAATGAACATTGACCCATATTTCATATTAATAAAAATAATATGCTCACCCCATGTGACACACTATGTCATATGAATAACCTCTCAATATTCTGTTGGATTTCCATCATCAATTCTTGAAACTTAATCGGGGAAATTAAATTTAGAGTCTTTAAAAAATGAGTATGACCATGTAGGAGTTCTATTGAATACTAAACAATACGATTAAAGTGGAGATGAGGAAATTATTTAAGAAATAAATTATCATAATCCAAAAGGATTGGAACAACATTTATTTTGTGTTTCTTTATAACCATTTGTGATTAATATTTATCACTAATAGGTAGTAAGACCCAAAAAGTAGAAGAAAAATTCATTGGAAGTTCATATATAACCACACACTAAGAAATTATTATTATTTTATTTAAAATCTAAAATGATCCTTCCATTACATTGTAATTGATATGGGATCTATATAGAGAGAGCCAATCCAATCCCAAAATCACATCAAATTTAGCTAGAGGGAGAATCCGAAGCTTTTCAGGAATAACATTCTTAGAAAATTATATTAGAGAGGAGATATATACATGAGATGTGATCAATGAATCATTTTTAGTATTTATTTCTAACTAGACATATTATAATTGTGGTTCTAAACTGATATCCTTATTAAATTATTTTTCTATAAAAGAGTGGGTATATGTAAAATCAAATGAACATCTTGCATTTCTAGAGTGGATGGTAAGTATAACACCAACCAATTCATTATTGTGACCCACATCAGCTATTATAATAATACGATCATTCCATTTTTCTCTGGTCTTAGGAGGTATATAATAGTAATTTTCATCCTTAACCCATATATATGTGCATTGATTTTATTAATGTCCATACTACATGTAATTATAGCATTAGATAGTGGGTGGAACATTTTGTTGAAATTTTTAATCATTACATTCATTGACTGGACTCCTCAAAAGACATCATCATTATTTCTCATAAAATAAACATTTCCCACACTTGAAATATTTACCAGACCACATATGTTAATTTCCTCCATGCCCATGTGTATACTTTTGACATGACATAATATTAATTTTATTTTCACCATGGGGTATTTGGTATAATTTCATTATAATTCTATCTTTCACATATCCCAACAGATCATGAGAATATTGAGAGTCACAAAATATAATTTATACCATGATATATAATTGAATGATTTTTCATTTCAATCAATTTATATTAAAGAAAATTACTATTGGAGAAATGGCCTCAAGAGATAAATATTCAACTAACTTTTCCATGAAGATTGATGATAAAAATGGAATCTTACATTTCATGTCTTATGAAATTATACTTATATGTACACATAGATTCATAATCCTTAAACTTTAGTTCCAGGAATTCCCTTTTTCATATGATGACTTTGGGGGTAATAATTATTTGTAAATAACATCATAAAATATTCAAATTTCATGGAGTCAATTTCATCATTATTCCTAATATTTTTAATAAAAGTATGCCATTGATTAGCTTCCACATAAAAATGATACATAACACAAATAAATGTCCCATGGTCCATGAATTAGAGAAAATGGAATAATTTTTTTATATAATTTATCCTTTTCTATGAAATAAGTAGATTTGCGGAACCAATAAATGTATATGTAAATTTCAATATAAATGAATCAATAATGTTTTATTCCTTACTTTGGATGTTTGGATGATGGGTATGATTAATGTTAACATTCATTTCTTGAGAGAGGTGGGTGAGAATAAGTGCATGTTTTCATATAAAAGATCCAATTTCATTTGGTTTCAAAAGACTAATGACAATGAATTTCACACCACATTTATCATTTACATGATTACTTTTAGTTCTAACCATTTAATAAGTCCAAAAAGAATATCATGAAAAACATTATTCACTGTGATTAATCATATAATAATGAAAACCCATCAATATAATTTCTCAATCAATAATCAATGAAACTTTATGTTTAATAGAGGTCATTATTGGTCATCATGTATTCAAATACATCATAATTATTCATAAAAAAGGTTATTTAATCTAAAAATATCCCATTGGGGTGTCAAGGTATGTGTGAAGTCTTTGTCACAGTCAACATGGACCAGTGTAAATAGACGTAATACACATTGTAGATCTTTCAATGTTATTAAGACTAGGTTTATTTGTTCCACAACTACATCCAGTATCTATAAATTGATATATTTTCTAGTAAAATCACACAATAACTACTTTTTAAAATCATCAGGATATTATTCAATACCTAGAGTTATTTACCATGATTTTTGAAAATGTTCAAAAATACCAATATCCAAAAAATATTACACCCTTCTATGATACAAAATGATGGTACTTGAGTATTACATATATTAATATATCATAATTTCGAATGAATAGTAATAATATTTCACAATAATACCTACTCGAGGTCCATAAAGGTATAGTTTAATTAGATATTAATACATAATAAATAGATTTTATAAAATATATTAAAAATCACCCATCAGTTTCTTACCATAAAACATTTTTTTTAAACATTACTTACATAAATATTTTTACCAAACCTTTGGATGAAGGAAACATAAAAAAGGGTGAAATCAGATGTTTAGTAATGGAAAAAATAACAGATATAAATAAATGATCATTGGGGATAATATTGATAAGGGTGTAATAAAATGATCATAATTTATGAAATTAATCCCCAATCATTTCAAAAATCCCCACTGAAATCATCGCCTTTCAACAACAGCGTTGTCCAAACAGCACACAACTGAGGCCGAAAGAATATCAAACACATTAACTCGAACAGAACCCAACTAGAAACTGAACCATCGCTAACCAAGCAACAAAATCATTCAAATATGATAGAAATCCAAAAAACAAAACCATATCCAAAGTCGACGCTGTTGACACCGACAAATAATCTTTCAGATAGCCACACCAGTACTCCAATTCGAAGATCAACAAAGATCACTGAGCTAAGATGGAGGCCTGGACTGGACTCCTAGAACACCATGACAGAACGAGAACACATCCCAGAGCTTCCTTGAAACCATCATAGTAGTCTGACCAAGAGATATGTGAAGGTACATGAAGCTAGAGCAGTGATTCAGACATGGCCTCGACAACGAAGCATCCTCGCCAGGACCTCCAACCAGAACCATTGAAGAAACCACTAGCCGAAAGGCACACCTTACAACGAAAATACGAAACATCAAGCCTCTAGAGAGAATCACCACATTTTGAATCGAACTGATGAAAGTCACGCATACATAAGACCCACCGACCGAACAATCGGCACCTCCCAAAGCCTCCAGACACCACCGAAGCAGACCAACAAGGAGGGCGACGGAAGAACTGGAAGCCAGAGCAGATATTGAAGTGGAAAGGAATCCATAAAAAATAATGATGAATCCTGATCACCGATCCATACTAAGAAAACCTCACCGGGAAAGTGGACACCATAAAGAGACCATAGAGGGAGGAGAAAGCGAGAAGGGAAGAAGGAAGAAACAGAGGAATGGGGAGACAATTCAGAGGCTGCAGGCCTCCCCCCTCCTGAACGCCGATGAAGGAAACCCTGAAGGGTGAGAGGAGAGGGAGAGGCTTCTCAGAGGCGAATCCAATGTCTCCCCATAGTCCCCAATCATTCAATGATCATTAGTCATGAAATATGGAATAATTTATTCAATTATAAAAATAAGATATAATATTGTGGAATTAAAAAAAATCAATCATGAGTGATAAGAACATATCATAATCACAACACATAAGCTTTGGCATACTCATAATCATAAAAAAATAATTTTGTTAATCAAGTATCACTACCTAGTCTATCATAATGGATTGGGTGCACTTGTCATTCCAATTTTTCCTCATTCATGTTCTACTCCTAGAAATTCCTTATTAGAGAGATTATTGTACTATCTAGGATTCAATCCCCATTCCAATCCTTATTATCTCATGATATATCAATCTTTATGAAATAAAATGTAATTATATATATTTATGATCCAAATTTTCACAAAATAAAAACAATACATATGTATGACAAAAGATCATAAATCATTCATAATTGCATCATATAATTATCAATTTAATGGAAAATGGTTTTCATAAAAATTTCCTTAATTCATAATATCCTAAACCATTGAAAAGAATCAAGTTTCCTAATGGTTTCATCATAGCTTAATTAACCCTGGAAAAGACATTGGTTTCATAAAATCATCCGTAAATAGTCATCCTTATAAGCCATCCAGATAAAGAAATTGGATTGTATCATAAGATCATATCCCCATATAAGAATAAAATCCTAAAATTATGTTGAAATAGATAAAATATAACATTAAAATATTATTCAATACATCATTTGAAAAACGATAAAAATATAATTTTATATTTATAAAATTTTATTTAATTATTCTAAGAATATTTATAAGATAATTTTCATTGAAAACAACCATGAAAACATGAATCTTTTGATTCGGTGAATATAGTAGTCCTAATTTTGGAAAAATATATTCATAATAATTACACTAAAAGATAACATTTCTTATAAACTATTTGAAAAAGTCCAACATAAATTGTTCGAAAAATGATTATTTAAAAAGATTCTATTGAAACCATTATATATACATTTTTTGTTAATTAAAATTATTATTTTATTTAATTTCGTGTATAGTAAAAACCCCCCATTATTGTTTTTGAAGATCATAGACATGGATGAAACATTTAATTAGCCAAATAACAATTTATGTTGGATTTTATTTTAAAAACAATTATCAACCATTTTATGTAACAAATAGAGGAAAGAAAAAATAATAAATAAACACTATAGTAATAAAACAGAGAGTAGAAAATAAACTTGGTTTAATGTATAATATCTATATAATATACCTTTATTTATGTTTATGATAGAAAATCTAGAAAATAAATGAGATTGTAACTTAAACTCGCACCTCAATTATAATATTATATCTTAAATGTTAAAATATACTATATGATAAAAATATATTTATTATTAATATATTACAAAACCATATTAATACATAAATTAATACTCATGAGCAACATTATCATTTTTTGAAACAGATGGAAATGTGAGAAGGTAGATAATATATTTAAATTAAATAGCCAAAATTATTTCATAAAATTTTTATAAAAACATTAAATAATTAAAAATACCCATACGTGGATGATGAATAAGGAAAATTAATCACACGAGTACATAGATTTGGTAGTCCACATGTATTCTTCAGGAATGCATTCATTTTCCATTTGATGGATATGTGGTGAAAATGTTATTTCTATAATCATAATAACTACTTAATATATTTATGGAAGTTTATTAATTATTTTAGTATTGATATAACAGATTTATATTACGTAGAATAAGAATAAAACATGGAATGGATTAGAATGAACATATAACTCATTTTTCAAAAACCTCATTTGAATATCTTATTAACAACTCTTGGGTGAGTATTAAAAAATATAAGAAACTCTAGTATTGTTAATTTACATTTTATATGGTATTTAGAATAGTTTTGGTTGAGGAAAAGGGCACAATTTTTGTGGGGAAGAGAGGAGAGGGTGTTCCCTTTTATAAGTGAGTGGAGTTACCAACTTCTAATTATTAAAGATATTAAAATTTTAAAAAGTCACTATAATGAGAATTTTTCTCTAAATTTTCTATATTAATATGATATGATGATATGGAATCGAATTATACTCAACCAATGGGATTTATAAAATCTTTTATGACATTTTAATCATTATCCCTTTAGTTTACCCCCCTTTTACTCCTTTAAAATTGTACAATAATGATGAATTTATACACCTGTTACTACTCATAATTAAGATATATTATATTGATCTTATTACATAATATTGATTATTCTTACTCAATATATCAAATTAATTTTACAAAAACCTAGGTAAAAGAACTAAAAAACAATTTTTAGAAAATGTAATTTTTAGTATGAAATATAGTTTTCCTTCAGCTATTTCCTTATAAAAACCATTATTTGAATGATAAATGATTTAATTCATTTTATGTTCATAAAAATTTATTAAAATAATTTGAATGAAGTTTCTAATTTCATCTATTAATATAACAACACATTATGAACATAAAAATAGTTTCCTAAAAAATCCTCTCATTATTCACTTCAAATGATTTTATTTTAACTTATAACCAATTGAAAACAAATGAATTAATTTTAAAAATATGAAAAAATAGTTTTTTAATTATTTATTTATCCCCATAAATACCCTTTAATCCAACAGATAGATGATAATTGTTCTAGTAAATAATAATAATTCAATAATATATATCGGTCCATTTATACTCGTTGTTGAATGCAAAAAAAGATGTAAAAACAAAATAAATTTATTTAATTAGTAATATATCTTAAAATATATGATTTTTATAGAAGTGATTTATTATTGGTTATTATTTATTGATTAAATATAATGGATTATATGATACCATTCTAGGAGTCCCTATTTTTTTGATAAGGGATGATTTTATTATGGGATATGATATGATTACACTAAGAATAGATTAGAATATTATAATATTGAGATAAATAGTTTACATCATAATTTTTGATGGATTTATATTAGTTATTATAGAATTTGGTAAAATTTAATCTAAAATATAATCATCAGATTTATGGGATATATGAGTGTACTATTATGGTGTTTGATAATATTATTTGAGCATTCGTTTTAAATTTGAGTTGATAATGTGCCTATAATCCAGAATTAGTGGAGAGTATCAACAAAAATATTTATCATATATCTATTTATATTGAAAGCCTTTAGTAATTTTATAAAAAAATGTTATGATATCCATTATATATGTTAAAGTTATTATATTATTCTTAAATCATGTCATGTCATGTGAAGTGGATGTAAATGAATGTACATCTAATTAATAGGTGTTTACTTTTATTTCTGTGTTTGTAGTGATCATAAGTAGACCAATGATATTGTCCTTTGGAATTTGAGGAGGGAAAAAGGATATTTATTATATTGAAACATATATTAAAACAAATATATATTAAGAAGTAGGAGGGGATAATTCCATGTTCCAAGGGATAACTTGAGGTTTCCAAGAGGATTGAAATGGTGGTATACTAGTTAGAGATCCCACAAGGACATAATAATATGAATAATTTATAAAATATTTCAAAACATAAAATATATCATCCATTCTCCTCATAAGTGATTATTGTAGACAATATTGAGATAGGATAGGATGATTCTCTCAAGGAATAACCAGTATATACCACGTATCAAAGTGATATGACTAGAAAATTTGAAATGGAACCTATCATACATGTGTTTAAATTGTATATACATAACATGGAAGATACCTGGATGTTTGAGGTTTATATGTGAGTTTATGGGTTGGATCCTTTAATAAGAAATTCTTAGTCACACATCTTAAGGATGAGATACTATAATAAGTTTTCTATTTAATTAACCTCAGTTATAGAAGTAAAATTTTGATTAAATTATTATCAAACCATGTGTATTATTATGGTTTCATACTTTTGAGTTGTTTTTTGTGGTCAGGGTTCATTATTATAGAAAAGGGTATTGTGGTTGAAATTCATCATGAGATTATAATGGAACAAGGCACTCAGTGGCCTTGTATTTAGTAATCAGTGGCCTGGTACATGGTACATATTAATTGAAATAAAGGGATTTTCCATAGTTTCCCATGATTTGGTTGGTGTCCCCGAGCTAAGTATCTAGAGCATATTGCATATCTGGTGGGGGTTCACCAAGCACCCAATCGATTTATATCATATAATTTTTTAAATTTGATTTGAATTGATTAAAAAGTTTATAAAATTTAAAATAAATATTCCTTACTCTTTGTGAAAATAACTCGAACCACATTACTCCTTCAATTATTTCCCCCAATGTTGATTTCCTCTTTATTCAACTTATAACTTCCCCATCCCAGAATCCACTAAACTGGGTACTTGAGACAGGTTTCCACAAAACCCCATGTGTGCCTCTTCGTACAATAGAGGTTTTCGAGTAGTAGGGAGGGTTGAAAATTAACTTGGGGAAACTAAACCCTAATTACGAGAGTAATCCACAATAGAAAGTAAAAAAGAATAAAAGAAACAAAAAATAATACCCAATGAAAATGTATAAATAAACATATCCAAAATATGGGTGGAAACCATGACCAATAGAAAATATTTCATGTCATGCTTTAATGAAAAGTGAACAAAACCCAAAATAATGAAAAAAGGAGGAATACCAACAATGGTCTTGACTCCATGTACAAAACCTCATCCATGAACATCCCATATCTAACTCAATTCTAAGGTAAGGGTCCTTTACCATTTTTCTACCATGAAACCATGAAATCTACTCAGGTACCCAACTGTGGCCCAATAATTGTGTTAGTACAACTCAGTAGGCCACCACCAACAGTGTCTATAAAATTTTCAGTATAAATAGATAGGAAATGCATGTATAAAATAATTTACAGATAAATAAAGTAAATTTCAAGGGCCATTAGTCAAAAATCACTACATACCTATTACTAACCATAGTTCCAAATTAATTATGTGAATCTTCATCATTAATTAGTTCATTATCAACATGTAATCAATGGGTTATGAATTTATATCATTCACACAAGGGTTAATGGGATTTACCATTCTGGAAAAGGGAATAAGTCAATTCCATATCTCGTAAGGGAAAATACATCAATATATCACAATGTCCTCACCTTGAATCCTCTATTCGGGTGGAATGAAAACATAGGGGAATCGAGCTATATTCCCTTACCTAACCTGTGAATTATGAGTGGAGTTAAAGCATCAGTCCAACTCGACCCATAGGAGGAGGCTCAATCCTCCATCCCACACCTAGAGCCATGTGAACATTCTTATTCATCCATTCAATATACATAAAACATATCTATAAGAAAAAAAAAATACATATAACAATCATAATCCATAACATTCTGCATGAGAATTAATGTCATACCATAACCTATTAAAACATTTTTCATTTACATTACTTATCCCATATATCCCAATTCTCATTCTCATTCCTAGATCACTAAGAATATTCAATAATTCCACAAAATCAACCCATTTCACATATTCATCAATTCCATTATGAAATACCATTTAACATATTCCCATTTCACATAACACTTCCAATTTAACATATTCATTATATCGTATGAACTAACTCTCTTAGTAATTTCATATATAACTCATAATCCACAAGTCACAATCTGAAATAACCTAATTAACCCACTTTCAGGCCATTCCCAACAACCCTTTAATCCATTTATAAATCTAGACACATTAGAATATTTCATTTTCACTTCCATTAAACACATCAACATACTCAATAAGGGATATACATTATCACGCAAAGAGTTTTCTCTTACTTAACTATTTCCTAGGTCCTAGAATATCATTTCACCCCATGGATGTCCCTAAATAGTTAAAATCATCATCGATGCATCCCATGGGGACCATTAGGGTTTATCTTCATCATTTAAGAATTTTTTTACTAATCCTCACCAAGAGAATCAATAGCACATCACGAGATAATCAATAATGAAACTGAACACGTATAAATAAAAAAACTATGAGATATAACGGGTAGACCACCTAACTAAAATCTATTAATTAAAACACTCTTAATCACAACATTAGATCCTAATTTAACCACCCTTTTAAGACTCAACCTATATCTCACCAGAAAAAGGGGGTTTAATTTTTTTGGATGGAGATACGATAAAGATAAAAACCCTGAACATAAAAGTGACGTAAAATTGGGAATAGACATACCTAGTGCTTAATTATATATCCAATGGAAGTCCAAACATCTTACAATCAATGCATAGTCACCCCTTATTATCTTGGGTAACTAAGGTTTGTCCTACGGGTTGCATGAGGTGGAATGGAGGAGAACCCCAAGTTAGAACATAAATCCACGAGGTATAAATTTGGTATTTTTTCCAAAATTACTAGTCCGCACGGTTAAACCGCATGGTTTTCCAAACCATGAACAAACATTTTTTTTGGGACACTGTCTAATGGAATTTGGGTTTCACAATTACATAGGGAGCTCTACACAGTTTACAAACCATGCGCCTACCGTGCGAGCTTCCACTTGCCAAAATTTTTCCCGCTATGCATGGTTTACTCAACTGTGTGCCAACATTGCACATACTGTGCACCTAGAATAGGTTTTCCTTGTTTTCCTTTCATTTGTGTCCCCCCTGAAACACCCCTGAGGCCCCCATATACTTGGGAAAAATTTAATTAAAACAAAAAAGTGTTTGAAACTAAAATTTTAAAAAATACTTACCTCCATGTGGTTTGGGATCATACAACCACCCATCCGTAGGATGACCAATCCTTGAGCTGCTCTTCCAGAACATTATTGAGTTTTTGAAGAAAAGATATCGGGCCACTAGGACTGATTATCCAATCATTGTTCCCAAGTTTCTTCCAAAAAATTCCCATGATGCCACATAACTCTCACTAGGGGACAACCTTTCCCTAAAAGACTTTCTCAGCATGATCCACAATACAAAATGGATCCCCCTCAAAGGCTGCATCAGCCTCAAACTCAAAATCTTCATCATTTATTAAATGAGATAGAGCTAGGTGATACTTCCAGAGTTCTAAAACATGAAAAACATCATGCATTCCACTATATCATTGTGGAAGATTGAATCGGTATTCCATTGGTCCAATTCTCTCCACAATATTAAATGTCCCCATGTACATGGGTGCCAACTTTCCATGCTACCAAATTTTATTGTGACCCAACCTTGGTGAAACCTAGAGAAACATAATATCAACCACCATAAACTAAAGTGGTCTATGAAATCGATCTTCATATGACTTCTATCTACACTAGTCTTTTGTCATCAATTTTTGAATAAAATAACCCTTTATAATTCTCTTAAATGATACTTGGTCCCAATAGCTTAGATTCCCTTGTTTTTAACCAACACAATGGAGATATACATGCCCCCCAAAGAGTTCCACAAATCTTTCCATCCGAATAGTTTCCTAAAAACTATTGTTTTAATAAAATTACAAAAGCAATAAATATTTTTACCATGATCCAACAAAATATATGACATAATCTCTCAACGTATCCTCTGATACCTAAATTGTATACTCTGACTACCCTTCAATTTGTGGGTGATAAGTCGTACACAAAAACACCTTTGTTCTGACCACCTTATATAATCTATGCTAGAATCATGATGTGAATCATGGATCATGATTTAAAACTATAGTATGTGGTAGTCAATGTAATCACACTATCTCACATTCATATAATTCACCCAAATGGTCATCTTTGTATATTTCCTAAATTTGTAAGAAATGGTCCACCTTGGTCAATCGATACCTAACTACCCAAAATTTATTATTTTTCTGATTCATCCTCGGAAGAAACATTATGAAGTCTATTGTTACATAATCCCATTTCCACTTTGGGATGGGGAAATGTTGTAAGAATCCCCTTGAGCCTTGATGCTTAGCCTACACATGTTGACAGGTAAGTCATCGTTCCACAAAACTCGCAACATCATTCTTAATTCCTAGCCACCAATACTTCCTAAAATTAAAATGATAAATATTAGTCAATCCAAGATGCACAACCCACATTGAATCATGAGAAACAGACATTAACTCTTCTCATACACACACTCGAAAACAAAACAACCAAAAACATTAACAATACCATCATCTCCAATAGACCAACTAGAAGGTGAATCCCCACCATTATAACTTTAATTCATGGACAAAAACTCTTTTTCCTCAAGTTTTATCTCCTTTAAAAGACTAAAAATAATGGAATAAAATTCCATAGATTCAAGGATCATTGTAACATGACCATATTACACCTCCAGGTGCATCTCTACAAACAAATCCATCATTCTCCACTCAAAGATGGATTCTTGAAACACTTGATTCTGAGTCTTTTGGATTAGTTCATCCACAACAATATTAACTTTTCCATGTATGTGAACCAAAAATAATTAAATGGAGTGATGGTACTCGACCCACCTTTACTACAGAAGATTCAAATCCCACTGATATAAGATTTACATAATACATTCATGAACATTATACATGATAACCTCTCCCCAAAACATTAACGCCACCAACACTATAAAATAAACCATATAAGCTAGCTCAAGTTAATGGTAAGGGTAATTTCATTAATATGGTCTCAATTTTCTGGACCCATATTCTACAACCAGATCATCCTGCACCAACACTTCCCAAGGCCAACACCAAACACATCATAGAACAATGTATACCTATCACATGGTTTTGGTAAGATCATAATCGGTGCAATAGTAAACTACTTCTTCAACACCTAAAATGAATTATTGTATGCCTCATTACATTCATACTGAACTCCCTTATTAGGAAAGTATGAATTTTCCACAACCATATGGGAAAAATATTTAATGAACCTTCAATAATAACGATCCGAGCCTAGGAAACTCCAAAAATTGGAAACATTGTTGGGATGGTCTCAAGACACCACATCCTACACAGTATCTGGATCCATTGACACCCCTAACTTGGAAATGATGTGTCCCATGAAATTCACTTTACTAATCAACAATAGATATTTTTATAGCTTGGCATAAATCCTATGATCTCTTAGTGTACACAAGATGATGTTATGATATTTTGAATGATCTTTATGAGTAATGGAATACACCAAGATATCATCAATGAAAATGACTATGAACTGATCTAGGTATGGTTGAAATATCAGGTTCATTAAATCCTTGAACACTGGAGGTGAGTTGGTTAACTCGAACATCATTACCAAAAACTCATACAAACCATACCTGATTTAGAAATATGTTCGTGGTACATCAGATTGTCTCACCCTCAACTGATAGTATATAGATCCCTAATAGATCCTTGAGAACACCAAATAACCCCTCTATTGGTCAAACAAGTCATCTATTCAGTAGGTATCACTTCATAACCCACATTTGATTCAACTTATATAGTCATAAAATAACCACAACAATCTGTCTACCTTATTGAAAAATAGCACATGAGGTCCCCCTGGTGATGCACTAGGACAGATGAACCCCTTTCACTCCAACTCTTCCATCTACAACTTATGTTCTTATAGTTCTACTAGCCCCATTCAATATAGAAGAATGGAAACTGGTTCTTCCCCTGGTAGCAGAACAATTGAAACCACAAAGTCCCACTCAGGTGGTATCCCCAATAAGTTCTCGCAAAAAACATCATGAAACTGATCCACATAAATAGGTAAGACTGGTTTCTCCCTTCCCCCTGTATCTAACACATTGAAAGCCACATGAAATGTGATTTCTCCCAATTTTTGAAAAATTGGCCATGCATGGCCTGCTCGAACATCCCACTCACCAAGAAGGACATAATTGTATCCACAGAGAGATGGGAATATTAACCAACATCTTTAATAGTTGATATGGTCCTAATACTACACCATACAGTTCATACATAAAATCTGGTCAAAAATAGAAATCTCAAGAACAAGAGATTCCACAGAAAACAATATCCACCAATATATAAAGAACAACCCATAAATCGTCTTATATATTCAAATAGGACCCACAACAGAGTATCCATTAACATAAACTCACTCACATTAAATGGAGAGGCCCTAAACAACTACAACCTCTGCATAAATAAAAGAAAATGTGGGACATGTGTCAAATAAGTCACTAGACAATGTTGAATATATAAGAATTGTAACTAGAATGGTAGATGGTACATCCTCTCCACCTCTCGGTGAAGAATAAACTTCGTAAATATGACCTTCCCCTCTATCCTGGGTTCTAGCCTATGTACCCTACACTGCACTATCTGACAAGTATGGATGGTCTCTCCCCATAGTTCCACATCCACCATCCATTCCGGTGTGACCCATAGAGCTCAAACTGCTTTCCTAGTATGGGGTGACTTACCCCCTAACCACACATGACCTAGGCCTCTGACCTCCATCCATTCCAAGATTCCAAGCGTTCTTTAAGAACCTATCTATATTACCCCAAACTTCCACATGATTGGAACATGATTGGTGGTCGGGGACACTGGCCCCTCATGTGCCTTGGCCTGCCACTCAAATAATAGAACATCTGTTCATATCCCTAACGAAAATTACCTCTCTTTTGTTTACTATAAACTCTTTGACCGTGATGTAAACTTATAAAGCGAAGCTTCTTTCCCTCAGAAGCTGCACCACTTGTCTGCCCTGCTGGCACCACAAGCCCACCACCTGAAGATCCCTTCATGTTCGCTTCTGGGAAAATGGCCAAGCCCACCAATTATTTAAACCTATTTAGATGGAATATATTAACTTGGGACTTGATCTCATGTCTAATCCCATCCGGAAATCATTTCACCATAGTCGCCTCATCTCCTACCAACATCAGAAAAAAGTAGTGAAAATCAGTGAAATGACTAGAATAAACCATCATTTATGAAAGACCCATTTTCAAACTAATAAAATCTATAGCCTTATCCTTCATCATGGTTTCTGGGTAATAGTTTTCCAAATGCTTTCCCCAAAAATACTTATATACCATTCCTTCATCCTACTCTGTATGAACCATAATGTACCACCAATGCTTTTCCTATACCCTCAACGTATATACTGCTAACATGAATCACTTCTTAGGAGGAGTCAATATGTGATCAAGAATCATAAAGATTTACTATATCCAGAATATATTTTCCACCATACCACCCTCTTTGGTAAATGTTAGAGGGTGCTACAGCTAAAACTCGCTGGTCAAATCGAACATACTCAGTGCAACCCGCCTTGGGTCCTACTCCATTATTAGCACAAAACTAGAAAATTTATCATGGAACCAATCTTCCCTATTATCATGAACCACTCAATATTCTTGCTTCTCTTATAGGGTATTATTCATAGAAATTTTCTAATGTCACCTAACTAGAACACATCTTTGTGGTTTTATTTCTATACAATTACAAACACAAGATTTAGAACAAAAACCATAAAGCTTCCCTAAAATATAAATGAATTATCACCACAATACATAAACAAAACATTACTCATCCATCATCAAAATGGGTTTTATTATACTTGGAACACTACCCTATACCATCCCTACCAAGGTCCATGGATAACATGAGTAGACCTGCTTAATCGATAACAAACTAACATTGGTCATCATTTAAAAACCATTTCCATACCACAACATAAATAATTTTTTTTTAATTTAGTAACACACATTTATTAAGAACACCTTTTTAATCCTTATTTAACATTTTACTACCCTATTTACCCATTTGTGTCTTTTTATTAGACACTATTTCATCAATTTTAAGAAAATCAAATGTATCCTACCCCATTATGTCCCACACACACATCTCATGTGTGTTCCTACCATGATGAATGTCACATATATACTCAAGTTCCTAGAATTATTCATGAATGAAAAACCACATCCCATTATGTACACATTAAAATTATCATAAAATAGTCACATCACAAAACATGTGCACCACCAAATGTTGAACTGTCATCAAATGTAACAACATAGAATGAGAACAACAATTATTACCCTGAGTGACTTGGGTTTTTCCTCACACATGGGTTAGATAATCCCAAAAAATAGCTCATTCCCAATTCCTATCACCTTTCTTACCTCTTGTCTACCATTTACAAACAGTAAATCACAGAAAATATCTTCTCGGATATAACTTTTTAATTTACCTAACACGAAATCTACTATACCGGTGCGCTGATCCGGGTCGCCACATGACCCCAGGCTCACCACCCCATATTCCAGAGGCTTAATACTAGTAGAAATGGTCAAAATGTAACATGGGGATACTATACCCTAATTTCCATAGTAATAAAAAGTATAAAATAAATAGAACAGTAGGAACAAAAAAAGAATAAACAAGGAACATGAACAAATTAAAATTTCTGAAAACTGGGTATAAAACAAAACAAATAACAAATTTTTCATTTCATGTTACTTTTACAAGTGTGAAAAACACAAAATAAAGAAAAATAGAATAATCACCAATATAGTCCTGCCTCCAAGTCTATAAAATAGTCCATGCACATCCCAAATCTGGACTCAATTACCAAGAAAGGCTCCATATCCCTTTTCCCAAACAACAACCATGAAATCTTCTCAATTACCCAATGGAATCCTAAGAAGGGTGTGAGTACAACTCAATAGTACACCACCAAAGGTGTCTAAAAAATATACATCCAAATCAGATAGTTCAAGAAAGTAATAAATAATAGAAAAATAAATAAGGAATAGTTTGGGGGCAACAAGTCAAAAATATCTACTTAGCTATTACTAACCATAGTGAAAAAATCATTATTTGAATCATCATTAATTAGATCATCATAAACATGAAATCCATGTGTTATGAATTTTTTTTATTCACGCAATGGTTTATGGAATTTATCATTCCGCATACGGGAATAAGTCAAGTCCCTATATAAATAGGGATAATACATCAAAAAATCACAATTTCCTAACCTCGATGCCTTAGTCTTGGTGGAATGAAACCATATGGGGGAATAGAGATTTTTCACCTTCCCTAACCAGTGAATTGTTGATGGAGTTAGATCATTAGTCCAACTAGACCTTTGGGAGGACCCTCAGTGCTTTATCCCACACCTCAAACCATGTGGACATGCATATTCATCCATTCACCACACATAAACCATATCACAACCAAACAAAACCATTACATATTACAATAATAATATATAACATTCAACATGGAAATTAATATAATTCCATAACCCATTAAAACATTTTTCATTTACATTACATGGCCCATTTAGCCCAATCCTCATTCTCATTACTAGCTCACTAAGCATATTCAATCATTCCATTACATCAACCCATTTATCATATTCATAAAATTCATTATGAAATCCCATTTTTCATATTACCATTTCACATACCATTAAAAATTTAACATATTCACCATTTATTATGTACTAACTCTCTGAGGAATTTATAATATAATTCATAGTCCACAAGTCACAATTTCAATAAACCTAATTAACCCACTTTTGAGACATGCCTAATAACCCTTTAATACATTAACCAATCTAGACGGAATAACTTATTCAATTTGTAACTCCCTTATAGACATCAACATACATAACAAGGGCTGTAAATTATCAAATAACTACTTTTCACTTAATAGCTACTTCCTTGGTTTGGGAATAATGACGCACGCCATGGAAAGCCGTAGATAGGATGAATCATCCTTGATGCATCCAATGGAGACCATGATGGTTTCTATCCATCATTTAGAAACCAATTTTACCAAACCTCACCAAGGGAATCAGGATCACAACAAGAGATAACTATGAAAAAAACTGAACATGCATAAATCTATAGTGAAACTATGGGATATAACTTGTAGGCCCATCTTAACTAGAATCCATTAATGAAAAAACTATTAATCATAGAATTATATAATGGTTTAACCACCATTTGAAGCCTCAAAAAATATTTCACCAGAAAAAGTGAGGGTTTAGAGATTCAGATCGGGATTATAGAATGATGAAAACCCTAAACCTAATAGAGAATAAAGAGAGGAATTAGAAATTACTAGAGCTTTGATCTGCAACTAACGTCATTACAAATGACTTAGGATCGATGGAGAGTCACCCCTTGTAAGATGTGGTCACTAGAATTCATCCCTATGGTTGAAGGAGGTAAAATAGAGAATAATATTGAGTTATAACATAAAAACCACATTTTCCCCAAATTTACCCAGTTATATGCTGTAAGTGGTCGTTTTTAGTACTCATTGGGTTATCAAATCCACAGGGAATAAATAATAAACCTATAGAAAATATCATTTGAGGGATGAATTGGCTATGAAGTGGCCAACTTGGGTGTTTATATTAATTGAATATTTGATGATTTAATTTAAAGAACCCAAAAAACACACAAAGACATGAATTAAAACAATTAATTGTAATGAGTCGATCATAGGTTTTCACTTGGGGTGCATTGTATGCATTTGTTTTTTAGAATTTTTAGGTCACTAATTCAATAAGAATCCATCAAATGAGATAAATCAACATCCTCATTCACCAATTTAGTTCATACACACATCTAAGGATAATTACCAATACACATAGAGGATCAATTTCATGATCACTCCAAGGAATTGAAGCATACTAGCACTCAAAATGTGTTATCGTTAATCTTGGAGAAGACAAAGAAGAAAGTAACTCCTTGAAAGGAAGACATAAAATGATGAACTGATTTAAGAATTTTGGAACATAAAATAACATCTAATCCATACGCTTTCTACTCCATTGGATCAACCCATAAGAGTGTTAGCCTTCCATTTATGTTATTCCATCAAAGGAACTAGGAATTAGACTTATGAGGGAGGAATTGATGAAGAAAAACATTAAAAATGATCACTCCACCACTGTTTGGAGAAATTAACATGGGTTGGAGTGAATAATTTCACACCTTGATTCAACAGTATCAAAGTGATATGTGAAGAGATACTATCATGATGCAGATGCTGGGGAGGGGCAGTTCCTTGTAGATAGTCTGGTTGAATTCCATAAGACTTTCGAGTCATGTAATCTCCTAAGACTATGGGACATGTAATCTCCGATCTTATGAGCCTTGTAAGGGTTCCCCCTCATCCCTTAAAAGGGGGGTTATCAAAAATCAAAAAAAATGAAGGCCTCCGGGCCATTCGGGCTAAAAGGAGGGTGAGAAAATAAAGGGAAACTTGACGCTTAAAACTTGACTAGGAAAACTATCCCAATTCATCCCTCTTGATGTCATGTGAATTTGTAACTAAAGACGGCTAAATATGAAGGGTCAGTAGAAGGGACATTCTTTCTTCAATGTGTCCTCTAACATATTTGAATTTTTTTAGAAAATTGGATGAAATGATTGGATGTTATGCTCAGTATTGTGGGATGAATTTACGGGAATTCAGATCTTTCCCACCATTTAAATGTCAACATGGGAATGGATTGTGGGCACCGCCTTTGTTTTCTAGGCCTTAGGCCCATTATTCATTGTCCAGAAAATTTATACATTCATGCCCAGTAATCTTCATCTTCCCTTGGGATTCATCCATCAATCCTTAAAGATAAAATGTTCCAAAAAAATTGATAAATAATATCCCAAAATATAAAATTAAAATAATTAATATAATTAATTATATATGAAGATGATTTATTTGGACCAAATTTTCACTTTAAATGTGAATTTCACTTATGATGAGAAATGAAGATCAATTTATAAAATTCACTAAAATTAATGTTTATGGGAATTTAAGCACTTGAATATTAAGATATAATCAATGAATATTTTCACATTTTATAGGATAATCACACCCCAAATTGAGTTTTGATATTCCTGAGAAAAAATTGTCTCAAAAATATGAAATTGAATTCCATTTTTCAAAAAAAAATTGAAAAAAATTTCTCATAAAAACATCATTCCAAACAATCATGAAACCTTTCAAAATCATTTTACACAAGATAGGTTCACAAGAATATCCCAAGAATAAGAACATTCCTTTGTTCAAATTTATTACCATATTTCATCCAATTTCAATTAAGAATGATGATGTGTTGTGTATCTCAAACTATATTTGGCCTATTTTGTTGTTCAAATATAAACAAATAGAAGTGCTAGGTGGGATTAACATTAAACCTTAAAATGAGTAACCAGTTTTTTTTGTTTTATTTATTGTTTGTTTTTTTTCACATTTTTTAAAACATAGTAGATATGAAAAGACTAAATTTGGGGAAGAATACTATAGAGTCACAATCCCCAAATGTCAGATGCCACACATATTGTCAGTTTCATTCTCTAAAATGGAGATATAAATCATAACTCCGGGTCGGAAAACTATGGAGTCATGATCCCCAATTGCCGAATGCCACACATTTGGACAAAACATTACTCTACGTGGTCTTATATATATATATATATATATATATATTACGGTACTCAATTTAAACTAAAAGTAACCCCAAACCCTATGCTATGATTCCAGGGACCCAAGAACTCAAATTTACACCCACAATCCAATTGAAGTTCATTGTGGAATTTTGATTAAGAGGATGAGAATGTAAACATTAAAAATTCATATCTAATAACTAAACTTTCCAAAAACTATTCTCATTAACTTAAACATGAATTAAATTCATAATCAAGGAATTCAAAATCATTTTACATTCAGTTTTCTAGATTACCAACATACATTAAGACATGTAAGAATAACGAGTTGATTTTTTTTTAAAATCGTAGATTTTCACTCCCCCTAACATAGAATTGAAATTACTTTTTTTTCAAATAGAAGAGAATATAGAGATTAGAATTGGGATAAAATAGGGGGTGGGAAGTTATTTGAAATGAAATCATGGAATAAAATCCCATAGTTTGAAGTTTATGTCCCATCAATATGCAATTGATTACTTTGTCTTCACGTCACATATAGACTCCTTGAGGATGTTTGATGGATGAGTTTGAAATTTATAAGGAAAAGGTTTTATTTGGAAATACTAAAATGAATCAACTCGTAAATATCACACATGAGAGAAATTTGATCACATTGTAAACTGCAATGGGTTCCCTTGAGAAAAAACACAAAAAATATAAAAAATTAGAAGTCATGTTGCCTTCTGAAAAGAGCTTAATTTAATGTATTTAGATCAACTTGGACCCCCTACTAATCCAATTCCAACTTTCAACATTTTCAAGAACCCATTATTCTCAACTTCTACATGATAGATATTGATTAATTTTTTATATTTTTTTTCATGTGCAATCCCATGTTCAACAATGAATGTGAAAGTCCAAGGAAATTTAGAAATGGTTGATCTGGTTGATTCTATTGTATTTCCTATGAAATCAAGGATTATGCCAATTTAATTGGTCTAATGAGAAGAATTAATTACTTGAAAAATGTGTTTATTATCAATTATGATGGGATACTTGAGTGGGTATGTAAGGACAATGATTTTGAGTTTGGGTTGATGGAAATTTCATAAAAATGAATGGAAATTTGAATCAAAATTTATTTTATATCCATTTTTTTCTAGAATTGGTTCATTTAAAAAAAATATTCTTTTCCCAAATTAACCAGTTGAATTTCAGGAGTGGGTATGGAATCACTATTTCTTAACTCTTATAATGGATTAGTGAATAGTGGTCTTGAAAATCATCAATGGGGATAAATTCAGAACACACAATCCACAACGAAAATTTCCCTCTTATGAATATAGAAAATCCTTTTTCTATTCATTTAAATACCCATCAATAATTCCTTCATATTAATAAAGTCTCTTATATTCAATGTTTGGTTCTTAAAAAAATTCATGAGAGTTATGAGGGAAACAATATTCTTCTATCAATTTTGAGGAAGGGAAATCCTGAGTGGGAATGGGTTCTATATATGTTTCAATGCTTTTTATTTTTAAACTTAATGATGAAACTTCAAAATTAATTTTATCCATTTGTTTACACAATTTTTCAAGAATTATCTGGGGATTAGGATCAAAAGAAGTTTGTACATCATGTACTTCCCCAAGATTTAACTTTTCAATCATCCTTGACAGGGATGGAAATTTAATTTTTAAATGTTCATCATCACAATGATTATATATGTTATCAGATATGGGGTAATCATTCAAGTTTTGATCAATAAATTACCTATATGAGGGGATTCTCAATGTGGAATTACTACTTTATTCCATCCTATGTTTATGAAGGTATATTTTGGATTATAATCAATTATATGTATTTAAAAATTAGGATTTGAGATCCTTTGGACAGACACAAACCGAAAGGGTAATAGAAAAGAGAAGCAGGGGTGAGAAAAGAGAATTTTGGTTAGAAAATAAGGTGAGTCTCTAAGATACATAATTGGGGCCCTGAAAATGGAACCAAAATTTTATTGTGCCCAAATTTACTCATGATATATGGTGTAAGAGGTCACCTGTAGCACAAAATGGGTTATCGAATACTTAGAGACCAAAGAAGAAACCTAAATAAATAAACATTATATGGAGGTGAATTGGAAATAAAGTTGTCAAAATGGGTTGTAATTGATTAGAATATTAAATTATATTTTTAATGACTTAAGTTAATTTAGTTTAAAAAGAATTAGTTTATCCTTGGTTATCCCATGGGATGGATTGGATGAATTTCATTTTAATTTATTTCAATGTCTTAAATTCAAGTGTCTCCTTCAATGAAATATGAACATAAAAAATCACTAACATAATTTTGAGTCTTCAATATCCTAAGGATAATAACATATAAAATTTGTTGATAATATTTATGAACAATCCATTTTATATGATCTTTTTTTTCACTCTAGATGTGTATCCTTAAAATTGGTGAGTTCAAAGTAGAAGGTACATCATTGAATGAAAATATCAAAAATAGAATTGATTAAGAATTATTAAAATGAGAAATAACATACAATCTATCCCATTGATACTCCCTTATATCAACCCATTAGATGGTAATACCTCCATTGATGTTATTCCATCAAAGGAAGTAAGAAGGAGACTTATGAAGAGGAAATTAAAGAAGAAAACCATTTAAAACAATCACTCCATCGTGGTGTGAAGAAATTCATAAGGGTTGGTGTGAAACATTTCACACCATGATTCAATGGTATAAAATTAATATGAAGAAGTATATAAAAATATAAATATAAGAAATTTAATTAATAAATTATGGTGAACGAAAAACTTACACGAGAAAAACTGAAGATGCGATTACAAATTGAAAGCGTAAAATTACAATTGAAATAAAAACATTAGATAGAAAGGAAAAACATGGATCCTAATTACCTTTAACACCAGATCCTTATATAGTAATATTTGGAGACTTATTTCAACACCCCATCAATACACTCCTTCCCCATTAATCTATAGAGTTAAATGGAGTGTGAGAAAATCAAGGGAAATTTGAAATTTCAAAGTTGACCAGGAAAATCATCCAGATTCATCTCTCTTGCTAACATGAGAATTTTTAACTAAATATGGACAAATCTGAAGGGTGCGTTGAAGGATAATATATTATTCCATTTTTCCTATAACATGATTCAATAGTTTCAGGAAAATTTTTACCAACAGTTACGATGTTATGGTCAATCTAGTGGGATGACTTTATGGGCATTCAAATCTGTCCCACCATTTAAATGTCAACATGGACTCTCATTACCTCCATGAAAACTTCCAAATTTTCCCTAGACATAGTTGAATTAAATTATCCCCATATTTTTCTATTTCTATAGATAAAATTTTATCTTCATTGGGATTTTATTTTGGGCCCCAGTTTTGTTTGACGGGCCTTAGGCCATTATGCTTTGCCCAGAAAATTTCTGCATCCATGCCCAATACTCATCATCTTCCCTTGGGATTCATCCATAGATACTAAAAAAATAAAATTATCCAAACAAATTGATCAATTATACACTAAAATATTAAATTCATATAATTCATAGTATTAATTATACAAGCAGATGATTGATTGGGCCCAAATTTTCACTTTAAACACGAATTTCACTTATGATGAGAAATGAAGTTAAATTTATAAAATTGACTAAAATTGATGTTTATATACTTTTAAACAGATTAATATTAATATATAATCAATTAATGTTAGACCCTTTCAGTGGATAATCAAAACCATAGGTGGAAATTTTGTAATTTTTTCCAACGTTACTAGGTCACATAGCTTACTAGCATAGTTTTCCAAACCATGCGCAAACCATGGAAGATCCACTTTCTAATGGAAGATGGGTTTCATGGATTCATGTGGATATCTACACGGCTTACAAACCATGATCCAACCTGTGATATGCCACTATCCTAAATTTATCACACCTCACAAACTTTAGTTAACCGTGTTCCAACCGTGCACCTAGCACAGTTTGTCCCGGTTTTATTTTGTTTTATTTCCCAACCCAACAGAACACCCCTGAGGCACCCTGTAAACCCAAGAAACGTTTTATTAACCCAAAACAAGAGGTTTAAACAAACATTTAAATAAATACATACCTCCACGTATTCCGAGATCTTACATGACCACTATTTTTCATGTTATTTTTCATGGTGGGTCATTGGAGGAAATTTTATGTATTGTCTACCCTTTATTAAAATTTTCTATCAGAACTTTTATAATCAGTATTGGTACTCCCTATTTTAGAATATTTTTTTATCTTTTATTATTTCATTTTTGTGACTAAAGAAATCATTGATCTTCAATGATATGTGTTTGACTAAGAATGGAATGTTTTCCTTCAATAAATCTACCATTTTATACGATTTTTAATGATTGTATCATGTATAGAAGTATATAGGTTTTAAAGGAATCCTTTAATGTAATCTCATTGAGTTTCATTACAAAAGTAGAGATTATTATACACTATATATACCATGATAGGTCTTATAAACATCTAGTTTTTAGGAAAGGTTATTGATGTCCATGCCACCTTTGGAAAGTGATGGGATATTTGGAGAATCGAACCCATAAGGGGTTTCCTTTATTATATTTTTACTTTGTGAGAATTGAGATCCTTCCTTGACAATTCTTTATCAATTGGAATAATTTGTGTGTATTGGTTAGTAGTGAATTACTATTATTGTGGGACTTCAGTATATTTAATTTCCCCTATATTGTGACCCCTACGAGAGGTTTTTTGGATTTGTATCATTTTTTACCAATGGGAGGACATTCTAGGAATATGTGTTCAAGGTATATAACATCATGGGCTTATTTAGCATTTAATTTAAATTATATTTGTGTAATTTATTCTTATAGTGATTCACCATTCACTCTTGATATTTTTCATGCTAGGGTGATTAACTATTCACCAATTCTGATGTTATTTTAGTATTTACAAACAATTCAAGTTTTATTATCATTATATTCATGGTGGTACTTCATTAACCTTGAATGATTTTATATTCTTGGCAATAGCGCATTAAATAAGTTTAATAATTAATCATCGGATGAAATCCAATTTACTTTGTTTATTTATTATACATATTGTGATATCTGATTAACCATGTTTATTTATTGGTATTGTAGTGATAACCTATTCAAAATTATTCATATTTATATTACGGTAATGGATCGTTCAAATTTTTGGGTGCATGTGTAGGAGTGATAACCCATTTACACTTACTATAGTTATATTGAATATTCAGTCACCATAGATGGGTATAGAAATTAGGATGAACCATTAATCCATTATCATTTGATTATAGTGATAACATAATCACCTTTATTATTATTAGATTCATTGAGAACCATTCACTCTAATGTGTAAAATTAATTTTCATGACCATATTACCTTTATTTTTTTGATTATGGTGATGAAATTTTAACTTATTGTTATGTGATGACTGGTGATGAACTTATCACACATACCCCTTTTCATATTGGGGATAAAAACTTGAACTTAATTATAATTATAGTAATAAAATATTCAGACTTGTTATTATTATGGTGATTACACAATTTTTTGAATATATTAATAAATCCTTTACCCTTTTCATTGATTACAGTCATGAATCATTAAGCTTTATGATTATAATTAGTGAAAAATATTTCATCCGTACATAGTTTTGAATGGTGTAACATCCTAGATCTGTATTCCATTCAACTGGTGCCCCATACCCTGTTGGCCAAATGGCCTCAAGTGTATTTCCCCAACACCATAGGTTGCCGTAAATCAGTGAGGTCCTAGGGTGTGATAGTGGGGAAGATATTCCCTCATTGGTAGAGTGTAACACATTGGAATAATAATATACAATAGAATAAGTAGTAAAGAACCTAAAACTGGAATAAAAGTGGAAGAATGATAACATAAATAACCAATCATCATTCAATACCAAAGATGATGCAACATGTCCAATATTCTAGGAAAGTATCCAAAAAAATACCCTGCAGTAATACACAATATATGTCTCAAAATCACCAAAGATAAAAATAGAGATTAGGAAGCATCACAAGATGCAGCTTGGTCTCATGCTCTCCAACTCCTAAACAAAACATCATGTACCTATAGCTGGGTGCTTCCCGGATCAATACCTACAATCATATAATCCATTTGGGCCCAAAATCATGATCCAAACATGGTTTGAAACTAAATACCTGTAGGAAACCACCAAAGGGCTGTGCCAATATGTCAGCGAATATATATAACAGGCAAGGTACAATAGTGAAAGTAGTAAATAATAGGCACTCAAAAGTAAGCACAAAAAATGTCTCAAAAGACAATGTCAAAATGTATAAGTAGAGACTGAACCCAAGCCTTTTCCTTGTCTTGGAAGACACATCATATGTCATGCATTTCATTATTCAATTTCCTTGAATTATATAATGTATCGAGGTCCAGTATAGGCCTGAAAACCCCCCATATAAAAGTAAATGTCAACTTGGGACGTAATAATAAATTAACCATTTAAAAAATTTGTCAATAGAGTCTAGCTTGGGTATCACACAATGGATCCTAGGTTCTCTTGGAATTTTAAAATAAGACTCAATGAGCTTGAAAACCATATATGTGGCTTGCCCACGGTCTTTACATAGTTAACCTCTTAAGCCTATCCACTGTCTTTTAACTGAGAAAATGGTTCACCCAAGGTATATAAGGTGAAATTAGTCACATGATCCAGACCACATCTTTTAACCGAGACTGTGGCTCCCCCATTTCTAATTACCTCTTTTCATCATTTAATTCAATTACACATTCCATCTCAAAAGAAACACATGTGAATTAAACTATCACATTGCCATAACATAATCAAATCACATGGGTTCAATATACATAATAACCAATACATGTAAATGAAACTATTACATGGTCAAACAAGGATAAATCACATGGAAAAAACATATAACAAGCCTATTATTAAATTTAAAAAATTAGAAGTCTTAACACAATAAGTAACTCATGTGGGGAATTCATATAATGAGAAATACATTTTTAAGAACCCAAGGATGGGAGTTCAAGTCATACCTCATAGGCATTATCGACCAAACATCCATCCAAGGGAAACTCACCCATGGGGTGGCCCTATATCAAGGTTCACAACCCTAAACATGCTTTCAAATTATCAAATCAATTACCTAATCATCAATAGGAAATATCAAGGATCATTATTAAATCATGCGACACCAAACAAGTTGGTGAATGTGTAAAGAACCGGAAAATTCCATGTAATTTTTATTTATTTATTTGGGATTACTACGAGTCTGTGAAAATTGAAGGCGCATGATTCCAAGGACCGGTGTTCCCAGAATGATTTTTTGAACATTTTCTAAGTACATTTAGTAAATGCACAGGTGATGTTTTATATCTTTTGAACCAGCTCTCGGAATTTAAATTTGAGAGAACCATAGAATTCGTAGCGTCGGGATTCACTTAAGGGAAGCATCACTTCGACCAAAGTTGGTTGGGAGAAAAAGATAGTTTTTGGAATTTTTAATGAATAATAAAATAACATGTTATAGTTATTTTATTTTCATTTTCTCCAATGGATGAGTGGCGGTGGAGGGACGAGTGACTTGTCAAGACAATTAATGTCTTGACTTTCCCTCATTTGTAACCGCACCATTGGTGATTTAAGAGGTTCATTTTTTAATGAAACAAATTAATTCCCCAACACGTTACTCACCCTTTCTACATTCTATTTAAGTGAGGCTCGAGGTGGAGTCTTGACATGACTTCTTCAAATGAGGAACCTCTGGGGGAGTGACAAGACACCTTCCACTGATGGAGATGGAAGCTCGGGTGGTAGTGATCCGAGACCGATGAAACACCGAAGTATTTATTCCTCAATTAAGAACTACAGATGTCGATGAAGAACCACTTGGAGGATGAGACCGGAGTCAGCGAACGGTGACGAGCGCCACCGAATCACGGACCAATGACAATGATGAAGGAGGTTCTGTCGATCATCGTTAGGGGACGTCTCATCCTGGTAGAGGTTTTACGTGCTTTGCTGTTACCTCTATTTTAGTTCTTGAAAAATATAACAAATGCGGACAAACCGACTAACGGGTTGATCCACGTCTCGTCTAATCATGCGGGTGGTAGTCGCATGGTCTTAAATTCAGGGATTATTCTTCGTTTTGATTATTATTAATCTTCCTCATGTTTTTAATGCTAACACGGAGGGCACGGGCAAAACCAAAAAGGCCCAAACCCTCCACTAATCTTTTCCTTGGTGCATTATTTGTGGAGGAACAACGAACGTGGTGGAAAGGCGTATTTGAGGCCCGTTAAACTACGGAGGCATCCCGAGAGGACCGTGGGCACGTCTGTAAGAAAGAATGGACCAACAGAGCTCACCCAGTGGCCTACGAAAGAAATGTTGGCGCCGACAGATGAGGGAGGCAGCTGGAAACTGCGAGACGCAGTGGAAGAGCGACGCCACTCAGATCCACGGTGGCCGGACAGGTGGCCGAGAGTGGGCAACCGCGGAGGCGGAGGCAGCACGCCGTCGCGCGCTGTGTTGAAGGGCCGCATCTTTGAAGCCGTTAATGTGGTGATGGATGAGACCCTCTCTTGCGGGTCTCACGAGTGACAAGAAGACTCCATATGGCACTGAGAATTAAAGGATACATAAGGATCCTTTGAGCCGTTCGGGTGCACCAGACCGCGCGACCCATGCGGTTCGCACTAGACAGCTAGCCAGACCACCCGGCGGGCTGCACCCAACCGGCGGGCCGGGTCGGTCTGCTGCCCAGCGGGTCGAGCATGCCGCGGCCCAGCCCAATCGGGCCAGCCCATACTGGTTCAAGTTGGGTCAACCCGAACTGGATAGGGTGGCCTAGGCCGGGTCGGGCCGACCGGGTTGGACTGGACCCGGACCCCTCTCGAGCCCAGAAATGCTTAAAGGTCCATATCTTGCATACCTAACGTCCGTTTGGTGAACCGTCTATGGAATTGGGATCCTTGGAGTGAGACATTACTTTTGAGACACTCCACTTGGGTTTTGGAGAATGTTGGAGTATGGATGGGTTGGATTGTACCTGAATCCAACCGGGCCCCCGACACTAAAATGCTTGTAACTAACAGACCGTGCATCCAATTGACGCGAAGTTTATGGAATAACGATCCTTGTGACAAGGCGGTCCTTTGGAGATACACTAAGTGAGTTTTGACAGAGTTCGACATGCGACCTGGGTTAGATCAGACTTGAATCCAACATGGCACTTTTTACAAAAGTGCCCATATCTCACAGACCGGACGTCCAATCAACGCGCCGTCTTTCAAGTTAGGACCCCTATGATGGGGTGGTCCCTTGAGTATGATTTTTATGAGACATAGTACCGGTCGAAATATGGCTAATGGTTTGAGGATCAGAATCTTCCAGAGATCAAGCGTGCTTCGTGGGGGAATCTAGTGGCTAGCTGTAACATGGAGAAGAAGAGCGACCAATATGTGTCATCATCAGAAACTATATAGCGGGATGATATATCTGTATGAATAATAATACCTAACCCTATATCAGCGACCAATATGGGTTAGCATGAGTGACCAATATGGGTCAGCACCAGCGACCAATACGGGTCAGCACCAGCGACCAATACGGGTCAACACCAGCAACCAATACGGGTTAGCACCAGTGACCAATATGAGTCAAAATCTAGAGACCAATAAGATTCAGCATAAAATGACCTATAAATGTCATCAGTAGAGTTGCTACATATATGATGATCTAGCTTTATGACTAGTCATCCCAATCCCAGTAACCTTGAAGTTATACCGTTAGAGTGAGCTGTCTGTTTTTCTTTGTGCTTCCTGATTTATATCATGCTTGTCATATTAACTTTTTGGTATTTATTATGATTATTTAATTTGTGGATTACTGAGATATCTTCAGGGGGTATCGGGGTCCCATACAAGTTTTTATACTCACCCCTACATGGGATTCTACCGCATGTGTGTGTCTGGTGCAGACTACTGACTTTCTGAGGTAGACATTGGAGGTTCCGGACTTTGTGGAACTTCGTGGGATGGGAGCAGTCAATATCCTCTCCTTAGAATTCAAACTTATAGCTACTACTCTCCAAGTAGATCTCTAGGGAAGATGCGACAACTGTTTACTTTCTTTTCAGTTTCTTGGGCTTGTATTCCGGCCCACTGTTTTCAGTTTACAGTTGTACTTGTGGTTGTACTTTACTCTCATGTTTATACCTTAATTTTGTTGGTTGTTTAATTCAGTTTCCCTTTTTTTGAGTGTGCAAAGATCTCAAAGGAAATGCCTTCCCTCTTCAGTGAAAGCCTTCAGGTGCTAGTCACCAACCCCTGGCCTATGGAAGGCGGGCTTGTGGTGGTCACGTCCGAGCCCCGTGGGATGGGTCGTGACAAAGTGGTATAAGAGGTGGTCGGTTATACCAGAAGAACAAAGAGTCTAATTTTAATTAATAAATTGTGTAAAGTGTCTTGAGTTTGGTTTTCAGTATAGGTAGTCTCGTGTTGGTGCGTCAGCCGACGTATCCATACACCAGGACCCTGAATTATGTTTTCCAACTCGGTAGATGAAAACACCGATTTCTAGTGTTTTGAAAAGTTTTCATTATCTTTCTTGAGTCATCTCACTAGGTATAACTTATTGACCATGGTGCATATGTTTCTTACAGGATGACTCCACGAATATAGCTAGCTAATATTCCGATTAGAGATCATGACAGTGGCCCACAGAGCGATGACGCATCGGTACAAGGACCACTCATAGTTATGGAAGATTCGGGTTGTGTATCATCAGCTCCACCACCCGTTGAGTAGAAAATGATACCATTGGATCATGAATTCCGGTTGAGCATGTTTCATGAGTTCCAGATATAGAGTCCTATGAGGTTTCTAGCCAATATGGACCCCCAGGAAGCATAGGACTTTCTTGAGGCAGTTTCATGGGTCATTCGCTTTGTAGAGACACCCGCCGAGCAGATGACGATCTTGGCCACTAGAGTTCTTTAGGGATTGATAGGATGATGGTGTAGTTCGACACTCCAGGAGAATGTGGAGATGAACCTCACCTATCCGGACTTTGAGAGCCTTTTTAGGGAAGAGTTCGTGCCGGCGACTCTACGCTCTGTGCGTATTCAGGAGCTGCTGCATCCATAGCAGGGAAGACAGACTGTGGATCAGTACTCGGCGAGATTTACTGACCTATCCCAATACTCCACCAACATAGTAAGATACCCTTAATTCAAGTTCTGTACCTTTGAGCAGGGGATACTATGAGAGATCATAGCTAAAAATGTTTATCTTAGTATCTCGATGCAGGCTGGGGTGCTAGAGTGAGATTTGATGAGGGAGAGATGCCTTTCCAAGAAGGCACCGATAGTGAAATCCCTTACCATATGATAGGTACCAGAGTCATCTACAACTGGAAGTAGACAGACGACACAGAAGCCCAATAGAGCTAGACCTTCTGGTGGGAGACCCCGAGATGCAGTGTCATAGGTGCGAGGCTTGAGAGGCTGAGGAAGCCACCAACGAGGCATGATCTATTTTTCCTGCAGGGGACAGGGTCACAGAGCTCGTTACTGTATGAATCCCCCATGTGGATGATTGGAAGATGGTGGAGGGGACCCTGAGGGAGTGATAGTAGCAGGAGCATGAACGTCAGCCAGGCAGCAGATGAGACAGGGGAGTAGGACGTGTAGCAGGAGGTGGTAGAGGTCACCAGAAACTACCACCACCACCCCAGGCAGTCCACCACGAGATCAGGGAGCGGGTGGATGGGGAAAGGACCAGATACAAGAAGTAGAGGCTCACTATCCTCTCGTCCCTAAGATGATATGAGGTACGATATTTATCTTCTCTACTTTAGCAGCAGGGCTTATCGACACAAGTGATAGCCATTCATTCCTTACCGTAGACTTTGTTTGGGACTCTGAGATTCCGACTGAGCTTTTAGATTGACCTTTGCATCTGGATACTCCTATGGGAGGAGATACAATGATCACACACTATTGGAGATAGTGTGATCTTACTCTCGAAGGAGAGAGTTTCAAATGGGATCTCTTAGTAGTGGCATTGAAGCCCTATGATGCTATTATAGGAATGGACTGGCTATCAGTAGTTCATGAACAGATTGACTACTTGAGATGTACAGTGCGATGTACGTGCCGAGATGGAGGCCAGTTTTCCTTTTTTGGTGAGAAGGAAAATAGAGCATCATGAGATGGACTTGTGCTCATGATGGTGCAACCGATTACATATCATCTAGCTTGCATGAACTTTGACATGGTGGATGAGGTGAGTCCACAGTTTCCAGCAGTGGTGGAAGAGTATGAGGATGTACCAAAGACAACCTTCAGATATCCTCAATCCAGGCACTTAAATATTCTAAAGGTTGGGAGAAAACTATCTTTTTCAGTGGACATATAGTTTTACAAGTGAAAATATGAGAGGAGGTGCTGAGGGAGTTCCATACATCCCTCTTGGAAATACATACCTGCATGATAAAGATGTATCAGGACCTCCGACACCAGTACTGGTGTCCATGGATGAATAAAGTTATGCCGAAGTTAGTTTCTAGATGCCTCACTTGTCAGCAAGTGAAGGCCGAGCACCAGGTACCAGCTGGCTTGACCCAACTCCTCGAGACACCAAAGTGGATGTGGTAAGGGATATCGATGGACTTCGTGATGGGGTTACCATGTATGTCCAGAGGTCATGATACCATATGGGTGATCATTGACCGACTCAACAAGTCATCCCACTTCCTTTCTATTCGATAGAAGGGTTCGATAGAGAGTTTGGGATGTCTCTACGTTCAAGAGATCGTGAGACTTCACATGGTTCCTTAGACGATAGTCTCAGACGCATGCTTCACATCCTGGTTTTAGAAAGGATTACATGAGGATTTCAGGAATCAACTTCGCTTGATCACAACTTTTCACCAGTAGACAGATGGTTAGACTAAGCAGACCATCCAAACCATGGAGGACATGCATCGTGCATGTGTCCTAGATTTTGGTCATAGTTTTGAGGACCGCCTACACTTGGTGGAGTTTACGTACAATAACATCTATCACTCCACCATTGGTATGTACCCTTTTGAGGCATTTTACGGATGACCGTACATATAAACCTTATTCTGGATGGATCCAGGAGATCCATCACTCATGGGCCAATAGATGGTACATGCTACTACTGAGAAGGTGCAGGTCATCCGAGAGCAGATGAAGGCTGCAAAAAGCCGATATAAGTCCTATGCTGATAGGCGACGGAGACCACTGGAGTTCTATGAGTGGGGGAAACGTATTCTTGTGAGTATACCCTCGATGGGGACTATGAATATTAGGCCGAGGCAGAAAACTATCACCGGAGTTTATCGGACCATTCCTGAAACTTCAGAGGATTGGCAAGGTAGAGTACCTCTTGGCCCTGCCACTGTAGTTGGAGAGGGTGTATCTCATATTCCACATATCCCAGCCGAGGAGATACGTGCATGACCAATCTCACGTCATCGACCATGGAGAGCTGGAGATTGCCAATGGGGTGAATTTTGCGGAGTAGCTGATGGAGATATAGGATTGACAGGAGAAGATCCTTAGTGGTTGGTCGATACCTCTGGTACATGTTCTGTTATATCATGGGAATCTCCAGGAGATCACATGGGAGAGAGAGGCTCATATGCATTCCCAGTACCCCTCTTTGTTTGTGTAGCCTTTTTTAGATTTCAAGGACGTAAATCCCCAAGGTGGGTAGAATGTAAAGAGCTAGAAAATTCCATGTATTTTTTTTATTTAGTTCGTATTATTAAGAGTCTGTGAATATTGATGGCATGTGATTCCATGGCCTGGTGTTCCTGGAATAAATTTATGATATTTTTTAGGTACGTTCAGTAAACACGTGGGAAATGTTTTCTATCTATTGAACTCGTGCTCGGAATTGAAATCCGAGAGCACCATTGAATCCACAACACTAGGATTCTCTTAAGGGTAGCTTCACATTGACTGTAATTTGTCAGGCGAAAAAGATAGTTTTTGGATTTTTTAAAGAATAATAAAATAACATCTTGTTGTTATTTTATTTTCTTTTTCTCCAACGGATGAGCGGTGATGGTAGGACTGGTGACTTGTCAAGCCAATTAATGGATTGAATCTCCCTAGTTTGTAACCGCACTGTTAGGGAATTAAGAGGTTCATTCATTAATGAACCTCATTAATTCCCCGACATGTTACTCACCCTTTATCCCCTCTATTTAAATGAGGCTCAGGGTGGAGTCTTGACACGGCTTCTTCAAGCGAGGAAACTCTGGCGGAGTGACGCGAAACCTTCCACTGACAGAGACAGAAGCTCGGGCAATAGCAATCCGGGACCGACGAAATGCCGATAGATTTCTTCCTCAATGAAGAACTGCAGACACTGAATAAGAACCACTTGGAGTATAACACTGGATTCAACAAACGGTGACGAGTGTCACCGAATCATGAAAAAATGACAAAGACGAAGGAGGTTCCGTCGATCATCTTCAGCAGACGACTCATCTAGATAGGGGGTTTTCATTATTTGATGTTCCCTCTCTTTCCGTTCTTGAAAAATACAATGAACTCTAACCAACATACTAACAGGTTGATCCACGTCTCTTCTAATAATGTAGGTGGTTGTTGAAGGGTTTTAAAATTAGGGATTATTCTTCCTTGTGATTATTGTTAATCTTCCTCATGTTTTTAATGCTAACGCGGAGGGCGCATTCCAAAATAAACAAGGCCCGAACCCTCCACTAAACATGTCATTGGTGTGTTCTTCATGGTGGAAAAAGGAACATGGAAACATGGCGTATTTGAGGGCCGCGAAATGACGGAGGCATCCCGATAGGACCATATGCGCATCCAGAAGAAAGAACGGACCACCAGAGCTCACATGGTGGCCCATGAAAGAAATGCCGGTGCGGTGACGTCGGAAGTCGGCACCGACGGGCGAGGGCGGCGGATAGAAACCGCCAGCCGCGGTGGAAGAGAGGCGACGCTCGGTGCCATAGCGGTCAAACAGGCAGCCGACAACGGCCGACTGCGGAGGCGGAGGCGGCGCGCCGTCGCACGCCGCATTGAAGGGTCGCGACCTTGAAGTCGCAGCGGTGGCCAAAGCCGGGACCCGCTCCTACGGGTCCCATGGGTGACGTGGCAGTGCCATGTGACACCACCAATTAAAGAATCCAAATGGCTCCTTTGAGACGTTCGGGTGTAGTAGACCGCGCCACCCACGCAGAACACACTTGCCAGCGGGCCGGACGACCCAACGGGCCGCGCCCAGCCAGCGGGCCGAGCCCGCCATGGGCCATCCCAGGTCGTTTCGGTCCATGCCAGTTCGTACCAGGATGGGTAAGTCCCATACTGGGTCAGTTTGACCCAAACCAAATCGGGTTGGCCCAGGCCGGATCAGCCCGGGTCTGTTCGACCGGGTCAGACCGGACCTGGACCCCTATCAGGCCCAAAAACGCTTAAAGGGCCATATTGTGCGTACCATATGTTTGTTTGACGAACCCTCTACGAAATTGGGATACTTGGAAAGAGATATTAATTTTGAGATACTTCACGTGGGTTTTGGAGAAGGTTGGAGTACAGTCGGGTTGGATCATACCCGAATCCAACCGGGCCCCCGACACTAAAATGCCTGTAACTAACAGACCATGCATCTGATCGACGCGCCATCTGTGGAATAAGAACCCTTGTGAAAAAGAAGTCCTTTGGAGATACTCTAAGTGAGTTTTGATGGAGTTTTACATGTGACCTGGGTTGGATCAGAGTTGAATCCAACAATACCCTTTTTACGAAAGTGCCTATATCTCACAGAACAGATGTTCGATCGACGCGCCGTTTGTCACTTTAGGACCCATATATAGGGGTGGTCCCTTGGGTGTGATTTTTGAAGGACATCATACCTATTGGAATATGACCTATGGATTGATGATCAGAATCTTCTAGAGATCAGACGTGCTTCGTGCGGGAATCTAGTGGCTGACTGTGACATGAAGAAGAAGAGTGACCAATACAGGTCAGCATCAGAAACTCCAGAGTTGGAAAATCATTCTGTATGACTAATCATCCCTACCTATGTACCAATGACCAATACAAGTCCGCACTAGAGACCAATACGGGTTGGCAGTAGTTTCTAATACGGGTCGGCACTAACGATCAATACGGGTTAGCACCAGCGACCAATACAGGGAAGCATCTAGCGACCAATATGGGTCAGCATACAGTGACCTATATGGGTCAAAAGTAGAGTTACTATAGATAGGATGATATGGATTTATGATAAGTCATCCCTATCCCAGTAACTTTGAAGTTATACCGTTAGAGTGACCTATCTCTTTTTCTTTGTGCTTCATGATTTAGATCATCCTTGTAATATTACCTTTGTGGTATTTCTTTTTATATTTTACTTTGTAGATTAATGAGAGAAATTATGTGGTCTCAGGGTCCCCTACTGAGTTGTTATAATCACCCCTGCACGGGCTTCTCCTGCATGTGTGTGTCTGGTGCAGACTACTGACTCTCCGAGGTAGAATTTGGAGGTTCGGGACATGGTGGAACTTGGTGCGATAGGAGCATTAGATATCCTCTTCTTCGACTTCAGACTTACCACCACTACCCTCCAGGTATAGCTCCAGGGCATATGCGACAACTGTTTACTTTCTTTTGAGTTTATAGGGCTTGTATTCCGACCCACTGTTTTCAGTTTATAGTTGTACTTGTGGTTTTACTTTACTCTCATGGTTATACCTTATTTTTGTTGAATTTTTTACTTTATTTTACCTTTTCTGAGTGTTTACAGATCTCTAAGGCAATGCCTTCCCAGTTCAGGAAAATCCTTCAGGTGACCGTCATGAACCCCTGGCCTATGTAAGGCGGGCTTGGGGTAGTCACATCCAGGGCCGGTGGGATAGGGCGTGACAGCATGGAACTCCGTCATATATACACATCATGAAAATCAATGAAAGGCACGCAACCACCTACCTCGTACTCATACGACTCTATTCGTACAGTTTTAGGCTCTAATTCAACCCAGAATGGAGTAGATCTAAAAAATGTGTATAAAATATAAAACTTAAATAACTGGATCAATATAATAAATTAGGAAGAAATGTTGAAGAGTAATTCAGAGCTTACTAAGGGGAATCCAATGCATCTGACAGTGTTCGAATCAGAGATTAGATGATCAAATGAGAGGGAAAATCCTATTTGGATCTCATAGGCACACTGCTCGTCAAAGGGGGTCTGTTTCTGTCCATCAGGAAAAAAGACGTCTTTCTAGACTTAATAATTAATTAAAAAAGTACATGTCATGTAATTAATACTACACACCATGTTCATACAACTCCTGGCTAGACCCTTACATGGTCTTGTACTAGGATTACATGGCGTGTATCCCTCTATACACAACATGTAAATAAAAGTACACATCATGTAGTCCACAGTCACGTTGTGTAACAGGCTTGTAGACAAACCTTGACCTATTTCCCCCCATTTTCATTAATATAAACTGTAAAGTAAGGATCCTTACCTCAAAGGAAGAATTGGGTTCTCACAAAATTCCCCCTTAATGAAATCCATCCCCGAATTGACCTTCCATGGGTGGCGAAGGAACATTATAAAATAAATTTGGCCATTAAGATTGTACATCGGCCTCCCTCATCAAATTCATGTCCTACATATGACCATTCTTCCATAGCACCCATACCAAAGGAATAGACCATCCATGGAGAACCATCATGCTATGATCCATAATATGAATTGGGTGCTCCTTTAAAGAAGTATCTTCTAGCAACTCCACTTCCTCAGGCTGAAAGGTGTGACATGGGTCCAAAAATAAATGTCTCAACTATGAAATGTGGAAGATGTCATGAATATCCTTATACCTTTGAGTTAACTACAATAGATAAGAAACCTTCCCAACCATCTCTGGAAACTCAAACGACCCAACGTATCTCGACAAAAGCTTACCATGTATCCTAATCCTCTTGTGTCTCAACCTTAGTATGACATTTAGGAAGACTCGATCCCTGAACTCAAAATCCAAAGGTCATATTCTATGATGGGCGTATGATTTCTAGCAATACTACATAGTATCCATCCACTTCCGAATCAATTAAACCTCCTTAGTGGTCTCTTGGATAGGATGCAGTTCTAGCACCGCTGCCTCTCCTGCCTCCATCTGACACATGGGTGATCAGCATGGACTACCATACAAATCCTCATATGGAGCTATATAAATAGTATATTGGAAGCCATTATTTTAGTAAAACTCAAAAAGGGGTATGTGTGTCTCCCACAAACCACCGAAATGCAGGATGCATGCCCGAAGCATGTCCTCCAGTACCTGTATCATGACCTCTGAATAACCATCTATCTGGTAGTGCTAATATATTCTCATAAACACATGTTTACCCAAATACCTCTATATCCCTTTCAAAAAACAAGAATTAAAATTGGCATCCCTATCTGAAATGATAGAATGAGGAACCCTGTGTAGTTGTAAAATATCCTGGATGTACAACCTCCCAAGCTCATCAACATTGAAGGTTTCCTTGATTGGAAGGAATTGTGAAACCTTTGTAAGCCAATCAACCACAACCCATACTACATCATTACCTCAGGGTGACCTTGGTAAACCAATCAAGAAATACATCATGATGTTATTCCATTTACACTCTGGAATGTGTACCTTCTGTAAAAGTATCTCTTGTCTTTGGTGTTCCACCTTCACCTACTAAGAGGTCGAAGATCCAATGAAAAAATAGCTAAGTCTCCCTTCATACATGAACACCAGTACTAAAAATGGAAATACCGATGAATCTTTGTGACTCCATGATTCAATTCCGAAACTGAAGCATGAAAATCCCACATTAGCTCCTCAGGCATGTCTACAGAAACCTATATGCAACCCTGTAATCGCAGAACCTTATTTTCTCTTATTGTCCAACCAGGGGGAAGGTCCTCTCCTAATATAGTCTCCCATAGAACTAGGAATTCATAATATTATACCTACCTCACATTCACTCTCTACAATAAGGTAGAGGTAACAATAAAAGATGTAAGAAAAGTCTTCCCCTTCCTGTCGTCCACCTCCAGATACATCTCATTGAATAGTGTTATTAGCTACCACTCGCTACTGGACCACTTCATATCCTGAATCTGAGTCCTCCTTCTCAGTGCATCTGCTACTTCATTTCCCTTCCCAAGAATTTAGGAAATCTCAAAGTCAAAATACTGAAGGTATTCCACCCACATTCCCTACCTCAAATTCGATCATGTAGATTAAAAATGAACTTGAGAATTTTGTGGTCTGTATACACCAAAAAATTCTCCCCCAACAAGTAATGTGTCCAACAACGTAAGGAATGAAAAACTGCAGCCAAGCCGAGATCGTGTGTCAGTTAGTTACTCTCACGTGTCCTCAGCTGCGGAGACCCGTATGCAACAACTTGCCCCCTTCATACACACTACTCCTAGAATGATAACTAATGTTTCACAGTACACAGTATAATTCATGCATGGCTATTGAAAAATCACTATCGGTGTTGATGTTAATCTCCCTTTTCAGCTCTTTAAAGTTCATCTCACTTGAATCTAACAGTAATTACCTCACACCCTTCTTTTTCATGCCCATCATCGACACTAATAATCATGATAAGTCCTATATGAAATACCTATAGTAACCAGATAGCCTTAGAAAACTCCACACCTCAAGCCATTCTTGATTTTCTCCTAGGTAACTACTAATATCACCTTCTCTAGGTTTACTGATACTCTTGTCTCCGAGATGATGTGACCTAGGAAGTGAATTTGATCCATCCAATTGTGGAACTTTTAGATCTTATCATATAACTAATGGTCCATTTGTGTACTCAAAATGATCTCAAGATGTGTGGGATGGTCATGTCGATTATGAGAATACACTAATATATCATCCATGAAAACCACAATAAAAGAATCAAGATAGGGATGAAACACTTAGTTCATCAGTGACAAGAAACTTGCTGGCGTGTTCGTGAGACCGAAAGGCATAACCACATACTCGTACAGACCATATATGCATCAGAAAGCTATGGGAGGTATGTATGATGATCTAACATTCACTTGATGATAACCAGATCTCATATCGATCTTAGAGAATAACTGAGCTCCTCGGATCTGATCAAATAGATCATCAATTCATGGAAGAGGATATTGGTTCTTAACCGTCAACTAGATCAATTTACAATATTCCATGAATACTTGTGGGTACCATCTACTTTTTCCACAAAAGGACCAGTGAACCCCAAGGAGAAGTAATGGGTCAGATGAAACCCTTACCTACAAATCCTCTAGCTACCTATTGAGCTCTTACAACTCTATTAAATCCATTTTATAATGAGTAATGGATACCAGTGCATCTCCTAGTACTAGATCGATAGGAAACTCTACCTATCTTACAAGAGGTAAACAAGAAAATTTTTCTGGAAGGTCATCTATAAAATGATCAACCATAGGCGGAAAGTCCATCTGACATTTCCCCTGGTCATCCAAATATAAACTAGAAATATGTGCTATCATCCCACTCATCCCACAATGCTCAGGTCCAGCTCGTCTCACATAGACATCACATTCACCCTTTTGAGGAAACGATCCACCCTATGGTGATGTGAAACTCACTAAAAAATCATAGAAATTGAGAAAATCTTAAAAGGAAACTATCAAATACATTCCAAGTATGATATCAAATATTGTTATCTCTAAGACATAGAGATCCCAAACTAAGTGACATCCACCAATTTTAAAATGGGCACTCGTTGCACTGTTGGAAAACTTATATTCTAATCCCTAATAGAGTGTCTCATTTCATAACGTCTTTATAAGTAAAAATAAGGAGCCCTAGGATCTCCACAATGGGCACATATATGGAACAATATGAATCCCCTGTATCAAAGAGTGCATAATTGAAAAAAGAGGTGACTAGAATAATACCTCTGAATGTAGAAGGTCCAGGATCCAGATCCTACAGGGTATGTTTTGATGCATAAGTCTGGCATGTACCGAAGACTTTAGACACTACCTGGATACCCTAGCCTGACCTGCCCTACAGTCTCTTGGATCCTGGGGTCTGTCTACTACATCCAGGAATACTACCTCGGTCTAAACAGCTTGAAACATTCCAGTTCCCTGACTGGGGAGAAGTTGCTGACCCTACTCCTAAATGTGTAGTGGGTGCAGACCCTCTCTCATAAAATTCTGGGGAAAAAATACTACAGAAATTATGTATGTGTCCCATCATGTTTCTCACTTGGCACTCGACTGGGTCCATCAAGAACAGAGGTCTAGTGTGCCAAATTATTCTGTACTGGAAGCACCTCACCTGGATACCAAAATTTACATTTGGGGTTGTAACACCCCAAGCTTCCACGGTACGTTTCCCTTCGAATAATGCGATAGTGTGTGTTGTACGCAACCTCGAGTTCTAACACACACCACAACTAATTAAACTAGCTGTTGTGAATAGTAATACCTACTTTTTGAAATCATATATATTTTATATTTCAAAATGGACTTCATTTTTGGATTCGGAATATCGAAATTAGCTAGGGTGAAATTTTTGTACTTTTCGGATAACTTTTATATTTTGATGAATAGTGAAAATTACTAAATTTTAATTAAAAACAACTTTTTTAATAAAAATATTTAATAATGATAAATTATGAATTTTAGTAGTTTTAAAGTATATTTAGAATATATTTTTACCATTTAATATAATGTTGGTCATTGGACATAATTTTACAATTAAACTGAACATAAACAAGTGTCAATCTTTTGATAGTTATTATCTCTTAAAAACACGCTTTTTGTTTTGACAGTGGGAATTAATTTTAAATTCATTTCTGCCACTTCTGTGTTTTGAATTTATGAAAATGGATTCCATATTTGGAATCAGGATGTCCAAATTATGTAAATAGGTAACTTTTATTTTTACACATTTTGAATAATTACTGCGGTAAATATTTTATTTACCATGGTTAAAGGGTAAATCCGGTAAATAAGGGTTAAAAAAATAATATTATAATAATACAAAATTACCCTAAAACGTGTCCTAACCTTATTGGTGGACACATACCCGACCATGGGCATCCTTGGGTCGATTTGGGGACCCCTTGGAGCCAATTGTATGTGGTAGGGACACATTATATTAATAAAGTTAAAATAAAAATAAAAATGGCATAAGCTTACATCTTTTAGAAGAACAATTTTTACATAGGGTTATACATGTTGGAATTTCTATTATAAATATCCATTAGAAAGATAAAAAGATTTCCTACATAATGATATTTTATTTATAATTTTTAGACATCAAATAATTTAAATTATTAATGACACAATAATGATGCAATGTTTACCTCATTAATAAATCATTTAAATAAATAAGATTATAATGATTAAAATATTATCTAAAACCTGTCCAATTCTTATTGTTTGATGTTATTTAGAATATTAGTCATCTTATCTTCGACCTCAATGATTTTTGGACCATTATAAACCGAATATAATTATATTATAAAGTAATACTTTCACTCTTTCCTAAAGAGCCCCTCCTCTCCCTTATAAAAGGAGACCACTTCTACTCATTCCTCACACCTCTCAAGCCACTTGGCTCGTCCAAACCCTGCCCAAATAAGCTCCCCACATCCCTCTCCTCCTCCTTGAATCTTCCCCTTAGGTAGAAAGCATTTCAAGAAGTCCTTTGGTTCCAACCAAAGTGAGTTACCTAAATTAAAGGTAACGATTTCTCTTAAATTATTTTCATTTATTTTGCTTCTCCAACCCCCAAACACTTTTTATTTCCTTTATTTTGTAACAACACCAGTATCCAAAAATATACTAGGATGTTTTTATAAGAAGGATTCAAACTACACATACACAAAACTCCATCTAATGGATGATGAACATAATGTTTCTGTGGATGGAAAACTAACGCCTCACGAAACGATTATTGTTCAAATACATCTTACCGCCTCTCATGGTGGCCATTATGATGGCACTGTAATTAAATATGATATTAATGATATATATTTTATATATAAGCTTCTGTAATTCCATTTTATTTCATACCATTATTCGTTTCATGTTGTATATACATACGATAATTTCATTTGAGGAAGTGCGGACTACCGCCCCCTTAAAATGATATGACTCGTTCATACCACATATGGAACGTATAAAAGATGGTGTTAATGAACTTAAGTAACATATATAAAATATTATATTATACTGGAATAGTAATATACCTATGTATCATTTGGATTCAATTCTTTTAAAATAAAAATTAAATGGAAGTAGCGTTCGTGCGTACGTACGGACTACCATCTCCACGAACGCGATGAGATTCATTCTCCATCGTATCCATTCAAGTCTTATTCTAATTTTAGGGTTAAAAATAATGTTAATATCATTATGATTATGAATAAGATATAATCTATCCATTACAAACATGTCTTACGTAACCAAACATTTAAGAAGAACGAATCGATTATCACCCGAAACGACGATAATACTAAGATATTATTAATAAAGCAATGTTAAAAGATCATATATGATATCATATTAATGTATATGATTCTTGTATAATTTAATAACAATTATTTCACCATTATACAGGAGGTTAACCTACCCCAACAAAGGAAAAGTACAAGGTAAGGGTTATTTCACAATCTCTTCATTATCCGAGGTTGTTTATACGTAATAATCTACTGGGATCCCTTTATCATCCACATCCATGTTTTCTTCAAAATGTATTTCAAAAAATATTTATTATTTACAAGAATATGGGTTAAAGTCATTTATACCCTTGTTTGAATTTTTATAAGAGGTTTATAAAGGAATCTTTCCGTCGTTTTCAAAACAAGGTCCTTTTTAACCTCTTCGACAAAATTAAGATAAGAATGTTTTTTTAACTTATACGGCGGGTGCGGTTATTTTTCGCCGTTATAAAATCATCAAAGCTTCCCTTACAAGCTTATAAAAATATTTTCAAGAAAATGTTTTATTTTATATGGCTCTTAAATGATTTCAAAAATAGAAAGAGATATTTCTCTAAAAAGTGTTTTGATTTCATCTATGTCAACATCCTTTGACGGATTTTACGCTTATTTGAAGTTGATTTATTATGATACAAAACTTCTATATTGTATTGAAGGTTTTGTGATATGTTTGACTGTGGATGTGCTATTTTTATACCATTCATAGTTTATGGTGAAATTATTGACATTTCGTATGCTAGTTTTAATACGAATGTTTATGTTATGTTTAAACCTTTTCATATGGGAATGCATTGGACTTAGTAAGTGACGGGTGGAGCCCGCTATAGCTCCTCGATGCATCGGTAGGTCTCATGAGACAAACTAGTGTCTTGGCACAAGGCCTTGGCAAAATCTTATTTGTAGTCTTGGCACGAGCCCTTGGCTATGTGGTTATGATAGTCTGGCATTATGCATTCCAACATTATGAAAGTGGTTATTGATTTTTGCATGTGATTATTCGATTAGTAGAATATCTATGTGAATAAGTAAATGGAATTATTTCATTTTACTTTTGCCATACTATGTTGAAGTTCAAGTTTAAAAAGCTTTTGTTTTAGTAATTCATTGCCTTAAATGTTTATGCTTATTTTTGAATGTTCCGCTATATTGTTATCCTTACTGGGCATTTGAGCTCACCCCTTTTCTATGTTTTATTTTTCCCAGGATGTGAAGATGTAAGTTATGAATGACCTGCAGGGATATTATGAGGGGATTATAGTGTGGATTGTGGAAACATTATGTTGTTGTATTAGTTTTTCATTTTATGATGTAATGTAAAACTTATGAATATATCTAGTGTTTCCAAGGCTACTAAACCAATCGGTCTTTCGAGATTTGATCTTTCTCGTGATCATGCCAATTTTATGTAATTAATGCACCGACTCTGGGTAACTGGGGTCAGGGCGTTACAGGGGTACTATATTCACCATGTTTAGGCTCCAGACGATGCTTCCTACTACTGGTCAAAATATTACCAGATCTCGATACTGAACCGCCCAGGCTTGCACCTCCAGATTCCCTCTAATTCCACTCAGTAATCTGCAGCTGGTTCACTATAGCAGATATAGTAGTCATCCAGAATATATTAACCTAAAAGAAGATGTCTTACCTCATACCATCCTCAAATAGACTATCCTTTGAAATATTTTCACCCATAAGAATTGTTGTGAAGCACTAAAGCTCAATAAAGTAGGAAAATTACTCCATAAATGATAGATATCCCTACTCCATATGCATAAAATCATGGGATTTTTTAGTCCTCAGTGTCTTGGGAATGAATTATTCATAGAATACTATATGAAAATATCTCATTCCAGGTCCCGCTGACGTTTTGTCTATTTGTTAACATCCCACCACCTCTTTACGGAATCACACAACATATAAGTTGTGAGCTTGACCCATCTCTCAGGAAGCGTCTCAAGATGCTTGAATATCGATAACATTCCCTCTCTCCACAAGTCTACAACTTATGGCCCACCTTCCCTAGAAATTGTGGGATAATGATGCTGCTGGAACACTCATGTAAGTTCTTCCATAGATGTGGTAGGCTGTGGTGCGCCCTGGAAGGTTTGCATGCACATCATAAATCCTTCCCGGAAAAGTGTGTTAGCACATATGTCTGGTATAACAGCTGGTGTTGCAACTGGCACGACTGGAGGTTCCACTGGTATCCCATGTCCTAAAACCTCTGGGGTATGATAATCGCCAACCTCCTATCATAAAATTGGATGTTGTCATGGTGGAATTTCTCTATAAATTCCAACACATACATTTCAGTATAATTTTATTCATCAAGGCCTTAGTTTAAGAGAGAAATAACTAAATAGGAGAATAAAATCCTCAAAAGTTCACAAGATCTTGGTACATGGCGTGTATAACCTAAAAATAGAGTGAACCCTTATGCCATTACATGGTCGTGTACTCCTACCATCCTAGGCATGTAAGAACCCAAAGTACATAGCATGTAGGGACTATACACGACGTGTCACCTTAAACATTCACATGGGTGTCTAAGTCCTCCTACCTTGGTCGTGTAAACTTCCTAGGTACACGGCATATTAGAATGAAACACAACATGTACTAAAGTATTCCATTCTGGACATGTAATTTTACATGGCTAGAGCCACTTGAGTCTGCCTAATCAAAACTATACGGGGTGTACTTAGGGTACACAGAGTTTTATGACCAAAACTCAACAACTCATGATCTCTATCAAACGATTGGACACACAGACTAAAACTACACGATGTGTACTCTGATTATACGTCATGTACTTAAAAAGTTATTTTCTTCCCAAATAGAAGACCACATGGCGTGTGATTAAAAGGGCCACATGCCGTGTTGTCTGGGTTTTTAGATAGTAAGCCTCAAAAACATCCTTAGAATCCATATTTTGAAAAATAAATAAATAATGTGCCAAATTCCGATCGGTGGGGGCCCATAATCTAGACGAATCAATGCTTGGAATCAACATATAGCACATAATGACACAATTTATATCCCATAGCTGAAACATGATCCACCAAATTCTGATCCAAGAGGTCTCATACTCCACAGGGATAAAAGTTTGGCGTCCATCCAATTAAACCATAACACATACCAATAGAGCTATCATAACAGCATGTTTATCTGTCAAAATACCTAGCACAACAGAATGCACATCTACCATGGAAATCTATCACAACAGCATGCAATAAGTAATGATCTCCAAATAGAATGGAAATAATTCATGGCATGTGATTTATTACAAGTTCCTATATTATGAATGAGATGGAATACCATCATCTCATCGGGTTGCAAAAAAATAAAACCCCACTAATGTTAATAATAAAAATAAAAAACCTGTGGGTCACCCAATGGTGAAATTGAATCAACTGCAATAGCTTAAAATACAAAAATAAAAATTTAATTTAAGGCAATTTGGATTTTCCCTATACACCAGGTAGCTACTCCTGGGCACAAATAATTACCAAATTCCATTTCCTTGATATCTTTTCCAAATAGTAAATAAAACTAGTAAAGGAATCCTCTTATACAAATTTGTAACATCCCAGATCCGGATTCCACTCAACTGGTGCCTCGTACTCAGTTTTCCACACGACCTCAAGCAAATTTCCCTAAATACCAGAGGCTACAAACTATCATCAAGGGCCTAGGGTGTGATTGTGGGGAAAATATGACCTTATTGGTAGAATGTAACACAACAAAGTAATAATATAAAATAAAGGAAGCAGTAAATGACATGAAATTGGAATAAATATCAGAAGATTGATAAGATAAATAACAAAAAATAATTCAATACCAAAGATGATTCAACATGTAACATGTTCTAGGAAAGCATCCACACATGTACACTATAGTAATACACAATATATGTCTCAAAAAAAGGAAACAAAAGGAGACTAGGAAGAATCTCAATCCTCATCTCGGTCCCATGCTCTCTGACTCCAAAGCAACACATCAAGTACCTGTAGTAGCGCACTTTCCCCGATCAGTACCTATAATAATATATTCTTTTTGGGCCCAAAAGAATATCCCAAACAAGGTGTGAGACTAAATCTTGGTAGGAATACACCAAAGGTATATGCCAATCTGTTAGTGAATATATATAATAGGCAGAGTACAATAGTGAAATCAGTAAACCGTAGGCACTAAAATTTATTCACAACAGATGTCTCAGAAGACAATGTAAACACATATAAGAGATGAATGAATCCAAGGTTGTGCTTTGGCTTGGAATATTCATTATAAGTTATCTATTTAATCATTAAAGTTCTATAAATTATATAAAGTCTCAAGGTCCATCTTAGGCCTGACGACCCCCATATAAAAGTAACTGTCAACTCATGATATAATAAAAATTTAATCATTTAAAAAAAAATTCAATAGAGTCTGCCATGGGAATCCCTCAATGGATCCTAGGTTCGATTGTAATTTTAATATAAGACTCAATGAGACTGACTAACATATATGTGTCTTGCTCATGGATTTTACATAGTTAATCTCTTGAGCTTATCCATTGTCTTTTAGTCGAGACAGCGGTTCACCCAAGGTATATAAGGTGCAAATGATCCCGACCTTGTCTTTTAACTGAGACTCTGGCTCGCCCATTACTAATTACCTCTATTTATCATTTAATTAAATTAAAAATTACATCTCAAAAGAAACACATGTTAATTAAACAATCACATGGCCTTAACATAATTGACTCCCATGGGCTGAGTATACATAATAATTAACACATATAAATTAAACTATTACACACTCAAAAAAGGATAAATCACATGTGAAAAACATATAACATTCATATTATTCAATTTAATCAATTACAAGTCTTAAAAAAACATTTATCTCACGTGGTAGATTAATATAATGAGAAATACATATATAACAACCCAATGATGGGAGTCCAAGTCAATCCTCATAGGAATTCTCAGCCAAACCACCATCCAATGGAAACGCACCCATGGGGTGGCCCTAAATAAAGGTTCACAACCCCAAACATTCTATCAAATTATCCAATTAATTACTTAATCATCAATAGAAAAAATCATGGTTTATTATTCAGTCATGCAACACTCAAAAATTGGGCGTGTGACACTCCAACATATATAAACATCATGAAAAGGAAATAAAGGCACTATACCACCTAACTCATACTCGTACGACTCTCCTCGTCCAGTGTTAGGCTCTAATTTAACCTAAAATGGAGTATATTTAAAAAATGGGTATAAACTCTCAACCTTAAATAACTAGATCGAGATAAGAAATCAGGAATAAAGGCTCAAGAGAAATCGAGATCATACTTAGGGGAATCCAATGTAGTCAACGATGTTTGAATCAGAGGTCAGACGATGAAACAAGAGGAAAAATCCTATTAGGATCTCCTTTGTGTGTTGTTAAATCAAATGGGGTCTATTTCTGTCCGTCTGAAAAAATGACGTACTTCCCAACATAATAATTAATGAAAAAATAGTATGTGGTGTATACATAAGACTACATGATGTGTTCATAAAATTCCTTTCCAGACCCTTACATGGTTGTGGACTGGGATTACATGGTGTGTATCTCTCTATACATGGTGTGTACATAAAAGTACATGGTGTGTAGTCCCCAGTCATGTCATATAAAGAGACTATAGTCATCCCTTAACCTATTTTCCCCCATTTTCTTTAGTATATATTTAAAAAGGAAGGATATGTACCTCAAAAGAAGAACTGGGTTATTACAAATGGTATAATCTATTAATATATATTTTTATTATTTGGAGTGATAACCCATTCACCCTATAGTCGAGATCATACTATAGGATTACCCTTCCCAATCCAGTACAGAAAAAAATATGAATGATTTTTCATGTGAGTAGTTGTCTAGAAATCCATGATATGAAAATTTAAAAAATATTATTATCGTTACATTATATAATAGTATGCATGAACTCCTACATATTTATATTTATTTAAGGACACTTATGGTGTTTTCTTATTTAGTATTTTGACCACAACATTCATATGGATTTTTGTGGAAATATATACTTTATAATCAGGTACTTAGGCAATGGAAAGTTCTATAAGGTAAATATAAGTGTTAAATTCTTGTAATTATTAAGATATACGAAAACCTGGAGCCTTAAAACTACATTTCCTAGGTTTCCCCATTATTTTATATGTTCATATTAAAAATTTCATATGATCTACCCATCATTTTATCTTATACTTTAGTTATGACTTGTACAACATTCTCATAGTTCATACTTCATTATAGAATTTGATATTGTTTATGTATGGTTTTTTTCAATATAATGTATATATTATAATTATCATAATCTATAAGGATTTATCTATCCAATTATTGTTATCAAATTAAGGGCATATTCACCCCATGATATCGGTATACCCTGGCTACAAGACGACAACATCTAGCTTTTTGGGAGGTGTCCTGAGGTTACATGGAACCCCATTCATAGAGCTATTTTAGCTGACTATACCTAGAATTATGAAAACATTCACTCCCTTATATTTGGATCTTATTATCAAAATAAACTTTTAATTATTTTTTGTTCAATATATATCATGAACTGTGTATTAAATATATAATTCCTTTGATTAATTAGTGTTTAGGCCACTACAACTAAATCTAAATACTATATATGGAAAGTATTCATTTGTGGTTTCCCGTATCATACATCATGTGATACAACATTATCTAATTATTTAAGAAAACATTCTAAACTAACTATAGAATCATTAGAGTGAACTAAGCATCCATTGCTTATTTTTGAAAATAATAATAAAATGAACTAAAATAAGTATCCTCTTCAAATATTCAAATCATTCATGACACCATAAATACTTTTCCAACATAACATCCTTATGATTCAAAGATATTACTGTGAAACTAGACATGGAGGAATTATGAATGATCCTCTGATAATATGTTTCCAATACAAAAAAATAGTATTAAATAATTTATTTTTCTTCTCCAAATATGTTAAATAATTTTCATTTTAAGTAATAAAAAATGTTTCTATAAAAATTATTAAATTTACAAATAATTTCACCTCCTAAATATTTATGTGACATTCATAAAACAAATTAAGAAAAAAATTCTCCTAAAATTTATATATGTTTTAGAAAATATATATTTTCCTCAGATTAAGTAAATATTTCTATCAAAACATACCACAAAATAATACAAATATAAGTTGTGTACTATGTTCATGACAGACATGAGCACAATAGAAATTTTTGGGACATAGAAAGGCATCGACATGAACTGATAATAAATTTATGGACTTTGTAAATACATATTTGGTATCTTAACATCAATTTTTGTTATTCTCATGGGAGATTTACATTGTAAACCCATTTAATTTATTTTAAATAGCCAAATTAATCATATATATATGGTGATGTATATTCATTCTTTATCATCCACAAATTCAGTTTTTTATAATTAATAGATAACTGGAGGAAATCACAATCTTTACATGAAAATGACACTGAGACTATCCAAGGAGAAACAACTCAATGAATAATCATTAAATTTATATAAGATTAAATTATTTATTTATTTCCTATAATTCCACTGGTGAAAATTTAAAAAAATTAGAGAAATTATATTTTTCGAAAGAAATATGTAAATATTTACACATTCATCAGTAGAGGAAATCATGAGAAATAATCAATAATTATATTAGGATACTTTTCCATTATCATATGATTTTGAACTATTCTACCTACCTCTATGGACTCTAGAGCTAAACACACCAACTAATATAAGAATAGCGTAATGGTTTGAATGGTTATATCACATCTATTATCATTAATATTCCATTCTCATTAGAATATATATAATTTAATTCCATAAAAAAAGGTATCCTAAATTATAGTAGGTGATATAATTTTAGAGCCTAATCATTGAATATATCATGAGAATAAAAATAAATTCATTATATTAAGCAAAAATAATTCCCTATATATTTCAAAATATTCAATTATTATCAAGTAAGATGCAAGCATAATCCTTCTCAATGACTTATCATCCACTTGTGTTTTAATATATCATGAGATAGTACTAATTGATAAAATATAAATTAAATGTAAAAAAATTACACACTCTAGTATAAAACAATATAAAGATAAATATTAAAAACAATCTTAGAATCATTAACCAAGATGTGGTAAGAATCATTATGGTACAATTTTTAGGGTATTTTTTCTCAATTCAATATCATTTATATATATTTAATGATATTAGATAACATTATACTAAATATTAAACATTTATTATATTATATAATTTCAATTTTTATATATTATATGATGACGAATATATGGATTTTTTATTAGTTAAGGATATTAACAATCACATCATTTAACAAGGGATGGTTTTAAAGAGTTGCCATCATGAATTTAAAAGTATTTCATTTCATAAAAAACAAAATAGTAAGGAATAAAATTTGATCCATCTTTCAATAATTAAGTTCTATAAATATATTCCATAGAACACATATATCAGATTCCATTCACTACATGCTAAATCCCTCTCTAGTTCTCTTATATTATTTGGTTCGGTAGAGGATGTGTGAGAAAAAAATTAATGTGGGGTGGGTTTTACTAAATAATTATGAGATACCATCATTCGTTGAATATCATTATAGGTAGGAGTATATTATTTTTATTGAGAAAACTCAATCTAGATCACTATTGTAAATGAGTAAATATTAAAATTAAGTAATTATTTGGTTATAGTTTTCACAAATTATGTTACTAATTCCTCTAAAAATACAACTTTTTTTATGGTTTTATCATTTTAATTTGATTCTTATTGGTATAGAGCTATCACATAAAACTCTTTAGTCTTATTATAGACAATATCATTCAAAAATTAATAATATGGAGACCATAATGGAATAATAATTTTTTTACATTTCTAGAACTACCACCATGATTAATAAACCACCAAATTTATTATAATTCGTTTTATAAAAAAAATTGCTTATGAAATTATATCATGGGTTATAATTATTTTTCAAAAATTGTGTGCGATATTTTTATTGTGGTTTTATTATCATAAGAAACATTATCTATATTTTGATAGAATTGATTACTATCGAAATTTATTTTGTTTTTTTGAAGAAATATTTCCATGTGTAAAACCATAACGTATAAAATATTAGTTTCTATTAGATTATCATATAGGAATAAAATAAACAACTCTTTTCCTCAAAAAAATTTCATTGTTCAAGGTGGGACCTTCAGATATTTTTATGTTGAAAATGAATTGGTTACTAACACTATATCACTACCCAAGATCATGGTATTTAATATATATATTTTTTTCTATCATTGAATACTTGTGCCTTCAGAACATATTAGAAGATATATTGGAAAAATTTATAAATTTTTATTATTTTATATCTCTTGTTAAATATCTAAATTGTTTATTTTTTAGTAAATTACTTTTTCACATATATAATATTTTTATATTATGTTAAGTGTATGATTTATTTTAATATTTGTTTGAACTAATTCATATAGTAATCACACATCATTTATAAGATTAGAATGGTGCGTATTTAAAAAATATTTTCTTTCAAATAAGTCTATGATTTTTTAATTAATAATTAAATAAAAAGGGTTTATTGTGATATTATCATATTAGATTTTAGGATTTTATTATAATTTAGTTACCTATTTAGTATAAATACATGATTAATGGGACATTGGGTTATACTTTTAACTGACTTGGAGGATTAGGATCTGTCAATGAAAAGTTTGGGTTTTCTACTTAACAAACCATGATTTTCATTGTAAATGTTTTTCTTTTATAATTATTATAGGACATTACATAATATATTTAATATACCTTTTGAATATATTTTATTTGAAAATGTATAAATATAAATGGATTCAATTATTATATTGGTGAAAAAGATCATGTGTTATAGAAGGTTATATACATAAATATGTTCGTAAAATATTACTTTAGATGACATAATTAGATTAAAAATCTAAATCAATATAATAATTAATATAAATATATATATATTAATTAAATGAGATTTAAATATTTTAGGATATGAATTAGTTATATAGGATATGTAAAATATTCATATTGAAATGGTGAGTGTAATTGAACCACAATGTTTGACATATCTTTTATTCCTTCCAAAGTAAACATGTGTTAAGACCTCGATCATACAAATGTGTAGGTTTTTTCTAATTCATGGCACCCATATACTATTTTTTTCAGAAAAAATGGATGTGGATAATTGTATAAGATAGGAATCAATGCCATTTTTTAAGAATTACTGGGCACATATCAGGGAATCCATATGTGTTAGGATACCGAATGAATATATTTGTGTTTTTATATATTATATTTTGAAAAAAGGGTCATATACTCAATTATCAAGGAATAATATATGAAATTATTTTCATGATGAAAAATAGCTAATTTATAAGAGTAATACAAATGAGGAATCAAAATGTTTCTGAAATATGGGTAACAAAACTCTAAATTTACATTATTTATTAAATCATCAATTTTTGTAGGATTATATTAAGAAAAAACCTAAATTTAAATGATATAAAACATGATAAAAAAATATTTTTATTCCTTTATATTATTAAATTTAACTTGAAAATAATATTTATATATTTTATAATATTGACATATAGTTTAGTAAACTAGTATCTAAGGCTGAGATCAGTTTCGAATGATAACATGTTTAAAAATAAAGATTTTAATATCCTAGAAATAATTTTTTTGATTATAAAACTTGGTATTGGATAATAGGTATTCAATATTAATTTTTAATAATTAACACTGACTAAAAAATTAGATATAATTTATATAAGGAGAATATGATCTTCTTGTTGTTAATGAAGAAATATATGACACATTAGGAGTTGGAACTTATGATATAGGTCTGCTGAGTGAACTAATTATAGAATAAGAATCATATAACCATTTTTCCCATAACATGATTTTTTCCTATATTATTTACAGAAGAAAAGTTTTTTTAATGTTTAATGAAAAAATATGTTTTATATACATGAATGAAATGATTTATGTAATTAGACATATAGTAAATAATAGATAAATTTGACACATGGATAATAAAATCATTTATAATATAGATTATATGGGAAATTTTTATTATATAACCTCATATCATTGACATGAAACATTAGTAATATAAATGAAAAACACATTCAAATCTTTTAATGAGATTTCTTTTTAATACATTTGAATATAAGTAATTTGAAAAATTTGATTAATTTTCAATAATTAAAATGTTGAATAAATATTTTTATATAAAATTCTCAGGGAATACGGAATTATTTTTCATAGTATATATTGGAGTATGTTTAATAATGTGATCATAAAATAATTTCCATTATAATTACATCATAATAGTTATTAATAAAATCAATCTGTATGGTTACATGTTTTATATGACACACATGTTTGAAAACATTTTACAAGTTGTAGTTGATAAAAAGTTATCTATATAACCAACTAAGAAACATTATTAATATTATTTTATAATATGTGGGTGATTAATAATTGGGAAAATAATTTAATTATATTGTGATTTATTATAGAATTTATCACACCTCATTCATCATAGAACACCATAGTAGAATTATGTGTTATAGAGGTGTAATCAGACAATTTTTTAGATATGGATGAATCAATAATATGTTAATGAGACCTCCATATATCATTATATGGACTATCTATATAAACTAATAAATTCATTTAATTTAATATTTATATGTTATGATGACACTATATGAGATACAGATTGAGAGAAATCCTGGTTTTTAGTTTATGAATATTTAGAGATGTGAATCAGATCTATACTGGTTAGTTTCTGAAAAAACATGTTCTAAATGAGAAAATTTAAATTTTTATAGATAATCATGGGAATATATTGGATATTATTAAAATAATATCACTAAAAATTGTGTATTTTTGGCCTAATATAATATTTTAAATGAGAAGGATCAATTGAATCAATGTTTTTAAAAAAATGAAATTATAACATTATGATGTTTTTGTTGAATAAAAAATAATTTTTCCTTTGATGAAGAGTGATTATATTCTAAAAGGGTTTTTTAAATAGACACAATAAATATTATATAGAAAACTCAACAGCCTGAAATGATTAATCATGTTCCAAATAGATAAATATTCCTTATGGTGAATGATAATAATGTGAATAAACTACTTCAAACTAAGAGGGTATCAATATTTTGGATTCTGAATTTTATTTAGATTCCATGATATCTAATATGGAATATATTTACAAATAATATGTTTTATACATTAAATATGAAATTGAAGGGGTGATACCGATTTGGTGAAAAAGGGTTTCCAAAATAAATGCTAACATTAATTTTATATTATATACTTATGAATAAAACATTTTCTAAAATTGTATAAAAAATTATTAGCACTAACTATATATATACCTTTTCAATGATTATGGTGATAAATTCTATTAATTATTTTCTATTTTTAGTAGATCATCATCATTATTATTATTTATATCAAAAAACATTTCCAAACACATTTCCTTATAAAAATTTTAGTCCAAGAAAAATATATGATATAATGATAAGGTTTGGATTATAAAATTGATATTCATAGGGTATTTAATTTCTAATAAATTAAATTCGATAAATAATAAAATAATAAAAATGTTTTGAATAATGTATTTGACATTCAACATTAATATTAATCATCATATTAAATATGTTTCTTTAAATTTAATCCCTTATATAGCTTCTGGAACATGAAACCATGTGTCTAAATGAACCACAATATATTATAGCATTAAAATATTGATATTAAATAATAAAAAAGTACTATAAATAAATAAATTATTAAAATTATGGTCATATATTTATTTTAAATAAAATAATAATCCATTAAATGAAAAAGAAATGTTTTTTTGAAAACTGTGTTTCCAAAAGACGGTGTAGTTGAGATTTTTCATAGATGGCATAAAAATATTTTTTTACACTGGTAGAAAACTTATTTTAAAAACAAGAAATCATTTTTGAAATCATAATTATCTTTGGATTAATTTTTTTTTCTAAAACGATTCATTTTTTGCGGAGTAGTGAAAATTACTAAATTTTAAGAGAAAAAAATTTTGTTTAAAAAAATTATAATGTTAAGTTATATTTCAAATTATATTTATAGAAAAATATGATAAAGTATATATAAATTAAAAACAATTTAAGTCATTGAAATCAATTTTATATTGAATTTCAATATAAGGACCTTGTAAACATTTTAACATTTTCCTCTCAAAAACATTCTTTCTCATCTTCTCAATAAGATTTATTTCAAATTTAATTTCTGTACATTAGTTAATGGAATTTGGAAAATTTTATTACACATTTTTAATTATATGAATTTATATTATTTGATATTGTAAACATACTTTTATACAAAATTATTTGTGAAAATATTACAAATTATTTATCGCGATTAAGGTAAAATTGGATTTAACGGTGGATCAAACTAAATGGATAAGGCTCAAAATGACCAAAAACCTTTTAAAAATAAAAATTTATAGAAAATTTTCAACAAAAAATGTATAATTATCAATAATAATCAATTTTTTAACCTTGGTTCATGTCCAAAAACAGTGTCACATCTTTTTATTCTCAATAATTACAAGTGTGATACACACCTCACTTATAAAAGTATACCACCTATCCTATATTCCTTACATATTAAAACCCATGTGGTATTAATATTCACTGAATTAATAACTTAAATAATTCCTTAATATCTTTCTATATGCCTTATTTTTGGTAGATATCCAACCTAGAAAGGATTTGGTTCATGTTTAAGGAGGATACCTGAAGAAGAGGAAACATTATTTAATTAGAATTTTTATTTTATTTCATAATCAACATCCATAAATTATTTTTAATCATTTCGGATATAATATCCTCAAATTATTACATATAATATGATGTTATTATTTTTAGGATATTTCCCACTACCATCCCCATATCCATCAAATGGATTATGAAACCATCATTCATGTGTATATCGTACTACCACCTCATGAACTGATGTCATTAATTTTTACATTACAACTGCTCATGGATTGGTATAATGATGGATATAAAGTATATATATGATATTTATGACATAATTATACCTATGGATTCATTATATGAATTATAACTTTTTTACATTCAATTACATTGAAAATATGATAACTTGGATCATGCGTATGATGGACTACCGCCTCACGAAGCATTGTGATTCATCTTTCACTATCGCTTTACATGGAAGTTGATTAGGATAAAGTTAATGATTATATGTGATATACATAATATTATTATAAAATGAATTTCATATTAATCATTCTTAATATATAACATAATCATTTTATTTCTAACTATTTCACTCAATGAATGATGGTAATGTCATTCGTGTATGTGTGGAGTACCGCCTTCACGAAATGATGTGAATCTATTTTCCTCAACACACCTCATGGATGATATATTTAAGTATAAATAAGAAAATAATATGGTATTTATGTAACTACTATCATTATAAAAATATTACATACTACGTTCCTCCTTTCTATAATGATCGTTCAAAAATTGAAATGTTACTAATGTGTACGTATGGCCTTCCACCTCCATGATCATAACATACATCATTTATCAAAACCATATTTCATGATTGGTATTAAAATTATAATTGGTGTATAAATATTATAATTATGTTACTATTATTATTCTAAAGATAATTAAATTGTATTATATGTGAAATTATAGGATATGCTTGAAAAAACATGCATGAGAAAACAATTCAATTAAAATACACAACAGTGAATGTAATTAAATATTATTAACTAACATGTGATAAGATTTTATAAAAGGATCATATATGATATTATAAATACTTATATGGTTCTTTTATGAGTTAATATCATGTTTAAAATCACTATACAAAATATTAAAGCACATTTAAGAAAAATGATGATTGAGGAAAGTGTCTTCGTCTAAATTTCCTTTCATCGATCCATATTGTAATTGTTAGGTCCACTAGGTCAAATACCCCGAGATGGGGGGTGAATCAGGGTATGAAAGATTAAAACTCTTACCCCTTCATATCTTGTTTCATTGTTAAACAAGACAAACTTCTCTCTTTCTCCCATAGTAATATATGAACCAAAATGAAATCATGCACATGACACAATGATTTTTACTCGGTTCACCCACACTAAGCTACAATCCATGGATCATACAACAATGATGTGCTGATGTACCAAATCCAATAAATACCACCACCAATTAAAAGGTTTGGGACTGATATTATATCCATATGATCACTTCCTTTACAGGTTTTTCAGTCTGTTCACTGCATTCCCAAGGGTCACTCCTTATGTCTGTTCCTCTGGCTCATTGTTGGTGGAAAAGATCACAGTCTTACTCTTCCTTCACTCTCTTATCATGGAATGGACCCAATCATAGTTTATATACATGTTGGTCCCTTCATTTTTATGAAATAATGCATCCTATGCTATAAGTATATGCTTTGTTGAAGTCTCTTTTCACTCGTAAATGAAATCCACTTTTCCACTGTTTCGAGCTGAGGCGACGCGAGTGTGTGGTTGGGGAAAATGAAAATTTGTCCAATGGGTGACATGAATTTTTCCGTTATTATATAAACTTTCAAGTAGCCATATTTCTTTCTCCCCAATCTACATCATCATCCTTTAAGTGAGGATTGGATTGATCTCATGGGGATTGGTAAGTTTATCCATTCTGAATTGCGAAGGAGGTGCCACAATCAAATTATCCTAGAAGACGATTCCATAGGGTAAACTATTTGTGCAATCGGTCCTCTTAGGATATAACTTCCATAGATGGCCTCCAATGGGTTTATCTGTCGATACAGAAACACCCAACAACCCTCGTATCCATGATTCATTATCATTCTTTCCAAAGGCAGGCGCTCGTTGGATGATGATTTGACCAATGAAACTTAACAACTGCATTGGTCGAGAATATTGGAGGCCAGGCTCACTGCACCATTTTTAGGGGGGAATTATTTTTTATTCCAGGACTCACTTATAGATTTAAGTCATGTTAATATGTTCATGAATCCTTGATTCATTCTCGAAGAGTGTGTCCACGAGCTACCCCTAGTTTTTGGGATCGTCATAGGCATACATTAATTTGATTATACGGAGGAAATTCTTACTTAATCCGTGAAATAAAGTTCATTGGAGTTTATCATCATACAGAGGGATGAAAGGTGACATGATTTTGGGATCAGACCCATAATATAGGCTTCCTATATGTCCTCGGGAGAGGAATCATAGCCCACGTAGTTCGGGAAACTTGGGGATTACGCATGGGAGTTTCCCATTTTAGGGTACATGATTGTGTAAACCCTTTTAAAAGGGAACCCTTTGGATCTCAGGGCTTCAAGAAGGCATCTTAAATATCTTAGTTTGACCAAGAATCATAGTTCTCGTAGTTCAATATGGGTCAGTTTTGTGGACATTGCGATCATCCCAAGTCTCTAAGCCCATGTGAGTCATACTCAGTGTGAGAAACAAGAGGATGTGAGAGATCCAACCAACCACACACATCCTATCCCCCTAATGGGATAGGGGGGTACTATGGAAGAAGAGGCTGGGGTGACCATGGAAGAGGGTGCGGGGTTATGAACCCTTTAATGTGGGATGACATTGGAGGTCATGCGGCTCAGCCCTTAGAAGATTGGGGAAATACCCCAGTAGGAGTTCCCTGGAATGCATTCTGGAAAGGGGAGGAATAAATCCTCTCACCAAAAGGAGTATAAAACATGATTCCTTCAACTGATCACCATTCGCCACTGAATGGAAAAGTAAGTGATCACCCTTAATCCCTATAACAGGGAGGTTAATGCCAGTGACCCAAGGTTGGACTCTTGGTTACCATGGGAAGGTAGACTTAAAAACATCCTTGGAGTCCAAACCATTTTGGGGATATCCTTCATGACTCTGCTTACCATTGATATGTAGAATCAAAGGGGTGAGATGGTGTGCCCGATGATATGATCATACTGGTCTGGTGGCTTTGGAAGAGGCATTGGCTTGATGCTAGGGGATTGGTTCACAGAGGGGCTATAAAGGACTATATGGTAACAGAGGGGCGTGATTGGATCCATAAGGGAGAACACCTTAAGACACCCAATTCTGTGTATTGTTTTCTTATGCGGGATGGGGGGAGCTCCGCATACCATAGTGGTATGTGGGTAGAAAGGTCATCCACGTACCGAAGTAGTACGTGAGCTTGGGCATGGACCATCGTGCACCATAGTGGTGTGCGGTCATGGATGCGGTCCACCACACCGCTTCGGGTTCCATCCACGTACTGATGTTGTACACAACACTAAGAGAAATATACATACCTATACACTATGTGGAACACCATATCGAAGGAGGGTCTTGGAGACTATTGTTCCTAGGGAGTTCATCCACGAAGAATATGTGGTTTTCTATTTCACTAAATAGGTTTTCAATTCTCCCAATATTATTAATTTCCTTTGTTTTATGGTTCTCGGCTAGTTATACCCGCAAAAACACGATTTTTAATTTGGAATTTTCCGATGATTTGAGACTGAAGTCGGAATCCTCTCATAATTATTTATTCCAAACTATAGGGTCTCCTCCATGATTTCTCCATCTGTGATTTCTTTCTCTATCTGTTCTTATTTTATAGAGCATTGGGTAAATCATATTTATTGTCATGTGGCACCATTTTCCGAAGCCCATGAATATAATTCTTGATCCGTGAAAGGATCTATCAATAGGGGTTTGTGGTGGTTGTGTTTTGTGAGTCATGGTTCACAGAACCCTACCAATTTTCTTCCTCAGAAAACTGCTAAGTTCGCAAGATGGTTTGAAGATGGCCATCATGTGCTTGATTCCGCCAGCGATGTGGTTTGTGGGTGCATGGGTTCGCTGGACATCACCCCATGGGCCAACATTCGTGGGTCATTCCACGTACCGGTGGTTCACAGTTTTTGTGGTCTATGAAATCTTCTCGGTGATGTTATGTATTTCATTTAAAACTCTTTGATAAATTCAATTCCATCAAGTTTCTTCTGAAGTTTTCAACTCAATTTGAGTCCATTCGCATTAATATATTTCTAGGAATGATTTATTCCTTCTACAAAGTGATTGTGGGAGTAATTTCATCCCATAGAGATGTTTTCAAGACCTTAAAAATTCCATCATCGGAATGAGGTCTGTTCCGAATGAAGATGATTCCATTCCGATGTAGAAGTGGTTCCAAATTGAAGTGGTTCATGGTATAATAGATAGGTCTGGTCAGAGGGGACCACACCTATATATTGGGGCTCAAGTAATTTGTATTTTACTGTTTCTCACAGAAAAAAGTTCCTGTGACTCTCCCTCATCTTTCTCTGCATTCATGTACCATCTCTTTTGAGAAATACATATTCGAGAAACACTTCATACGTGTTGTAAACGAAACTCTCCAAAATTTCTTCTGCCTGCGAACCGAATTTTTGGTTTCACAAATGACATTGTAGAATTTGAAACTAAAATTCAGACATACGTGTAGGAGAACGCTACACGGTATGTAGGTCTTGCATACCGAGCTTGAACCGGAGAACTGACCTTTAAGACTTAATAATCCAAACGTAAACATTTAAATAGAAACTTTGAATATCTACTTGGCGAGGCCTTGTTTCGCGGTTTCTTATTTCCTAGAACCCTTCTATTCACTATCCCACACTCTATGGGCCAACACCTCATGGGACTTTTTCTTACCGTAGTTGTACGTGGTATAATTCTTCCACATACCACAAAAGTATACAGGGATTATCTCGATGTATGATGGAGCACTCATGGATTTCTTCTATGTATCATGTGGCACGTGGGGATTGATTCTGCATATCATTCATCACGTGGGAAATGGATACCACATATTATGCAACATGCGGGAAATGGATACCACATACTGTTTTTGGGATAAGTACACAGAGACACTTAAAGACACTCCTTTATGTCATTTAGCCTTATTTTTTGGCTTTCATCCATCAATTATTATTAGACTAATTTTTTTGGGCTTTTGAATCTTTCTATGTAGGCTGCAATGGCACTTCCACAGGATTTGACGAAGTCAACAAAGAAAAGGGAACTATGGTGGGGGATAGTGAGGACCATATTCAATCCTACATTCTTCCTCGTGGAAGCTTCTTAAAAGATCTCCTCATGCCAGATCTCCTAGCTTACCCATTGTTCGTGCAGTTTCCACATTACAACTTTGATCTTCCTAATGACTTTCCTCTGCCATCGGATGACCCTAATACTCATTTAATTATTCAGTAAGTACCTCATGGTCATGATCGGGCCAATATTTCACTAACATGAGAAGTCATAGATACTCCAATTTAAGAAAATGTTTTCATATTAGAAGGATCTACATGGACTCAGGGATATCATAGGTGACACAACACTGCCTCAAGACTAGTCACCCAAGAGTACCCGTCTATTAGAAACACTTCTCGAGAAAACCCTAATGGTGGGTGGAGCACCAAATGGGACCTGCGAGCTGGAGGATGCTTATTTGACGAATGGGACTAGGAATTTTGGGTACATAAAACCTATTTTGAGTCCCCTGACCAGCTAGAGGTAGTGAACTTATATCAAGAAGCCTAGGTTTCTCAGTTTGCAGCCTTCACCCTCAGCGAAATCCGTCCCGAGCTGCTGGTGTTCAAGCACCAACACCTTCCATTGTCACATGGGGAGGAGGGAATCATCTTATGGGACATACACCAGCTTAGAGGAATCCCCATCCCTGGAGAGATGTATGATGAGTTTTTTTTGGCATCCATGACTTAGGATAATACCGACCATGTGCCCCCATTGACAAAGAGCCTACTGGTTATGGAAGAGGGATTACATGATCATCTCCTCCAAGATTTCTCTCTTATCCCATGTGAGGCGTGGATAAGGTCATTTCGATAGGTGAATGGGACTAAACTGAGATCTCCCCATAGTCAAACTCATCTATCCCACCAGTCTCGACAGATTCTAGGGTCATATTGCGCTACCCTTGAAGCGGGATGATATACCATCTGGGGATATGAACTTCAACCGGACATTCTATGTCTGCTTAGATTAACATGTTTCTTTTCCATGTTTTTTAGTGTATGACTCTTCCTTACCTGCGATGTATATACCAGGTCTAGGGACTGATCTCTGAAAATGGTGGCTATGCGGGAAGAGGTTCGACCAATTAATCTTGACACTCCTACTCTAGTATGACTTTATGTGTTTTTGGGATAGATACAAGAAGTTAGACCTCCACATCGTTTCAGCAGACCATTTAAATTCCTATATGGGTTGATGGCATAACACTTACCTTTTTATGAATATCGACACACTGTGAGGGTTCCTCGCTCCTACTTTCAACCTGACCTTATCAACATTTCCACTATTCATCCCATGACTTTAAGCTTTAGTGATGCAGTCATGCTTCTGAATGATACTTCTTTCTTATCATTTGCATCACACCATACCCATCATGGATCATTAAGAGGTTACAGTAGCAGTTATTTAGAATAATTCTCATACACTATCGTGCTTTAGGGAAGGATTATCACTGCTCTCATAGATCGAGTGGCTATTTGTGATCCATACCTCCCTTACTAGTTCACCAGACAATTTGGGTGCCTTCAAAAAACTGTTCTTATTCCTACTGTTCAGTTAAAGGGAGAATCTCATTCCATAATTATTCAATATTTATGGATTATGATGATGTGGGTAGGTGCCTCTATAGAGGTTATCATTCCCAATATGTCGGGATCCACTTTTTTGTCGCTGGAATATGCCCAACTTTAGGTGGGATGTTACCCTGACGGGGTGCTGAGAAGACCAGTTCAACGGGTCCAGAAGCCTATAATCATAATTCCCCCTGACATGAACCTAATTACCATTCCATATATTCCTTCTCCTATGATGAGTAATATAGCTACATATTCTATTTTTTTCCCTGTAGTGGCCATGATGGCTACACCATCTGTTCTTTCCCCTTTGGTGAGAAAATGCTCGATCCACCATTAGATACAACTAGAAGGGGATTCACCGGTACAACCTATCTCGGTGGGAAGTGATTCAGACTGATCCTCACATGTGGATACTTCCCATGACTCTAATGGGTCTTCCCCTAGCAGAGTATCACCAGATACCTTGGTATTTGTGGCTAGCCCCCGCATCCAGCTCCAGCGGTCGAACCATAAGAGGGTAAAGAGAACCCACTAAATTGGGTAACCTATCTTAAGTACCATCCCACTCCTGTAATGACACTTCCTAACCATATACCCATTTCAGCAGGGGGAGGATCAAAGCACCGGTGCCACAGGGAGGCACCAGGCAGTGCGAAAATAGGCATGGCATCAGTTATTTTCCCTTGTTGTGGAAACACCCATGGCTTGCATTACTAATGAGACTGACCAATTTCAGTGGTTATTGACCAAGCTGTGTTTCATTAGATTTTAATATTGATATCTATATATCATTATCTAACATATTTTTATAGCCCTAGAAGACCTTGATTCTTTTGATGATAAAATTTCCAAGTTCAATTCATCCCATCATCATGTGACGACCTTCCAAGATGTTTTGAAGGAAATCGATCACCTAAAAGCTTAAGAGGCAAAGGATAATCATTTGGTTATCGCCCAAAAAGAGGATCTTAGAGAGTTTGAGGCTCACATAGAAAGGTTGAAGGATCAAATGGACTCTTCATGTGCCAATTATGAAGCTATATAGAAGAAAGGGTGGGTCTTTAAGGTTGTTATGGAACATGTGTGACCAATGGTTAAGGATGAAGGGGTTGCGAGTGCTTATTTAGAATAAACTCTTGATGTCCCGCGATAGTAACTTTCAATTTTTATGGAAAGTTCGGGCCCGTCCTTAATGTAAATTTCCACAAATCATGATGTTTAGTCATTTTCCTTTGATATTATGGAGAGACTCCAAACTAGGGATGTTCCTCCATTTTTTGTTGAACTCAATGAGACTAATTTTCCTTCAAATGATTCTTTTTTTTCATTTTCATGTCATGTTAATTGATCACAATAAATCATATAAACATTATTTCAATCAGGTATTAATTTTTAACCATGATTCGAAACCAGTAAAGTAAAATAATCGAATAAAGATCTAATTTTTTCCTGAGCCACAGGACTCAGCGAGCGTAGTTCGACTATTGTTGAGGTTATATGGAAAACCTCATGAACATTTGTGTCTTTTTCCATCATTACCCTAATTTTTTCCTAAACCTGATTGATACGGGAATAGAAAGTATAATTGGAATTTCTCTTAGTCCACCCTTTGTGGGTTTTCGAACTAACAAGATTTACATCTCTTTTGATAGCTTGTAATTTTTTTTTCTAAACCATACATAGTACAAGTTTAATGAGCTGATACTCAATTTTTGTCCAGGTGTGCCCTTTTGTAGGTTTTCACCCTGGCAGTATTGCATTTTTTCATTGGAGGTTCATCATCAAACCAATCAGACATATTACTGATGTTTTAGGTTGAACATCTTGGACCAAACATGATAGGGTAGGGGCCCCATTTTTGGATTCATCAGCTGAGAATGTCTTGAAAACATTTAGACATGGATGAGGGATTTTTCTTGACACTAAATTTGTGAGTTTTGGACATGTATGAGTTTCAGAAGACTCTTTAGGCATACAGAGGTAGGATATGACCCTCCTGAGGAAGAATTTTCCATTTATTGACAATTGTTTTGTACGCTCCATATGCAAAGTGTAGAGACACAAAGCTTGACGTACATAGACATTACATTACTTTTTAAGAATACTTAGTACATAACAAAAACAAACACAGAAGGACCGTAATAGTTTAGTGTCTTTGGAAACTTGGAACGTAATCTTCTAATCGTGGTGAAAGATCTTCAACATCTCCCATAAAGATCTTCCCATTTTTGTTTCCTTACCAAAAATCTTTCTTTTAATATTGGGGGAAAAGAAAACATAAAAAGGGTGAGCTCAAAAGCTCAGTAAGGGTAAGCATGGATAAAATAAAACATACCACATACATTTGAACTTAGAAAAAACATGAACATTAAAAATCTTGAGCAACGACATAAACCATGGAAGTACATAAGGCATAGATCATAATGGAACATAAATCATGATAAAATAGCATGGGAATAAAACATGTAATTGTGGCATCCATTAAGAAAATTTAAGGATTTCCATAGTAGCCAAGGCATTGCTGCCAAGACCATCTTAGTGGACAAAGTCCCTTTCTGAATCGAGTTCACTCCTTGTTCCAGACCTGAATTACTGAACCGGTTTAACTTGTCGTTCCAGCCATGTCTATCTCATGAGATATAAATCTTTACCCAATGAATTGGAGGGAGATATAGGTCCCACCCATCTCATAATGAAATAATTCTTACTTGTGCCAAAAAATTAACTTAAAATATTCATCATAACCCAAAGAATAAAATGGGTTTCATAAACATTATCCCATCATTTCATAATCCATATAAAACAAATGGACATTTCATCATAAGAAAAGTGAAACCATGTAAATCATAGATACATTAAACTTGAAACATACACATGTGAAATAATGTCATCTTAGATGGAAAATGGTTTTGATAAAACATTTGAAATGAATTCTTGAGGAAAATATCCTTTCTTCTTCAAAATAAATTTCTTTTCGAAAAACGTCATGCAATTTTAAAATAAAAGGATTTTGTTGAAAATAGTCATGAAATATTTTGGAGGAAGCTTCATGAAAATAAGGCTTTATAAAATTGTAAAAATCCTTTCATGCCATATACGTTAAAAATAACATTCTCCTCGTACTTTTGTCGGAAAAGTCAAATAGTACCTCATATGGTAAACAAAAGAAAGATTCCTTCCATGCGATGTGGTAAAAGTAAGAAAAGGGTAAAAATGTCTTAAACATACATGGAAGGAAAGTAAAAATTTTATGAAAACATTTTGAGAGAATATGGACATGGATAATAAACATAACCCCCAGTAAATACTTACGAGTAAACAATCTCGGATAAGAATGAGATTGGAATAATTATCCCTTACCTTAGGTCCGATTTGCTTCGTAAGTGTCTGAACCTCCTGTATAATGATTTAAATAATGTTATTGACTTATTAAAGAATCATATTCATTGTTATGATATCATATATGGTTCACTTATGACTTTATATTACCCGTTCTTTTGTAAATTCCCTGTTAAAGAGCATTTTGTGTAAAATCGTTTCATTTGTCGTCCGTGTTTTGACTTGTAATTATTCATATGATTACTTAGATCATGATTACTTAATTTCATAATATAAAACATGATTTATATATAATATATATTCAGAATATACATATATATAATAGATTGATAAATGGAAAGAAATACACCGTTCATGGAGACGGTAGGCCGTACGTACGCATGAACGTTGTTTTCGTTTCCTCGTTGAATTGAATGGAATTAATTGGATGACATACATATATATATATATACATAAATTCAGTATCATTATTATGACATATATTTCATGATTACTTATTATATATAATTTATAATCATTTATTAATGGTTAATCATTGAGAATGAATCTCATCGCGTCGTGGAGACGGTATTCCGTACGTACGCACGCGCGGTGATTTCGTTTTCTGTAAGATGGATAGATGGTGAAATAGGGTTGTTTCATACGTATAATAAAATATCAGCATATGAGTGATACTTATGTTATTACTTCATAATTAAACAACCTAATAAGAAGAAGTGGAAGAAGAAATAAAGTTGAAAGAATTGGTAACAGACATTACCTCTTCTTTGAAGCGTCTCTTTGAGACCTCCTCTTAGGGAACTAAAATTGGTCTTTGAAGAAGACCAGGACCTCTAGGATGTTTATAGGAAAGTGTAGAAGAGAATTTTGCAGGGGTTGGATGAACTTGAAGGCTCAAATTGGTGTGAGGATGAGAGGGAGGAGGTGCCCTTTTATAAGGGAGGAGAGGGGCACCTTTGGAATTCTTAAAATTATTAATTTATAATAACTCTAACCCCACTTAAAAACCTTTAAAAATGACTCATATTCAAATATTAGATGATATAGGGTTGTAATATCATCAAAAAATCAAATTTAGACATTTTTTGATCTTATTTGAAACCTTATAATTTTGATTTATCCTTATTTAATCTATTTAAGTTTATTTGTGGTAATAAAATTCTAAATTTTAAATGGTTATAAATAATCACTTATGTGTTTTTAATTTTACATAATTAGATAATTTATGACATTTTAGACTATATAAATTTCAATTTATAATTTTTAAATATCTTTGTGATTTTTAAACAATTTAATAATATGTTATTTTTATAAAATAACAATAGTGTCAATTTTGACACTATTCATTTATTTGAATTTAAATAAAATCTCCACCGAGGATATATTCGAACTAAAATATTTAATAGATTCATAAAAGGTCATATGTATCTATTAAATTAGTTTATCACATTAAATAGTTCATATAATATTTATTTTATTATTTTTAAAACCATTTATTTGGTTTATCTCTTAATAAAATAAATACTACAACATTTTTGTATAATTATTTAATATACTTATTTGTTGCATAAAAATTAAAAATAAAATCCTATGATGAAGATAAATCTATTAGCTTTCAAAATAATACTTTTACTATAATTTATCATCTTAAAATCACAATATATAAATTGTTATATTTATTAAATTTTGAAGGTGACAACTTTGGCATCATTTAAAATAAAATAATATAAGTGTCATAATCGCTTTTATAAGGCTCCAAATGGTCAAATATTCGACCATTGGATGATTATGGTTTACATTTACATGACCAATATGTTTTGGTCGGGGGTTTGGGCATTTTATGGTCACTATTTGTTTAATAAAAACTATATTCTTGATTTTTCACTAGATAAACAATTTCTGCATCACTATTGTGTCATAATTAATGATAATTATTTAATCCTTAAAAATTATAAATAAATTCATATGATGTATATAATGTTATTATATTTCTGGAGACTACTCATTTTCGAAGTTTCATGAAGTTATCACTAAATTAAAATTATCATACTTATAAGATTTAAGAGAGTGACATGTTGTCACTTTTTTTGGTTTTAATAATAATTATATTATTTTCATGGAAAAAAGTCCATTAAATGAATCTAATCCGACCCTTAGGTGATATGGGTCGACTTTTAGTCATCCAATATAATTTTGTCATGTGTTAGGGTAATTTTATAATATTATATTTACCCTTAATTACCCGATTTACCTTTAACTATGGTAAATAAAATTTACCGTAGTTACTATTCGTAATTTTTAAAAAAAAGTATCCTATTAACATAATTTGGACCCACTTATTCCAAATATGGAATCCATTTTTCGAAATTCAATACCCAAAAGTTGCAGAAATTAAATTAAAATTAATCCCTTTGTAGAAAGAAAATGGGTTTTTGTTTAAAACATTGCAAAAGATTGAATTGATTTAACCTACGAATTCAAGGTAAAATCAATGCTAATGACATACATTATATTAAATTGTAAAAATATATTATATTTATACTTTAAAACCATTCAATATTATAATTTAACCATATAAATTATTACGATGAAAAAAGTTGTTTTTAATTAAAATATAGCGTGTTTTACTATTCATTAAAATATGAAAGTTATCAGAAAAATATCAAAACTTTATCCAATGTAAATTTTTATATCCTGATTCAAAAGAAGTGATTTATTTGGTAAAATTTAACTTATATACATGTCAAAAACTAGATTTAAAGTGGGTACGCCATCAAAAGGCGGCAAAAATGCATTTTTTGAAAAATACTTATTTTACCCGAAAAATTTATTTTGTTCACATACCATGTTCTAGAAAATGTGTAAGATGAAATAATAATGTTATAAAATTCAAAATTTAGTTAATACTATTCATAAAGGCTAGTTCATAATAATATTATAATAATATATCGTTGTTTAGTAAAACCCGGTATTGCGTACAATACACGCTATCGAGGAAGGTCGCGATTGCGTGTAATGAAAGCCAAGTTAGGGTTGCGTGTTGTGAAAGACTCCTTTGTTGTTTAATATAATAGAATCCAACCATTTTTCATTTATAAATTGAATATATATATACACACACACACACTCAATGTTGCGTAGAATGACTACTATCAAACGAACATGAAATTGTGTGTAACACAATATAAGAATAGTGTTGCGTATACTGAAAGCTAATATAGTGTTGCGTATAGCACAAGATAATATTATTATAGCTTACAACACAAGACATCAATGAAATTAAAAGAATATTTTTCATAAAATCTCAGGGTGTTACATTCTACCCCCCTTAAAATGAATTTCTCCCTCGAAATTCATCGGGGTTATAAATCGTTTACTATTTATAGAAACCCACATCCTAAAAAGGAATACTAATACTTAATTTTAAAAACTAAAGTATGAAATGTAACGATTACCCAAAGTAACTCATCACTGGGTTTCCATATAAGAGAACATAGGTGAAAATGTGGATATGGAAGAAAAATCTAACCATCAAGTTATGATGGAGAGTGGTAGAGAACATGGCTATGAAAAAGCCATCAATCACAAAGCCAAAGATTTGTGATGATCTAAGGTACCATCTGATTCATCGGATATAAGGGCACTAGGACAACATTTTTGGTTTTCAAGATCATTTCCCTAAAGTTGATGAAATTGTAATTAGAAGAAATACTTTCATGATTTTGGTACACTCTCACCGTTGGTCGTTGTTTGGACAATTTCTACTTCATATCTTAAAGAAATGAAGTTGGATTTGTCATTCGTGAAGTGTTAGAAGATCATGTGATAGAATGATGGGTCATTCCATCTGTCTCAAACAAAAGGTTAGAAAAGTTATCAAAAATACATAAGTCCATATATGGTGAGGTTAATCATATACTATTCCAAAAATGATCTTATAATTCATATATCATACCGCGTAATAAAATAAAACTAGTTTCTACTAACCAGGGACTTCCTGTAGGCCAGTGGTAGGCGATAAAGGCCAATCACACTTCGGTTGTGGGTTCGATTCCTACAGCCTTGTCTGACACGATGGGCTGTCGCCCGTCACTACTAGAAAAACAGGTATTTGCGACGGGTCATTTGCGACGGGATCCCGTCGCAAATCGCCCGTTGTGGAAAACGCCGTCGCAACAACAATTATTTGCGACGGGCCCGTCGCTAAAGATATAATTTGGGACGGAGATCCTTCCCGTCACAAATATTATTCCGTATATTTGTAAAAACTTTTAAAATAGTAATTGCGACGGGCCCCGTCGCAAATACGTGTTGCGACGGGGACCGTCGCAATTACTATTTAAAAAAAATAAAAAACTATTATTAAATTATTTTAATGAATATCATAATACTACTATTTGCGACGAGTATAGTATCCCGTCGCAAATACTATAAAAAAATAAAAAAAAATTATTAATAAATTATTTTAATTAATATAATAATAATCCAATTATAATTCAAAAATAAAAGATAATAAAATATTACTAAATGATTTTAATTAATATAATAATAGATTTATAATTCACAAATAAAAATAATAAATTATTAATAAATTATTTTAATTAATATAATAATAATAGAATTATAATTCAAAAATATAAAGTAATAGAATATTAATAAATTATTTAATTAATATAATAATATTAGAAATATAATTCATAAATAAAAAAAATATTAATAAGTTATTTTAATTAATATAAAAATAGTAGAATTATTTTACATTCAAATATTAAAATAATTCAAATATTACAAAAAAATATAATTAAATTATAATATTATAAAATTTTAATATATATATAAAATATAATATTATAAAATATAAATAATATTATTATTCATATTAATATTGTTATTTCAAAATATAATTTTATTAATATTTTATAATGAGACAGAAACAACGAATAGAAAAAAATTCATATTTTGATTTAAAACACTTTATAACATAAAAACAAACTCTAATATGAAGGAGGGGGGGAGGGGGGGATCTGCAGATGCTGGTGGAGGAAACTCTATTCCTAAAGCATGAGTGAGTCAGCGCATGTACTTCATCTGCTCCTGGTGCTGCTGCTCCCACCGACTCATCTGCTCCTCGTACAGCTACTGCTGGCGTCGACGCTCCTCCTCATGCTGCTGCTGCTGCTGACGCATCTGCTCCTGCTCCTGTCGAAGACTCTCTATCAGTGCAGTCTGAGATCGCAACTGATAATCATACTGTGTAGCAAAAGAAGATGCACGAGCTCCTCTCGAGCTGGACGCCGACATCGCAACACTGCCATAAAAATCTCCGGGAGTCAGTCGAGAGCTAATACCAACTACCCGACCCTTCTCGAAGGCATACTGGGTGGCCTGCATCCATGCCGCCTCATCAAACTGACGGCCAGTGGTCTGATTTGATGACTCGTCCTGACTCTCAGGCTGGGTCTGTGATGCTGTGGCCTCATATGACTCCTGTAGTAGCAATTTAAAAATAAAATTGTGAATATATTATATGCAGTTAATTTTTAAACTTGAAAACAAATAATACTAACCACGATGTGATGCTGACGATCACCTCTGAGCTCCCCAGTAGCAGGATCACTATACATCCTCTGATATACGTCGTACTCCATAATATCGAGGTGCTCGACAGCTTATAAGAATAAAAAATAAACTGTTAATATTTATAGTTATATAAAATATTTATAAATAATGTACGTACCAGATGCTGTCTATGAGTACTGAAAGAACGACTCCTAGCTTGATGAGTCACCTCCTATCTCCCCCGATTCTGCCTCCCCACCGATGATCTCCTCTGAATGGAACCACTCAACCAGTGCGCACATAATCCATCCCATACATGGGATGAAATGTACTTTGGTCGGTGTGCTCTACATGACTCGTCAAAATATGACACTCTTGCTTTCTTCGTGGAAGCTTTTCTTAAACTGTGCAAAAACTGACGAAAGCGATCACGCATGGCCACCTCCCATGCCTTGTGGATGACGTCACACATGGTATCCTCGATCGGATACCATAAACCCTACAAATAAATCAAAATATCAAGTTAGAAATGAAATAATTTTCAAAATAAAAATTATTTATTTACGTACGTACCAACCAATGGCCGAACATGGCCTGCTGCACATCAATGGGAATCTGCTCCCATGTGGTCCACGGCTGAGAGAAATAGTTGCGCAAAATAGCGCTGCCCTGTCCGACTGCTATATGCGGAAAACTGTAAAATAATAAACATTTATTATGTGAATAGATTAATGAAATCTTAGTTAAATCCACAGATTATCACACAGGTTATCACACCTCCGTGTGCATGGATCAAACCCAAGACGTAGACGTCGCTCGGGGATGGGGTCAGGAATCATCAATCTTGCAAGACCGCGCCCCCTCCGCGTACTCCCTGGAGTGCCTGCAGGCTGAGGGTCATCTGCCAGCAACTCATCCTCATCGAAAGTCAGGTCAGCATCCACCAACTCACGAAATGTGTCGTCGTCCATCTGAAACAGAAAATGTTAATGTTGTTAGCAAATAATTGATAATTACTATTATATATACATATATATAAATATATATTTCATGATTGTATATAACTACCATGTAATTCTATCAGTGTTCAGCTTCATCATCATCTTCATATATGTCAATGTCATCTTCATATTCCTCCTCAACATCATCGATATCCATTCGAGTTCCAGTTGCTTCATCTCTTACCATTTCAAATTCATATGTGACATCATTAACATCATCTTCATCACCAACTCTTAAATGTGGGGTTTCGTCATCAATACTCATGTCTCTTTGTAAAAAAGATTGATTTTGAGTACTCTCTTGAAAAACTTCAATTCTTTGCACATCCATGAAAGCACATTCACTTTGACTAAACTGATTGTCTCGAATTTTGATTTTTATTACACTCCACCAATCAGTCAAGTCTCTTGATGTAGCACAGTACTTTGCGTAATAAATTTGATGTGCCTGTTGAGCCAATAAGAATGGTTCATTTACTGCGAGAACACTTTTACATTTAATATCGATGATTCCATGAGTCGGATGAACACGCACGCCTCTCTCTGTATCCAACCACCGACATTTGAACATGGTTATGTAATGTTGTCTAAGATAACAGAGTTCAATGATTTCATCAAGTATGCCATAAAAGTCAACTTCATTTTCTCGATGATGAGATCCTCTCAAGCTAACTCCACTGTTCAATGTTTTTTTCGATTCCCCATATGCATGTGTGTGAAATCGAAATCCATTCACCACATATGCATTATAAGTTTTAACAAGTTTGGAAGGTGGGTTACTCAATATACACAGTCGTTTGTCAATTTTATCAGCATGTCGAGACACCTGAAAATTTGTGAAATAATTATCAATATAGTAATCTATACATTTAATGAGTTTCTAAAAGATAAAGAATTTATGTTACCATTTTTTGAAACCACTGAGAGAAATTTTTCAGTCGGCGTTCTTCGAGAGTAGCTGCTGTAATTTGTGGAATTTGTTTCTTGATATGATTATCATACAACCTATAAAAACCGAATTTATTTACTGTAACATAAATGATAGAATAAGTGATATAAACACTTACAGTACAACTGATGTCATCTCTTCACAGTTGAGCAGAACATACGTATGAGCTCTGTGATGTTCATCATCCGAAAGCCAGCGTTCATAAACTCCACCAAAACCAAGCTCTGGCTGGTTGAAAATAGATAATTGATTGTCGATTTCATCAATATTCCTCTCGTTCCGTCCCATTCGGTTGTGTTTTTAAGGATACTCAGATTCAAAATAATGGGAGCAGAAAAAAGATATTTCCTCTTGCAAATAAGATTCTGCAATAGATCCTTCAACAGATGCTTTGTTACGTACTTTTCTTTTCAATTTTTGCATCCATCCTTCAAAAGGGTACATCCATAAAAACTGTACTGGACCTCCACATTTGGATTCATATGGTAAATGTAACATCAAATGTTCCATTGAGTCGAAGAAAGACGGCGGAAATATTTTTTCCAATTTACATATAATTACAACAACATCTTCTTCAAGTTTTCATAGAGCATCATAATATACTATAGCCGCACAAATTTCCTGAAAAAAATGATACATGTCTCTTATGGAATCCCAAATCACAGAATTCAACAGACCTCTTAATCCAATGGGTAGAACTCTTTCCATTATAACATGACAATCATGAATTTTTAATCACATAATATGACCATTCTTTACACATCTACCCAAATTGGAAGCACATTCATCTGGAAGTCTCAAATCTGCAATCCACTAAAAAAATAATAAACGGTTTTCTTTAGACAGTGTATAAGCTCCTTTTGGTTTCAGTAACCTTTCTGTTCTGACATTCTCAAACAGTTCCAGTTCTGGACGCCTGCAAATTTGGGCAAGATCTAAACGTGCATTTACATTGTCTTTGCTCTTTCCTGGCGTATGCAAAACTGTATGAAACAAATTATCAAAACAGTTCTTCTCAATATGCATGACATCTAACATGTGTCGGACCAACAAATCAGACCAATATGGAAAATCCCAAATATGCTATGTCTAATCCAATTGTGTTCTTTTCCAAAACCATAAATTTTCTATTGGTTTATTGTGGGACCAAAAGTGATGGGAGGTAATGAAAATACAACTGATTTTAACTCCGAACCTGATAGAATTTTTGGAGGTCCATCCCTTTCAACTGTTCCTTTTCTGAAATGAGATCTGTTTCTGCGAAAAGGATGATCAGCTAGAAGAAATCTGCGATGACAGTCAAAATAACAAGGTTTCTTTCCATGAATGAGCATAAATGATTTGTTCTCTCCCATACAGTAAGGACAAGATTTCTGACCATGTGTACTCCATCCAGATAACATCCCATAAGCCGGGAAGTCACTAATTGTCCACATCAATGCTGCTCTCAGTATGAAATTCTGTTTCGTTGCAACATCATATGTACTGACACCAGTACTCCACAATAAACTTAATTCATAAACCAATGGTTTCAAATAAACATCAATATTTTTCTTTGGATGTCCTGGAATTAGTAAAGTCAAAAAGATATATGGCTCCTTCATCAACATCCATAGAGGTAAATTGTACGGAGTTAAAAAAATAGACCAACATGAATATTGACTACCATAATATCCGAACGGATAGAAACCATCAGTGGAAAGGCCAAGTTGAGCATTTCTAGCTTCTAAAGCAAAGGATGGATGCACTCTATCAAAATGTTTCCATGAATCACCATCGGCTGGATGATTCAAGATTTTATCAGTTGAAATATTCTCTTTATGCCCTGACATCATTGTCGCTGTATTCTTAGACATGAATAAACGATGAAGTATGGATGTAAGTGGAAAATATCTCAACTGTTTTACAGGAATCAAACCGGACTTCCCATGTTGTCCTTCTTTATATCTCAGTTTCCCACAAGTGGGCAACTATCCAATGACTCATTTTCCCCAGAATATAAAATGCAGTCATTTGAACATGCATGAATCTTCTGACAAGTAAGTCCTAAATTTCGAACCAGCCTCTTACTCTCATAGTAATTTGCAGGCAAAACATTTCCTTCGGGTAATAATGTTTTATGCAAAGAAAATATCTGGTCAAAACAGGTTTTTGAAATTCTGTTATCTAATTTGATAGCCATAAATTTTGCAACTGCTTCTAATTTTCTCATCTTGCAGCCATGATATAATGCATCCTCATCAGACCTCAACAACTCATAAAATTCAGACAGTGCCCACTCCGGATTTGAAGCTATATCATCCGGAGTTTCTGTATGTTGAATAGATGAACCTGCAACATCATTTACTAAATCATGAAACCGGGATGGATCCGGAATCAAGTTGGTATCACTTGCTCTGGAACTGCGTTCACCATGTTGATACCAAAAAACATAATCTTTTTGAAAACCAAAACGCAAGAGATGTCCCCCCACTTTTTCAAACGTGTCAAACGTTCTCAATGCACATTTTCTACAAGGGCATTTTATTTTTCCTTCTGAAACAAATTCTGGATTTGATGCCGCAAATGATAAAAAAGTCTCCACACCCTCTACATATACTGGATTTAAACCAGAACCGTTTGGATTTCTACGTTGATTTATCCATATGCAGTCACCTAATAATGATTGTTGACGACATCGTTGTTCCATATTTTTCTATAAAATATAAAAGCATTACTGGTTTTGAATAATTTGTTAGAAAAAACACTCAAGCAAGGATAATTATAGAGTTTACATCATACACGACTGACGCAAACTTTTTATTGAGATAGAACTAAAAATTTACCCTTTAAGAATTGAATATGTTGAGAATAAAGCAAAACCTGTTACAAATATTGATAATTTTAATATTATATAAATTTTTTATTATTTTCATAGTACTAATATTATTTTTTCATAAATATTAATTATATAACAATAACATTATTACATTATTAGTATATTTTATTATTAATATTAAAATAATATAATTTTCTATATTATATACAATTCTCCTTTCATCTGTGTGTTTAACATTCTGTTTCCACATGTAATATTTGCATTCACTTTCACCTCTCCATTAGTGGGTAGGTTGATAATTTTGAAAAAAATGCAAATATTACATGTGGAGATAGAAAAAACACAGATGAAAGGAGAATTGTATATAATATAGAAAATTATATTATTTTAATATTAATAATAAAATATACTAATAATGTAATAATGTTATTATTCCTAATTGTTGGTAATTATTCCTAATTATTGGTAATTATTCCTAATTATTGGTAATTATTCCTAATTACTAGTAATAATTCCTAATTATTGGTAATAATTCCTAATTATTGGTAATTATTCCTAATTATTGGTAATTATTCCTAATTATTGGTAATTATACCTAATTATTGGTAATTATTGGTAATTATTCCTAATTATTGATAATTATTCATATAATTACCAATAATTAGGAATAATTTCCAATAATTAGAAATAATAACATTATTATTATATTTTATTATTAATATTAAAATAATATAATTTTCTATATTATATACAATTCTCCTTTCATCTGTGTGTTTTCTGTCTCCACATACAATTATTACATGTGGAGACAGAAAACACACAAATGAAAGGAGAATTGTATATAATATAAAAAATTATATTATTTTAATATTAATAATAAAATATACTAATAATGTAATAATGTTATTATTCCTAATTATTGGTAATTATTCCTAATTATTGGTAATTCTTACTAATTATTGATAATTATTACTAATTATTGGTAATCGTTACGAATTATTCCTAATTATTGGTAATTATTCCTAATTATTCTTAATTATTGGTAATTATTCCTAATTATTGGTAATTATTCCTAATTATTGGTAATTATTCCTAATTATTGGTAATTATTCCTAATTATTGGTAATTATTCCTAATTATTGGTAATTATTCATATAATTACCAATAATTAGGAATAATTACCAATAATTAGAAATAATAACATTATTAGTATATTTTATTATTAATATTAAAATAATATAATTTTCTATATTATATACAATTCTCCTTTCATCTGTGTGTTTTCTGTCTCCACATACAAATATTACATGTGGAGTCAGAAAATACACAGATGAAAGGAGAATTGTATATAATATAAAAAATTATATTATTTTAATATTAATAATAAAATATACTAATAATGTAATAATGTTATTATTCCTAATTATTGGTAATTATTCCTAATTATTGGTAATTCTTACTAATTATTGATAATTATTACTAATTATTGGTAATCGTTACGAATCATTACTAATTATTGGTAATTATTCCTAATTATTGGTAATTATTTCTAATTATTGGTAATTATTCCTAATTATTTGTAATTATTCCTAATTATTGGTAATTATTCCAAATTATTGGTAATAATTGGTAATTATTGGTAATTATTATTAATTATTATTAATTATTGATAATTATTACTAATTATTGGTAATTATTACTAATTATTGGTAATTATTACTAATTTTTGGTAATTATTAATAATTATTACTAATTATTGATGGTTATTACTAATTATTGGTAATTATTATTAATTATTACTAATTTTTGGTAATTATTATTAATTATTACTAATTATTGGTAATTATTGGTAATTATTACTAATTAGTGGTAATTATTGGTAACTATTACTAATTATTACCAATTATTACTAATTATTGGTAATTATTGGTAATTATTGGTAATTATTGGTAATTATTGGTAATTATTGGTAAATATTACTAATTATGGATAATTATCGGTAATTATTACTAATTATGGATAATTATCGGTAATTATTACTAATTATGGATAATTCTGGGAAATTATTTCTAACTAATGGTAATTATTGGTAATTATTGGTAATTATTTCTAATTATTACTAATTATTGGTAATTATTACTAATTATTGGTAATTATTACTAATTATTTGTAATTATTACTAATTATTACTAATTATTGGTAATTATTACTAATTATTACTAATTATTGGTTATTATTATTAATTATTACTAATTATTGGCAATTATTATTAATTATTACTAACTAGTGGTAATTATTGGTAATTATTACTAATTATTCCCAATTATTACTAATTATAGATAATTATTGGTAATTATTGGTAATTATTACTAATTATGGATAATTATCGGTAATTATTACTAATTATGGATAATTATTGGTAATTATTACTAATTATTGGTAATTATTACTGATTATTACTAATTATTGGTAATTATTACTAATTATGGATAATTATTGGTAATTAGTAAATTATTACTAATTATTGGTAATTCTTGGTAATTCTTGGTAATTATTACTATTTATGGATAATTATTGGTAATTATTACTAATTATTACTAATTATTGGTAATTATTATTAATTATTACTAATTATTAGTAATTATTGGTAATTATTGGTAATTATTACTAATTATTACTAATTATTGGTAATTATTACTAATTATTACTATTTAGTACTAAATATTGGTAATTATTGGTAATTATTACTAATTATGGGTAATTATTACTAATTATTGCAAATTATAAGTAATTATTACTAATTATTTTTAATTATTAGTAATTATTACTAATTATTACTAATTATTACAAATTATTGGTAATTATTGGAAATTATTACTAATTATTGGTAATTATTGGAAATTATTACTAATTATGGGTAATTATTACTAATTATTAGTAATTATTACTAATTATTACTAATTATTGGTAATTATTGGTAATTATTACTAATTATTCCTAATTATTGGTATTTATTACTAATTATTAGCATTTATTCTTAATTATTGGAAATTATTACTAATTATTCCTAATTACCATTAACTATGAACAATGAATACTAATAATTTAAATTTATTAAGTAACAAAACAATGTAAACATAATTAAATTACAACAAATCAAAAATAATTGGAAATAATAAAAAATTTAAAATAAATATTAAATTAAAATAAACATAAATACCTTTAAAATTGATTTGAGGTTGATCTCTGAGCGTTGTTGAAAACTTCAATATAAACTCTGAAAAAAAAGTAAACTTAAGAAACACTCAACTCTAAAAATAGAGTTTTGAGAGAAGGAAAAGATGGAGTTTGAGAATGAATGAAAAAAACGGATGGGGGGTATTTATAGGTTAGATTAGTTGTGACGAGACTATTTGTGACGGGATACCCCTCGCAAATAGTATTATTTGCGACGGTACCCGTCGCAAATACCTTGGCCCTCATTTATTACGGTCAACGGTTAAATAGTTATTTGCGACGGGTACCGTTGCAAATAATAACCTGCCGACATGCTATTTGCGACGGGGTTATATTCCCGTCGCAAATAACTTTCCCGCGATTTGGCGCGCAAAGCGCGCCAGTCCTTTTGCGACGGGGAAAGCGAACCCGTCGTAAATACCTACTTATTTGTGACGGGCAAATTCCCCCGTCGCAAATAAGTTTCTAACAGGACTATTTGCGACGAGATTTATCCCTGTCGCAAATAACCCGTCGCAAATGCCCATTTTTCCCGTAGTGCATCCTGCAGGTTGTCCTTTTTCTAAAACTACATTACGATAACATCCCATCAATAATATCGAAAAAACTTCTATCCTTAAACAATACTAACTTATGTCCAAAAAAAATCCATTCCAATATTTTGGCTTATCCATAATACTACAGTCCACTCTCATATTATAGTGAAAATGATTACCAGAGATTTCATATAACAAGCATGTTAATATCATCGTTGATCCCCATATATCATAAGATATGTCTTGTTGGTCACATTCCAAACATTCGAAGGCCTTAATCATGTATTCTCTTGAAAAAATGAATACCCATTGAACCTTAGTGAAAACATGAATGCAGTTAAAAGTTCACATTTTCCACATACCAAAATCCTCAAAATTCTATATACTCAAACCATGATATTACGTAGTCCTTATATCAATCATGAGCTCATGAATACTATCAAACATTTCATTTTCTCCTTATCCCTTCATTATGCGCATATCATCTGCTTTCCAAAATATTTGAATCACTTTTCATGGTTACCGGTACCATAAAATTATTGAAATCCACAATAGACTAATACAAAAATATTCTAATATACCATAAAAGTACCTCAACAACATTATTCTTGAATACAAATAAATAAACACTTCAATCCATCCACTTCAATGATTGTCATGGAACAAGTCCTTCCTTGATTTAGAAGTAACTTTTTAGGTCAGGGAATTGAGTTGGGTAATGCCCATGTTCTCCAAAAATAAGACATTGAACTCCATAACATTCTATCACTCTATGTCCCTTTTCTCCACAGAGATAACATCTATCCCTCCATTTGAGTTATTCTTCAAGGTTCTTCTTCCCTTATTTAGAAATCTCAATCTTCCTTTCTTTATGCTCCTCAACATGGGAACATGCATAAAAGTCTATCTTCCTCTTATTTGATGAATTAGGAATACCACTAAATTTCACCTTGTTAGTCATATATCGCAATGACAGATTTGGAATAATCACAATATCTTTCTCTCAAGGCATTACACAATTTTTTTTGCTCATAGTCACCAATTTTTCCATTGGATTCAATATTAACCGAATTCCTTCTGGTTCCCTCCATTGACTAAAACACAAAAAGAATTTTGTGAGAGGCAAAAATCATACAAGGAAAATAACATAATCAAGGGGGATTACCTTCAACATATAACATCCTAGGTTTAATTCTAATGTCGTTACCATAATTCTAGGACTATAACCTATACTTATACTTAACCTTAGGGACATCCCTTGACATACCTTAAAAATATCTCTAGGGATCTCACTAAAGTTCCTGCTTCCTAGTTTCCAAAGGTTGACTAAACCTTTCCTCTAATACCAACTGTAGAGACCCGAAGCTTGACGTACATAGACATTACATTACTATTGCAGAATACTTAGTACATAACAAAAACATACACACAAGGACCGTAATAGTTTAGTGTCTTTGGAAACTTGGAATGTAATCTTCTAATTGTGGTGAAAGATATTCAACATATCCCATAAAGATCTTCCCATTTTTGTTTCCTTACCTAAAATCTTTCTTTTAATCCTGGGGGAAAAGAAAACATAAAAAGGGTGAGCTCAAATGCTCAGTAAGGGTAAGCATGGATAAAATAAAACATACCATATACATTTGAACTTAGAAAAAACATGAACATTAAAAATCTTGAGCAACGACATAAAACATGGAAGTACATAAGGAATAGATCATAATGGAACATAAATCATGATAAAATAGCATGGGAATAAAACATGTCATTGTGGCATCCATTAAGCACATGTAAGGATTTACATAGTAGCCAAGGAATTTCTTCCAAGACCATCTTAGTGGACAAAGTCCCTTTCTGAATCGAGTTCACTCCTCGTTCCAGTCCTATATTACTGAACCGGTTTAACTTTCCGTTCCAGCCATGTCTATCTCATGAGATATAAATCTTTTCCCAATGAATTGGAGGGAGATATAGGTCCCACCCATCTCATAATGAAATAATTCTTACTTGTGCCACAAAATAAACTTAAAACATTCATCATAACCCAAAGAATAAAATGGGTTTCATAAACATTATCCCATCATTTCATAATCTATATAAAACAAATGGAAATTTCATCATAAGAAAAGTGAAACCATGTAAATCATAGATACATTAAACTTGAAACATAAAAATATGAAATAATGTCATCTTATATGGAAAATGGTTTTGATAAAACATTTGAAATGAATTCTTGAGGAAAATATCCTTTCTTCTTCAAAATCAATTTCTTTTCGAAAAACATCATGCAATTTTAAAAGAAAATAATTTTTTTGAAAATAGTCATGAAATATTTTGGAGGAAGCTTCATGAAAATAAGGCTTTATAAAATTGTAAAAATACTTTCATGCCGTATACGTTAAAAATAACATTCTCCTCGTACTTTTGTCAGAAAAGTCAAATAGTACCTCGTATGGTAAACAAAAGAAAGATTTCTTCCATATGATGTGGTAAAAGTAAGAAAAGGGTAAAAATGTCTTAAACATACATGGAATGAAAGTAAACATTTTATGAAAACATTTTGAGAGCATATGGACATGGATAATAAACATAACCCCCAGTAAATACTTACGAGTAAACAATCTCGGATAAGAATGAGATTGGAATAATTATCCCTTACCTTAGTTATGATTTGCTTCGTAAGTGTCCGAAACTCCTGTATAATGATTTAAATAATGTTATTTACTTATTACAGAATCATATTCATTGCTATGATATCATATATGGTTCACTTATGACTTTATATTACCCGTTCTTTTGTAAATTCCATGTTAAAGTGCGTTTTGGGTAAAATCGTTTCATTTGTCGTCCGTGTTTTGACTTGTAATTATTCATATGATTACTTAGATCATGATTAATTAATTTCAGAATATAAAACATGATTTATATATAATATATATTTAGAATATAAATATATATAATAGATCAATAAATGGAAAGAAATACACCGTTCATGGAGACGGTAGGCCGTACGTACGCATGAACATTGTTTTCGTTTCCTCATTGAATTGAATGGAATTAATTGGATGACATACATATATATATATATATATACATAAATCCAGTATCATTATTATGTCATATATTTCATGATTACTTATTATATATACTTTATAATCATTTATGAATGGTTAATCATTGAGAATGAATCTCATCACGTCGTGGAGACGGTATTCTGTACGTACGCACGTGCGGTGATTTCGTTTTCTGTAGGATGGATAGATGGTGAAATAGGTTTGTTTCATACGTATAATAACATATCGGTATATTATTGATACTTATGTTGTTGCTTCATAATGAAACAACCTAATAAGAAGAAGTGGAAGAAGAAATAAAGTTGAAAGAATCTGTAACGGACATTACCTCTTCTTTGAAGCGCCTCTTTGAGACCTCCTCTTAGGGAACTAAAATTGGTCTTTTAAGAAGACCAGGACCTATAGGATGTTTCTATGGAAGTCTAGAAGATAATTTGGCAGGGGTTGGCCGAGCTTGAAGGCTCAAATTGTTGTGAGGAGGAGAGGGAGGATGTGCCCTTTTATAAGGGAGGACAGGGTCACCTTTGGAATTCTTAAAATTATTAATTTATAATAAATCTAAACCCACTTAAAAACCTCCAACACTGACTCATATTCAAATATTAGATGATATAGGGTTGTAATCTAATCAAACAATCAAATTTAGACATGTTTTGATCTTATTTTAAACCTTATCATTTTGATTTATCGTTATTTAATCTATTTAAGTTTATTTGTGGTAATAAAATTCTAAATTTTAAATGGTTATAAATAATCACTTATGTGTTGTTAATTTTACATAATTGGATACTTTATGACATTTTAGACTATATAAATTTCAATTTATAATTTTTAAATATCTTTGTGATTTTTAAACAATTTAATAATATGTTATTTTTGTAAAAGAACAATAGTTTCAATTTTGACACTATTCATTTATTTGAATTTAAATAAAATCTAAACAGAGGATATATTCGAACTAAAATATTTAATAGATTCCCAAAAGGTCATATGTATCTATAAAATTAGTTTATCACATTAAATAGTTCATATAATATTTATTTTATTATTTTTAAAACCATTTATTTGGTTTATCTCTTAATAAAATAAATACAACAACATTTTTGTATAATTATTTAATATACTTATTTGTTTCATAAAAATTAAAAATAAAATCCTATGATGAATATAAATCTATTAAATTTCACAATAATACTTTTACTCGAATTTATCATCTTAAAATCACAATATTTAAATTGTTATATTTATTAAATTTTGAAGGTGAAAACTTTGGCATCATTTAAAATAAAATAATATAAGCGTCATAATCGGTTTTATAAGGCTCCAAATGGTCAACTATTAGACCATTTTATGATTATGGTTTAAATTTACATTACCAATATGTTTTGGTCGGGGTTTTGTGCTTTTTATGGTCACTATTTGTTTAATAAAAACTATATTCTTGATTTTTCACTATATAAACAATTTCTGCATCACTATTGTGTCATAATTAATGATAATTATTTAATCCCTAAAAATTATAAATAAATTAATATGATGTAGATAATGTTATTATATTTCTGTAGAGTTCTCATATTCGAATTTTCATGAAGTTTATCACTAAATTAAAATTATTATACTTATAAGATTTAAGAGAGTGACATGTTGTCACTTTCTTTGGTTTTAATAATAATTAAATTATTTTCATAGAAAAAAGTTCATTAAATGAATCTAATCCTACCTTTAGGTGATATGGGTCGAATTTTAGTCATCCAATATAATTTTGGCATGTGTTAGGGTAATTTTATAATATTATATTTACCCCTAATTACCCGATTTACCTTTAACTATGGTAAATAAAATTTACCGTAGTTACTATTCATAATTTCCAAAAAAAACATAGCCTATTAACATAATTTGGACCCACTGATTCCAAATATGGAATCCATTTTTCGAAATTCAATACACAGAAGTTGCAGAAATTAAATTAAAATTAATCTCGTTGTAGAAGGAAAACAGGTTTTTGTTTAAAACATTGCAAAAGATTGAATTGATTTAACCTACGAATTCAAGGTAAAATCAATGCTAATGACACACATTATATTAAATTGTAAAAATATATTCTATTTATACTTTAAAACCATTCAATATTATAATTTATGCATATAAATTATTATGATGAAAAAATTTGTTTTTAATTAAAATATAGCGTGTTTTTACTATTCATTAAAATATGAAAGTTATCAGAAAAATATCAAAACATTATCCAATGTAAATTTTTATATCCTGATTCAAAATAAGAAGTTTATTTGGTAAAATTAAACTTATAAACATGTCAAAAACTATATTTAAAATGGGTGCGCCATCAAAAGGCGGCAAAAATGCATTTTTTTAAAAATACTTATTTTACCCAAAAAAATTATTTTGTTCACATACCATGTTATAGAAAATGTGTAAGATGAAATTATAATGTTATAAAATTCAAAATTTAGTTAATACTATTCATAAAGGCAGGTTCATAATAATATTATAATAATATATCGTTATTTAGTAAAACCTGGTATTGCGTACAACACACGCTATCGAGGAAGGTCGCGATTGCGTGTAATGCAAGCCAAGTTACAGTTGCGTGTTGTGAAAGACTCCTTTGTTGTTTCATATAACATAATCCAACCATTTTTAATTTATACATTTAATATATATATATACACTCAATGTTGCGTAGAATGACTACTATCATCCGAACATGAAATTGTGTGTAACACAATCTAAGAATAGTGTTGCGTATACTGCAAGATAATACGGTGTTGTGTATAGCACAAGATAATCTTGTTGTAGCTTACAACACAAGACATCAATGAAATTAAAAGAATATTTTTCATAAAATCTCAGGGTGTTACACAAAGACACCACGAAATTATGTTCATAGTTAAACAAAGGCATCCGAGGGACACTGGGCTTCCATCTCTGATGGCCTGAGAGGATTTACAACAATTTAAATTTGTTTTCATGTTGGAAGCCATGGTGGGTTTCCTGTTTGAGTGATGATGTCTGAAAGTATTAGGGACATTTGTATCGAATTTTAACGAGTAACTGCTCCCACATGATTATTACTTACATAAGGGAGGTTCGATGAATGGTCAGTTCAATTATAAATATTTTTAATGTCTTAGCATTTTAAAAGGGGAGGATATGTAAGACATTATCCAGAGGGGTTTTCAAAATCTTGTGGGTGAGATGGGACATGGATGTTATATGATAATACGGAAACTAGAAATGAATCTACAGAGGATGAATTTTCCTTTGATTGATGACCGTCTTGTAGGCATCATATTTAGAGCCACTGTGGCATGATGTACATAGAAAAACAATGGTGTTCATAGGACACTGGCCTTACATCTCTGATGGCTATGAAGGATTATGGAGATTGGGACCTTTATAAAAATGCAATATGGACTTTGAAAAGGGGTTCACCTGAGCCTGAAAAGGGAAATTTATTTTAGATGAACTTCTCTGGGAAACCCATAAATAAGTGGGGGAATTTTTTTCTCTTCTATACGGATCAACCTCACACATATGTATGGTGTATCTTTATTTTACAGAAGCCTCAAGAGAGACCAAAGGTGAATCGGGCCAACACATTCTGATATATCCAGGACATGGGTAGGAAGTAGAATGTAACCCATGACTTTGAGGGCCCTTGAATCAGGAGGGATGTCATGAGGCTTGGACACCACTCGGAGTACTGAGATATGAGAGGACTCTCCTGGGGACGAATTTTCCTTTGATGGATGGTAATTTTTTAGGCGATATATGAAGAGTCACCAGAGCATTATGTGCATAGTCAAAACCAAGGTGTCCACATGACATTGGCCTTCTATCATGGATTGACATGGAATATTAGGGGGATTCAGGATTACTCAAAGCATGATGTTTGAAGTAAGTAAAAAAGTGTATCCAGACACATTAGAGACATTTGGGATGTGATTCACTTATGGAATTATGTATCCCCTACTTCGATTTGACTCATACATAGGGTGAGGCTTTCATACCATCTATGTGTTACCCTATAGTTTAACGTCGTACGTCCAAGATACAATGTTCCTTTTAGGGAAGGGAACCGTGACCTGCCTTTTAGGGTCATGCTGATAGGGAATAATTTCTGGACTAATTTTCCATGAGGTCATGGTGGATCTCATGCTGAGATCTCTAAGATCATGTGAGTTATGATCGGTGTGAGAAATAAGGGATTACAAGGATTCTAGATCACCACTTAAGAATAGAAAATTCAATAACAGGGAAAATTTTAGGTTTAGACCAATTCTATGAAGTTTATTGTCACGCAGGAGGGATGATTCTGGCCTTGAATTTTAGCATATTTTGGTGAGGAAATTATGTTGTGTAGTTTAGAGTTATTCCATGAGGACATTATGATATGCAGTTTAGAGTCATGAATCGAGTATATTATGATGTGTAGTTTAGAGTCATGTAGTGAGGGCGTTATGATGTGCAGTTTAGAGTCATGAAATGTGGACATTTTGTTGTCACAAAGACCGTTAATAGCTTTGATTTAATCATGGTCGGGATATTCTAGAATTCCTTAGACATGAGTGATGATAGAAAGTATAAACCATAGTCCCTAAGAAAAACTTAGATCAGTAGGAATGACATGGTCTTGAAAGCCATTGGGCATACCGAGGTAGGAGATGACTCTCCTGAGGATGAATTTTCCTTTGGTTCATGACCATTTTGTAGGAAACATATACAGAGCCACCATGGAATGATGTGTATAGTCAAACAGAGGTTTTTGTATGAAATTTTCCTTCCATATCTGATTGCCATGAATGTTTATGGGGACCCAAGAATTCATGGAGTATGGAGTTTGACAAATAGGAAAGATGTTTCTAGGAATGTAAAAAATATCTAGACCATGATTAGCTGTGAACTACTAGATATTCCACCTAGATTTGACTCATATATTGGGGGAATTATGATCTTTTGAAACCTTATGTTTGTCATCATTCAGACTGGGAATTTCTGTTATCTCATTAAATTTGTGGTGCAAGAAATTGGTGGCATGTTCAGGTACTCGTAACATTGAGAATCGGGCCGTACATGACTCTTGGGGAATCTTGTATTTTCATGTCATGCGGTTAGGACCTTTCATGGAATCCTTGTACAAGTTTGACATATGCATGGAGGAAGGGGATTTTTTTTAAATGGCGACTGGGACGGGGTTCTAGATTCGGTCATCACTACGTATCCTACAAGGGCATGAATCAAGACATACGTAGTTTTGAACATTCCCAAAAAAGGTTCGGTCCATGTGTAGGGGACATAAGAGGGAATTTTTTGTTACTAGCAGGGCCATGATGCCAACTATGGGTGTCACTATGTATCCTATAAGGGCATGAATCAAGATGTATGTAGTTATGAATGTTCCATGTACTGATCTGGGTCGAACATAGAAGTATGGTCATTTTGGTTTCATCCTCTATGGATATCGGGTATACCATATTTATTTATAATTTTTCTTCAAAAGGTAATCCTTACCATTAATCCTAATCTCATGTGAGTTTTACTCAATGTGAGAAACAAAGAGTGAAAAGGGTATCCCTCGTAAATATAGGGTGATAGAGGATATAATAGAGGAACTCATTTTCTTGGGGGGGGGGGTGTCATGATCGAGGATAAAGGTGTCACTATGTATCCCACTAATGAATGGGAATAAATCCATACATAGGTCACTGAGGTATCATGTAGTTTATCATCATGCGGTTAAGAAAATTTATGCTATGCAGTTTAACGTTTTGCAGCTTAGATTCTATTATGTGCAGTTTAGAGTCGTGCAACAAGGACATTAGCATCCCTATTTAATGTTGTGTTGCAGGTACTAATGCCATATAGTTTAACTTCATGTGTTCAGGATGATAACACATAGTCTGGGGTTATATATTATGGACCATAAATTTAAATCCTTGTTACACGAAGTACTTCTCCATAAAACATGCATTTGTGGGAGCTGTGATGAGATTTAAATCCATTAAAATCAAGGTGTATTCTCCATTGGAATAAACTCGATGTACGACGTATGTCCCCTCCCACTATGGTTCAAGATTTTGGGGATTCTTCCCAAGTATCTTCTGGGTTCTAAGGACCAACACTATCTCTCATTAGAAGATAGAATGAAGGCAAACTTTTTTGTTGAAGTCTCAAGTGATCTGATTTTGGTAGACTTCCAAATGGTGAAAAGTGTGCATCCTTTTCTCATCTAACTTCTCTAACTCATCAAACTATCTTTGGGATTGGTAACCCATGTAAGGTTGATTGAAAATGGCCACACAAAGTGGTGGAACTTGAATTTCGATAGACAAAACTGCCTCTGCCCCATATACTAGTGGATACAGGTTTTCCTGGGTGGGAGTGTGGGTCGTGGATTAATAATCCCATAAATCACGAAGGAGTTTGTCGGGCTACAATTTCTTTTCGTTATCTACTATATTTTTTAGTATGTTAGACAAAGTCTTTTTGAAATCCTCTATCTTCCTGTTGGCCGCTTCATGGTAGCGAGATGAACGATTGTCTTTGATTCTATACTCCTTGTATAACTTCTCCAACTCAACAGAGCAGACGTTTGTGTCTTTGTCTATCGGTATTGTATTAGGGACACAAAATTTGGTAATAATGTTGGCCTTCACAAAGCTAACAATTCTTTTCTTCCCTAATTCTCTAAAGGGAATGGCTTTGGACCATTTGGAAAAGAAGTCAGTTGGTATGGGAATGAACTTGAATTTTCTAGTTGTGGTGGGGTGTATAAGGACCCACAACATCCATCCCCAAGGCAGAAAATGGCCAGAAGTACTTAACTGTGTGAAGTAGCTTCGGGGGGTCGGTGAATAAAATTGGTATGAACTTGGTAGGAATGGAAATTCATGGTGAATATGGCACAATACTGTATCCTAGTGAGCCAAAATTATCCAATCCTTAAAATTTAATGGGAGAGCTTGGTTTCCAATTGGTGCACTACACATTCTCCTGCGTGCACTTCATTCATGACGACAATAGTCTCTTCTCCATCAATGCACCTAAGAAGGACTTCATCGATGCCTCGGTTGTAGAGAACATTTTTATGGTTTACACCATTTTATAAGACAAAGTTGATTGTCCTTCTCTAGATCTATAGTAACACCCAAGCTTCCACTGTACGTTTCCCTTTGAATAATGTAATAGCTTGCATTGTACGCAACTTCGAGATTCTAATACACCGCGACCAATCAAAGTAGCCGTTATGAATAGTAATACCCATTTTTTTGAAATTTTAAAAATTTTATTATTCAAATTGGAATTCATTTTTGGATTCGGAATATCAAAATTTTCTTAGGGTGAATTTTTGGTATTTTTTTGAAAAAATTCAGTTTTTGATGAATAGTGAAAAATAATAAATTTTAATTAAAAACAAAGTTTTAAATAAAAATAATTTATAGTGCTAAATTATACTATTGAGTTGTTTTAAAGTATAATTAGATTATATTTTTACCATTTAATCCAATTTTGGTCATTGGATGTAATTTCACAGTTAAACTAGACATAAACCAGTGCCAATCTTTTGATAGTTATTATTTCTTAAAAACAAACTTTTTTGTTTTGACAACGAGAATTAATTTTAAATTAATTTATGCCACTTCTGTGTTTTGAATTTATAAAAATGTATTAAATATTTAGAATCAGGAGGTCCAAATTGTGTTAATAGTTAAATTTTATTTTTAGACATTTTGAATAATTACTTCGGTAAATATTTTATTTACCATGGTTAAAGGGTAAATCCGGAAAATAAGGTTAAAAAATAACATTATAATAATATTAAATTACCCTAACACGTGTTTTAACCCTGTTGGATAATACATGTCCGACCATGGGCATCCTTGGGTCGATTTTGGGACCCCATGGAGCCACTTGTAAGTGATAATGACACTTTATATTAATTAAGTTAAAGTAAATTCAAAAATGACACAAGAATATATATTTTAGTAAAATAATTTTTACACAGGGTTATATATATTAAAAATTCGGATATAAATATTCATTAGAAATATAAAAATATTTCCTACTTAATGGTATTTTATTTATAATTTTTAGACATTGAATAATTAAATTTATTTATGACACAATGATGATGTAATATTTTCCTTATTAATGAAAGAATCAAATAAATGGTATTATAAATGTTAAAATTAATATAATTTTAAAGTTTTGATGCCATACACAAATTTTCTTGGTTAACATGACATGTTATTATTGATTAAATTAATTTATCTCGAATTAATAAAGTTATTAGGACTTTAACGAAAATCAATTATTAAATAGTGTCAAAATTGGCATAAAAGAGTCTTTAAAACAAATATTATATTATTAATTGATAAAATAATCTTAAAAATATAATATTCGTCCAAAGGACTTATATAATAATAGTTAGATAATTAATGAACCACTTGGGTTTCTATTGGTAGTTTATAGTAAGTTTACTAAACATCTAATATAAAAATAACAAGAGACATGGTAAATGTCAAACTAATTAACTAAGAGTTAAATCTAAAGGATAAGGTTAATATAGTGACCCAAACCTATATAAAACCTATTTGTTGAGTGTTTTTAGACCCATCCCAACCTTATCCTAGAAATAAATCATTTTAGACCCATTATAAGCAGAAAATTATTTTATTATAAAATAATATTTCAATCTTTTCCTAAGGTTCCCCACACCCCTCTTATAAAAGGGAACTCCCCCTTCTCTCAATTTTACACTTTCAAAGCCTTTTGATAGGCCAAAAACTTCCCAAATATCCTCTCCACTATCCAAATTGCATCCTAAAGCCCTTCCTTTAGTCATAAATCCAACCTAAGGATCCCTTTTGATCAAATCAAAAGGAAGAACCCGAAGAAGTGGTAAATATTTCATCACCTCTTTCAAGTTCTTTTCTTCTTCCACTTATTCTCTCTTTTTTGTTTCTATTATAAAATAATAAATCCAGTATCTTCTATATACTATGATGTTATTATAAATATGGTACAACCAAATTCTTTATTCTATCCATCCTTTGAATGACATGTCACTATACGTGCGTACGTACGACTTACCGTCTCCACGTCGTGATGTACTTGTTATTCAATACATTATTATTTGGATGGGTATAATAATGATGTATAATTTATGTAAATAATAAATATAACATTATAATGATTCTGTATATATGATATAACATTCAATTATATACTATTTTATTATCAAAAGAATGATATTGTTGCTCGTGCGTACGTACGGATTACCATCTCCACGAACACGATGAGATTCATTCCCCATCGTATCCATTCAAGAATAATTTTCATTTGATGATTAAAAATAATGTTTAAGGACATTATATAATCCTGGATATGAATAATATACAACCAATCCATAAAAAACTGTCTTATGTAACAGAAAATTTAAAATAAAACTAGTAAGTTAACACCTGAAACGATGATAATACTAAAATATTATTAACAAATCATTATTATAAGATAATATATGATATCATAATTATGTATATGGTTATTCTATAATTTAATAACATTGTTTTAACAACTATAAATGAGTTTAAAATACCATCTACTAAGGAAAAGTACAAGGTAAGAGTTAATTCTACAATCTCTTCATTATATGAGGTTATTCATATGTAATTATCTACTGGGACCTCTTTATCATCCACATCCATGTTTCTTAAAAATGTATTTAAAAACATTTTTACTATTTAATAGACAACATTTTAAATTAATTTATACCCTTATTTTACCCTATAAATTTTTTAAAGGAATCTTTCCGTCGTTTTCCAAACAAGGTACTTTTTGAACTTTTCGACCAATTTAAGGTAAGAATGTTTTTAAACTAATACGACGGGTTAAACTATTTTCTGCCATTATAACATCGTTGAAGCTTCCCTTAAAATCTTATAATAATATCTTCAAAATAAATTTTTTCTTTATAATTATGTGACTCTTAAATGATTTCAAAATAGAAAGAGATATTTCTCTAAAAAGGTTTTTATTTCATCTATGTCAACATCCTTTGATGGATTTTATGTTTGTTTGAAGTTGATTTATTATGATACAAAACTTCCTTATTGTATTGAAGGTTTTGTGACATGTTTGACTGTAGATGTGTTATTTCATACCATTCATGGTTTATGGATAAAGTATTGACATTTCATATGCTAGTTTTAATACGAATGTTTATGTTATGTTTAAACCTTTTCATATGAGGAATTCATTGGACATAGTAAGTGATGGGTGAAGCCTTCTATAGCTCCTTGATGAATCGATAGGTATCACGAGACAAACTTGTTTCTTTGTACAAGGCTTTGACAAAATCTTATTTTTAGTCTTGGCACAAGGCCTTGACTAGGTGTTTATGAAGTCTGGCATTGTGCATTCCATCATTATGAAAGTGGCTATTGATATTGCATGTTATTATTCTACTATTAGAATATCCGTGTGAGTAAGTAAATGAAATTATTTTGATTTATATTTTCAATATTAAGATGAATTTTATGTTGAAAATGATTTTGTCTTAGTTTTATACATTTCCTTAAATGTTTATGCTTATTTATGAAAGTTTCCTCTATATTTTTATCCTTACTGATCATCTGAGGTCACCCCTTTTTATGTTTTATTTTTCCCAGGATGCGAAAAAGTATATTGCAACTGACTTTTAGGGATAGTCTATGGGATCTTTGTGTTGTCTATGAAAACAATGTTGTTGTAGTTTTCTATTTTATGATGTAATGTAAACCTTATGAATGTATCTAGTACTTCAAAGGATACTAAACTGATTGGTCTTTCGAGACTTGATCTTTTGTGATCATGACAATGATATTTAATAATGAACCGACTCTGGGTAACTGGGGTCGGGGTGTTACAGTTGGTTTCAGAGGAAGTTTAGTACAAACCTTGGAAACTAGATTTAGATAAACTCTGATTAGATCGCATTACCCTACGATATACTTTGAGTATTAGTATAGAAGAACTTCCTAGAATTTTGGAAATGTAGAAATTTTGTGTATTTTACATGAAATACTTCCCTGTCTAGATACGAGCAGGTAGAGGCGGCTCTGGAACAGATGTACCTAGGGGTAAAACATAAAAACACCACTTTGAGCTAGACTCGAATGGGAACTGGTGCACTACAATTGGCCTTACTGCACTCTTGGTTATGACACTCCTAGGGGATATGCTTTGGTAAATTCACAAGTTTATTATGAACCATTATAAAGGGAATAAAAAAAATTACCATGAGAATATATATTGGGAAATAGATCGTGGATAACCTTGATTGAAACATAGGGTACCCCAAGATAGGATATATTGTTAAATTACAAGATTATCCTACTATGTCTAATGTTTTTTTACATTATTAATAGATAAGTATTAGAACACCCTAATTGTATTTTATTTCTGTTAGTTAAAACATGGAGGGAGGGAGATCACAAACAACTTTTCTCTCTCATCCTGAATAACTACTTGCAATGATTATCCAGAAGTCATGCGCAGATGACGTTGAAACTTTTTAAAATGTCCATGTTACATGAAAACAAATTTATGAGACATCCAATAACTCTAGAATTGCACAATTATTTAAAGGATCAAGTACAAACTATGGGATAATCTGGCGCTCTAAACTTTCTTACCATGCTAAGCATGGGAAGTACCATCAGGGGCTTTTCAAATTCTTCACTTTATCTCAAAATTACGATGCACTAAATGATTTTCTAAATGCTGCAGAAGAGGGAGACCTCTGAGCAGCCTATATGTATCAAATTATATATTTATGTATTTTAGTATATACAAAAATTGATTTACCAAAACCTTTTTTGAAATATTTGATGCTGAATCAGTAAGATTTTTTTTATAAAAAAACATGTTAAAGACGATGCCTCAAAATTATATATAAGAAATACCTATTTTTTATGATGCATCGATGATTCCATCGATATAATCCAAGATGGAAGGGGAGTTTTTTTTGGAAAAGGAAGTAGATGATTTTAAAAAAATCTTGTGGTACCATTGGGACACATGAACACTTTCTACCAAAAGGAAATGCCACCAAGTCTCTCCAAAGTCCATGATGTGTTCCACGTATTACTATTGAGAAAATACATGTCTGAACCAACTCATGTACTCACCCATTAGGAATTAGAACTATAACCGAATCTGTATTATTACGAAGAGCCTATAAAGATTCTTGATACCAGAGAACAATTGTTGAGAAACCAGACTACTCTTCTGGTAAAAGTTCTATGGAGAAATCATAAGATGGAAGAGGCAACGTGGGAACCTGAGGAACATATGATGAAGAACCACCCAAATATTTTTCTGCGGTAGTATTCTATAAATTTCTAGGAGGAAATTATTTTAAGGAGGGGATAATGTAACACCCCAAACTTCCACTATACGTTTCCCTTTTAATAATGCAATATCTTTCATTGTACGCAACTTCGAGATTCTAACACACCGTGACCAATCAAAGTAGCCGTTATGAATAGTAATACTGACTTTTTGAAATTTTATAAATTTTATTATTAAAATTGGACTTCATTTTTAGTCTCGGATTATCAAAATTATCTTAGGGTGAATTTTTGGCATTTTTCTAAAAACATTTAGTTTTTGATGAATAGGGAAAAATACTAAATTTTAATTAAAAACAACTTTTTTAATCAAAATAATTTATAGTGCTAAATTATACTATTGAGTGGTTTTAAAGTATAATTAGATTATATTTTTACCATTTAATACAATGTTTCTAATTGGATGTAATTTCACATTTAAAATGGACATAAACAAGTGTCAATCTTTTGATAATTATTATTTCTTATTAAACGATTTTTGTTTTGACAAGAGGAATTAATTTTAAGTTAATTTCTGCCACTTATGTATTTTGAATTTATATAAATGGATTCCTTATTTAGAATTAGGAGTTATACATTGTTTAAATAGGTATCTTTTATTTTCAAATATTTTGAAAAATTACTTCGGTAAATATTTTATTCACCATGGTAAAGGGTAAATCCGGTAAATAAAGGTAAAAAAATAATATTATAATAATATTAAATTACCCTAAAACGTGTCCTAAACCTATTGGATAATACCTGTATGACCATTGGAATCCTTGGGTCGATTTTGGGATGCCATGGAGCCATTAGAAACCGAAACTGATTTTACTATAAAATAATATTTCAATCTTTTCCTAAGGTTCCCCTCAACCCTCTTATAAAAGGGAACTCCCCCTTCTCTCAATTTCACACTCTCAAAGCCTTTGTCTTGGCCAAAATCTAACCAAATATCCTCTAAAATGTACTCCCTTCATCCTAGAGGCCTTCCTTTAGTCAGAAGGTCAACCTAAGGAGCCCTTTTGATCAAATCAAAAGGAAGAACCCGAAGAAGAGGTAAATATTTCATCACCTCTTTCAAGTTATTTTCTTATTCCATTTCTTATTTTCTTGTTGTTTCCATTATAAAATAATAACTCAAGTATCTTATAAATACTGTGATTTTATTATAAATATGGTACAACAATATTCATTATTCTATCCATCCTTTGAATGACATGTCACCATACGTGCATATGTACGACTTACCGTCTCCACATCGTGGTGTAGTTGTTATTCAATACATTATTAATTGGATGAGTATAATAATGATTTATAATTGAATTAAATAATAAATATAACATGATAATGATTATGTATATATGATATAACATTCAATTATATACTATTTTAATATCAAAATAATGATATTGTCGCTCATGCTTACGTACGGATTACCGTCTCCACGAACGCGATGAGATTCATTCCCCATCGTATCCATTAAAGAATAATTTTCATTTGATGATTAAAAATAATGTTTAAGGAATTTATATCATTCTGTATATGAATAATATACAACCTATCCATAACAAACATGACTTATGTAACAAAAAATATAAAATAAAACGAGTAAGTTAACACCCGAGACGACGATAATACTAAAATATTACTAACAAAGCCTTATTAGAAGATCATAAATGATATAATAATTATTTATATGATTATTTTATAATTTAATACCAATGTTTTAACTATTATATAGGAGGTTAACATACCATTTACTAAGGAAAAGTACAAGGTAAGGGTTAATTCTACAATCTCTTCATTATCTGACGTTGTTCACATGTAATTATCTACTGGGACCTCTTTATCATCCACATCCATGTTTCTTAATAATGTATTTAAATATTTTTTAATATTTAATAGACAATGGGTTAAAGTAATTTATACCCTTATTTGACCTTATACATTTTTGAAAGGAATATTTCTGTCGTTATCCAAACAAGGTACTTTTTGACCTCTTTAACAAATTTAAGGTAAGAATGTTTTTTTAAAACTTATACGGTGGGAGAAGCTATTTTCTGCCATTATAACTTCGTCGAAGCTTCCCTTACAATATTATAATAATATATTCAAAATAAATTTTTTCTTTATTATTATGTGACTCTTAAATGATTTAAAAATAGAAAGAGATATTTCTCTAAAAAGGTTTTGATTTCATCTATGTCAACATCCTTTGATGGATTTTATGTTTGTTTGAAGTTGATTTATTATGATACAAAACTTCCATATTGTATTGAAGGGTTTTTGGTATGTTTGACTGTGGATGTGTTATTTCATACCATTCATGCTTTATGGATAAACTATTGACATTTCATATGATAGTTTTAATACGATTGTTTATGTTATGTTTAGACCTTTTCCTATGAGGAATGCATTGGAATTAGTAAGTGACGGGTGGAGCTCTCTATATCTCCTTGATGCATCGGTGGGTCTCATGAGACAAACTAGTGTCTTGGAACAAGGCCCTGAAAAAAATCTTATTTGTAGTCTTGGCACAAGGACATAACTATGTGGTTATTAAGTCTGGCGTTATGCATTCCATCATTATGAAAGTGGATATTGATATTTCATGTGATTATTAGACTAGTAGAATATCCATGTGATTAAGTAAATGACATTATTTTGATTTATATTTTCCATATTAAGATGAAGTTTATGTTGAAAAGGCTTTTGTTTTATTTTTATACATTGCCTTAAATGTTTATGCTTATTTATGAAAGTTTCCACTATATTGTTATCCTTACTGAGCATCTGAGATCACGCCTTTCTATGTTTTATTTTTTCCAGGATGCGAAGAAGTATATTATGACTGACCTGCAGGGATAGTCTATGGGATCTCAGTGTTGTCTATGGAAACAATGTTGTTGTAGTTTTCTATATTATGATGTAATGTAAACCTTATGAATGTATCTAGTACTTCAAAGGCTACTAAACTAATTGGTCTTTTGAGACTTGATCTTTTGTGATCATGCCAATGATATGTAATAATGCACCAACTCTGGGTAACTAGGGTCAGGGCGTTACATCTATTCTCTTCCAGCCCTATCTGGTGGCAGTTCCCCCCTCTGGAGTTTATTTTCAATGGGAGTCATCCATCCAGTAGTGTGACTATAAGGCTTAAAAATTGGGATAATCTCATAGATCTCATCCATATAGTTCGGAATAAATGACAAGACCATATGATAGTGGGAAATGCTAATAACCATTTAATCCCTGCCTGGATCAACCAGGGAAGTGGATTCATTTTCCAATGCATTGGATAGAGCATTTTGTGATTGAGGGAAATAGGTTAGTGTTTGTTCATATGGGAATTCTACCATCAGTTCTCGAACATGGTTCATCAAGGGGTCCTATACTTCTTTCTTAATGGCATAGTGACCCTTTTCCTGCTTGATGACTACCTCTTAATCACCTTCTATATTCAGGTTTTTAGATCGTTCATGAAGTCCCAGCTCTAGGCCTGCAATGAGGGCCTTGTATTATCCTTAATTATTTGTACATCCCTCCAAAATCCGGAAGGAGTACGACAATCCATCCTTTTTGGGGGATACAAGTATAACTCCTAGCCCCAGTTTTTTGAGCTAGGGATCCTCCATCCTTTTCCCTATCAAGATTCTGGAAGCACCATCAAAGTACATTCCCCATGCTTGGGGGTTCTCTTGGATGGAGAACACTTATTCATTAGGAAGTTTACCATTCAGCAAGGTTGTCTATTCTAAGGGGTGATCTTCTATGAAGTCTTCTAATTCATGGCCTTTGATGGACTTATGGGGCATGTACCATATGTAAAACTTTTTTAGGATAACTTACCATTGTGATAGACATCCAGTTATCATGGGACAGTTGAGGATACATTTTAGCGGGTTGCAATTGGAGACTAGGTGGAGACATTCCAATGATGGATTTTGTATTCTCAGGGTCAACTTCGATGCTGCGATGGTTTACGACGAATCCAAGGAATTTCCTAGAGGTAATGCTGAAGGAAAATTTTTGGGGTTTCATCTTTAAAATGTGATGTCACAGTTTGTTAAATTCATTTTTATGATAGGTTAGGCAGTTTGAGTACTATCATGATTTAACCACCAGATCATCAACATAGAACTTGACCGATTTTCCCAGGAATGTCTTGAAAATGCGGTGCATGACACGATGATATGTAGCGCCGAAATTTTATATACCAAATGGAATAATATTATAATAGAACACTCCTAGAGGGGACCTAAAAGTAGTGGATTATTCATCTCCTCAGGCCATTTGGATCAGGTTTTATCCAGAATAGTCATCCATGAAAGAGGGGGCCTCATATCTGATGATATAATTGATCAATAATTATGTGATTGGGACAAAAAAATCATATTTCGGACAGTACTGATTATGGTAAAAGAAGTCAATGAATATTATAATCTATCTATTATTCTTTTTGATAGGGACTATTTTTTCAAGATAGATCAGATATTGGTCTTCCCAGTTAAATTTGTATTTGATCAGCTTGTCAACTTCAGCTTCTATTTTGGCATCATGCATTGGTTGGGTCCTTATGGATGCCTTCTTATAGCCCCCGTGATCATCTGGAAGACCTAGATGATGAGTGGTGACCTCTGGATTGAGTCCTGACATTTCTTTGTAGTTCCAGGAAAACACATCTCTATTATTTTTTAGGAAGGAGGTATATGCCACTTTCTCTTTTATAGGCATATCCACACTAATCAGAGTGGGTCTCAGGTCATCTTCAATGCCTAGGATTATCTCCCTATGTTCATTGATTGTAGTGGAGACACCATCATCGAATGTGGGAGGGGCATCTTTGAGGCCTTATTATTATTATTCTTGTTCTTTACCATCCTCTTCATCATCTTCTTCCTCTTCTGATGGAGAGAGGATTCTTGTGATGAACTCTCTAATGTTGGGAGAGAATTCATATATTTCCTTAGTAAGTAAGAGAGGGATAGTTTGGGGTCCTAAGGACAGGTCAAGAAAATCATTTTCAAGGATTTTCCTAACATCATAGGAGTCATCCCACTCTTCATTGTCTTTGTCCTTGGCGGCCGTAATGGAAATCATGTAGACAATTGAGTCTGTATCCAAGCTTGAACTTAAGCAATCAAATTGGTTTATGGGTAATACATAATCATTCCCATGATGCTGGAGGGGGTCGGTGGGAGCCATTTCTAATACATTTTGGGCAGTGATCCAGTCAACGGCGCCACCCCAATATTGATTCTCTTTGAGTTCATAGAATCTTTCATTGATGTAATGCGACTCACATAATTTGAATGGGGATCTATTAGCATGCAATGTACTATTTTCCCATTAGCACAATATTTTATGAACTAATGGTATGATGATGGAATTGTAGCGTATTGATGAAGCCAGAGCCTCCCTAATAGGAAATTGAAGGCCGTACTTTCCTGCACTAGAAATTCAGAATCAGACATGAGGTCTCCATGAAATGTTTTATGCATGAATCATCCCTATGTATTATAATCACTTCTTTAATATCCCAACAGATTTTTGTTGCTAGGTTTCAAACTGTCTTCATCATAGCACAACTGATGAAGTGTTCGAAGTGGGATGAGGTTGACTGCAGATCCATTGTCGATGGAAATCTTCCGGACATCAATGCCATTAATCTTGATAGACACATATAAGGGTTAGATGTTCCCTTGAATGATGGAATACTAATACTTGTATGTATAGGATATGATGATGTGGAAATGGTCGGGGTTGGTCTCCATCCGATAGGCTTTGACCGCTACAACTTTGGCCTTGAATTCCTGGGGACTTAGTAAGGCTTTGATGAGCAAATCCCCAAGGTCTGCAGACAGGTTCAAGGAATCTAGTATTGATAGCTTTACCATTACTGATGTTAGATACTTTAGAATATCATATTTCCAATATAAATTTTGGTTCTTCTCTTCTCGGGGATACACTTTCATGGGCGCTTTAGGGGCTTAAGCTTTGGATGTAGATGGTATGGCCTCTGTGATAGGAGTTAGTGGTGCTGCGGTCCTTTCCAGGTTCGGCCGAACTGGTTCACCTATTTTCCTTGGGATATTTGATATTTTTTCTTACATCGATGGATAATACAAGATAACTGGGCTCATATTTCTTCCGGTGGGGGTGGAGGAACATTCTGGTTCTTGTTGTGTCTGCAGGAGGGTGCTTCCACTAGTTTCCACAATGTTAACAGTTTGAGTTAAGGCGAGGTTAAGAATTAGACTCCTACCACAATTATGCCTTCCAAGACACCATTGGCCACTATGGCCTTTTCCTCTGAATCTCCGGTTGGACACATGGAATTCAGGTTTGGGTCCATAGTCTCTACCGGAGAAGGGGTCCATCAATTGAATGTCATTAATGGAGTCGAATATCATTTCTTGATCCAACAATTTTTAAATCTATCTGTCTTAATTAGATGGTGCCTTCTGGTGTGGTGGTTCCCGTTGTCCCATTTGGTGGGGCGGTGCCCGTTGTACCAAGTCTGATGGCATAAAGTCCTAAAGCATCATGAATGGCTTCATTTTTGGTGGCAACCAATCTTCTTCTCCTTCTTTACACCCTTATGGCCCACTGAGGACTGCAGAGATGAGGATGACAGTTGTGCTGCATCATGAGCTATCAGGGGCATGGTCGATTTTTTCAACTATTCCTGGAGAATTTAATGAACTCAGTTGAATATTTTCTAGGTCATACAATAGTCAAATTTTTTCTAGTTAATTTTTTTCCATTCCTCTTCCTCTCTTGGGTCAGAGGGGGAAACATATGCCACTTGTGCGGGTGGTGGAACCAACACGACTTTCCTGGAATCTACCATCTTTTTACTGGAGTTCGTCGAATTAGAATCATTTCTGAACGGTGTATACCAATATCTAGAAACATGGAAATAATTTTTATGGTCATCGATACCCACTTCATCGGCTCACTTTGGATCTGGTAGTCGGAGAAAGTTTCAATTCATGGTGTCTATGAGGTACCCACAGACCTCTTCATCTTGGAATGAGTAGAACTTATTTATTCGTTCCTCTAACTAATTTATTTTATCTCCCATTCGCTCATGTTGCCGAGGTGGGGGTGGTTGTTGGCATCTAGGGTGTCCCACACAGTTTGGTGGAGGCCTCGCAACTGGAGCTAGTGCCGGGGGTGGATTAAGCGTGATAGAAGCCACTTTAGCTTTTCTATATCTTTTTCTAGGGGAAGATGGGGCTATTAGAGACTTGAGACTGGTCCACTACAAGGAATCTTCTATCCATTAGGTAATGAAAGATAAATCTCCGGACCCACTTGGGTACTTCACTGGGATGAGTAGTGTTCACAATTCATCATGAAGGTCATCTATTGATATAGTGAGCATTTCATCATGGGGGAGTGACAAGTTCAGAGAATAAGTCTGGCCTTCCCATCTGGCTATGAAGGCTGAAACTTTTTCTTACTCTTGCTGCTTGAAGTTCATGAGATTGCTGACCATTGAATTAGAAAATGTCGAACTGAACTATAATTAAAACTGTCTCTGAAGGTCCTCCTTGCCTGTGATTTAGTTATCTAGAAAGCTAATTTACCATACGAAGGCCGAATACTGTAGGGTTCACACAAAGAAGATGAGTTTTACTGTTTCATGCTGCTATTTAGTGCCAATCATTGGGTCACAGTAAGAGGAATAGTGCATTAGATTATATTCCCGGTCCCCTGAGCCATTGAACACTGGGAATATGGGGTTTCTGATGTTTTTTAGTGGCAGAACATTGCTCACCAAATCAGGGTTGGGTTTGCGCTCTGGTTGTATCAGAGCGTGCCACCACTCCATGGATTCTAGTCGATCTATTAAGTGATCAATGGTATTCAAGAGCCCTTGATGCATATCTTACAGAACTTGAACTTGGGTGGGTGCTGTAGTTACCAAAAATGGATGTGCTGGTGCTGCTAGAATTTGTGGTGGATACCCAACCAAGGGTATCCTTTGTGGGTTCACCTGAATATACTCTGGTTTCTTTCCTTGCAGGGGGATGTCTTGATATCCTTCTGGGCCTAGATTTAAGTAGGTTGGCGGTCCTCATAACGGGTTGGATGAGCCTCCAAACTTGACTTCATTCACAGGGATGATTTCATGTGGAAAAGGAACCTCTTCTGGGCACAACTGTTGAATTTCCACAGGGGGAACACATTCGACAAGATAGCTCCCTCGACACAGATCGAGATCAATTCACATGAGGTCTATAATTTTTCCTCTTTCTTGGAGAATATTTCCTAGATATTGAGGGTCACATTCTCAGTGGGAGGAGGTGGTGGTTCATAGATGACCTGTGATTTATTCTTGTATTTTTTGGGGTTTCATGAGGGAGGTAACGATGGATTAACCAAGGGGGAGCCTTAATTTAGGACTAATCTCTGGTTCCAGGTATGCACACCATTAGCCTCGGTGTGGTATGCCTCCGAGAGGGAACCAAAATCTCTTTCATCCTCTACCTTTTTATAATTTCCTTTGAAATCCATGGAGTGTATGTTTACCATGTTCACTGATGCATACCACATTGGGGGTGGTGTGGCCGATGCCGAATGGTAGTAAATCTTTCTGCATCCTTTGTTGGACTTTCTCCTTACATTCTGTGGTATTCTAATGGTTTCTTGGCGAAGATTGACCTGAAGGAGCCCTAATATGACCTCATAATTTGCCTTCATTTATGAGGTTTTGGACCATCAGATGAGGTGGAATGGGTGACTTATTTTCTCATCATTCTTACCATACAGAAGAAGACATACATTTACTATGCGGGAACTAGAGATAAAAATTACCCACCTCATGCTGGTTAGGGTTTCTCCTGTTCTTCTGTTGATTCACTATATAATTGATTTGTTGGTATTATAGGGGAATTTTGAGTTAAAAATTCCCCCAAACCTGTGGGCTGGGGCTATTCCTGTATTACAGCGGTAGCTGCCGCCATTTCCTCCTTTTTATATTACGCACTCTCATGCGGGTGTGCGCAAAGTATGGCATTAGAACTGCATGGGATTTATGGGATTTTGAATACATGAGTACTATTTGATGGTTGAATTATCTTAGTAAGTAATCCTACTGGATGTTCTCAGTTTCCATGCTCAGAATCTTTTTGATGGGTTGATCTCTTTAGTCATAACGCTTTTGAGACTTACTTAGGGCCAATTATTGTTGAGTATTCCATCTTTAATGAGCATGGATTTCATTTTATTGTTTCCTTTGGGTACTGACGTTGAAATATTTCATTTCCAATGAGGTTTTCTGGATGGGACATGGGGTGAAATGTAGAGATCGATGTTCTCCTCATCCCAAAATATGAACTATAGTCGGGGTATCACCAATGAGGGAACACAACCTGTGTAGTGTATGGAGGAAAACCATTTCAAGGATTTTATTTCGCCTTTATGATCGTGGTTTTCATGGAGACGGGAGGGCTTCCAGGTCGGTTACATGGAAAAGATCCCCTAACATGTTGACATGGTCTGTATACCATTCATTGGGAAAGAAATTTTCTTTTAGCCGGAGAATAGTCATCCATATATGGAGGTGAATGTCATGAATACATTCCTAAAAAAACTCCCTTGTTTTGTCGAAGTGATAAGTGGTTATAGGCCAATATGTCACTAGTATATTATCCTTTCCTAGTTGTCTTCTCATGAGCAATATATCTTGATGTTGTTCTTCCGGGGATTCTTCTTCTTGATATGACAAGCTTGAATGCATATTAATAATTTTTTTTTTCAAGTAGCCAGGCTTGTGGGAGCCTCATTGATATGTGAATGGCATGGGGGTGGCTTAGAAGATGAGCGTGGCCCTGGACCGTCCTATAGTTGAGAAAGGATATCACTCATCATAGACAGAGTGCCTGATATGTCCGACTCCACCTTTCCGAGTGCCTCAGTATAGGAGGGATTTCTCACATTTTTTTCTGGAGGGGGGGGGGCTTCTTTCTAGTATGAATTTTGATTATGGATAGGACCTTCAAAATCACTTTCACAATGGATATGGATACCATTGCAACTTGATTCCTAACCTTGGGGAATTTAATTATGGCGTATACCTTGGGGAGGACCTTCAGGGAGGGCTACAGTGAGGGGAGGACCTTCTTGCTTCTTTATGTTAATGAGGGGAGGACCTTCTCGATGCCTACTATGATGGAGAGGACCACAATCACATCTTGATACCTGGCTGTAGGGAGAATTTCTACAGTGTAAATCCTGGGGAGGGCCTTCAGGATGTACTGTAATGAAGGGAGGTCCTTCTCGTTGCTTGATTTTACTATGGGGAGGGCCTTAACAGAAACCACCATTGTAGGGAGGGCCTTTGCAGTGACTGTCATCATGGAGAGAAATACCATCATGACTCGACATTCGACTTCGTGGAGAAGTATATTTGTAGCATATACGCTTGGGAGGACCATTAGGGTGGACAATAGTAAAGGGAGGACGTTCTTTATATCTAATATTCAAGTCAACGGTAGGGCTACCCTGACACACATCATGAGATAGGATATCGTGATCTATCATTCATGTCCCATGATGTAATCCCATGTGGGTGCTATGGAGAGGACCTTTAGAGCTTCTGGTAGCGATATTGCGGGGAGGACCTTCATAACTGCTACTACCACTTCCATAATTTGGTAATGTACTGGTAGGGTCTTGTACCTTTATTGATATATGTTCGAGGGTGTCAACAAAACCAGCTTCCATCAGAGCAAGATCATGTATCTGATCTTCATTTTCTAGTTTCCTTTGGAGCATTTCATGTTTGGGCACTCTTTTTGTGTCTAATTGGGGCCACCTACTGTTAGTAATGACCTTAATGTATGGATACTTTTCTTTTTTCGGTCCCATGATTCCATCGGGATATGTCGACGAGAATCTTGAGTTTTGGAAGAGATATATTACTTACCTAGAGAGTCCACCATTTTGGACCAACATCCCCCAGTTTGAATGGGTATTTGTTCCGGATTTTGTTGTCTGTGTATCTCAGGATATTTCTGTCAACCCTCTGGGACTGAAGCAGGGATTCATAACTACTCTAGAGTGACTAAATCATTTTTCCAGTAAGTCATTCCATTTGAGGAAACCATGTTGTGGGACTAGTTTATCACCTTTTCCATTGATGCAATGATATCTTGGTATGTTTGGAGAATATGATCTTCCATCATTTCGAGGATGTGATGAGATACATCTTTGGTTTTAATAGGTATGAAGGCCCATTCCGATGTCAGAGCAGGATTTTGTACCTTTTTTGGTCCCACATGGTTTCTAGTAGATATTGGCAGTTCTCCTGTGCTGGGACAGAAGAATGAGTCTGTAGCTGATTTTCTTCTCTATTTTCCACTGTATTTGAATGGTGGTCTTCATATTCATGGGAAATAATTTTTATCTGCTCTCTTGCCACTATATTTGTCTCATGGGATTTGTATGAATCCGCAGGAATTTGACTCTGCTCATATTTTCTTGCCGTCCTATTTGGATGGAAGGCTTGATACACATCAGGTGGTATTTGTTCTTACATGTAGCTGGACGCTATCCTATTTGGAAGATGGGATTCTTGTGATTCTATAGATAGCTGCATCTGCCTATATTTTTTCCGCTCTGTCTGCAGGGCGAGACCAGTGAGCACTAGCAGGAACGTGAACGTGCTCGTATTGTGCCACCCTATTTCTATGTTGGGCTTGAGCGGAAAAGTTAGAGTTGTATGTCTGCCCATTGATTACTGCCGTGTTTTTATGGTGGAGTTTCTCCTCAGGAATCAGGGTGATATCCTTTTCTTGATTATATGTTTTCCACCCTTTACGGGAAGCCCAAGGGGACCAGGTCTTTTGGACTTCAGCAGGTTCCCTTGGCATATGGTCCTATTCAGTGTGAGGAGACATGGTCTCCCAATTTCAGAGGTGATGCTCTCTGGTAGGGGCATGTGATTAGGACCCCTATGCATTTGAGATAAAGTTTTCAGCATCAACTTCACCAGCCTATCAAAGATAAGGGAGGCACTCATTGTCACATTCTGAGGATAGGCTTCTGAAATGATTTCAGACAACCATTTGGGACACCATGTGCTAAGGAGTCATCCACATCTGAGGAGGTGACTGGTGAGATTTTGCAGACTGGAGGTTTGGTCTTGCAACCTCCACCGTTGGGAGAGTACCATTTCAGTTGTAATATTTGATCAACACGTCAGATACACAACATTGATGATGCTGGGTAGGCCAGGGGTCCTACTCTTCATCAAGGCCATGGATGCCTGCGGGGTCGCTGAGGCACTTGTATAAATTGGTCATTGGGATGTTATTTGGATATAAGGTTGCTCTACGGGAACCTGAAATGTATATATATGACATATACGGAAAACAAAATCCCATAAAAGTATCATTCTCTTGAACATATACATATTTGATGATTCATCTTGGCCTCCTTCCCCCTATTTTGTTCTGAGGCAAAGGGGCTAGAGTGGGGTAAAACTGCCACCTTGGTTAAGGATTCACGTCGGGTTCACCATTTTTTGTTTCAGCCCGAAGTGACACGGGTGCGTAGTTGGGGAAAATGAAAAATGGTCTGACGGGTGAAAAGCATTTGTCTGTTATTATAGAAACTTTCACGTCACCATCTTTGTTTCAAACCAATACACATCGTCATCCTTTAAAGAAGGATTGGATTGATCTCTTATGGACTGGAAAATTTATCCCTTCTATATTGTGAAGGAGGTTCCACATTCAAATTGTCCCATCGGGCGATTTCATGAGGTCAAGTATTCGTGAAATCGATCCCGTTAGGATATAACTTCCTCAAATGATCTTCAACGGGTTTATTCGTGGAGCTAGAAACACCCAACATCCCACAAATCCATCGTTCATGGACTTGCTTTCCAAAGACATGCACTCGTTGGATGATGATTTGGCCAATGATACATAAGTACTTCATTGGTCAATAGAATTGGAGGTCGGGCTCACCGCACCGTTTGGGGGGGGGGGTTATTTCCTATCCCGAGACTCTCTTATAGATTTATGTTATGTTCATATGTTTTTGAATACATTGTTCATTCCTGAATAGTGTGTCCATGGGCTACCCTTGGTTTGCAGGATTTTCATAAGCATACATGAATTTGTTTCTACAGAGGAAATGCTGACTTAAGCCATGAAATAAGGTTCTCTGGAGTTTATCATCATCCAGGGGGGACATAAGGTGACATGATGTTGGGATCATACCCATAATATGGGCATCCTACATATCCTTGCAGATGAATTAGAGCCCTCGTAGCTCGAGAAACTTGGGGATTATGCATGGGAGCTTCCCATTTGAGGGGACATGATTGGGTGAACCCTTTAGAAGGGAACCCTTTTGATATCGGTCCTTCAAGAAGTCATCCTACGCAACCTGGTTTTACCATGAATCAGAGTTCTCGTAGTTCTAGATGGGTCGATTGTGTGGATGTTGGGATCATCAAAAGTATATAATCCCACATGATTCATACTCGGTGTGAGAAAAATAGGGATTTGAGAAATCTAACCAACCACACACCTCCTCTCCCACTAGTGGGAGAGGGTGGGACTATGGTGGAAGAGGTCAGGGTGACTGAATAGGAGGGTGTGGGGCAATGAACCCTTAACTGTGGGATGACATTGGAGGTTATGAGTGTAACACCCTGAGATTTTTTGAGAATTATTATCATTTTTAATTTCTTTGATGTCTTGTGTTGTATGCTATACAAATATTATCTTGCGCTATATGCAACACCATATTATCTTGCAGTATACACAACACTATTCTTGGATCGTGTTATATACAATTTCAAGTTCGTTTGATAGAAGTTATTACACAAAACAATGAGTGTATATATATATATATATATTCAATGTATAAATGAAATATGTTTGGATTCTGTTATATGCAAAAAAAATGAGTCTTTCACTACACACAACCCTGACTTGACTTGCATTACACGCAATCGCGACCTTCCTCGATAGCGTGTGTTGTACGCAATACCGGGTTTCACTAAACAATGATATATTGTTATAATGTTATTATGAACCAGCCGTTATGAATATTATTAAATAAATTTTGAATTTTCTAACATTATTATTTATCTTACACATTTTCTAGAACATGGTATGAGAACAAAATAAATTTTTCGGGTAAAATAAGTAGTTTTCAAAAAATGCAGTTTTGCCGCCTTTTGATGGCACACCCACTTTAAATCTTGTTTTGACATTTTTATAAGTTCAAATTGACAAAATAAAATTCATCTTTGGAATAAGGATATAAAAATTTACTTTGGTTGAATTTTTCATATTATTCTGATAACTTTTATATTTTAATGAATAGTAAAAACACGCTATATTTTAATTAAAAACAAATTTTTTCATCGTAATAATTTATATGGTTAAATTATAAAATTTAATAGTTTTAAAGTATAAATATAATATATTTTTACCATTTAATATAATTTATTTCATTATAATTTCTTTTACATTGAATTCATAGGTAAAATCATTTCAATCTTTTGCATTGTTTTAACTTTTAAAACTCGTTTTCTTAACAACAGGATTAATTTTAAATTAACTTCTACAACTTATATGATTTGAATTTGAAAAAATGGATTCCATATTTGGAATCACTAGGTACAAATTATGTTAATAGGCTACTTTTTATTTTTGGACACTATTAATAGTAACTATGGTAAATTCTATTTACCATAGTTAAAGGTAAATCGAGTAATTAAGGGTAAATATAATATTATAAAATTACCCTAACACCTGAGAAAATTATATTGGATGAATAAAAGTCAACCCACATCACCTAAGGGTCGGAATAGATTCATTTTATAGACTTTTGACCTTGAAAATGACATAGTTTTTAATAAAACCAAAGAAAGTGATAACATGTCACTCTTAAATCATATAAGTGTAATAATTTTAATTTAGTGATAAACTTCATAAAATTTAGAAACTTAATAGTCTACAGAAAGATAATAAAATTATATACATCATGTGAATTTATTTAGAGTTTTTAGGGATTAAATAATTATCATTAATGATGACACAATAGTGATGTTGAAATTACTTTTTTGATTGAAATATCAAATAAATGGTTTAACAAATATTAAATTAAATATTATACGAATTAGTTAATGTGATCCACGAATTTTCTAGATAAATAAGACATGCTAGGAAGATATTAAATATTTTTGTTAGAATAAATCCTCTGTGTGGATTTTATTTAAATACAAATAAATGAATAGTGTCAAAATTGACACTATTGTTATTATATAAAAATAACATATTATAAAATTGTTTAAAAATCACAAAATATGTAAAAATTATAAATTGAAATTTATATGGTCTAAAATTTCATATAGTATCCAATTATAAACAATTCACAACCCATAAGTAATTATTTATAACAACTTAAAATTTAGAATATTATTACCACAAATAAAATTAAATAGATTAAATAAGGATAAATCAAGTTCATAATGTTCCAAATAAATTCCCAACATGTCTAAATTTTATTGGTTGATGTGATTACAACCCTATCTAATCTAATCTTATAATTTGAGTAATTTTTGAAGTTTTTATGTGGGGTTTGAATTTATTATAAATTAATATTTTTTAGATTTCCAAAGGTTCCCCTCTCCTCCCTTATAAAAGGGCACCTCCTCCCTCGCATCTTCACACAATTTTGAGCCTTCAATCTTTGACAACCCCTTCCCATTTACCTTATCAACTTCTCTGTTAACATACTAGAGGTCCTGATCTTCTTCAAAGACCAATTTTAGTACCCTAAGAGGAGGTTTTGAAGAGGCGTGTCGAAGAAGAGTAATATCCGTTACCGATTCTTTCAAGTTTCTTTCTTCTTATACTTACTCTTATTTAGTTGTTTCATTATAAAGTAATAACATCAGTATTAATTATATACTAATATGTTATTATAAATATGAAAAAAAATCCTTTTTCACCTTCTATCCATCCTATGGAAAACGAAATTACCGCGCGTGCGTACGTATAGAATACCGTCTCCACGTCGTGGTGAAATCTTTTTTTCCACCACCACCTTACTTGGATGGGTATAATGGTGTAAAGAATAACTATATATGATTATTATAAAATCATACTGATTCTGAGAAATTATATCATCCACTACAATTCAATTCAATAATTATGGGAACAATATCATCGCTCGTGCGTACATACAGATTACCGTCTCCACGACACAATGACATTCATTCTCCATGTTAACCATTCAAGAATGATTATAAAGTATATATAATGAATAATAATGAGATATATGACATAATAATGAAACTGGATTTTTTATATGTTATTTAATTACATCCATTCAATTAAATAAGGAAACGAAAACAACGTTTATGCGTACGTACGGTCTACCGTCTCCATGAACGGTGTATTTCTTTCCATTTATCGATCTCCTATATATATTTATATTCTGAATATATATTATATATAAATAATGTTTTACATTCTGGATGTAAGTAATCATTATCTAAGTAATCATATGAATAATTACAAGTCAAAACACATACAACAAATGAAATGATTTTACCCAAAACGATGCATTAACATGGAATTGACAAGTGAACGGGTAATATAAACTCATAAGTGAATCATATATTATATTATAAATATTATTATGTTTGTTTTATAAGTTAATAATATGTTTAAACCCACTATAAAGGAGGTTCATATACATACGAAGCATATCGGATCTAAGGCAAGGGATAATTTTCAATCTCATTTTTCATCCGAGATTGTTTATACGTAAGTATTTACTGGGGTTATATTTTTCATCCATGCCCACAAAATGTTTTTCATTCTTCCATGAATATTTAATGTCATTTTACCACTATTTGACTTTTACTTTGTGTTATGTAAGGAATCTTTCTTTTGTTTACCATATGTGGTACTTTTTTACTTTTCCGAAAAAAGTACGGGAAGAATGTTTTTTTAACTTATATGACATGAACAGATTTTTTTACAGTTTCATAATGCCTTATTTCAATGAATCTTCCTCTAAAATATTTCATGATTATTTTCAACAACATCCTTTTATTTTAAAATTTCATGTAATTTTGAGAAAATAAAATGATTTTGAGGAAGAAAGGATATTTTCCTCAGGAATTCATTTCAATTGTTTTATCAAAGCTATTTTCCATCTTAGATGGAATTATTTAATATGTTTATGTTTCAAGTATAATGTCTAGATTATTTACATGGATTTATTTTTCTTATGATGAAATGATATCCATTTGTTTTATATGGATTATGTTATGATGGGATGATGTTTATGAAACCCATTTTATTCTTTAGGTTATGATGAATGATTTATGTTTATTTTGTGGCACAAGTAAGAATGATTTAATTATGAGATGGGTGGGACCTATATCTACCTCCAATGCATTGAGTAAATATTTATATCTCATGAGATAGACATGACTGGAATGGCAAGTAAATCTAGTTCCGTGATACATGAATGGAACGAGCAGTGAACTCGGTTCAGTAAGGGACTCTGTCCACTAAGATGGTGTTGGCGGCAATGCCTTGGCTACTATGGAAATCGTACCATGTGATTAATGTTTTTCCATAATTACATGTTTTATTCCCATGTTATTTTACAATGTTTAATGTCCCTTTATGATCTATGCCTTATGCACTGCCAAGATTTATATAATTACTCATGATTTTGATGTTTTATGTTCATGTTCTTACGTTCAAATGTTCAGGGACTGTTTTATGTTCTCCATGTTTACCCTTACTAAGCATTTGAGCTCAACCTTTTTATGTTTTATTTTCCCCAGGATATAAAGAAAGGTTTTAGGTAAGAAAAAAGGGGAAGATATTTATGGGAGATGTTGAATATCTTTCACCACAATTAGAAGATTACGTTATGAGTTTCTAAAGACACTAAACTAATACGGTCTTTGGGTGTATGTTTTTGGTATGTTTTAATAATTCCCCAAAAGTAATGTAATGTCCATGTACGTCAAGATTGGGTCTCTACAGTTGGTATCAGAGTGAAGGTTTAGTCAACCTTTGGAAACTAGGATGCGAAAACTTTAGTGAGATTCCTAGATATATTTCTAAGGTATGTCTAGGGATGTCCCTAAGGTTTAGTATAACTATAGGATATAGTCCTCGAATTATGTTGACAATCATAAATAACATAGGGTAAACCTAAGGTGTCATGGATTAAATAATATGTGATAAGTTAGACATCCCATAAGTAACTTTTTAAGATTATGTGGTTCCTCGTTATTTTAACTGTTTCTTACACTATGGTTTCTAGTTTTAGTCAATGGAGGGAACAAGAAGGAATTCAGTTCACATTGATTCCAATGGAAAAATTGGTGACTATGAGCAATGAAATTTTATAATGCCTGAAGATAAAGATATTGTGATTACACTGAATCAGTCATCGTGATATATGATTAACAAGGTAAACTTTAGTTGTATTCCTAAGTCATCAAATAAGAGGAAGATGGAATTTTATGCATGTTCATATGGTGAGGAGCATAGAGAAAGGAAGATTGAGATTTCTAAAGAAGTGAAGAAGAACCTAGATGAATACATCAAATGGAGGGGAAGATGTTATATTTGTGGGGAGAAGGGTCACAGAGTGACAGACTGTTATGGAGTTCAATGTCTTATCTGTGGAGAACATGTGCATTACCCAACTCAATGCCCTGACCTAAGAGGTTACTTCTAAATCAAGGAAAGACATTTTACATGCCAATAATTGAACAGGATGGATTTAAGGGTCTATTTATTGGAATTCAAGAATAATGTTATTGAGGTACTTTTATGGTATATTGGAATATCCATGTATTGGTCCATTGTGGTTTTCCAAAAGAATATGGTACCGGTAACCATGAAAAGTGATTGAAATATTTTTGGAAAACAGACGATATGTGCAAAATGAAGGGATGAGGAGAAAATAATATGTCTGATAGTATTAATGATATCCTGATTGATATAAGGACAAACTGATATCATGGTTTGAGTATAAATTATTATTGGATTTTGGTATATGGAAAGAGTTAACTTTTGACAGCATTAATGTTTTCACTAAAGTTCTATAGTAACTAATGTTTCAAGATAATATATGATTAAGGTATTAAAATGTTTGGAATGCGATCAACATAAATGATGGTATTCGATTGCTTGTTATGTGGCCTTTCTAGTAATTTCTTTATTTATACTATAAGAATAGACAGATGTATTTTGGATAAGTCTAAAGATTGGAATTGATTATTTTGGACATTAGATAGTATTGTTTAAGGCGAGAAATTTTTTCGATATTATATTTTTAATGTCATAATAGTGTATTTTTAGAAAAAGGACAACCTGCAGGACGAACAAAAACTCGTCGCGTCGGACAAGGTTGCAGGAAACGAACCCACAACCGAAGTGCGACAGGACTTTATCGCCTACCACTGGCCTACAGGAAGTCCTTGGTTAGTAGAAACTAGTTTTATTTTATTATGAAAGATTATAGATGAAGTATAAGTCCTTTTTTGGAACCATATATGATTAATCTCACCATAGATGGACTTATGTATATAACTTTTGCTAACCTTATGTTTGAGATAGATGGAATGACCTATCATTCTATTGCATGATCTGATAACACTTCATGAAAGACAAATTCAACTTAATTTCTTTAAGAGATGAAGTGGAAATTGTTCAAGGCACGAGAAATGGTGAGATTTTACCAAAAATCAAGTCAGTATTTCTTTTAATTCATCAAATTTAGGGAAATTATTTTGAAAACCAAAAATGTTATCCTAGTACTCTCATATCCGATGAATCAGATGTTACCTTAGATCATCAAAAATTTATGGCTTTGTGATCGTTGGATTTTTAATAGCCATGTTATCTACCACTCTCCATCAGAACTTGATGGTCAGATTTCTCCTCCATATCCATATTTTAACCTATACTCTCCTATGTGGAAACCCAGTGATGAGTGACTTTGGGTGGCCGTTATGTTTCTAAATTTCGTTTTTAAAATTAATTTTTAGTATTTCCTTTTTACGATGTGGGTTTCTATGAAAGAAACTTTCAAGTAGAAAACCATTTATAACCCTGACGAATTTCGAGGGTGAAATTCATTTTAAGGGGGGTAGAATGTAACACCCCAAGATTTTATGAGAATTATTATTTTTTGTTTAATTTCTTTGATGTCTTGTGTTTTATGCTTCACCAAGATTATCTTGTGCTATATGCAACACCGTATTAGCTTGCAGTATGCGGAACACTATTCTTGGATCGTGTTATATACAATTTCAAGTTCGTTTGATAGAAGTTATTCTACGCAACATTGAGTGTTTATATATATATATATATTCAATTTATAAATGAAATATGGTTGGATTTTTTAATACAAAACAACAAAGGTGTCTTGCACTACACACAACCCTGACTTGGCTTGCATTACACGCAATCACGACCTTCCTCGATTGCGTGTGTTGTACGCAATACCAGGTTTCATTAAACAACGATATATTGTTATAAGGTTATTATGAACTATCCATTATGAATAGTATTAACTATATTTTGAATTTTATAACATTATTATTCATATTATACATTTTATAGAACAGGGTATGAGAAAAAAATAATTTTTCGGGTAAAATAAGTAATTTTAAAAAAATGCAGTTTTGCCGCCTTTTGATGGCGCACCCGCTTTAAATCTAGTTTTTTACATGTTTATAAGTTCAATTTGAAAAAATAAAATTTTTATTTTAAATCATGATATAAAAATTTACTTTGGATAAATTTTTCATATTATTCAGATAACTTTTATATTTTAATGAATAGTAAAAACGCGCTATATTTTAATTAAAAACAACTTTTTTATCGTAATAATTTATATGGTTAAATTATAATATTAAATATTTTTAAAGTATAAATAGAATATATTTTTACCATTTAATATAATTTATTTAATTATCATTGATTTTACATTGAATTCATAGGTAAAATCATTTCAATCTTTTGCAATGTTTTAACTTTTAAAACTCATTTTCTTAACAACGAGATTAATTTTAAATTATTTTCTCCAAATTCGGTGATTTGAATTTGGAAAAATTGATTCCATATTAGGAATAAGTAGGTCCAAATTATGTTAATAGGCTAATTTTTTATTTTTGGGCACTATGAATAGTAACTACGGTAAATTTTATTTACCATAGTTAAAGGTAAATCAGGTAATTAAGGGTAAATATAATATTATAAAATTACCCTAACACCTGACAAAATTATATTGGAGGAATAAAAGTATAGCCACATCACATAAGGGTTGTAATAGATTAATTTAATTGACTTTTTTACCATGAAAATGACATATTTATTAATAAAACCAAAGATAGTGACAACATGTCACTCTTTAAATCATATAAGTGTAATAATTTTAATTTAGTGATAAACATCATAAAAAATTAAACATGAATAGTCTTCAGAAATATAATAAATTTATATACATCATGTGAATTTATTTATAATTTTTAGGGATTAAATAATTATCATTAATGATGACATAATAGTGATGTTGAAATTATTTGTTTGATTGAAATATCAAATAAATGGTTTTAAAAATATTAAAATAAATATTATATGAACTATTTAATATTCTCCACGAATTTTATAGATAAATATGACATGTTAGAAATATATTGAATATATTTTTTAGAATATATCCTCTGTGTGGATTTTATTTAAATACAAATAAATGAATAGTGTCAAAATAGACACTATTGTTATTATATAAAAATAACATATTATAAAATTGTTTAAAAATCCCAAAAATTTGTAAAAAATATAAATTTAAATTTATATGGTCTAAAAATTAATATATTATCCAATTATGGACAATTAACAACACATAAGTAATTATTTATGTCAATTTAAAATTTATAATATTATTACCAGAAATAAAATTAAATAGATTAAATAAGGATAAATCAAGTTGATAATGTTTAAAACAAATTCCCAATATGTCTAAATTTTACTGGTTGATGAGATTACAACCCAATATCATCTAATCTTTGAATTTGAGTAATTTTTGAAGTTTTTATGTGGGTGTTAAATTTATTATAAATTAATATTTTGTAGATTTCCAAAGGTGTCCGTCTCCTCCCTTATAAAAGGGAACCTCCTTCCTCTCCTCTTCACACACTTTTGAGCCTTCAATCGCGGCCAAAACCAGACCATTTATCTTCTAAACTTACCTAGAAACACACTAGAGGTCCTGATATTCTTCAAAGTCCTATTTTAGTTCCCTAAGATAAGGTTTCGAAGATGCGTGTCGAAGAAGAGGTAATATCCGTAATCGATTTTTCAAGTTTTTTTCTTCTTCTACTTCCTCTTCTTTAGTTGTTTCATTATAAAGTAATAACATCAGTATTAATTATATAATTATATGTTATTATAAATATGAAACATCCCTATTCCACCTTCTATCCATCCTATGGAATACGAAATCACCGCGCGTGCGTACGTACGGAATACCGTCTCCACACCGTGGTGATTTTTTTTCCACCACCACCTTACTTGGATGGGTATAATGGTGTAAAGAATAACTATAAATGATTATTATAACATCATAATTATTATGAGATATTATATCATCCACTCAAATTCCATTCAATAATTATGGGAACAATATCATTACTCGTGCGTACGTACGGATTACTGTCACCACGACGTGATGACATTCATTCTATATGTTAAACATTCAAGAATGATTATAAAGTATATATAATGAATAATAATGAGATATATGACATAATAATGATACTGGATTTCTTTATATGTTATTTACTTACATCCATTCAATTTAACAAGGAAACGAAAATAGCGTTCATGCGTACGTACGTTCTACCGTCTCCATGAACGGTGTATTTCGTTCCATTTATCGATCTATTATATATATTTATATTCTGAATATATATTATATATAAATCATGTTTTACATTCTGGAAGTAATTAATCATGATCTAAGTAATCATATTAATAATTACAAGTCAAAACACATACGACAAATGAAATGATTTTACCCAAAACGATGCATTAACATGGAATTGACAGATGAACGGGTAATATAAAGTCATAAGTGAATCATATATGATATCATAAATATTATTATGGTTCTTTTATAAGTTAATAATAATTTTAAACCGACTATACAGGAGGTTCGGATACATACGAAGCATATCGGACCTAATGTAATGGATAATTTGCAATCTCATTTTTTATCCGATATTTTTTATACGTAAGTATTTACTGGGGTTATATTTTTCATCCATGCTCTTAAAATGTTTTTCATTCTTCCATGTATGTTTAATGTAATGTTTACCCCTCTTTTAATTTTAATTTGTGTTATGGAAGGAATCTTTCTTTTATTTACCATACGTGGTACTTTTTGACTTTTCCGACAAAAGTACGAGAAGAATGTTTTTTAAATTATACGGCATGAATGTATTTTTTTATGGTTTCATAACACCTTATTTGCATTAATAATCCTTTAAAATATTTCATGATTATTTTCAAAAAAATTCTTTGCTTTTAAAATTGCATGGAATTTTGAGAAAATAAAATGATTTTGAAGAAGAAAGGATATTTTCCTCAGAAATTCATTTCAAGTGTTTTATCAAAGATATTTTCCATCTAAGATGACATTATTTAATATGTTTATGTTTCATGTATAATGTCTCAATTATTTACATGGTTTTAATTTTCTTATGATGAAATGATATTCATTTGTTTTATATGGATTATGTTATGATGGGATGATGTTTATGAAACCCATTTTATTCTTTGGGTTATGATGAATGATTTATGTTTTTTTTGTGGCACAAGTAAGAATGATTTCATTATGAGATGGGTGGGACCTATATCTCCCTCCAATGCATTGGGTAAAGAATTATATCTCATGAGATAGACATGGCTAGAACGACAAGTTAATTTGGTTCAGTGATATAGGACTGGAATGAGGAGTGAACTCTGTTCAGTAAGGGACTTTGTCTATTATGATGGTTTTGGCTGCAATGCCTTGGCTACTATGGAAATCCTACCATGTGCTTAATGTTTTTCCACAATTACATGTTTTATTCCAACTCTATTTTACCATGGTTAATTCCCCTTTATGATCTATGCCTTATGCACTGTCAATATTTATATCATTACTCATGATTTTAATGTTTTATGTTCATGTTCTTATGTTCAAATGTTTAGGGATTGTTTTATGTTCTCCATGTTTACCCTTAATGAGCATTTGAGATCACCCTTTTTATGTTTTCTTTTCCCCAGGATATAAAGAAAGGTTTTAGGTAAGAAAACAAAATGGGAATATCTTTATGGGATATGTTGAAGATCATTCACCACGATTAGAAGATTACGTTCCGAGTTTCCAAAGACACTAAACTAATACGGTATTTGGGCGTCTGTTTTTGTTATGTTTTAAGTATTCCTCAAAAGTAATGTAATGTCCTTTTACATCAAGCTTGGGTCTTTACAATGAGGCTTGTACATTGGAAGATTGGGTAATTACCCCAATGGGTGTGCCCTGGAACACATTCTGGGAAAAGGGAGGAATGTTTCCTCTCATCAAAAGGAGAAGCGAACATGATTCTTTTGACTAATCACCAATCTTCATTGAATGGAAAAGCAAGTGATCACCCCTAATCCCTAGAATGGGGAGGTTCGTGTCAGCTTCCAAAGGTTGGACTTTGGGTTACCATGGAAATGTAGACTTACAAACATACCTGGAGTCCAAATTATTGTGGGGAGAGCCTTTGTGAATCCACTTACCATTGGTATGTAGACTCAAAGGGGTGCGCTAATGTGCGTGATGATTTGATCATACTGGCCCAGTGGCTTTGGAGGAGGCTTTGAAATGATACTGGGGGAATACTTCGCAAAGGGGATATGTAGGACTGGACGGTAATGGAGGGGTGAGATTGGATCCGTAGGGGAGAACACCTGATGACTTTCCATTCCACGTACTGTTTTCTTATGCGGGATTAGGGGAGCTCTGAAGACCATAGTGGTATGCGGGTAGAGGGTACTTCCACATACCAAATAAGTACACAGTAATTGTCTTGGACCACCGTTAACCATAGTGTTACGTGGTCTTGGATGAGATCTTCCATGCCAATTCGTGTTCCATCTATGTACTGATGCAGTACATGGTGCTGGGTTAAATCCGCATAGCGATACACTATGCGGAATACCATATCGAAGTAGGGTCCTTGAGACTATCCTTCACAGGGATTTCATCCGCGATGAATAATTGGTTCGTGATTTCAATAACTAGGTTCGAGGTTCTCCCATTATTACTAATTTCCTTTTTTTTATGGTTCAATACTAGTTCTATCTATGGAAACACGGTTTGCAATTTGGATTTCACCGATGATTCCATACTGAAGCCGGAATCCTCTCTGAAGTATTTCTTCCAACCTCTAGGGTCTCCTCTTTGCTTTCTTCACCCGTGATTTCATCATCCTTTTATGCTCATTTTATATATTATTGTGAAAATCATATCTGTGGGCATGCAGAACCATTTTTAGAATCCCGAGAAGAGATATCTTGATTAGTAGAAGACTCGGTCAACCAGGGTTTGCGGATGTTCTGGTTCACGAGTTATGGTTCTCGGGACCCTACCAATTTACTTTATACATGAAATACTGACTTCGTGAGATGGTTTTTAGATGGCCCTCACATGTGTGATTCTGCAATCGATTTGGTTTGTGGGAACCGGCGTTCACTGACAATCACTCTTCGGGCCCACACATCGTGGGTCGTTCCGCATACTAGTGGTTCACAGTTTGTGTGGTCCGCAAACCCTTTTCGATGATGGTATGCATGTCACATAAAACTCATTGATAAATTCAATTCTTTAAAGTTTATTATGAAGTTTTCAACTCAATTTGAGTCCATTAACTTTACGAGACTTGTAGGAATGATTTATTCCTTCTACAAAGTGATTATGGGAGTATTTTCTTCCCTTGGAGAAGTTTTCAGGACCCTACATCCACGTACTATTAGGTTAGAGGAAATTGTATTCAAGAACTGATTAGGGATTTTGAAATATTCCTTACATCATATTCTAACCACCTATCTTCCTATGTGTACCACATTTCTTACTATGCGTACTGTGTAGCGGGAATGGTTGGTGGTTCACCTCTCCACAAAATGTCTATCCTCTATGTAGTGTCCTTGCTTTGTGGACTGTCTTTGATTTCGTGAACCGTCACTCATCTGCAGATTGACTCTTCTTCTGCAGACCATCTCTCCTCCATGTATCGTTTCTTCCTACTTCACATACCATGTCTTCATCTTCCGCATACGACTTCCTTTTCAGGATATAGTTCTCCTAAAAAACCTTTAGCAGAATTGCTTCTGCATGAACCACTTTGCAGAATTCTCCATCACGAACCACTTCTGGAATTATCCAAATTCCTAGATTGATGATTTTTTCTAATGGAATTAAATCACCTCAATAATGGTATTAGACTTTCATATTTAGAAAAATTGATCTGAAAAATCCTCTAATTTGAGATTACCCTAATCATCAATATGGAACCTCTGTCACCGCGTTCCACTTCTCCTTGGAACCATTCTTCCTTGTGTAGTCTGCATACTGTCTCTCTTCATTAATAGAGGCCCAAATCACCATCACATTTTTGAAAATGATGCCCTTTGTAGATTCTCAAATAACTAACTCATTTCCAAAACTGAAAATCCACCCCGCGTACCACAATCCTTCCACGTACTGCATGCCGTCTCCATGAACTATTTTCCCCATGAATATTTTGCGTACTCAGTCTTCATATCACGCTTCGTGATTCCCTAAAATTGTATATTTCCTTCTACATTCCATGTACCTCTTTCACAATTCATGATCCAAGCATCATGGTATGCATACAGTTTCCCCCTATGTGGAAATCATCATTTTACAAAAACCAACCTCCCAATTTTGTGGCCCAAAAAATTGGTGAACACTAGAACAATATTTCACCTTAAACACCTACTTCAGCAGCCACCAACCATTATCATTCGTGGTCATCTGTCTTTTTAAACACACACAATCAGGCCTAAAAAATACCAAGAGGACACCTTGATTGAATTTTTCACAATAATCTCCCCCATTGTGTTTGTTAAAAACAGTTTCATTATTTAGTATCTCATTAAAACTTCTTCCAACTTCTTCCAACATTCACTTATTGCGATTAAGTTAGAGATCAAGGATTTTCTCATCACATTCTCTACATGCACATGATCCAAGATCACTATGGGAAACACAGAATAATTAAAATTTCATGAATAAATCACTTTATTTCAATCCAACACCACACTTCTTATTTTATCATGAACATCAGCTATCGTGATATGTATCATTTGATCGATCAGTTCTACAAACATCAGATTTAATACTACCCATATTTCACTGCTTCCCCTAACATCTTTGACTCCCCTATCCCATTGATCCACCAAGAAAAATCTCCTAATGTCCTGAATGAGGTGTTTTCTCCATTTCAATATCACAAATTCTATCCCCTTTTCAATTAACCTATGGGCCATTCCATTGAGGTCTGCAATAGTGTAATGAACATAGATTATCACATTAGGTAAAACCACACTATTCATCGAGGAAGGGGAGGGGGGTCCCGCATCCATAATTTTTATGTTCAGGGAGTCTACTAAAATCCAATAGCTAGTAAATTCCACTCAAATTATTCTTTTGGCAAGGCCTTTTTTAGAATATATGTAACTTGATGTTATCTCGGAACATACTCTAAATTCACTAGCCATTTTTCCACCATATCCTTTATAAAATGATATTTTATTTCCAGGTGAATTGTCCTCAAATGATGGAAAATAATTTATCTGAGATTTATAAAAGATGAATTATCACAATGAATTCATATCGGAGACTTCACTTCAATTCCCATATCCCCAAGCTTCTGCTTCATCCACAATAAAGGTATGCATGCTAGAGTAGTTGCAATATATTTAGCTTCTACAGTGCTCAATGAAACGTAATATTGTTTCTTTCATGGAAACGAAATACACAATCCTCTAAGATAGAATGCAACTACTGATTTTGATTTCCTATCATCTAATGAACAGGTAAAATATGCATCTATATATACGAATAACTACAGATGATATTTTTCTTTATACATCAAAGTGAAGTCCACAATGCCTTTGATATACCGAAGTATTATATTTTACTACAATAATGTGGCTTTCCCTGTGATTATATTGATACAATGATTCTTGACACATGAGAAAAAAATATTTGGTCGTGTCGCTGTTAAGTACAATAGACTTCCAATGATCTGCCTGTATTCTGTGACATTGACCGCTTTTCATGCATCATCTCGAGACAGTTTTATCTAGGTAGCCACCAGAGTCTTCAAGTACGTAGAATCCATTGAAAACCTTATCAACACATCATTGGAATAATTATATGGATAAATTAATGTTCCCTTTTTTCTTTGGGATACCTTTAAACCAAGGAAAAACGTTAGTTCACCAATCATTGACATTTCGAACTCACGTTTCATGAATTCAGAAAACTGTCTACATTGCGCTTCATCCGATCCTTCAAATATTCTGTCATCAATATATACCATCACTACCATCATTTTATTATTATCATGGTATAAATATAGATAGTAATCAACTCCACCATGCTGAAAACTGATCTTTTTTAGAAACTGATCTAGCCGTGAATACAATTCTCTTAGTTCTTACTTCAAACCATATAAATCCTTCTTCAATTGAAAACCCTTGTTCTCATATTAATTAATGATAAATCCATTTGGCTTCTCAATATAAAATTCTTCTTTCGGAACCCCATTCAGAAATGCATATTTGACATCCATCTAGAAAACCGTGACCATTCTTTGCACTGTTATGGCTAAGAATAATCGATTTGGCTCTATCCTTGAAATAAGTAAGAATGTTTCATCAGCGTCGATGCCCTTCATCTAGGAGTATCCTTTTGACATAAGTCATTATTTATATCAAACAAAAACAAAATATTTATTCATTTTGTTTTGAAAGACTCATTTTGTCTTGATGAAATTATTATCCATTAGCTTTGAAACAATATCCCATGTCTGATTCTTTTAAATTTGGTCAAGCTCTTCATTCATATCCTAAATCCAATTCTCAGCACTAGATTTTTCATCAAAAAATTAGGCTCTACCTGTGACAGGTATGATGATTATTATAGAGTCTTCATCCAACTTTTCTGCACTAAATCTGTCTGATCACCAATTATGTTTTTATCAATTTCATCTCTTCTCTTCAATATTTTTGTAGATAATTAATTGTGCTCATCTTTCTCATCATCTGAGTCATATTCTAAATCATCCTCTATAATTGGAGAAGCCCATAATCTCTTTATTTATTCAACACTATCCTCCTATGAATTATCATTTATTAACCGAAGGATCTTCTCATTATCCACTATGGTTACATCATGGATTTCAATAATCTTTCCTAGACTCTTTGTTTAATGATTTATATTCTTTTTTTCTTTGAGTAGCCAAGAAATATCCCTTCATCTCCGCGGGATACAATCTTCATGTGTTTATCCTTATTTATAATGAAACATATACTTCCAAAGATTCAAAAGTACTTCAATGATGGATTTTTTACATACCATAGCTCATATGGAGTCTTTTCTACTACTGGACATAGTTACAATCAAGGAGAGTTGTTCTAGATATACCATTTTAATCATATTTCTTCTCTAAAATAATATATTCTTCTATGGATTTATCACTGGTAAAACTTGATTCCTTATCCCATGTTTCTCAAGATAATCCCCCACTTGCCTATTTGTGACCTATGTTCCATTATCTATTTTGATCTTATGAATTTTCTTAACAATTATCTTTTTAAATTCCCTTAGATATATTATAATTAAACTAAACACATAATAATTATGTGTAATGATTGATACCCATGCCAATCTACTATAATCATCATTGAAAAGAACAAAATATCTCCACCCATAAAGATACCTTGGTGAAATTGGTCCGCAAACAACAATATAAACCAACTCAAGAAATCTTATTGGCCTTTTCAATTTTTCCTTATATGTATTTTGTATGATATTCCCCTGTTGGAAGGAATATCACATATGTGTATGATCATGTGATAACCTAGGGAGATCTTGAGAAGCATCAAATTTCATCAGATCTTCCAAATAAGATTGACATACGCGGCCAAGATGTTTATTCCACAAAATATATTATTCTTCATTAGATAGAAAGAACATATCTCCTTCTCCACTCATGAGGTATAGATTCCCTTTTGTACACATTAATTGAAATAAAAAAACACCATATTTTTCCTTGATGACCCAAAATTTCTTGGAAAATATTATTACATGTCCTGAGTCACACTATTCACTCACACATAATACGTTATGACTAAGATCTTGAAAAACCAAGACATATGCACATATAATGTCTTTTCCCCATTCTTTTATTTCCTAGAGCCAATTATTTTCAACCCCTCATCATTAACATGTCTTATAATACCTTCTTTATCATACTAGATTCCCATCACCAGATCATTGTTTCCTATCATATGGGAGGTGCATCCACTGTCAATGATCCATATTCTTATGCGATCTGATGCCATAAACACAATCTCAAAAACCTTCTCCTTCTCAGATATTTTTTTGGTCCATGTTTCTGACTTCATACCTGGTATGGAACAATACACTTGAAATTCCTTAGAATATGTTGGACCAAATTCATCTTTTAGAGTTGAAAATGAATTTTTCATATTCAGCTCATTTGATGATACATTTTTCTACTAATTATAATGAAACATAGTCTTCTTCGGCATATTCCTTTGTATTGTTGAGGAAACTATCTTACCACGTGCCCAAATCCTACAATTATTAAATAGTGACCATCAAATGATGGCATGGAAAATTGTTCTCTGTATGACTATTTTTATTTATCATGTTCCCTTTTTACCTCTTTTCTATGGAACAAACATTTTTTGAGTGTCCCATCATTCCACAACAATAGAATCTTATACATGGTACGTTGTTATGTGGAAATTGTACATCACTGGTTTTCTCTTGGGTTCTCTGAATCTTCTATATCATATTTATACCCAAATAAATTTTCAATTGTGGAGTGGGTTCTTGTGGTTTAACTTCAATCGTTAATGATTTTTTGTTTTTGATCAAGCCCCATGCATCATTACCATTTTTATTTGACTATGTTTTCTGTTTTATTGGACTGATATGCTTATCTTTTATTATCTCTATTATCCGTGTGATATGCTTTCCAGATGTTGTACCTAGGGATAATAATTTTTCTTGAAGTTTAACACTTCATCGAAGACCGATGAATTCTTCTTCAAGTTATTCAACATGTTTGATTTTTTATTTTCCAGATTCTATTAATCTATTAATCTCCATTTTCTATTCCTCAATTTTGAGTTTTTACTCAACCAACTTTCTTGATCTTTCTAGAATTGAAGACTTCAGTTTTTCAATTTATTCTTCTCGCTCAGACTTCTCTTCTTCTTTTTAGTATATATAGTGTTGGGCATCTCTTTTTAAGATGAGCTTTTATTAATCCTGAAGGTCCACTATTCCTTCAACTTCTCCTTCATCATTGTCACTTTCATATTTATTTATGTAATTTCCAACAACCCCCACTAATGCATCTACCTCATGATCATTATAGTCCTCCAACTCTTCAACCTCAGATACTTCTGAATATTCATCTTATTTTGAAAGAAGCTTCTTATTTTTGAAGAAGGTTATCTTAGAAATTTTCTTACCTTTCTCATTGGATGAATACTTATTCTGGTGAATTCCATTATTTTCTTCATCATCATATTCAAACTTCTTAGGATGCTTTACTACTAAATGTCCAATATTTCCACATAGGAAGAATTCTAGTGGAAGTTTACCTTTGAAATTTCATCATTCTATTTTTGATTTGAAAAGACAAATGACATGAAATCATCCAAATTATCTTCCTCCTAAACTTATTCAACAATGATCTTCCTCATGGACTTTAATTACACTTATTTGGACTTCCCCTTTCAGTAACATTTTTATCATCATTTATCATTTCATATGCAACAAGAGTACTATGATATTAATCCAATGTAATCTTCTTTGGATCATTATCTTCTATTACTAAAACTTTTAGATTAAATCGGGTTGGATGTTTCCTCAGTACATGATTCACAATATTAATATCTTAAAGACTTCTCCACGAACACACATGTCTTCCACTACAACATTACTCCTATCAAAGAATTCATCAATAGATTCATTTGGGTTCATTATCAGATCTTTATACTTGTTCCACAAAACCTTCATCTTTGCCTCTATGACCCTTGAATCTATTTCATAGATATTCAGTAGGTTTTTACACATAACATGTGATGTTTTACAAGACATCACCTTCATATAAATTTCATTTGATTGGGATCCTCATAAAGAATAAACCCCGTTAGCATCTACATCCAATAATGTTCTTTCAGCTTCTGATAAAGCACCACTATTTATATCAATTGATATTACATTCATATATTCTAGGAATAAATCCATTCCTAATGATCATATGCAGTGCTTCATTCAAATTTTCCATAGTTGAATATTATTTCTTTCGTTGATCAGATTTCCTTTGTGATTGACTACCTCTATTTTTTTACTAAGACATAACCACTAACTTTTAACCTTTCCCTCAGATACCAATTGTTAGGTCTATTATCTCAAATAACCTAAGGGGGGGGGGGATCAGGGTTTGACAGATTAAAACTACTACCCCTTGAGATCTTGTTTTTCTATTAAACAAAACACCCTTGTATCTTTCTCCAGTAGCAATATATAAATAGAAATAAAATCATTCATATGACACAATGAATTTTACTTGGTTCACCCTCACTAGGATACGTCTAAGGAGAATACAATATCTATGTGTCAATGCACCAAATCCATTAAATATCACTGATAACTACATGATTCGGTCTACATATTCTATGAATATGCTCACTGACTTTACAAGATTTATGGTCTTCTCACTACATTCCCAAGGTTCACTCACTACGTATCTTCCTATGGATCACTGATGTTGGGAAAGAACGCCATATTCCTCTCCCTTCACTCACTTATCTTTGAATGGATCCACACACAATTTATATACATTTAGGTTATTTTATTTTTATGTAAGAATGCATCATAAACTATAGGTATATGCCCTTTTCATATCCATTTTTCAGCTGTAGTTGAAATCCGCATTTCCACATACTATTTGTTTAGCGGAAATTTATTTCACAAACCATTTTAGGGTGTTTTGAAGCTTCCTTGAGTCCTCCATGAAACCCCTTTATTCCTCGACCTAACACCATGATTACTATGTGTACTTTGAAGAGGTTATGGTTTACTGATAACCTCTCTGAAAACCGTCTCTCCTCCGTATACCATCCCTGTTTTGTGGACTGTCTCCACTTCTGCGAACCGACTTTCATCTGATGACTACCTCTACATATGTAGATCATCTCTCCTATGTGTACTGGGTCTTCCTACTTCACATTCCGTGTCTTAATCCTTGATTTACCACTTCCTTTTTGGATATTATTCCCTATAATAATCATTGTCAAAATTGCTTCCGAGTGAACCACTTTTTGGAATTATCCCTTGCGAACCACTTTCAGACTTAGCCGAATTCCTGGAGTGAAGATTATCTCTAATGGAATTCACTCACCTTAGTCATGAGATTACCAATTATTTTATAGGAAAATAGTTCCACAAAATATGATAATCCAAGATTACCCAAATTTTCAATTTGGTACCACCTCCTCCGCGTACCACTTCTCCCACGAACCGTTCATCCCTACGCAGTGCACATACTGACTCTCTTCATTCACAGCGGCCCACATCACCATTAGGTTTTTATGAATGATGATATTTCTATCTTATTAAATCAAAACCTCTTTTACACAAACAATAATCCATCCCATGTACCGTATGCCTTCCATGTACTACATTCCTTCATCATGAACCGTTATCTCCCCTTGAACCGTTCCCATAAGTAGTCTGCATCTCTCGCTTCTCAGTTCACTACCTTTGTAGATATCCTTGAAGGTTCCACGTACCACTTTCACAATCCATGATACATGATTCATGGTCCCCATACTATTTTTCCTAATGCAGAAATCATCATTTTCTAAAAACTAAACTCCAAATTTTGAGGCCCAAAAATTTGGTAAGCACTGGGAAATTGTGCCACCTTAAACACCTACATCGCCAGACACTAACTATGGTCATTCATAGTCATATATATTTTTCAAGAAACAAAATCACACCCAAGACATACCTATAGGACACCTTGAGGGATTTTTTTACCAATAGTAATTTTATACACCTTATTTATTTTATATGTTTTACAAAATTAAATTTTTTAATGTAATGGTAGCTTCTAGGCATATAAGAATTGTTATATGATGTATCATAGAAACATAATTTTCTAATTATTGATGATTAATTAGAGATTTACATGATGATAAATTGTTTGATAAATATAATTGAATCAAATAATATATAAAATGGATAAACATTAGAACCAATTCAAAAGATCATTAAATATTTTTATAATTAATTTAAGAATTTAGATAATTCCATTTAATAATTTCATTACTCATTGATGCTTATGAAAATTTATCAATATCATTCCATTTTTATGATGTATTAATCAATAATATATTCCCTCCATTTGTGATCCACATTTATTTTGCAAACTTATGAATTTAAATCTAGGAATTTCTAGGTGTTATTACGGATGATCCTAATACTTCCATCATTCACCTTTGATCACCCAAAGAAACTCTTAATGAAAGGGTTCTCTTCAATATCTTTTAAAATAAGTGTGGAGGTGAAGGAAGATTGTCCACCATTCTTGATAGAATTCTTAAAGAGATATCTCTCTAGAACATTGATAGGATTATCTATCAATCATGTTGTTCTAACACACAATGAATTGAATATATTTATAATATAATATAATTGGGATTATATACCTCTAGGGATAGAAATTAATAATTTAAAATGATCCCTTTATTATTAACCCAACCCCTAGGTAACCCCATATGTATAATAATAATAATAATAATATTATTATTTCTTGACCTGAGATAAACTCAGGAATTGAAATCTATATAATATATTAAAATAAATTCAGTATATACTATTTCTCACTAGACCATTAAAATTAGTCCATCATTACTCCACATTATTTATATTTTCTTGAATAATTACTATTTATTTAATAAATAAATTTATTTACATTATTATAAAATAAAAAAATAAAAAAATATATTAACTAAATAGAAAATAATTATTTATTAAATATTAATTACACAAAATATTCTCCCAAATAAATTTCTATGGAATATATGTTTTCAGGAAAACATAAAGAAATATTAAACTATGTGTCAGAATAATATTAATTCATCTTATTAAATAATAAATAATATATATAATTTAAGTGAAATTCTAGATTTACATAGTGTGTTAACCTCTAGGGCTTTTTCTCATTAGAATTAGAACAAGACACCAAAATTCCAAGGTCAGTGTCTAAAAACATGCCAAGGCGCCCAAACATAAAACAACTAATTTTAAAACAAAATAATGCCTCATACATATCTTTAATATGTAATATATTACATTTATCATGATGTCTCTAATAAATAAGGTTACATGTTGGTGCTAGAAACCTATATACATGATGTATCTTTCTTTGAATATCTTGAAATTAAACTAGAATATAGAATAATATTTAAAATAATTTATTTAGGCTATAAAATTTCCATCATAGTTCATGGGATATCAACTTACATTAATTAATATATGAGAAAAATCATTTCTTGTACTATTAATTAATGAAATATTAATGACAATGAAACCAACGTATCCTACCACGCCAGGAAAAAAATATCTCCACTAATTTTATCAATACATCAATGCATGATAATTATAATACTCATTAATAATAATCTTAAATTGTATGGATCATTAAATATGTATTCAGATCGGAACATCCAATGATACATATAAATGTAGATTTTCTACTGGTTATTCTCATGATCATAATATCCTACAATAGATATTACCAAGGGCGTGTACCATGAGAAGGATCCTCAACATCCTATTATTCTCTTACCATTATAGTATGCATACTTTGTGTCCCCCATTATGTTTAATCTAGAAATAAAACATATATTTAAGAATAATATTGTGTATATTCTATATTATCAACATATTGAGGGAATATTATGAAATTTTAGTGTGCAAGATACTCTTTGAACATTGTAACATAAAATTTATGCATAATAATAATCTTGATATGTTAAGGATATAATTAGTACATAAAAAATATATGTTATCCATAAATGACATAGAAGTTTTTTTAGGGAACCAAATATAATAGACTCCCTCTTGCACCGTGGGAAACTGATAAAAACCTTCCATCCACTGGCTCTCATAGTATATTCATGATTATATAGATATAAGAATTTTTTAAGGGGTCAAAAACATTATCTTATATTTGAAATATTTTTACTGCAACACAATCCCTCTGAGAAAAATCCATCAAGATGTATTATTTTGGAATTATCTTATTTTTCAATTAGAGTGACCATGGAACTTTGGTAAGAGCCACAAATTTATAATTATAATAATAAAATGCGACAGGTTCTTTACTACTAGTTTCCACATCATGCTATCGAAACAAGTTTTGTATCCAAATATCATCCTTAGTTTCATTAGAATGTGCTTTTACATGGAATACACAATAGAATCAATGAAAACCGAATTATTTAAAGTCTTCCAAATCACATGTACTCTATTGATACAAAAATCATATCATGACTATGACTTGAGAATATTCTGATATATTTTAAAAATAGTATATATATAACCCCTGATGACTACCTCATTGTCTCCTCTATACACTAGGAATATATCCTAAATTCATCTCATAGACTTAGCAATAAACTTTAGAGTAGACCAATGTTGTTCTCCTATAACAGATTGATATATTCCTACCATACTCAATTCATTGGAAACATCAGGTCTAGTATATTACATGAAAACATGATTGATCATATCTTTGATTGGTAAGGGATCTTACAAATTTCCCTTTTATGTTGTTGTGTCCAATGACACATTCTCATAGAAAGATAAGTACCATGTGACACTAGAACCAATCCACTCTTGGATTTTTCCGTACTAAATATATTGAGTACCTTGTCAGTGTATGTAATTTTAAAAATTCTAAAAGACTCTTGGATCAATCATGACTGATCATAATCCCAATAATATAGGCTAATTCACATTTTTACTTCATTGTGAAAGCCTTATTCAATAAGTTTCTAAAAGAATATATGACTAGAATTAAGTTTCTAATAAGTAACATTTCATGAACATATATGATAAGAATAATGAATTCATTCCCAACAAACCTCATATAAACACATTTCTTACATTCATTCTTAATGAAACAAAATTCATTCATAGCTTCATCAAAAGAAATATTATATGACCTAGATGATTTCTTCAATCCATATATGGATATCTAAAGAATTAATTTATTTTTTGCATCATGTGGAGTTAAATTTCCTTATGGTTATGTCATGTAGACATCTTCGTAAATGACTTTATTATGGAAATATGTTATGAAATCCATATTCTAAATTTCATAGTCATGGTAAGATAGAATAAAAAGTATAATTGTGATTAATTTAAACATTGAAACCTGTGAATAATTTTCATCATTATTAGTATTTTAATATTTATTAAACCCTTTATCCATCATCCTTCCATTATGGGTATTTAACTTACATACCAATTATAGTTTTCTCTTGAATACCCATTTTCACCCTACATCATTTACATCAAATGGAGCATTAGCCAAAAACCAAACATGGTACTGATACATGGAATCAATTTTAAAATTCATGAATTCTTTCTATCTTGTCACTTATAAGATATCTAATGCCTCATTGTAGAACATTGTATCATCATTTTTAACCAATAATGATTCACCATAATCGATGACTATAAAACCACATCTATCCAGTTATCTTATCAATCTACTGCTCTTACATAGTAATTGAATTTTATGAACTACTTCTTCTACGGGGACCTATGAAATCTATTCCTATACCAAATCTTTAGTATCTTGAGAATAAAATTCATCAAATTCAATATTTACCTTATTATCCTTTTTGAAGATATTCTCCCTCTAGAAAAAATAAGGATTTTTGGGTGTCAATCACAATATTTTATGAAGGGTTTTATAGGTATTATCCATTTTTTTCTTAGGATAACATATAAAGATACACCTTGTTCCCTAGGGTTTCTTATTTGGCTCGAGAAGGCCTTAATAAATGTCTCGCGACCCCATATACAAGTATTTGAAAAAAAGGTTTCCTACCACTCCATAAATGGAAGGGAATTCCATTTTAAACTTTAGTTAGTACATGGTTTAGTGTGTATTCCGTTGTTTTTAATGAATATCCCCAAATGAATAATGGTATATCTACACGAGTCGTCATTGAATTTATCATTTATAATAAGGTATTGTTAATCCTTTCAATAACACAATTCCCATAAGGTGTGTAAGAATTTCTGAGTTCAGATAGAATCCCAAAATCCCATAAATTCTCTATATACTTTTGTTTGAGATATTAATGAACTCAATTCCATCGTTGCATCTTTATCTTCTATCCATTTTTATTATCTAATTAATTATTTAATTAGTTTATTTTCTCAATGGAATAAAACTTATAATTATCATGTAGACATATCCATATATACTCATTTCAGCATTAATTGTTATGAATTAAGAATTCTAATATCTAGAATCTATTGGAAATAGTCTACACACATTAGTGTGTACCAATCGTATAAGCTCTATGGCCCTTTGAGATTTACACTGAATGGATGTTTTTTCATTTTTTCTTATAACAAGAATGACATCTTTCATGTGGTTTTAGTTCAAAAGATTATGAATATCCATCCTAAAAGAGCATTTTTAATCACTTCCCATTTACATGAAAAAGACGGTGATGCCATAAATGGTTGTTATATGATTCATGTGAAGATGATTAATTATCTTTTCCAATTAGTTGTTTTCATAATTTAATATAGAAATACTATTGTTTAAATGTTTCATACCATAACATATGTTTTATTTATAAAATAAAAAAAATTATTTCTTATTTTTAAAATAAAACCATATGAATCTATCATTGATACAGAAATTTTATTGTTGGAAATAGTTGGTACTCAATAAAAATCTATTAATACCATTATCATTAATTTTGGAATTGGATGGTGAAGTCACCAATGGATTGAGCATCCATCCTCACACCATTAGAAACTCAAAAATATATCCCTCTTATTGAATTTGTTTAAAATATACCTGGTTCATACAATTTTCTATAGATGTGAGAAACACAAGAAATATATAATACCAATATGTAGATATTGAAATATTTAACTAGATATATAATACATCTTTATCTTCCCCATGATTCTGGGTGTAACTCCCTATATAGTGAACTTACATTCCACATGAAAAATATACTTTAACCTTTTAATTTCCCTACCTATAGATTATCCTCTTCATGGAAGGAATATTCTCATGATATTTAGCCTTGTTATGTTTTAAGAGACCCTTCAAATTGGTCTTTATTTTATTATTCATCATGTGGAATATAGGTTTTTCATGCCTCATGTCCTTATCCACTGGGATAATGAGTGTATGAAGTTAAAAAAGGCTATTGTAATTATTGATCATATTATAGTTAACAACAATACTAGTGAAGGACATGTGTAGTGATAAAATTATGAGATCTTTGGAAAACTCATCTAGGAATTTAATCCTTATAATGTATAAGTATTCAATGTATTCAATAATATTAGATGCATGAGGCCTAGAAGGTGCTGAATCTCCAAAATATCATTTAAGAACTCATAACTTCTTTTCTCACCTTCTATCAATAGGGATCCTGAATGTCAGAAATCATGCTATACAAATCCATGTCTTCATATGGCTTCAAAAGATCATTGCTCATGGATGATAACAGGAAATTATAAATATAGATGGAATCATTCAAAAATTATCACGGAGAGATACCAATTTATCACTTGAATCATTACCAAGAACATCTAGAATATGTTCTACCGGGGCATACAATTTCATTTCATGGAGTAGGATAATGGGTAACTTCCATATCCACTAATGGTAATTTGTTATAGGGAGAAGGATACCCTTCTCAAGTATAGATCATACTGATATATTTTTTGTAATTTTTATTTATTTTTCTAAAAATAAGTTGAACAAAGATTTAGTGATTTATATGATAAAATTTAGGAAACTAAATAAATATTATATTTATTAATCACTCATAATATACTCAAAACCCAATGACCCTCACCATTGGAATTAGATTATCCTATTTCATGGAAATTATAATAGAAATAATCCATATCCCCCTTCCTATCACCTCTTCATTTTATTTTCTAGAAATTTGAGGGGTTTTATATAGTCATTCCAAATACCAATTGTATTAACTCATAGTTCATTGATATGTTGTGTGGACTAACCAATCCTAAAATATTTAAATTTTATTTCACAAAACATGTCCTATAAGGTACTCCACCTCTTTCTTCGGAAGTCATCATTTGAATTGAAATAAGATACTTCAACACATAACTTCAAGTTATAATTCTTCCATAGTTGAAATCACCCCAAAATTGGATGGTCTATCACATTGTACTATTTTTTTATTTTAACAGCAGCGGTGGAAAGATTTAGTGACAAAATATATATAATTTTTGAATTATATATATATATTTGTAAATTAATAATTATAATATTTCTTACATTATTTTCAATATTTAGTGGATTGACTTAAGTGACTAAAAATTTCTAAATTTTTTTATGTAAAATTCTATTTATTTTAGTTATATCTTGCATGTTTGTTAATTAATTAATTCATATGATCATGATAGAACATCCATAATGAAATAACCATGAAAATTTATAGAAATTAAGTAATAATTCTTTATGATCAAGATATTTTAGAAATGTAATATGATCTTTTACATAATATGGGGAGATATGTCAAGTACGCCAATAATTAAATTTATCAATAACATAAATGAAACTAACCACATAAAAGGTCTAGTTTAGGCTCATGATTATACACATGCATGTAACAAATAAAATATTTAATAAAATTAGTATTCAATTCTCAGAGTTATTATTTTAGATAAGTCTATATCAAATCAATAAATGATCTTATTTATGTAATAAATTGTTTTATCATAATTATCATTATAATTTTATTGATATTATCATACATCATAATATTAATCAAATTAAATATAATTATTTAAAATTAACTATGTACAAAAAAATTTACCCTGGAGGAAACATGGAGAATAGACATATAAAATACCCAATGAATATTAAACTTTTTTACAAAATGATATTTCAGTATGCGGCATACACATCTTATCAGGAAGTTTTATTCAATGTTCTATCATGTTATTGAACACACAAAACACATGATATATACATACTATGTTATTATTAAATGTTCGTAGAGTAATAAATATGATATGAATTTTTCATGGTATCCTTATCTGAAAAATAAAAAGAAAATAATTAGTCATTTATAAATATAATACATGTCACATGGATTGTAAAATAAAAATTATTATCAGAGATTACATATGTTTATAAGGTTTTCACAATAAAATAATTTAATTTTAAATTATGTATGATTTGGTAAAAGTACATGTTGTGTACATTGAAGCTACACGGTGTGTATAATTATCACCATCTATTAGTGAAAACACCTATGTACTTAGTGTGTAATTTTTCCATGAAAAACATTGGATTAAAAATCATGTACATGGGATACATATAATGTGATCCTTGATTTACATGACCACCAATCATATAGAATGTGTAAAAGAATACATGAACTATTTATGACTAAATGATTACACTTCATGTACAAAAGTCACATATTGTGTATTCTGACTTTCCATGTGCTAGGATAGAAAAGTAAAAAAAATGTATATTTAAACTCACTGTATTTAAAAATTGCATTGGGATTGAATTATTTATGAATTAATTATTGGTGAATTAAACCCTATTACACAATATGTATGTATGGGTAACACAACAAGTATTATGTGTTACCTAGGTAGAATCCTTAGAGACACCGAATGAGACCTTCAAGTTTATTTCATCCATGAAATAAATCAATATTATTATTTTTATATAAAATGAAGTTGAATAAAGAATGTCTCACAATCCATATTATTGAACAATTAAACTGTAATTTTAAACCAATGAAAAGTGAATAAATCAATCAAAGATTGTTAAATAATTTAAAATAATTATGAAACAAGTCTTATATCATATGTAGGTTCTAGGAATAGAATTATCATTGATTTGTGAGCATACAACATTTATTTTAATCATTATGGAGTATTTTACATGATGATAAACACAATGATCAATAGAATTCAATCAAAGAATATAGAAAATGGATAAACAACAAAACCAAAGTGCAGGATCATAAAATATTATTTATAATTAATTTTATAAATTAAATATTTTTCATATGAGAAATTATTTTTTCATTGATAAATATTACAACATATCTAGATTATATGATCATTTCACCGTACGAATCAACAACAGATTCCCTAAAGTGGTTATTGAAATGTGTTTCCAAAACCTCCAAATGTCATTGTAGGAATGTTCAGGTGCTAGAATAGCTGATCCTAATTCTTGAATCATTCGCCATTATCTCTTTGAGAACCACTTCTAGGAAGGATTCTATTCAATATCTCTTGAATTTTGAGTGGTAGTGGAGGAGGATCACTCTCTATTCTTAAGATCCTTTTAAAGAGGGAGATCTCAAGGGATTTGAGTTGATTCTCTCCCAATCTAACTGTGCACAAAACAAAAATGAATTGGATATTTTTAAAAAATATAACTGGTTTTATATAACACTAGGGTTAGAAAATAATAATTGAACATTCAGCCTTTACTATTTTCCTAATACCTGAAGGAGCCCCAGTTCTATAATAATAATAATATTATTATATCTCTACATGCACTAAACTTGAGAATTAAATTAATTATAATTATTTCAAATTATATCCATTATATATTATATCTCACTTAATGATTAAAAATGGTCCTCCTTTACTCAAAAAAATAATTCAGGAATTAAATAATAACTATTTATTTTATAAATAAATATCACTTCATTATCCTCGAAAAGTTAAATAAATGTTATATTTCCTAAATTGAAAATAAATATTTATTAAATATTATTCCCATATAATATTTTGTATAATAACTTCTTGTGGAATATATATGATCAGTAAAAAATGTATAATTATTAAAAAAATGTGTGTGAATAATTTTTAATCAACTTGTATAATAATAAATAATAATAAATATTTTAAATGAGATTCTAGATACACTTAATGTGTTTCCATCTAAGACACTTTCACCATGTCATTTTGTGAAGCAACCTAAAGTCTATGTTTAGCATCTTGAAACAATCCAAGGAACCCATAAAGAAATAATTTAATGCTACAACGACATAATTCCTTGTACAAATGATTATTATGTAATATTAATCTTTTTTCATGATTTCTATAATCCTATAGGTTTCATGCTTTTTCCATTGACTTATGTGATCGATGCCACTTTCATTGACAATCTAGAAATTTATCATTCTAATATAACACAATGTCTATGGATTTATTTACGCTATATTAATTCCATCAATGTTCCTGAGATATCAAATTATATTAATGAATAGAAAGGACAAATCCTTTCTTACATAAATCCTTAATGAAATATTACTCTTGATGTACCCAACGTATCCAACCTCTCAACAAACATATATCATCATTGTTTTAATTAATACATAAAATTAAGATACATATAATACTCATTAATAATAATATAAATATATCTCTATCAATACACAGGTCTAAATATTGTAACATTCCAATGAAACTTATAAATATGGATTACCTACGGGAATATCAAATTTTCATAATATCCTATATTGAATATTAAAAAGGGAGTGCACCATGAGATGGTGCCTCAAAGACATATGAGTCTCCACACCTAATACCCTATATCATTTGTGTCTTTCAAATGATTTCATCCAACTATAAAAAATATAATTAAAAATAATATTGTGAAACTTCTGAATTCTCATCAAAGTGGGTTACATCTATGAACTTTTAGTGTGACATAAACTCTTAGGACATTATCAAATACAATGTTAAACTAAAGAACAACCGCGATCTAATGAGGATATTTTTTTTATTAAAATAAATAAATAAATACATGTTATCTTAAATTACACAAAATTAGATTCATACGAACCAAACCGAACAGTAATATCATGATTTATTCTTATTTCATGGTATTATAAGTTTCATTTTAATTATTTTATACAATGGGATATGAAATTAAAATTATAAAATCTTAAAATTTATTATAAAACCTCATATTCTTTTTTTGATTATTAACATTCTATTATAAAAACCACTTAAATGTCAAAAATTTTCATTAGAAATTAAATTTATCATAAATATTCGTATTCATGTATAATTTAAATGATTGTTTCTTAAATCTTAAAACATTTTTACATAAAATGTTTACTTTTCATGTTATTTGATTAACTAGTAGATTATTGATAAATTTTTATCCATTTCCCAAAATGGATACTTAATGGTAATACATATTTATTCATGAATTATATCAATCATTTGATATATGAGGAATGATTTAGAGATGGTGTTATTGGTGGGGACTGGTATAATATAACCCCTTGATGAGTCTATAGGCCTCATTGGACAAATAATTTGGAATAATTAAATTGTTTTCTACCTTTTATTTTTAAACTATGTTTTAAAAGGTTGTGAAAGTAGAGGTATCATGATGCACGAGACCATAAAATCTAGAAATTATTAATTATCAACATTAAGAAATCAATTATTATTTTCCATTATATTATCAAAATGATATTATCTCTGTATTCATTTCATGCTCAGTTTATTATTTAAAAGGAAAGTACTTTAGTTATTTACCTCTCGATATCAATTATAACTTTTTTATTGAAGAAGTCATTTTATTTAAATGGAATGTGTGGTATGTTATTTACCTATATATATTGATTAATAATTATTGGATCATGGTATCATCATCTATAATTAACCCTTATTGAGGATTTGAGATCACCCATATTTTTTTCATTTCCCTAGGTTATGAAGAAGTGATATTTGAATGAGCGATGAAGGATGTAGTTTATTTATATTGTTTTGTATTATTTTTTATTTTCATTAAAAAATCTAAAATGGGTGTCATCTATGTATATGGTTCTCCAAAAATAATAATGTAACACCTCAACAATATTTACCCATAATTGGGGCATTATTAAATAAAAATGGCATGATCACAAGAGATCATGTCCCGAAGGACTAATCAGTTTAGCGATCTAAGAAAATAGAAAACATACAATAACATTAAATTATAAATTAAAACATAAAATAAAACAAAATAATCCTTCGATAACAAAATTATTCCCATATATTAACCCTGAATATTAATCATAATACACTTCTTGTAATCCTAGGAAAATAAAACATAAGAAATGGGTGAGCTCAGATTCTTAGTAAGGGTAAATAATTTAGCAGAAGCAATAAACTTTTAAGGTAAGATGTGTAATAAAAAAATATCCTTTTAAACATAAAATTGAAGATAACATGGAAAAAATAAATCAAGCATTACCATATAAACATGAACATGATATTATACTAGTTGAATAATCACATGTAATAACAAATTTCATAACGAGGGAATGCATAATGCTGAACATCATAACCACATAGTCAAGGCCTCGTCCCAAGACTACAAATAAATTTTTTTTTCAAGGCCTTGTGCCAAGACACTAGTTTGTCTCATGAGACCTACCAATGCATCGAAGAGCTATATCGGTCTCCACCCATCACTTACTAAGTCTAATGCATTCCTCATATGAAAAGGTTGAAACATAACATAAACATTCGTATTAAAACTAGCATATGGAATGTCAATACTTTATCCATTAACCACAAATGGTATAAAAATAGAAAAATAAAAGTCAACCATATCATAACTCATTAAATACAATATGGAATATTGTATTATAATAAATCAACCTCAATCAATAATAATATCCAGTAAAGGATGTCGACATAGTTGAAAATGATAATTCAAACTCTTTGAGAGAAATATCCCTTTTTGTGAAATCATTTAAAAGTTACGAATATATAATGGAATTAATTTAAAAGAGGTTTTTGAATCAAAGTTTCCCATACCACTTTGAAATTTTTTAATGGAATTAGCATTTTAAAAAATTCATGTCCATATAAATAAATCCTTAAAATCATTTTGAAAACATGGACATTAATTTAAAAGATTTAGAAAAATAAATATTTAAAAACATTTAAAATGATGATCTAGTTAAAGATTAAATTCCATAAAACCTTAAAAGATTCCTTTTTAAAAAATTTAATGAAACATGGACATAGATAATAAATATGTCCCAGTATATACTTATATATAAAAAATCTCAGATAATAACGAGATTGAGGAATTAACCCTTACCTTATACTTTCCATTAGTCGAGGGTATTTTTAACCAACTGTATAATGACCATAGTAAGTTATTAAATTGAACAAGAACCATATTAATATTCATGATATCATATATTATTCATTTATTACTTTATACTATCCATTTAATAATAATTTTCATGTTAAAGTAATATTTTAGGTAATAACTGCTTTCTTTATTGTACGTGTTTATCTTTTTATTTTTGATTGTATTAATTAGAACATGATTTAAACACTTACAGAATATAAAACATGATCTATATATCATATATATTCATAATATAAATATGTATAATAGATAGATATATGAAATGGAAACATGGTTAATGGAGACGGCAGTCCATACGTACGCATGAACGTTGTTTCTGTTTTGTTATCGTATAGTATGAAAGTAAGTAAAATATATATATTTATCTACATAAATATATATTTTTATAGTATATATATTATTTCATATACCACATAATTAATCAATGTATTTATTTTTATAAACATTCTTGAAGGGTGATCTTTGAAGATGAATCTCATTGCGTCGTGGAGACGGTAAGCCGTACGTACACACGAGCGATAATATCATTCTATTGAAGGTGAAATGGTGTTTAATTGGATAGTATATTACATATAAATAATCATTAAAATGTTATATTTACTATTTAATTTAATTAAATTCATTATTATACCCATCCAAATAATGTAGAGTTGAATAACAAACTACATCCCGACGTTGAGACGGTAAGCCGTACGTACACACGTACGATGACTTTTTCATTCATAGTATGGATAGAATAATGAATATGGATGTAAAATATTTATAATAACATCACAGTATGTATAGCGTACTATAGTTTTTATTTTTTTTTTATGGAAACAAAAAATAAATATGAAGTGGACTAAAAAATAATTTTGAAAGAGGTGATGAAATAATTACATCTTCTTCAGAAGTTTTCTTTTTATTTGAACAAAAGGGATCCTTAGGTTGGATTTATGATCGAATTAAGGAATATAGGTTGAATTGAGGATAGTTTGGAGAACATTTGAGCAGATATTGGCTGATCCCAATGGATTTTGAGGTGTGATTTTGAGAGAAGGGGAAGTACTCTTTTATAAGAGAGGTGAGGGTCACTTTAGGAAAACCTTGAAATAATATTTCATTATAAAATCAATTTCAATTAATAATGGTTAAAAATGGATTTATTTAAAGGATAAAGAGGTTATGGGTCTAAATAATCTTAACCAAGTGGTTTTAGACAAGTTTAGGAAACCATTTTAACCTTATCTTTTAGATTTAACTCATAGTTAAATAGTTTAACTTTTACCATGTCTTCTTGTATTATTATAATACATGGTTAATAAAAATACTATAAAATGAAAAGAAAAACTCAAGTGGTTCATAAATGAAATATATATCATTATATAAGTCCTTTTTTCGAAAATTGGTTTTTAGGAACATTATATCAATTAATAATATAGTATTTGTTTTAAAAACTCATTGATGCCAATTTAGACACTATTTATTATTTGGTTTTTGTGAAAGTAATAACAGGTTGATTACTTAAAAAAATACATTATATCAACCTTAAAATTTCAAATTCACCTATAAAATTAATTTATGGAATCAAAAGTCTCAATTTCCATTTATTTTTATATTTATAATATCAATTATTTTAATGTCTCATTAATTAGGTAATTACTTCTTTATCATTGTGTCATAAATAAATATAATTATTTAATGTATAAAAATTATAAATAAAATACCATTATGTAGGAAATATATTTATATTTCTAATTAATATTTATAGTTGAATTTATCTTATGTTTAACCCCATATTAAAAATGATTTAGTTATTAAACTTTAAATTTAGCACTTTTAACTCTTCTTTAAATAAAATATAATAAATTCCCTAATCTAACCCAAAAGGATAAAAAAATATTATTTTTATCCTAAGGTTTATTTTTGTCTAAATAAACATATCCAACAAAATTAGGACATGTGTTGGGTAAATTTTAATAATATTTTTACCTTTAATTACCTTATTTTCTTTTAACCGTGGAAAATAAAATTCAAAAGTTATTATTCACCAAAAAATATTTTCATCCTATGGAACAAAATTTTACTTACTGATGTGAACTGTGTCTCTTTGTTTTTTAAATTCAATTAAAAAACAGAAAATTTACGTTTTATGTAGATTTGCAAATGTGCCTAGAAGGTGGGTAAAAGACGTTAAAATGGTTTAATAAAATTATATATATCTAATATTATTATAAAATAACTAAAATGACTTAAATTATACTAATATATGTATTATTTATCTATTTTAAGATAAATTTTTAATTAAAAATAATTATTTAAATGAAAAAGTCAGTTTTTATGTACTATGCAGTATTTTTCACTATTCATCAAAAATTGAAAGTTTTCAGAAAAATACCTAAAATTCACCCTAAGATAAATTTGATATTCTTAATTAAATAGTGATTTATATTTTACAAAATTCAAAACATATAAGTTTCATTAATTAATTTAAAATTAATTCCCGTTGTCAAAACTATAAAGCAGGTTTTTGAGAAGTAAAAACTATCAAAAGATTGATATTTGCTTATGTCCAATTTAAATGTAAAATTACTTCCAATGAAAAAAATTGGATTAAATGATAAAAATATAATCTAGTTATACTTCAAAACCATTCAAATGTATAATTTAACAATATAAATTATTTTGATTAAAAAAGTTGTATTCAATTAAAATTTAGTATATTCCACTATTCATCAAAATATGAAAGTTATCTTAAAAACACAAAAATTTTATCCAAAATAAATTTTTATGTCCTTATTATAAAGAATAAGTTTATTTTGTCAAATTTAATATAAAAAAGTGTCAAATACTTTATTGAAAAAGGGTTCAACATTAAAAGGTGTTAAAATTGCCATTTTTTTGGAATACACTTCTTTTATCTGAAAAATTGGATTTGTTCTTATATTATGTTTAAAAAACACATAATTTGGATGTTAAAATTATATGGAGTATATAAAATTCAAAATTTAGTTAATAGTATTCATAACCTTTTTTTAAATGGCTAATTGGTAATTTTTGGTGCGCTTGAACTCGGTATTGCGTGTGGCGCAAGCTATTGAATTACTTTAAAGAGATAACGTATTATGAAATCATGGGGTGTTACATTCTCCCCTACTTCAATAAATTGTATCCTTAAAATTTTAAGCTGCTCTTCACAAATAAAAGGTTGAGAATATAAAGTACCTTTGTGGAAAACCCATATCAGAAATAGGGTTAATAAAATTTTAGTCTTAATAAGAGGGAAAAGGAAATGAAAAAGTCACCACCAAATTAGGATTTCAAATAGGAGAACATTGGTGGAAATTATAATTGGAGGAAAAACATAAGTATTTATAGGGAGTGATTGAGGTCATCAATCACAAACAAGTGAATGGAAAATTGAGGGCCTCAAATCCATAAATCTATGATGATTTAAAATATCATCATTTCAAAAAACATAAGGTATTAGGATAACAAATTTTTTTGTTTTAAGATCCTTTACCTAATGTTTAAGAATTAATTTCATCATAGAATATGAAAAAAAATAATACTTGACAAATAAAGTCCCATAATTTAACTAATTTCTACCACAAACTCATCTTAGAACTTAAAAAAATTATATTTATCCTAATAGAATAGGGTTAAAAAAATGAATTTATAATTAATTCATCAGATCATTTAAAAAAATATATTATGCCAACCAGGACATCACATAGGTCAGTGGTAGGTGATGCACCCTTGTCGCTCTTTGGTTGCGGGTTCAAGTCTCGCGGTCTTGCTGGACGTAACGAGTTGTCACCTGAACATCAGGTTGTCCTTTTTATAAGAATAAAAAAATAATCTTAAGAAATGTTTTATCCTTAAAAAATAATTTCCAATGTCCAATTTAATTCATTACAACCTTTAGACTTATCCAAAATACTTCTGTCCAAACTCACATACCAAAAAAATTATAAGGAAGGTCAACAAAAAATAATGACGATCTCTTTTATCACATAACAACATGTGAATACCTTCATCATGTATTCTATTAAAACATGGTAACGACCTAAATTAACATAAAACCTTATTTTCATATGTATATACTTCCTTATTCATTCTGTAAAACATAGAATACTGGATATACTCCATAAATCCAAAATTTTTTGAATCCTCCATCAATAATGGAATAAACAAACCATTAATCAGTTCCAAGGATGTCAAAAATACCCAATATACTTTATCCAAAGCAATTATATTTTATTACAATATCACTACCTTAGTATCGGGACCATATTAAGTTTTATCTTTCTCTAAACCATATATTTTTGAAAGTGTTTAACTTGAAACTGTGTCACTTTACTTGGTACCATAAAGTCTCAAATCCTTGATGAAAATGTACTACAATACAATCCTTATTTATTTCCATAATTAATATAACAAGTACATTGTTTATACAACACTAAAATGACATAATTCATTAATAAAAATATAAGAACACTAATTATTCATCTTCATCTGTGGTAGTATCACAACTTGATTACTATCTAATAACATCATTTGGGGTATACTTTGATGATTGGTACATTGATTCACGTAGTGTCCCAACTCCTTTCAGATGAAGCATTGTACATTTGAAACCTTTTTCTTACCCTTACAATCACATACTTGGTGTCCTTTTTCTCAAAACTTATAGCAAACTCCCATTCACTTTAAGAATATACTAATGTGATTCTTTCCATAGTTATCACATATTTGAAAATCCTTCTTTCCCTTCTTCCCTTTATACATCTTTCTATTTACCATCATTTCTTCTCTGTCTTCACTTCAAAGCCATATGACTCAAATAATTCTTTACTTATCTTATTAACACATGATACTATTTCTTCACATGATGAGAATACGTGGGGAATATTTCCGTTCTAAATGTCGGCTTAGGAACATGAAATATATGATCCTTATTACTGTTTGGATCATGCACATTGCTGGATTTCTCATTCATTCTACTGGGTGCCATTTCAAAATAATGAAATACACTAGGTTAGATCATATCATAATGTATAATCTAAAAACTAGAAAAATTCTCAACATTAACTGAATATTTTCACATATATAGTCTCATAATAATAAAAATGGTTTCTTTACTGACATATTTACTCACAAATAATTCATAATGGTTTTTAAATAAAATGTGAATTATCCTAAGAATATAGCTCAGAGTGTTGTAATCAAGAGTGCATCAAGGCCCATTGTCATGCACCAGTTCCCGTTAGAGTCTAGTTTAAAGTTGTATTTTTGGGTTTTACCTCTAGATACTTCTGTGCTAGAGTTGCCTCTACCTTCTCGTATCCAGACAGGGATGCATTTCTTTAAAAATTCACAAAATCCCTAGATTATAAAAATTATATGAAGTTATTCTATACTATTACTCAAAGTCTATCTTAGGGTAATGTTTCAAAATCAGATTTAATATAAATATATTTCCAAGGTTGTTGCTAAAATTCCTCTCATAACAACTCTAATGCCCCGAACCTAGTTACCCAGAGTTGGTACATTATTATATAACATTGGTATAATCACAAGAGATCAAGTCCCTAAGGTCCAATCCGTTGATCAGTCTTGGAAAATAGATTACATACAAGAATATTACATTACACATTCAAACATAAAACACAACAAAAATAATCCTTTGAGAACGCCATTATTCCTCTAGCATAACCCTACATATCAATTATAGTACACTTTTTGGAATATATATTATTCTAGTAGAGATATTATTTTATATAACTCATAATTAATCAATTTATTTATTTTTATAATTTTTTTGAAGGATGATAGTTGAAGATGAATCTCATCGAGTCTTGGAGACGGTATGGCATACGTACGCACAAATGATAATACCATTATATTGACGATGAAATTGTTTTTAATTGGATGGTATATTATATATAATTAATCATTAGCATGTTATAATAACTATTTAAATTAATTATACTCAATATTATACCCATCCGAATAATGCAGCGTTGAATAACAAACTACACCACGACGTGGAGACGGTATGTCGTATGTACACACATATGGTGACTTTATCATTAATAGGATAGTCCGAATAATTAATATGGTTTTACCAAATTTATAATAACATCACAGAATGTATAGGGTATTGGAGTTATTATTTTTGGTATGGAAACAACAAAGAAATATTAAGTGGAAGAAGAAAATAATTTTGAAATAGGTGATGAAATAATTAGCACTTCTTCGGGAGTTTCCTTTTGATTTGAAAAAAAGAGATCCTTTGGTTAGAATTATTATCAAATTAAGGCCTCTAGGTTCAAGCGAGGATAGTTGGGAGAATATTTGTGAAATGGTTGGCTGAGTCAAATGGATTTGGAGGTGTCATTTTGAGAGAATGGGAAATACCCTTTTATAAGAGAGATGAAGGTAACTTTAAGAAAATCTTGAAATATTATTTTATTATAAAATAATTTTATTTTTATAATGGCTAAAAATGAATTTATTTAGAGGATAAGGTGGTTATGGGTCTAAATCCTCCTAACAAATAGGTTTTATACAAGTTTAGGTCACCATTTTAGCCTTATCTTTAGATTTAACTCTTAGTTAAATAGTTTAACTTTTAACATGTCTTCTGGTATTATTATAATACATGGTTAATAAACATACTATAAAATGACAAGAAAACCTAAAGTGGTTAATTAATGAAATATATATAATTATATAAGTCTTTTAGACGAACCTTATATTTTTAGGAATATTATATCATTTAATAATATAGTATTTGGTTTAAAAACTCATTTATATCAATTTTGACACTATTTTGTATTTTGTTTTTGTAAAAGTCATAACAATTTTATTAATTCAAAAAAAACATTAAATCAACCCTACCATTTCATATTAACCTATAAAGTTTTCGTATGACATCAAAAGTCTCACTTTTCATTTATTTAGATATTTATAATATAAATTATTTTAATCTTTCATTAATAAGGTGATTACTGCTTCATCATTGTGTTATAAATAAATTTAATTATTTAATGTCTAAAAATTATAAATAAAAAACCATGATTTAGGAAATATTTTTATATTTCTAATGAATATTTATAGTCAAATTAATCTTATGTGTAACCCTATATTAAAAATGGTTTAGTTATTAAACTTTGAATTTAACACTTTTAACTCTTCTTTATGTAAAGTATAATAAATGTCCTATTCTAACCCAAATGGATCAAAAGGATATTATATTTATCCTAAGGTTGATTATTGTTGAAATAAACTTATCCAATAGAATTAGGATATGTGCTGGGGTAATTTTAAAATTATTTTTACCTTTAATTACCTTATTTACTTTTAACCGTGGTAAACAAAATTCAAAAGTTACTATTCACCAAAAATTATTTTCATCTTATTGAACCAAATTTTACTTATTTATTTTAACCATGCCTCTCATATTTTTGAAATTAAATTCATAGAAGTGGTAAAATTAATTTTTATGCAGTTTTGTAAATGTGCCTAAAAGGTGGGTAAAAGACGTTAAAATGGTTTAATAAAATTTTATACATCTAATATTATTATAAAATGACTCCCATGACATAAATTGTACTAATATATTTATTATGTATCTATTTTAAGATAAATATTTAATTAAAAATGATTATTTAAATGAGAAACTCAATTTTTATGTATTATGTGGTATTTTTCACTATTCAACAAAAAATGAATGTTTTCAGAAAAATACGAAAAATTAAACCTAATTTAATTTTTATATTTTGAATTAAAAAATGATTTCTATTTTAAAAAATTAAAAACATAGAAGTTTAATTAATTAATTTAAAATTAATTCCCATTTTCAAAACCAGCAAGTGAGTTTTTGAGAATAAACACCATCAAAAGATTGACATGTGTTTATGTCCAATTTAAATGTAAAATTACTTCAAATGAAAAACATTGGATTAAATGATAAAAATATAATATAATTATACTTCAAAACCATTCAAATGTATAATTTAACAATATAAATTATTTGGATTAATTTTTTTTTCAATTAAAATTTAGTATATTCCACTATTCATCAAAATATGAAAGTTATCATAAAAAAACCAAAAATTTATCCAAACTAAATTTTTATGTCTTGATTCTAAATGAGAATTTTATTTTTCCAAATTTAATATATAAAAGTGTCAAATATTTGATTTAAAAATGGCTCACAATTAAAAGGCGGTAAAATTGCATTTGTTTTGGAAAAAACTTGTTTTATCTGAAAAATTGGATTTGTTCTTATATTATGTCTAAAAAACATATAATATTGATGTTAGAATTATATGGGTTATATAAAATTCAAATTTCAGTTAATACTATTCACAACCTCTTTTTTAAACGGCTAGTTTGGTAAGTCATGGTGAGCTCGAACTCGATGTTGCGTGTGGCGCAAGCTATTGAATTACTTTAAAGAGATAACGTATTATGAAATCCTGGGGTGTTATAACTAAAAATGTTTGTCCTTTTCTATTTTAACCATTATACATATTCCAATGTTATAAAATTAGAACCGTCTCCAATCTACTATAGTCAGGGTGATTATAATAGGTTTTATTGAAATTTTAGTAGAACCATTTAGAACTAGATTATGGAAAACATATATTAGGTTCCATTACCCTATGATAGTCATTGAGGATAAATATAAAAGAATAACCTATTGTTTTGTTAAGGAAGATATTATGCTTTTTTCTATAGAAACACATGCCTATCCAGATACTACAAGTGGTTGTGGTTCTGGCACTGAAGTACCTATGGGTAACAACACTGAAAAGGGAATATTGAGCTAGACATGATCATCACATAGTGAATGAAAATGGTATTTACTGCGCACCAAGATTGACACTTTAGTAATTTATTATTAGGAAAATCAACATTTTCATTACAAACCATTTTGAAGGATTTCAAAATAATTTTATCCATAGAGATTCAAAGATTATAATTCTAAAATTTACAATGTATATATTTTAATTTATGTTAAGTGTAACATTATATTTAAAATTATACAATATGATTTAATGTTCATAATTTTTTAACCATTTATATTAGATTATATTTTTTATAAATATCTCATAGAATAAATAAGGGTATCAATAAACATAGTAAATGTAGATATTTCCCAACAGAGGAAACCAATATATCTAGTATTGGAATTGAGAAAATTATGGCTATATTAGGGAATTTTAATAAGATTATGAGAAATATCATTTCTCAGAAGGTGAAACCTATTCCACAATGAGATTATTATATGTTGGATATATTTTTGTGATTGAATCCCCAAAAATTTGTTTGTACTAGTAATCCAACTGTAGTTGATCAATGGATTATTCCTCTAGAGTTGATATTTATAGAATTGAGATGTTTTGAAATGGAGAATGATACACTTTCAGTGTATTGTTTTAATGGAGATGCTAATAAACGATGTTCAATGATGAAAAATAATATAGGAAGAGGAAATATAACTCATTAAATGGAAATATTTGATGTAAAAATTCATTGAAAAATATCCCCCTCATGAGAAACAAAATAATAAAAATACAACTCTCTATATCTTAAATCCAAAGGAAGATGTATGTGCTGTGGAGTTTGATTCTTCCTTTAAAATCATAGCTATGTATGCTATAGATTCCATCTGATACACAAGGTATATGATTTTCTATTTATTATTGTGGATTATGCCATGTCTGTAACAACACAAGTATTTATAGAATCATATTTATTTGTATTCTTAAATTAATTAGGTATATTAATTATGTAAATTAATACATAAAATAAATAACTTTAAACCAATTTATTATTTGAAAATTTATTAAATTTCAATTTTCATATTATAGAATTTTAATTTGAAAAAATCAAAATCAAATTCAAATTCATCATGATGAAATTATATTATTATGAAATTTTGATAATTTTTTGAAAAATTTAAAATTTTCATGTACAGTAAAAAATACATGTTTTTTATAAAATATATTATTTTTTTGAATCAACAGGACATATATATGTTATATAATTTGTAAAAAATATTTAATGACAATATAATTAATTTATACTAAAAATATTCTAAAAAAATAATTCCAAATAATAATGTTATAATTTATTAAATGATAAGTATACAAATCATCGTATGTGCCGACGCAGTGCCTGTGCACAGGTGAAAAAGTCAAATGTTTTTCCTTATAAATAATAATTGTGTGGTAAAAACTAGTTTAGGGTCCTTTTTATAATTATTATGTATTATTGATGTTTCTAGGTATTAATTATCAATCTAGAGTTATATATCATAAGTCACATCCAAATGATTTTGAAATTATTGAACAATGCTTGAAAAGGAAATTTTAACAAGTTAAAGAAGTTTTGTCGACACGTATATTAATAAATGTACATAATTATTGAATATGAAAAATAATTGTGAACCTAATTAATTTATTTCTATTATAGTAATTTTTTAAAAAAATTAATGAAAGAAATATTAATCTTTAATGCTTATGCAACACTAAGTCAATGCTTGTGTAAGAAAAATAAAAATAAATAAAATGTTTAAAATTAAAATTATTTGAACCATTAAATTCAAAGAACATGACTAAATAATTTCATATAATAAATTTTTAACCACTATGTTAATTTTAAAAAAATTTGGGAAATTTTGGACCCACATTAATCACTTTAATCCCTTTATAATGTTTTATTTAAAGGTAAGTGAATTTGTTCACACTATAGTTGTTATTTCTAATAATGTTTTAATATATCATTTTACAAGAGTTTTATTCGATTTTTTTAATTTAAAATATAATAAATATATATTTTTTATGATTTTTTTAATTTTTAATCAACATATAAATACCAAAATGGATTTTACAAAGATGGTTCACTAATTGTTTAACTACTAAATGAATCAAATTAAAGATATAAAAATAATAAAATAAATATAATATGAGATTTTAAAGTAATTTCACATTTTCAATATATTAATATAATATTTTTAGGATATAATAAATAAAGTATTCAAATTTGAAATTTTTTTTTGATTTGTTTAAAGTCATATTTATGAATAGTGTTTATTTTGAAGGAAAAAAATAATGAATAAAATATTTTATGAAATTATTTATAAATAAAAAAATCACGAAAAATTCAAAATATGCTAATATTAATTCGAAAACGAGATCTCCTATGATTTTGAAGACTTTTTATCTCTTGATCCCTAAATTATAATAATTATATTTTAAAATTTCTTGTAATTCCTAAATAACGCCTCACATCAATTTTAAAAGGAGACTCAATACTACATGAATTATTATCACCTCGAGTAGTCATTAATGACAATCCCATATCAAATCCATTTATCCTAATCCTTTTCCATATTCTAGTGCTTCTATTTTCACAAAATACCACATCCAATATCCTAAAAAGGTTCTCATGGAGAAATTTTGAAGCGATAAATTTATTATTCTTCACTTTTAAATTCTTTCTCACTTATACATTGTCATTACATCCTATGCAATGATTCATGATAACTAAATTATAATATATATATTAGAAAATTATTGTTTTTATCGTATATTGATAATAAAATATACCTTATTATTTTTTTATTGCTAAATAATGAAATCACCGTCTATGGCGTGTCAAGTCACAGACTTCGTGGGCGATGAGTTTTTTATTTCCCTTTACTGCAATCATGGAAAGTATAAATTCACATATAATTTTTTAAAATTACATAAATATATATATTTTCCCTCTTCTTATGTGTTATTTCTATTTGACATGGTATTCCATTACAACCTAACCTTGAAAACCTTGAAAAGAACGCACCCAAAAGAATGGAAATAATCTAATATTATTAATAAATGGGTGGAAAATGCTATATTGAGATCATATAGAGTACGATAAACATGAGTATAGTTTGGTAATAAATTAATAACACTCACTAAACCATTATACAAGAGAATTGAACAATTTTTAAGGAAGTAGAATTAGAGTTAAGGGACTTTCCTTTTAAAATCATTTTAAATATATCTTCCATGAAATTCAAAAAGATTATTTTTTAAATAACACATTGGAAGTTTCACCTAATTTCATGATTTTTTGATTACTATAAATTTTCATTTATATGTTTTCATAGTTATTTTTAATTAATATGACTTCATTATTATGTGCACCGTTTTTATATTTTTAAAGCGATTTCTACGTGAAATGGGTAGCTTGATATCTGAAGGATTTTTTCTCTCTTGTGTTTAAATGAGTAATAAAGGGTTTTATTCATGATATGATATTTTTATATTGTTTATTATGGGATGAACACATCATATCTCAATATATTATAGGTTTAAACCCATTATAGCTCAATATATGATGGGTTGATCCCCATTATAGTTCAAGATATGACTGGTGATCCCCATTATAACTCTCAAATTAATTTGTTACCCTAAAGATGGAAGTCAAAAGAAATTATATTACATTTGTATGGATGAATTTATTTGTGATATAGTAAATATTTTCCAAGGTTAAAAAATTATTTTTCAATTCATGATAATGAGTTTTTAAGAAAATAAATTTTAATGGGATTATATATTTTCACTCGACTAACAATTTTATTTCTTTATGTTCCTTACTATGATTTTTGTGATCATCCCATGTATTAAATTGTTTTCCAAAGCGTATAAGGATGGTTAAGAGAAAGAAGAGATTCAATTTGAATGTTATGAAGATGTTCTGAATGAAATCATATTTTTTTTAAAACTTTTTTATTCTAGATGAAATTGATACTATTTTAGTAGTATCCACTTTTATGCTCATTGGCTGTTATGTATGTATTATAACCAAATTCTCTAAAACTATAAACCTAAAATTATCTAAAATGTGAATGAAAGTAAATTATTGACTAAATCATAATATTTTTTTATCTTTTTAAGGATGAATTCTTATAGTACATATTAAGGGATGGTTTATACAACATTAGTTGTCAGGATGATGTTAATAGAATACCATAAATGATATTTAATTAATGGTTAATTGGATATGGAGTTGAATTTAAATATTACCATGTTTCTTCATCTATGATATGACTGTTTGGAATAAGTTTCCATAGATGAAATAAGGACACTAAAGTATAAATCCACTGATAGAATTATTTCCTTCAGATTCTGTAGTAAGGAATGGGGGGAATTAGAACTAAGAAGTTTGTAACAATAACAGATTAGTTTACTCAAGAAATTAATGGTTGTGGTATCCATGGTGGAGAGGAACAAGTTCTACCATGACATACCATGTATTTTGTGAATAATATTAATCAGTAAACATACCCATTCATTCAGTGGATCATCTGACCCATTGGTATCCAAAGGATAGATCAATGATCTAGGAAAGTTATTTTATGTAATGGGATGTTCCGAATATGAAAAGGTAACACAAGATGTTTATCATTTTGAATGAAGGATTTGTAACACCTCATGATTTTGAAAATAAATTTAATATTGAATGAATGAAACACTGAGTCTCTATAAAAAACCACTTTGTTAAGACCTTGCGAGTAATCATAATTTTTCCACCTTTGTGTTTTGAATTTAGAAAAACTAACACACACAGTTTCGTTCAGTAAGATATTTAGAGTCTGATAGGATAATTTTTTTTGTGAATATTAACATACCTTACTGAATAGTAACATAACCTTATGAATAATAATAAATAGTAATGACTAGCTAATTGTCCAAAAAAATAAACTTCACCCATGAATGTATAAATACAATTTAGACATATTATTAGTGAAACAATGATCGTAGTATAAGTATAGGTATTTTTGAATGTCATAAATATTTTAATTACAATTTCATGATTAATTTATTTAAATAAAATGGAAATTTATTTTCATAAAATTTAATCATAAATTTTTATTTTATTTTCTTATGGATATAGATAATTATATGGGACCTTGATTAATTTTTCAAGGAGTTATAAAAGGAGTTATAGTTTTAATTTTTTTGTTTCAAATAAATTATGATTTTATTTAAAAATTAAATTAAAAATATTTAGGAAATTTTTTTAAAAAAATTTATTTCATTTTTGAATTTTATATTTTTAATAATGGTTGGGGTTAATTTTTAGGATTTTTCGAAAATACTTGATTTTTGGGTGAATAGTAAAATATGATAATTTACAATAAATGCTAAATAAATTATTTATTGCGTCATAATTGATGTAAGGCTGATGTAATCCCACTTGGTTAGAAATCACATCTAAATATTACTATTCTTGGTTACAAGAATCATTATTATTTGTTGTATTTGGAAAAATAATAAAATAAAGAGTTAAATAATGGGAAAACCCTCCTCTCCTCCACTATAACCCCCCTTACTCTCTCTTATCTTCACTCATCTAAGACTTGAAGCTCCACAATGTTATTACAAAATACCCTTTACTATTCTATCCCCAAATACATGAGCTAATTGTATTTCCAAAATACAAAAAACCCTTCCCTTAAAGAGATTCTCAAGGAGGTGGATTCAAGAGGTAAATTGACCTTCTTTTCTTTCAACTTCATTTCATGTTTCCTTTCTATTATTATCCTCTCATCACCTCCTAGGTCCAAATGACCATGATAACTCTAATATCATCTATATACTATAATTATATCATGTGAATGTAATATCCTTCATCAATATCGTTACTCACTCTAACATTTATAAACGAAATCATTATCCATGAGGTGCCAATTTACAACCTTCATAGATGACATGTTTCGTTCTTCCATTTCAACTTCAATAATGGCCGTGAAACCATTTTTATTGTTGAAATAAACTATAATATATGTATTATAACCTATTTAATATAAAATATCCAGTATATGTACATAACATTAAATCATTTGACCAAACTAGTTCCTAATAATAAAAATACCGCTAAAATAATATAAGTGATTGTCATTAATATTTCATCTAATGATTCGTCCTATTTCTAGGTAAACAAATGATATAAATGACCATTAACAACTCTGTATGTTTATAAATAATATTTAAATTAAATTCTTAATATTTACATCCATTTCACATGAACTCCATTACTTGAAAACAAGTAAACTGATTAGGAGAATCAATAAAATGAACACTCTGGAACAACATAATTCAATATTATAACTTATCAAAAATGACCTAAATGAACTAAAATAATTATGATAAAATCAATACATGTCAAATAGATACTAAATCAAGTTATTAATTAGTCTAATTTCATATTCCAGAAACATAAGGTCAAGATCGGAACATTCAGACTTAAGGTAAGTGTTTCCCACCTGAACCTCCATTTTCATTTAGGTTAATTTTATTGTCTAATTACCTCAATTAAATTATTATTTATTATTATTTACTCCTCATATGTTCTTTTTTAGTGTTCTATATATGTGTACCAACTTTAATCCTACCTTATTTTATGGGGAGTTAAAAAATCTAAAAGGAAAATTCAAAATTATTTCTGAAATACAAGCCCGATTCAAAGGAATTTCTCAAATTCTTACCCATTTTCAAGAGAACACTATAATCAGTTTCTAGAAACATTATCTTTATAAAACCAATCATACCTTTATGAAATTACTATCTCACTTCAGTTCTGGTTTTATACAAAGGAATTTCAAAAATAAAATAAAAAATAAACTCTTCATTTAAAAAAAAAGTATTTATCTCAAAAATGACTCTATTATTTTATAAGAGTATTTTCATCTACTTCAATGCCCATATTGATTATTATGTATTATTGGTATTAATATTTTATTATATCAGATACCAGATTTAATTTCATGTTTTATTATTATTTTTAATTTGGATGTTTTATCTTAAAACCATTCACCAATTTACTCTGAATGGTTAGTATTTATGATTTACATTCAGGGAAATTTATTTACTTTTCATATGTTAGTTTCAATATTAATGTCTATGTTATTTATGTTTATCACCATTCATATGAGGAACTCATTGGAATTATCATGTGATGGGTGGGTCCTACAATATCCCCTTGATGCATTGGTAGGTCTCATGAGACAAATAGATATGGACTCAGCCAATGCCTTGCTTATTTTTAGTTATGGTTTTGGGAAAGGCCTTAGTCAATTTTATATGTTTTGGCCAGGGCCTTGATGGAATGTTTTAGAATTTCAATCAAATTAATTTACCTCATTATAAAACTAGTAATTGAAATTTCATAAGGTTATTCGACTAGTATAATTCCCATTATTATGCTTTATTATGGCATTATCTATTCATCTATAGTCCCTTCCATAATGTGTTCAAGTTCATTTTTAAAGGAATGTGTTTTTAGTTATTCACTATGAATAATGTTTAGGTTTATGATATCTTTCACTTTATAGCATACCCTTACTAGGAATTTGAGCTCACCCCTTTCTTATGTTTCCCAGTACATGAAGAGGTAAATCATGATTGACTTGCAGCGATAATATTTGAGTGGTGGATCTTCCCAATGAAAAATATTTTTTTTTCATTTCAAGTTATAATGTTAAACTTATGAATGTATCTGGATTTCCAAATCTACTAAACTATTCATTCCTTTGGGATAAAAATTTCTTGTAATCATTCCAATGTAATGATATAAGGCACCTACTATAGGAAATTGGGTTAGGGTTTTTATAGTTGGTATCAAAGGAATTTTAGTAAAACACCTGGAAGCTAGATTTAGAAAAAGTAGAATTGGGAAAAAATTCCTCAGATTGTTTTTGAGGATGAACATAAAAGAACATCTTTTAATTTTTTGTAAGGAATAGATTATGTGGAAATTTATAGAAGATCCATCCTTATATAAATATTAAAAGTGTACATGGTTATGACACATATGTACCTAGGAGTGAAAAATCCAACAAGGAGTTTCAGGCTTCCTCCAGGGCATCTTGGTACATGAAAACGAGCCTTAATGGTCTCATTGTTTGACACTACTAGGGGATATTATAAGGATAATAACATTTTCCTTACAAGATTTTATGAAGGATTTAAATGCAAATTTTTCCTCAAAGAAACAATGTTTGTGACATTGGGATTAACCAAGCATAGGATTTCACATTATGCCAAGTATTTTTCTAAGTTAAGATTATACATTATGATTCACAACATAATATAATATATTCCATTTTTTATAAATGGTGCCTAGAAGAATGAATGGAAACTGCATGAATGCACATATCCCATGTAGGGATTGTCCTTCTATGCAGGATAATGATGTTGGATTTGGATCTGCGATTTGTGTGCAGAAACTTATAATTATACTGAGATAACTTACTCATGTTATGAACAATAACCTCACTCTTATAGAGAATCTAAACCCACAAAAAATGAGGAGTTATGTTTTATCTCATAATACAAGAACATCCTCCATTATTTAATGGGACTAAAAACCCATTCGTAGTAGAGTAGTGGATAAGTTTCTCAGAGAATATATTCCTCACTTTGGGAAGTAACGAAATGGAGAAGGTTGTCATGGCAGCTTATCATATTTTGGGAGATGCTGATTAATGGTGGTCACTAATTCAGAGCACAAAGAATGAGGAAGATATATAAAACATAGAATGGGGTGAATTTAAATAAGTTTTCTTATAGAAATACTTTCCTTGTGAACAATGAGCAGATATGGAAAGGTAGTTTCTGAATTTGAGGAAAAAGGGAGATGAGAATGTTGAAATGTATGAAGATAACTTCACAAGGTTATTAAGTCATGCTTTAGACTATATATGTAATCCAAGGATAAAGATTGATCAATTTTTTTATGGACTAAATTTATTCATTTGGTGGGCATTGATCTGCCAAACATTTTCATAAAACAAATATATAGTATCATGTTATATCAAGACGGAAAAATATTCTCTATGACTTATGACTTTAAAGGAATGAAAGAGAATAAGAGGGTTGTGGGAAACTCTAGAAAAGGAAAGAAGGGAATCAGTAAGATGGGAAGAGTTGACATTCCACCCCATGATAATTGTGTAAGGAAACACCCTGGTGCCTGCTTAAAAGGAAAAAGGGCGTCCTATTAGTGTGGAAAGAAAGGACATCATGCTGGTGTTTGCAAGGGGAAGAAAAAATCTATTATTTTTCATTGATATAATTATAGGGATAAGGGAAACCATGCTAATTATTGTCCAAAGCATCAAGGAAATGTGCCTTATAAAGGGACAAGGGAGCAGAGACAAGCTTATACGATCAAAATTGTTGATATTGAAGTTTCTAGTGATGTGGTGGAAGGTACTTTAATAAATTACTCAAACATAGCCAATGATTTATTTGATTTTTGGATCATCAAATTCTTACATATCATCCTAGTTTTTAAAGAAAATTTAATATTTTCAATTTGATTTAATAAGTAAGTTGTCATTCAAAACATTAATGGAAGTATCATTACAAAAATGTTGTTTAAAGAAGTCCCCATTATGGAAAATAAAAAAAAATTATCTTCTGATTTTATTATCATACCAATGATTTACTTTTATATAATCCTGGGTATGGATTGACCTTCGAACCATGAAGAAAAATTTTACTGTTAGAAGAAAGAGGTTTCAATTTTTGAGGAAGATGAAGAATCCCTTATCTTTAGAGAAGAAACATCACCATGTAATTCTCATCTAGATCGACCCCAGTAGCTCTAATGAATTAAATTATTAGTCAGGAAGGGAATTTAATAACTATGGGTGAGGAAAGGAATGTTCAAATAGAGTATGTATATGTTGTGAAAGAATATGTTGACGGGTTTCCAGAGGATTTACCTGGACATCCTCTAGAGTGGGAAATTGAGTTTTCCAACGACTTAATTCCTTATTCAAGGCCCATATCAAAGACCCCTTATAGAATGGCCACTGTGGAATTAGTGTAATGGAATAAAAAACTAGAAGAAGTAAAATAATGATGGATCTATGAGGTTTTGCATTGACTACAAAGAGAACAATGCTATTAAAATAAAGAACAAGTATCCCCTACCATGCATTGATGATTTATTTGATCAACTTCATAGAGTCCAATATTTTTCAAATATTGATCTTCGATCAGTATATCATCAGTTTCTTGTGTTTAAGGAAGATATTCCAAAGAAATCATTTCAAACTAGGTATGGGCATTATGTGTTTATAGTAATGTCTTTTGTAATGACTAATACACCCTCTCTTTTCATGGATCTAATGAATAGAGTTTTAAAGAATATCTTGATAAATTTGAGGTGTTATTTATGGATGATAACTATGAATACTCCAAAATCTATGAAGATCATGAAAAAAACTCACACATTATTATAAATAATCTTAGAAGAAATGAATTATATGGGAAGTTTAGCAAGTGTGAATTTTGGCTTCAATCTGTTTCTTTTCATGGACACATTATCTCTAAGGAGTAAATATATGTTGATCCTATGAAGAACAAGGCTATTTAATAATGTGCTAGTACAATGGACATAATTGAGGTTCACAGTTTTATTGGTTTAGTTGGTTGTTATCGGTGTTTCATTCCGAAAATCACTTGTTTAGCCAACCCAATGACCAAGCTTACACGTACAGGGGTTAAGTTCGTATGGAAAAAAGAATATGAGGATTGTTTCAAATAATTTAATAGGATACTAGTGAATAATCTGATCCTAACCCTACCATCGGTGAATGATGGGTTTCTGATATATAGTGATGCATTAATGAAAGGACTTGGTTGTGCCCTTATGAAGAATGATAGATTTATTACCAATGTATCAAGGAAGTTAAAAATTAATGAAAAAACTATCCTACTCATGATATTGAGTTAGTTGTTGTGATATTTGATCTAAAAATATGGATACACTATCTCTATGGTGAATGATGTGATATATATACAGATCAGAAGAGTCTGAAGTATATCTTATCACAGAAAGAACTCAACCTGAGGAGAAGGTGATGGCTCAAACTACTCAAGGATTATGACTGTACCATACAATACCACCCAGGAAAAGAAAATAATGTATCCAATTCATTAATTATGAAGGATCATGGAGTTCTCAACAAAATAAGGATTGACAAGGATCCTTTGTATTGAAGGACCCCGGGACACCCTGAGAGGGGAGGGGTGAATCAGGGTGACCAATTTTTCTTTTAATGTGATGGATATTGTTCCCACGTTGGTAGGAACTTGTTGATCCGGTATGATGATTATGATTATAAAGCAAGCATTCACAAGCACAGAGAAGACACAACCCTTTTTACTTGGTTCACCACTAAGGGCTACGTCCAAGGATCATACGCCGACAGGTTGTCGGTCGTACCAAAAACCACTATGCTTCACTAGCTGTAGATTACAAAAGTTCGGGTACAGTCACTCTGTCCCATGATCACTACCTTTAAAAAGGTTAAGGGATAGCTCACTGCTTCCCTTAGGTCACTCCCGTTGACTCCCCCTGGCTCACTGCCGTTGGTGAAGTCTCACTCAGTTTATAGACATGAAGGTCTCTTCAATTGATAGTCATGAAGTTCATTGTCTCCTGTTCAGCATGAGACTTTGCTTACAGCAGAGTCCTGAGTTAATGCTCTGTTAAGATCCAACCTCCAACCACTGAAGAAAACCCCCTTTTCCTTGTCCACAGGGCAAACAACCTTTGACAAAAGGCCTTCGCAAAGTACCCTACTTCGTGAGGCTCCCAAAATTGCAAAGCTCAAACAAGCCTTCGCGGAGCCCCTGCCATTTCGCGAAGCTCAATCGCGAAGCACTCTCGCGATGCTCCAGCCTTCGCAATGCTTGTCTATCGTGAAGATCATGCCTCTTCATGAAGCTCACTGAGCCAACGTGGGGCGCGCGTCTTTCACGGAGCTAAAATAGCCGCCGCGAAGCTCTTCGTTCGCGAAGCACACTGCCTTCGCGAGAGACCTTTGCGAACTGAGAGCGAAGGACTTTCTCTGAAATTCTCTCTACTTCTCTCGAGGGGGTCGGCCTCTATTTATAGGAGATTCCACCGACCCTTGTCCCTTCCGCACGAAGTCAACGCCATGTCATCTCAAATCACGAAGCTCCAAAGTTTCCTTCGTAATTCTGTCCAAATCGCGAATCACCACGGCAATTTTCTGTTCGCGGAGCTTGACGTAATCGCGTAGAATCACCGTAAACATACCTTCGCGACTTCTCCGCGAAGCTCCCTCACATGCCGCGAAGCTCCCTCGCAAATCCCTTCACCGCCGCGATGTGCTTCAACTCTGCCGTTCGCGAAGCTTTGACGTAATCGCGAAGACTCACCGCCTCCATTCTTCTGGTCTTCGCGATTTCCAAACCATGCATCCTCTCTTCGCGAAATTCAAGCCTTATCCATATTTAATTATTATCTTTAGGGAAATCCACTTTTCGCGATGCTCAACAACTTCCAGATTTTGGACCCCAAGAATTTGACAAACACTGGGAAACGATGCCACCTTCAATACTGTTGTCTGCTTGAACGGTATGATCTCTTTGCTGGTACACGATCCGAGCTTCCATTGAGGATTGACAACAAACACAAACCACACTCCAAATCATGCATAGAAGACCATGGTTCCAACAATCTCCCCCTTTGGGTTTGTTGGAAATCAGAAGAAAAATTCCATAGATCTCCATTAATGTGAAAACCAAAAACTGCAGGAATCAACCCAGCCAACACTCTAAGTCTACGTGAGCAATGATCGGTGTACAAAACAAGAGAGGAGGCTTGAATTGGGTTCCACTGTGTTCCTTGGGTTCCACTGTGTTCCTTCTCATTCTTCTTTCCTGAATTTATTCCTTCTCCTTTCTCCCCCATTGAAAATAAATCCAAATACCAGTAAAAGTTTTCACGTTCATCTCAAACCATACTCCCCCTGGATAGTATCTCCCCCATAAACCTGCATCATATCCATAAACTAATTAAAACATTTAAAACAAACAGGGAGAGGGGAATTCAGTAACCTCCTTATGCACTGGGAGGTGGTCGAACACCGAGGTCCAACCGATGCTTCTCAAACACAACCATTGACAGTGGATTTGTTAGGATATCAGCCACTTTCTCATCTGTTCCCACATGATCCAATATAATCATGCTTTGCTCAACTTTCTCTTTGACAAAGTGATACCTGATTTCAATGTGTTTTGTACGAGAATGCTGAACAAGATTATTTGTAAGATCAATTGCGCTCTTATTGTCACAGTAAATCACCATTGGTTGCGTCACCTCATCGCCAATGTCAGTTAATTGCTGCTTCATCCATGGCAGTTGAGTGCATGCCTTTGTGGTGGAGATATAATCAGCTTCAGCAGTACTAAGAGAAGTACATTCTTGTTTCTTTCTCAACCAGCCAACACATTTCTGCCCAATATATAAAGCTCCACCACTAGTGGACTTTCTATCTACTACATCACCAGCCCAGTCAGCATCAGAAAACGCTGAAAATTCACTGTCCCTGCCTGCAGAAAAAAATAACCCGAATTTATGTGTGCCTTGAATATACCTCATGATTCTTTTTACTGCTACCATATGTTCCTCCTTTGGATTAGTCTGAAAGCGGGCCGCAAGGCATGTTGCAAAGACAATATCTGGCCTTGTTGCTGTCAGGTACAGTAGGCTTCCAATGATCCTCCTGTACATGGTGGGATCAACAGAGTTCCCATCCTCATGCTTTCCAAGTTTAGTTCCAACTGCAATCGGAGTTGACATTGGTTTGGTGTCTTGCATATTGAACTTCTTCAGCAACTCTATTGCATATTTTTCCTGAGAAATGAAAGTGTATTCATTCTTTTGAATCACTTGTAGCCCCAAGAAATATGTGAGCTCCCCAATCATAGACATTTCAAATTTTGATTTCATGTGGTTGGGAAATTCGTCCACTGATTTCTGCCTGCTGCCACGAAATATGATATCATCAACGTAGACAAGAACCATGAATTGATCTTTTGGAAAATTCTTCACATAGAGATTGTGATCAACTCCCCCTCTTTTGAATTCCAACTTCTTGAGATATGAGTCCAGCCATGAGTACCATGCCCGTGGTGCCTGCTTCAAACCATATAGGGCTTTCTTCAGTTTGCAGACCTTTATTTCATCAGTACCCAAAACAAATCCCACTGGTTGTTCAATGTAGACTTCTTCTTCGAGTACACCATTCAATAATTTTGTCTTGAAATCCATTTGATATACTTTATATCCTCTTTGGAGTGCCATGTCAAGGAAAAGCCAGATTGACTCCAGTCTAGCCACTAGAGCAAAGGTTTCTTCAACATCAATGCATTCAATCTGAGAGTATCCTTTACATACCAATCGTTCCTTGTTTCTGATGACACATCCATGATCATCAAACTTATTTTTTAAGATCCATTTGGTACCAATCACATTGTGACCTTCGGGTCTCTGGACAAGATCCCATGCCTGAGTCTTGTCAATTTAATCTAATTCATCACCCATGATTTATCTTTTGCAGCTTCTTCGAATGAGGATGGCTCTACAACTGATGGAAATGCAGACTGCGTGTTATTCCTCATCCTCCTTGTTTGAGTGGGTGCACTTTTGTCCCCAATTATGTTGGATGGATCAATCTCAGCTCTTCGATTTCTCCTGCGAGGTTCAGTAGCATTTTCTTTAGCCATAGTTTCTTCTTCAGATTCTTCTTCTGAGTTAACATCATGATGTGACTGCTGAGTGTTTTGAACAACTTTATCTATTTCTGCACTTGTATTTTCTTCACGTTCACATTCTTCCTGACTTTATATCACATCAGCATATGACGTCCTTGAAGCATTTGTGGTTTTCTCTTCAAATATCTTAACATCACTGCTTTCCACAATTCTTCCCAAAAGCTTGTTGAAAAAATTTATAGGCTTTGCTGTTCATTGAGTAACCAAGGAAAATTTCTTCATCTGCATTGTCGCCATATTTCCCTTGATTTCCTTCTTTGTTCCTGATGAATCATTTACTTCCAAAGACACGAAAGTATTTTAGAGAAGGCTTCCGTCCAAGCCACAATTCGTATGGTGTCTTCGTCTCACCCATATAAAGTCCTGTTCGATTCTGAATGTACACTGCAGCTTGAACAACCTCTTTCCAGTAATGTCATGGAATATGACTCTCAATCAGCATAGTTCGTGCCATGTTGTTCACCTGTCGATTCCTACGTTCAACAACTCCATTTTGTTGTGGATTTCTCACAGCAGCTACCTCATGTTGTATCCCATGCTTCTCTAGATAATTCTCAAATTCAATGGACGTGTATTCTCCTCCGTTGTCAGATTGCAACACTTTGATTGTTCGTCCAGTATCATTATCGGCGATTCACCGATATGTTTTCATGCAGTCAAGGACTTGTCATTTCCTGTGAATGACCATCACACATGCCATTATACTATATTCATCTATGAAAAGGACAAAGTACCTTTCTCCATGTGTTCTGAAAACATTTATTGGACCACAAATATCTGTATGAATCAGATCAATAAGGTAAGACGCCTTTTTATTCTTTGGCCGATATGAACTGCAGACCAGCTTCCCACGAATACAAGCATCACAAGATTTTTCACGCTCACGCTTCAGGTTGGGGATGTCCATGAAAATTCTCAATTTTGATATTTTCTCCATGTCTTGTTGATTGATGTGTCCCAATCTCCGATGCCACAAATTGTTTTCTTCTTCAACAGTCATGTAACATACATTTTCTTCACTATCAACCTGATACAAGTTGCCTTCTGTTCTACATCCCTTCATAAGAGAATTGCCGGTTTTTCCCTTGATAGTGCAGCCTTTCTGATTAAAAGTAACTATTAGTCCTGAGTCACAGAGTTGACTCACGCTGAGGGGATTATTATGTAGGCCATCCACGTAAAGGACTTCAGTCTTCTTTAGTTCTCCATTAGCTAATTGGGTACTTCCATTCCCTTTGATTGTCAGAGCCCCATCATTACCAAATCATACTGTACCATCAACATTCTTTATGATATTCATTAGTAGGCCGACATTACCTGTCATATGAGATGAACAACCGCTATCCAGAATCCAGGTACTGTTGTTCTTTGTAGCTTTGAGGGCTACCTCTGAAAGGTTCGATTTCTCAATCTTATTCCTTTCCTTCCATGATACATTAGATTGAGTATATAGAACTGATGGCCTTTCAACTATATCTTCCGCATACCCAGGTTCTTTATAGTCAAAGTCTTCTTTGAGAGGTGAGAACCTGTTTGAAATAGAAACACTGTCTTGCTGACGAGACTTGACTTGTCTTGAACTTCGGTATGAGGTGTCTATGTCCCTTCTCTGCCTGCAATGAATGGCCTTATGAACAAAGTTAGAACAACGAAAACAATATCCATAGAAATTATTTCTTCTATAAGAATTAGGATATGAGATTGTTCTCCTTTGTTGAGCATCTATATCTTCTGCATTCAGATAGCTTCTTGCCTCTTCACAATAAGACATGGTATGGCCCAGATAGCCACAGAACTGACACTTCATGAGAGGAAATGTCTTCTCACCTGAATTTCTCTTTATTCCTTCTTCCTTGGGAGAATATTAAGACTGTATATCATTTTTGAAAGTTTGAGGATAATTTTCAGGTCTCCTTCTAGTTTGGATTGAGTGTTCCTTTTTCAGCACTCTAGGTATCATTTCAACATTTTCAACTTTCATCTTATCTTTCTTTTGGATCTTTTCACTTCCAGCAGTTGATGACTCAGCCTCACAGCCAATTCCACTCTTTCCCATGCAAGCGGGTCTTTGATCGCTCAAGATTTTTCCAACCCCATCTGAACCACACTTGGATCTTGCTAGTAATTCTGCATCATAGAATATTCCGAACAGTATTTTCTTCCTCGATTCTTTTGGAACTGATTTAGTCTCCAGTTTACTCCTTAGATTAACTACTTCCTCCTCAAGACCCTCAACGGTCATGGATTTTTCATCTAGTCTGGATGTGAGGTCATTGATGACCTTTTCCTGCTCTTCAATTCTCAGCTTCAGATCAAGTACATCATCATTGCTTTCAATTATTTTAGACTGTACATTCACAAATTCTTCCAGTCGTTCAATTTCAGCTTCAAGTTGATCAACGTATTTAGTTGATTCTTCTACAATTGATTTCCACTTATTGCAGCTCTTATATTTAATCTTAAGCTTACTAACCACATCCTTAAGTTGTACCTCAAGATCTACACAAGTTCTCAGTTGTTTTTCTCCATCAGTATCTTCTGACTTTTCAACAGTGGACATCATAGAAGCATGGTTCCCAATTTTGAATTCTGGTTCTTCTTCATCACAGAATTCATTGTCATCTTCTTCCTCTTCACAGAAAAAACTCTTCCTTTGCATTTTCTTACCAGATTTGAAGTCGCCCTTTTTGAAGAACCTTCTGTGAGGCTTCTTGAAGTTTTCATCTTCACTGTCATCATCATTGATATTCTTCAAGCACTGAGAGGCAATGTTCCCAACTTTTCCACAATGGAAACATGCGAGAGGTAACTTCCCTTTGAATTTCCCTTTCCCCTTCTGGAAATTCTTTGCAATGAGAGAAAGAATTTATTTCTCTTCGTCATAATCACTGCTACTATCCTTTGAAATTTTCAATTTAACCATGGCCTTGAATGCCATTTCCTTGCTCACTCGAGTCGTAGCATCTTCTGGTTTGACTCTCATTTCATATGCTACCAAGCTGCTCAGTAGATCATCTAGAGAAAGTTTGGAAAGATCTCTTTCCTCAAGGGCTGACACCTTCGCATTATACAGAGGTGGAAGTCTTCTTAATATTTTCTTTATAATGTCAATGTCTTTGATTTCTTTGCCTAGACCCCGAATTGATCCAACCACATCAGTAATTCGATTGAAGAAAGAGTCTGCATTCTCGTCTGGATGCATCTTCAGATCATCAAACCGATTGTGTAGCACTTTTAGTTTCGCCTCCTTCACTTTGCTATATCCTTCAAAAATATTCTCAAGTTTATCCCACATGTATTTTGCTGAGGTGAAATTCATCACCTTCAGGTAGATCTGATCAGAAAGGGCTGCAGTGAGAGCATTCTGTGATTTAGCATCTGCATCAAGAAGTTTCCTGTCTGTTTCAGTCATAGCCAGGCCTGTTGGATCAGTGACTTGTATTCCTTGCATAGTAGAAAAAAGAACTTCCATTCCAAGAGATCTGAGATGAGATCTCATTCTGTTATTACAGATCTGGAAATTGCTTCCATAGAAGTGAGGGACTCCCCTGACATTGACCGCGTTTTCCATGACGAAGAAGGTCAGATTCAACACCAGCAACCTTTACCCTCTGATACCACTTGAAGGACCCCGGGACACCCTGAGAGGGGAGGGGTGAATCAGGGTGACCAATTTTTCTTTTAATGTGATGGATCTTGTTCCCACGTTGGTAGGAACTTGTTGAAACTGTATGATGATTATGATTAGAAAGAAAGCATTCACAAGCACAGAGAAGACACAACCCTTTTTACTTGGTTCACCACTAAGGGCTACGTCCAAGGAGCATACGCCGACAGGTTATCGGTCGTACCAAAAACCACTATGCTTCACTAGCTGTAGATTACAAAAGTTCGGGTACAGTAACTCTGTCCTAGGATCACTTCCTTTACAAAGGTTAAGGGATAGCTCACTGCTTTCCTTGGGTCACTCCCGTTGACTCCCCCTGGCTCACTGCCGTTGGTGAAGTCTCACTCAGTTTATAGACATGAAGGTCTCCTCAATTGATAGTCATGAAGTTCATTGTCTCCTATTCATCATGAGACTTTGCTTGCATCAGAGTCCTGAGTTAATGCTCTGTTAAGATCCAAACTCCAACCACTGAAGAAAACCCCCTTTTTCCTTGTCCACAGGGCAAACAACATTTGACAAAAGGACTTCGCAAAGTACCCTACTTCGTGAGGCTCCCAAAATTCCAAAGCTCAAACAAGCCTTCGCGGAGCCCCTGCCATTTCGCAAAGCTCAATCGCGAAGCACTCTCGCGATGCGCCAGCCATCGCAATGCTTGGATATCGCGAAGCTACTGCCTCTTCACGAAGCTCACTGAGCCAACGTGGGGTGCATGACTTTCGCGGAGCTAAAATAGCCACCACGAAGATCCTAGTTCGCGAAGCACACTGCCTTCACGAGAGACCTTTGCGAACCGAGAGCAAAGTACTTTCTCTGAAATTATCTCTACTTCTCTCGAGGGGGTCATCCTCTATTTATAGGCGATTCCACCCACCCTCATCCGTTCTGCGCGAAGTCAACGCCACATCATCTCAAATCGCGAAGCTCCAAAGTTTCCGTCGTAATTCTGTCCAAATCATGAAGCACCACGACAATTTTCCATTCACGGAGCTTGACGTAATCGCAAATAATCACCATCAACATACCTTTGAGAATTCGCCGCGAAGCTCCCTCGCACGCCGCGAAGCTCCCTCACAAAGCCCTTCACCACCGCGATGTGCTTCAACTCTGCCGTTCTCGAAGCTTTGACGTAATCGCGAAGACTCACCGCCACCATTCTTCTGGTCTTCACGATTTCCAAACCATGCATCCTCTCTTCGCGAAATTCAAGCCTTATCCATATTTAATTATTATTTTTAGGGAAATCCACTTTTTGCGATGCTCAACAACTTCCAGATTTTGGACCCCAAGAATTTGGCAAACACTGGGAAACGACGCCACCTTCAATACTGTTGTCTGCTTGAACGGTATGATCTCTTTGCTGGTACACGATCCGAGCTTCCATTGAGGATTGAAAACAAACACAACCCACACTCCAAATCATGCATAGAAGACCATGGTCCCAACATGTATATCCATCTAGTTAGGATGGATATAAGGTTTATCAAAAAAGGTGAATCATTACTACTTTTTTCAAACGGTTTCCCAATCATATTTATTGGAAATTATTAAAGATTCATAATATGATGATGAGAATGTTCAAAAGAAAATTAATTCTATGAAGGATAAGAATTTTACTAACTTCATGTGTGAAGATGAAATTATGAAATTTGGGAAGAGACTATTTGTTCCCTCTACACCTAAGTTGAAAAGGGAGTTATTGGATGATGCTCATAGCTCAAATTTCTCTATACATCCTAGGATCACTAAAATTCATAGAGATTTGAAGGAACATTTATGGTGGGACAACATAAAGTGGGAAATTTACAATTATGTATCAAGATGTCTAGTCTGTCAACAAGTAATGGCTGAACGAAAACATCCTCAAGGAGTCATGAAACCTATACCTATTACTACAGGTAAGTGAGAAGACATTTCTAGAGATTGTTTCACTAGATTACATAAAAATACAAGGAAGAATGATGTGATATGGGTAATTATTGATAAACCTACGAAATATGCACATTTTCTCACTATAAGGGAGGATTTTCCACTAGAGCTCCTAGAAAGACCCTATATTAATGAAGTTATGAGACTTCATGAAGCACCTATCTCAATTTTTTCTGATCATGATCAACAATTTTCATTTAATGTTTTTAAAATTCTTCGTTAAGATTTGTATACTGAGTTTTGATTGAGTACTGCTTTTCGCCCACAAACTGACGGGCAATCCGAAAGGAATATCCGAACCATAGAAGACATGTTGAGATCATGTTAACTTGACTTTCAAGGAATGTGGGATCAATATTTTTCTTTAGTGTAATTTCATATTATAATAGTTTCCATTAAAGTATTCAAATGACACCATATAAATCATTTTATGGAAATAGATGTCATACACCAACTTGTTGGGATGAAGTTGCAGAAAGGAGGATTGTGCACCTAGAGATTGTGAGGAAACAACCGTAAAGGTAAAGACTATTCAAGTCCATAACAAAGAAGATCAAGGCTGAATAAAATTTTATTCTCATAATCGAAGGAAGGATTTATATTTTCATGTGGGAGATCATGTTTTCATAAATGTATCTCCATTGAAGTGTGTTATAAGATTTGAGAATACAGGGAAACTGAGACCTAGGTGCATAGGCCCTTCTGAAATTTTGGGGAGATTCAGAGTTATTGCATATCGTTTGGCTATGCCACCTAGCCTGCCTAATGCAAACAATGTGTTCCATGTCTCATTGTTGATAAAGTACTTTCCAACCCCAATATATGTCCTCACTTCAGGAAGGTATTGAATTAGAACTTGACCTATCTTACTGTGAAGAGCCTATCTGGATTCCTAGACAATAAAGAACAAGTGTTTAGGAATCAGATGACTTGATTAGTAAATATAATTTGGAAAAATCATAAAATCAAAGAGGCAACATGGGTGCCTGAGGATCTTATGATGAATAACTTCCCAAATCTTTCTTTACTGTAAAATTATGGTAATTTCGAGGATGAAATTTTTATAAGTAGGGGATAATGTAACAGCCCAAGATTTTGAAAATAAATTTAATATTGAATGCATGAAACAGTAAGTCTCTACAAAACACCACATTGTTATAACCTATCCAGTAAACATAATTTTTCCACCACTGTGTTTTGAATTTCAAAAAACAAACATACACGGTTGCGTTCAGTAAGATATTTTGAGTTTGAAAGGAAAAACATAATTTTTTATGAATAGTAACATACCCTTATGAATATCAACATACCATTATGAATTGTAATGAATAGTGAATTCTAAAAAAAAATAAAAAACAACACCCGTGAATGTATATATACAATTTAGACATCATAGATGTGAAAAATGATCATAGTATAAGTATTGGTAATTTCATATGTCATAAATATTTTAATTACAATTTTATTATTAATTAATGTATTTAAAATGGAGATTTATTTTCATAAAATGTAATAAAAAATTTTTATTTTATTTTATTATGGAAATAGGATAATTATATGAGACCTTGAATAATTTTTCAAGGTGTTATAAAAAGAGTTATAATTTTAATGTTTTTTTTCGAATAAATGATTATTTTATTTAAAAATTAATTTTAAAATATTTAGAAAATTGTTTTCAAAAAACATATTTCATTTTTTAATTATACACGATGAATATTGGTTGGAAAGAAGTTTTGGGGGTTTTTAAAATACTTGAATTTTGGGTGAATAGTAAAATACGGTAATTTATGATAAATGCTAAATAGATTATTTATTGGGTCATAAGTTATTAAAGGATTATGTAATACCACAAGCTTCAAAATCACATGAAAATATTGTTATTCTTGGCTCCAAGAATTATTACAATTGGTTTTATTTGAAAAAAATAATAAAATAAATACTAAAATAATAGGAAAACCCTCCTCTCCTCCACTATAACCCCCCTCACTCCCACTTCTCTTCACTGATCTAGGCCTTTAAGATCCTCAATTTTCTTCCCAAAAACCCTTTTCTAGTCACTACCCACTTCTAGTAGCTCTTGGTATTTTCAAAATACCAAAACCCTTCCCTGATAGAGATTCTCAAGGAGGTGAATTTATGAGGTAAATTCACATTCTGTTTCTTTCAAATTCATTTCAAGTTTCCTTTATATTGTTATCCTATCCTCACCTAATTTATCCAATTGAACATTATAACTCTAGTATCATATATATACTAGAATTATATCATGTTAATTTAATATCAATCACCAATATCCATACTATGTATATCTCTCTCTTTTATAAATGAAATCATCGTGCATGAGGTGCCAATTTAGAACCTTCGTGGACTACATGTTTTGTTCTTCAATTTTACCTTCAATACTAGTCATAAAACAAATTTTATGGTTGAAAAAAGATATAAAATATTTTTATTATAATGTATTTAATAGTCATGAACCACTATATGTACATAATATTAAATCATATGACCAAACTAGTTCCTAATAATAAAAATAGCACCAAAATAATCTAAGTGATTGTCATTAATATTTAATCAAATGATTCATCCTAGTTACATGGAAAAAAATTATATAAATGACCATTAAAAAATATTTATGTTCATAAATAATGTGAAAATTTAATTATGGATATTTACATCCATTCCACTTGAACTCTATTACTTAAAAACAAGTAAACTGTTTATGATAATCAAGAAAACGAACACACCAGAACAGAGAAATCCAATATTATAACTTATCAATAAGGACATAAAAGAACTAAAAATATTATTATAAACTAAATAAATTTCTAATAGGAACTTAATTAAGTTATTAATGAGTCTAATTTTATATTTCAGGACCATAAGGTCAAGAGTGAAACATTCAGACATAAGGTAAGGGTTTTCCACCCGAACCTCCATTTTCATCCGGGTTACTTTTATTATGTAATTACCTCAATGAAATTATTATGTATTATTATTTAGTCCTCATAAATTGTGTATGAGTGTTCTATATTTATTTAAAAACTACAATCCTTCCTTATTTTATGGTTAGTTACATGTTTTAAATGGAACTTTCAAAATTATTTCTGAAAAACCAGCCCGATTGAATAGAATTTCTCAAATTCTTACATATTTTCAAGGAAACTCTATAATATGTTTTTTGAAACAATTATTTTTATAAAATAACTCATTTTATTATGAAAATACTATATTACTTAATTTATAGTTTTATACAATGTATTTACCAAATCAACAATTCTTTTCAAAATAAAAGAGCATTTATCTCGAGAATTACTTGATGATTTTATAAGAGTATCTTCATCTGTTTCAAAGATCTTGTTCATTATTATCTATTATTGGGATTAATATTTTACTAAATAATCTAAAAAAATTAATTTAATGGTTTATTATTATTTTGAAAATGTATGTGCTATCTTAAAACCATTAACCAATTTACTCTGAATGGTTAGGGTTTATGCTTACTTTTCAGGGAAATTTAATTACATTTCATATGTTAGTTTCAATATGAATGTATTATGTTTATCCCCAATAATATAAGGAATTAATTGGAATTATTATTTGATCGGTGGGGCCCTCTATAGACCCTCGATGCCTCAGTAGGTCTCATGAGACAAATAGATATGGACTCGGCCAAGGCTATACCCATTTGTAGATATGGTTTTTACCGATGCCTTAATAATTTTAAAATGTCTTGGCCAAGTCCTGGACCAAATGTTTCAGAATTTCCCACATATGCATTTAAATCATTATAAAACTAATAATTGAATGTTCAAGAGGTTATTAAACTAGTATAATACCCATGATTATGCTATATTATGGAATTATTTATTCAGCTCTTATCCCTTCCAAAATGTGTTCATGTTCATTTTTAAAGGGATGTGTTTTTAGTTATTCACCATGCCTAATGTTTATGTTTATGATGTATTCCACTGTATTTATTACCCTTACTAAATGTCTGATCTCACACATTTCTTATATTTCTTTTTCCCAGTACATATAGAGGTATATCATGATTAACTTGTTGGGAGAATCTTAGAGTGGTAAATGATCCCAATGGAACTAATTTGTTTTTTTTATCAAGTTATAATGTTGAAATTATATATGTATTTGGAATTCCAAATTTAAAAACTATTTATTCCTTCGGGATAAAACTTTCTTGGAATCATTCTAATGTAATGTAATAAGGCACCGGCTTTGGGAAACTAGGTTAGGTTTTTATAGGGCTGTTCAACAGTGGTCTTTGATTTAAAATATTAGAGTGAAGTATGATCAGGAATCCATTTAATGGGAAACATTAAAGGAAATTTTCATTGAGAAATATTTTCTTACGATTTTTTGACTCTGAATGGAAAAATATTTTCTAGAAATGTGGGAAATATGTGAAGATTATCTATCTTTATAGGAAGAAAAATTCTCAAGATTGGCCATGTATATGCCATATTTTGATCGAGACACTGATATCAAAATTAACAAAATTTACTAAACATTGAAACCCAGTTAACAAAGAGTTTTGGCCGAATGAGAATTTAAAATCTATAAGAATTTTTTTATTTGTTAAAAAGGTTTAATTTCAGTTTTTTAATACATACATGCCTCGATATGATAAGAATGTGGCCATATTGGTAGTCTTTTGGGTAGAATTCATCTATGAAATTTTTAGGTATGAAAGTATAGTTATATTCTTGTGAAAATTGTGGTAAACAAATCATAGACAATGTATTTTAAATTTTCAAAAGTGCTACTGATGTGGAAAATTTTGACACATGGATTGATATCGAAAGTAAAATGAATAGAATAATAATATTAAGAAGATGGTAAAATAATTTAACTATAAATATTTGGTTCATTTTCAAAATATGCATCCAAATTTAGTCATTCTGACGGGAAAGAAGCAAGATTGGAAATAGTAGGGTATACAAAAAACCTTTTCAACAACTTCGGCAGATATTAATCCATCAATCATAGTGTTATGAGGGTTTATGATTATTTTGAAAAAAATTTCTAATGTTTTATTGGTTTGAGGTTCTACAAATTAATTCATTTATGAGATATTTTTTTGTATATTTCAAATTCCACCACACGAAATGAATCCAAAAATTAATGTGAAAATTACTAAAGGAAGTAATATGGAAAAATAAATTATAAGAATCCTCTAGTAATTGTATATGGATGGAATTTACATGAACAACGTTTTGTTTTACCTTTAGTAAAGTTTGATGTTATCCTGTGTATGTATTGGATTTCTATTTACAATGATAATATTTATTATATAGATAAAACGTTTTTCTCCCCAAATAGAATTAGTTTGTGTAAAATAATGAACCCATACAATTGATAACATATGAGGAACATAGGAAACTATTAAAAGATAAAAATGAATCATATTTTTAAAATACTATTGAAAATAAAGGAAACATTCAAATTAATGATTTTCCAATGGTAAATGATTATATTTACTTTTTTGAGGATTTTTCTAGTGTTATTCCTAATCGAGTGGCCAAGTTTAATATTGGAATAGTTTATGATGATAAGAAAATTTCAAAACCCCCTTATTTAATAGATCATGGAGAACTTCTAGAATTGAAAATAAGTTTAAAAAATTATTAAATAATAGTTTTATCTGACCTAGAACATAACCATGGGGTGATCATGTATTTTTTGTTAAAAATAAATATGGTTGAATGAGATATTTCATTGATTATATGGCATTGGATTACAAAACTATTAGGAACATTTACCATTTTCATGATATAAACTATTTTTTTGATCAGCTGATGGGAGAATAGTATTTTTCAAAGGATGACCTATGGTCAGGGTATAATTATTTAATGTTAAAGGAAAAATACATTCCAAATACTATGTTTCATACTAGATATAGGAATAATGAATTTTTAGTAATGATTTTTGGTTTAACTAATTCTCCAGTTGTATTCATGGATTTAATTAATAGAATAACCCATGAGTTCTTAGATATGTTTTTAGTTGTGTTTGTTGATAAAATTTTTTATATTATAAAAGTAATGAGGAACATGAAGGACATATAATTATTGTTTTGCAGTCCTCAAAAATAAAATAAATTGTATGGAAAATTTAGAAAGTGTGAATTTTTGTTGATTTTTTTCCTTGGTCACATTGTTTTTAAATATTGAAGAATTGTTGATATTTCTACAATGAAATTTGTTGAATAATGGAAAATAACACAAATACAACTGAAATTCATAGTTTTATTTGTTTAAAAGGATGTTACAAGAGGTTTTTTGAAACATTTTCATGGTTAACTAGACCCTGACTCTGTTAACTCAAAAATATGTTATGTTCATTTGAGAAACATTAATGCGTGTTTTCATGAATTTAAAAGATTATTGGTAATTTTTATAGTTTTGGAAATTCCTTCTAGAAATGGTGAATTTTATATATACAATTATTCTTTGTAGAAAGGACTTTGTTGTTTCCAAATACAAAATGATCAGGTAATTTCTCATACATCACTTCAATAGAATCCTACTGAATTCAATTACCCTACATATGATTTAGTGTTAGCAGTTTTGTTTTTGAATTAAAAATTTAAAGACATTATTTTTATTGATTATACTGTGAAATATATACATATCATTAAATTATAAAGTATATATTCAATCAGAAATAATTCAACATGAGATAGATAAGATGGATCAAACTAATTAAGGAATATGAATTCATGATTCTTTACCATCCTAGAGAAGAAAATAAAGTATATAATTCTTTGAGTTGAAAACATAATGCTTCATTAACCAAAATAAATTTAAAACATGACCCCCTGGTTAATTATCTGATAAATTTTGGCTTAGAAGTTGTTGGCATAGGAAATTACCCATTTTTTTAAGTTGTTAGTGTAGTAATCTCTATTATATAGAATAATGCAAGCATAGAAGGAATACCATGAGTTAAAAAACCAGGTTAATAGTTTAATAAAGGAAAGTTACCGAATTTAACATTGTTATAGATTGTGTTTTGATAATATTTATGAGATTATGTGTGAATTGCGATTCAAAGTAAAAGAAATAATTTTCATGTGAAGCTCATAGTTCTCTATTTTCAATTCATTATGGAAGCACTATGATGTACGAATACCTTCATGAGTATTACTAGTGGGATTGAATTAAAAGTGAAATTATTGAATTTACAGAGATATATTTTACATGTCAACTGGTTAAAGTAGAAAATAGTTATCAGAGGGGATTATTCGTCCCTTGTTAATTCCTGAGTGGAAATGGGAAAATATATCAATGGATTTCGTGGTGGGACTACAAAAGACATTTCGAGATGACAATGCAATATGAGATATTGTTGATCATATGAATAAATATTATCATTTAATCATATTTGAGACACCCTATATTTTAATCATATTTTTGATTGTCTTCTAGAGGATATTGTTAAGTTATATAGAGTGCCTCTCTCCATTTTATCTGATCATGATCTTTGGTTCACTTCTAAATTTTGAAAAGGAAATCATATTTTATTGGGCATTGAATCAAATTTAATCACATCATTTTATCCTCAGTATGATGGATAGTAAGAGAGAAAACCTCATAAATTGGAGGATATTCTTAGATATTTTTCAATGGTGTTAGCCCAACTATGCAAAATACCCTGGGGTGAATCAGGGTATGGAAAATTACAACAACTACCCCTTCAGATATTATTTCATAATTGAAAAAAACACTCTTCTAACTCTCTCATAAAGAAATATATGACCAGAAATTAAATAAGCATAAGATTCAACAATATTTACTTGGGTCACCCGCACTAGGCTACATCCAAGAGAATACATGAAAAATGTTCCGATTGTACCAAATCCACTAAGGCTCACTACCAAGAATGGTGTTTCTGGAAAGATCTCATCTACACCTTGGTTCACTACCTTTAAAAGGATTAGGATCTGTTCACTATTTTACAAAGGGTCCCTCCCTATGTCACATTCTCTATATCACTTCCAGTTTAAAGGATAACTATATTCTGCTTCCTTTTTTCACTGCTCTTGAAAGGGATTCAAACGCAGTTTATGGATTAATATGTCTCTTCATTAAATCCAATGAATGAATCCTATCATGTATGTAGATGATTTTTTTAAGATAAACATTAATCAAATTAATGAATACCACTTTACAACATACTTATTGGGAAATTCCGTCTAAACACTATTCACGATTCAAAATTCAATCGCTATTATCTCTTTTTCATGAAGCTAAAATAGCCCTAATAGAGCTTCTTACTTTTGTGAAGCTCACTTATCCTTAATAAAGAAAACCTCTTTCATGAATCTCATATATCCTTTGAAAATATCCTTTATTCTGTGATGCTCACTTATCCTTCATGATTGACACCTCTTTCGTAAATCTTTACTAGCCTTCACGAAGCTCCTTTCTTTCAAAAATATTACTTAGCCTTCATAAAATCCATTACTTTCGCAATGCATATAAAAGATAGTTGGATTATATAGCCATAGTGATCTTCTTTGAATGATAACTCTTCACAAACAATATTCTAAATTATAAAAAATTATATTATTTTTATATCTCTCTTCCATTATAAAGGGGGCATAGTACTATTTATAGGTGTTTCCGTTCATTCCATAACCATCTTGGAATGTCATCACCATTTCGCGATGGTCCCTATATTCTTCCAAAATGATCCATTTTTCACAATTCTCCAATGAAATTTCCCATTATTAATTCTTCTTATAATCACACAGATCACCATCAAACTCTTTGCATCACTTTAATGTTGCACTCGTGATGCTCCTCACCTTCGTCGTTCACGATGCTTGTCGTACTCACGGAGCTCGCCATCAAAATATTCAAGCCTTCATGAAACAACCATTATGAGTCCCATAGTTCATAAACATCATTCCATTTGAATATTTTCCTAATGCCTTCAGAGAAATACACTTTTCACGATGCTATCAACACTGCAAATTTTGGAGCCCAAAAAATTGGAAAACATTGGGAAACAACATCACCTTTTGTATGTAATCTTCTATATTGCATCAAGTGAATTCATTCCTTTGTGCTGGAACATTTTCAACATAATATGTCAAAAAAAAAACTCTTGAATTCCATAATATACATTGGAAACCCTCATTTTCAATAAAAAAAATAAACCAAAAAATATTGCAATGTTATCTTGATATATTTTTCTCAATACTCCCCCCATTGGTTTTGTTAAAAACTATTTAGATTTGGATTCTTCATTGATGTTTCTACCATATACTATCAATATTCAGTTCATGAATTTCTGATAATGATAAAATATTTACTAAAAACATTCTGTAATCCCATATGAGAAATGATCAGCATGTGGATCAAGAGTTTTATGCAATGTCTATCAAAGATTCACTTCATTCCAAAAACACTTAACTGATTTCATCATAAACCTCATATTTTTTGATATATAATATTTAATTGATCACATTTAGAATATTCATATTTAATACTCCCCATATTTTTCTACTCTACCTATCATCTTCTCCACCCGTCTTTATTAATATATTTTCTTCATTTACAAATACAATTTGTTCCTCTTTTTCAATTAAACCAATGGTTTCTTCATTGTGGTCTAAAACAGGGTAATGGAAATAGATCATTATATTAGGGGAAAAAATCATACCTTAGGGAGTGGTGAAATTCCCACATAAAGACTTTCTCAAGTGTGTGGATTTGGCTGAACTCAAAAATCCACTCAATTCCCTTCAAACATTTCTTTGGGTAAGGAATTTGTTATAATGTTTGAAACACATTGTTCTGTTGGAACATACTACAACTTCAAAATCCCATGGTCCACCTTCTACTTGATAAAATGATACTTTATTTAAATGTAATTTTTTCGTGAGTGATGGACTATATTTTTTCTCTGATTAATAGGACATCAATTATCATTATGGATTCCAATTAGAGACTTCACTTCAACTCCCATATCATCAAGCTACTGCTTCATCCACAATAACTACATGCTTCATTGAGAGGTCACTATATATTATATGGTGCTCAATGAAATGAAATCTTGTAGCTTACATAGCCAGTAAATAAAAAATTCCCCGAGATAGAAACAACCTCTTGACATTGATTTTCGGTGATATGCTAATCTAGCCTAATCTACATCAATATATCCCAATAAATCTTACTAAAACTTTTCCCTATACATCAAACTGAAATCTTCCATTCCCTTGATATAACAAATTATTCTTTTAAATGTAAGAATGTGGAATTATTTTGTTTTACTTTGATACAGTGCTTCTTGGCATGTGTAAAAAACTATATTCGGTCTTATTGCTATTAAGTATAGTAGAAAACCAATTATTGGCCTATATTCTATAATATTAACTGATTCCCTTCATCATTTATGAACACTTACATCCGAGTATCCACCATATAAATCATCTCCTTGGAATTATCGATTCCAAATATTATGAAAACCCCATTTTAATATTTATATTGAGAAATGAATGTGTCATTATTTCTTTGTATTATCTATAAATAAATAAAAAATGTCAGTTCACCAATCATTGACATTTTGAACTCACTATTCAAGAATTCAAAAAACTATCTGCAATGCGCTTCATCTGATCCACTAAATATTATTTCGTCAAAAAACACCAGTAGTGTCATCCTTTGATTACTAAAATTTTTGACATAGATATTATAATCAAATCCATCATGCTGAAAACCAAGATTCTTAAAAAACTGATCGATCTTCGAATACCATGATCTTTTTGCATTCTTTAACCCAATATGGTGTCTTATTTAGCCAACACACTCTATTATCATCTTTATGAATGAGAAAACCATCTGGTTTCTAAATGTACACTTATTCTTCTAGAACCCCATTCAGAAATGTATATTTTAAGTATATCTGGAAAGCATTGAACTTTTGTTGCACTGATATGGCCAAGAATAATATGATCGTCTCTATCCTCACAGTAAGTGAAAATGTCTCTTCAACATCAATACCCTCAATCTAGGAGTACCCTTTTCACACTAGTCATGGTTTTTTTGAATCATAGTGTTTTATTCATTCATATTATTATGAAATAACCATTTAGTCCCGATGAAATTCTAATCTATTGGCCTCGATAAAATCTCCGATACCTGATTCTTCTCAATTTTTCCAATCTCCTTATTCATTTCCTAAACCTAATTCTCATGTCCAACTACTTCATCAAAAATTTTTGGCTCTGCCTGTGATAAGTATGATTCTTTTCGTAGAGTCTAAATCCTTCATATATGTACTATCACTACCTAATCACCAATTATGTTTTTTTCTATAAATTTAAGATCTTCTAATAGGTCTCTATAGAGACACTAATTTATTCCCATCCTAATCAACATCCATGTCTTCTTCCGAATTAGCCTTTAGAACTAGAACATCCCTTGATCTTATTATATCTTCATCACTATCCTCGTGACTCTAATCATGTATTTGATGATGTTTCTTCTCATTATACACTGTAGTTACATTGTGGGTTTCAACTACCATTCTCATCCACTTATAGAGACATTTATACAAATTTCCTTTCATTGAGTAGACAATAAATATCCCATCATCTACATGAGATTAAAACTTTCGGTGTTTCTCCATATTGAGAATGAAAAACATACTTCCAAATATTCAAAATAACTTCAATGTTTTCTTTCTTTCCATACCACATCTCATATAGAGTTTTTTTCTTCCTTCAGACACAACATAGCCCTATTAGATATTTAGAGTGATGTCAAGACAACATCTTTCCAGAATTTCTAGTGTAGGTCCTCTTTGATAAGCATTGTTCTATCCATGTTGTTGATTATCCAATTTATCCTCTCAACCACTCCATTTTTTTTGGATTTATTACTACTAGAACTTGAAGCCTTATACCATGTTTCTGAAGATAATAATCCACTAGGATGTTCATGAATTCTATACCATTATTCTTTTGAAACATCAAAATCTTCTTTTAAGAAATCCATTATAATTTCCACAAATACTATTTTATTCAACCAAACACATCAAACTTGTGGTAAATAAGAATTAACCATGCCAAACTGGTAAATTAGTCAATGAATAGAATGTAATACCTCCTCCTATCAAACTGAGTTAGGGAAATAGGACTTCCTAGACCAATATGAACCAACTCAAGAACTCTGTTGACCCTTTATCTTTTTCCTTATATGTCATTCGAATGATTTTCCTTTGTTTAAAAGCATCACATTTATGAGTACGACCACATTATAACTTTGGAAGGTCTCGAGAAGTATCACATTTCATTAGATCTACTAATCACATTTGGCTTAAATGACCAAGATATTTCTGAAATAACTTTTTTTCTTCATCATGGAAAAAATTAAAATTTCTTAATCTCCGCTTAAAAGATATAGATTTACTTTCATACGATTTCCCTGCTAAACAATTGTTCTATATTTTTACATGATGACACATAATTTATTTGAACAAATTATGAGATATCTCGAGTCACATAGTTGACTTAGACTGAGAAAATTGTGACTGATACCTTCAATAACTAAGGCATCAACACGTCTCTTGTCTCTTCTCCCAAACATGGATTTTCACAAGCTAATAATCTTCAGGCCTTTTTCTTTACCAAATATTATGATAACTACCTAATCTTGTATGATTCCTATCACTCGATCCTTATTTCCTATCATATGAGAAGTGCATCCACTATCAATGATCCACATTCCAATGACATCTAATTCTTTGAATGAAATCTCTACAACCATTACATGTTCATCTCTATTCTTTGGGTTCTATGTTTTGATTTCACACAAGATTTAGATTGATGATCATTATCTTCCTTAGTGTATGATGGAATAGCTTCATCTTCCATAACTGGAAGTCAATTTTTCATTTTCACCCATTTGATGATACATTTCGCTGCTGCCTGTGACCAAATTCAATCTTCTTCACCACATTCCTCTATATTGTTGATGAAAAGTATCTTTCTATGTGTCTAAATCCCCCACATGTGAAACAGTGACCATCAAATGATTTCCTTGAATATTGAACACCATATTTATATCTTTTTTGTTCCTATTACCTATGATACCTCTTTGACATGGAGAAATCATTCTGTGAGTTTCCCAACATTCCACAATCATAGCATCTAATTCAGGGTGAATTTCTATGTGAAAATATTTCACTACTTGTTCTCCCTGGGAATCTCTGAGTATTATGGTTATGACCCATACCCAAATAAATATTCAACATCAGATTGAGAGCTTATGGAATGATTTCAACCATTACTAGTTTTATTTTGTGATCAAGCCCCATACCAACTGTAGTATTATAGTTAATTATTTTCCTTACCTGACACTCATTTTTTTCTTCACTGGAACTCTGAATTCTATTTTTCCTTTTTTGGTTGCATGTGTGTACTTATTTACTAGAATCAAGAGATTATCCAAATATTTCAATTTTCTTTGCAAACTGACAACTTCTTCTTCAAAATCATTAATTTGTTTGATTTGTTCTCTTACAGTATTAGTAATACTATGGGTCTTTATTTTCTATTTTTCAATTTTTAGTTTGTACTCAACCACATTTTCTATGATTTCTATCATTGAAGGCTTCAGTTTTTCAATTTCTTCATTCATTTCAGACTTCTCTTATTCCTACTACTACATAAATGTTTTTCATCATAAACCAATTTGTTTGAATTCTCTGTTATGGCTCTCTAAACATCTATCTATTGAAGATAAACTTCTAGTTCAACATCAAGGTCAACTATTCCTTCTAATTATTCCACATCACTATTGCTTTATTCGTTTTTTGGTAATTTCAAACATCTTCCACCATAGTATTCGATTCTAGATCCTTGTAGTCCTCCAAATATTTAACCATATATTCCTTTTAAATTTTATCTTCTTTTGAAAGTAGAATATTCTTTTTGAAGAATGTTCTCTTCATACTACTCCTACCTTTCAAATTTTTTGAATACATCTTCTAGGGGATTCCATCATTTTCTTCATCATCGTCTTCAAATGTCATAGGACACTTTTCTAAAAAATTTCCTATATTTCTACATGCAAAGCATGTAATTGGTAGTTTACCATTGAACTTTCCTCTTTATATTTGTGGATTTGAAGAGATAAATGACATAAAATAATCCAAATTGTATTCTTCCTGACTATCTTCAATGGAGTGCTTCTTTATTGCATGAATGCCAGTTATTTGGACATCCCATTTTCCATGACATCGTTATAATCATTTCCCATTTCATATGAAATAATATCATTGTGCATTTATCCTAAATCATCTACTTCATATCATTATCTTATACTAAAAAAACCATCGAATTAAACAACGGTGGAAATTTTCTAAATATGTTCTTGACAATATTATATCTTCAATAATCTCTCTGAGAGCGAGTATGTATTCTATGAAAATATTCACACGGACAAGGAATGTATCGATAGACTCATTATTGTGTATTTTGAGATCCTCATATTTATTCCATAGAACCTACAACATTAAGAAACTTTTACAACATATCATGTGATGATTTTCATGACATCACCTTTGTATATATTAAATTTTATAGCCCCACCTAGATCATGGACCCCATTATAAACATTATTCAATTACCTTCTATCAACTTCTGATAAAGAACCACTATCAATATTGGCTGATAATTCATGCATAACTACTGTAGAGACATCTATTCCTAATGATCTAAGTATTTATCTATTCGATTCATTCATAATGGAAAATTCTTTCCATTGGATATTGAAATCGCTTTCTGATTAATTACCTACATTTATTATATATAAAGAAAAAAATTGGATTTCAACCTTTCCCCCTGATAATAATTGTTATCACAACCTAGTTAAATACCCTGATGGGGGGGGGGGTGAATCTGGGTATGACATATTCAAACAACTTCCCTTCAGATCATGTTTTGTCTATAAAAAAAATCTTCTCTATCTTTCCCATAGTAATGTATGAGAAGAAATTAAATCATACCTGAGACATGGATATTTTTACTTGGTTTACCCTCATTAGGATACATCCAAGGAGAATACGATGACAATATGGTGATTATACAAAATCCACTAAGGATCACTCCCAATAATGGTCCTTCGGGAAATATCTCGTCAATACCCATGCTCACATATTTTAAAAGGTTTAGGTTCATCTCACTACTTTTGAAAGGGAAACTCTCTATGTATCTTTATATGGATCACTACTGGTGAAAAGGATCACAATCTTTCTTTTCCATTTCTCACTACTCTGGGAAGGGATTAAAACACAAGTTATGGACTTTTAGGACCCTTTATTATCTCCAATGATTTCATCCTCCGATGTATATCAGTTATATACTGATGTTACACTTTCATCCAATTGAGGAATACTAATATAACATATATATTCTGATAAATTTCTTCTAAACACCTTTTGTGACGCACAATTCCTTCACAAATCTCTCTCTTTTGTGTAGATAAAATACCCTTCATGAAGCTCCCACCTTTCACAATGTTCACATAGCTGTCATGAAGCAAACCTCTTTCTTGAAGCTGAACTAGCCTCAATGAAACTCCTTTCTTTAGTAAAGATCACTTAGCCTTCCTAAAGAACACCTCTTTCTCAGAGCATAACTACCCTTCATGAAGATCCTTTATTGGATGAAACTTACTTAACCTTTGTAAATTTCCATACTTTTGTGATAGTCATAACATTTATTTTCCTTTTATACCCTTCACAAACTTCTTCACATGAAACCCCTTCATGAACCAACTTTGTGGACCACCATCACAATTCCATATTCTTATGGTATTCATTAAGTCTACATGTTTTTCTTGAAGAGGGTAGTGGATTATTTATATGCATTTCCACTAATTCTATAACCTTTAGGCCATGTCAACACCATTTCATGATTATCCCTCTTTTCCACAATGATGCTTACTTTTTTGCAAGGATCCACAAAAATTTCAAATTCTCAATGCTTGTCATAATCGCAGAGATCACCATAAAACTCTTCACACCACTGCGATACTTCTCCCAGGATGCTCTTAACCTTATCTATTCATAATGATCATCATACTCACAGATTTCACCATCAAAATCTTCACGCCTTCATGAAACCACCTTTATGAGTCCCATTATTCATTAAATTCATTCCTTTGTCATATTTTCATAAGGAATTCAAGGAAATATAATTCTTGCGATGCTTGACAAACTCCAAATTTGTGACCCAAAATTTTTGGTAAACAATGGGAAATGACATCACCTTGTGTACACAATTTTCTGTACCATATCCAAGGAATTAGTTCCTTCATCCTAGATATTTGTTAACATAAATTGTAAAAAATATCTATTTTGTTCCATAACATACCATGGAAACAAAATTTAACAACAACAAAATCATAAAAAAATGTTGCAATGTTATATTGATGTAAAGTTTCCCATCAAATGGATTTCCAGTGAAGTTGGCATCACCATATTTTATTATCTATGTTTTATTATAATAACAATTTTCTTTCTATCATACCGATGCCAACATTTTAGGCATTGTATTGAATGATGTGTCTACTTATATCATTTTTGGAAGAAGTATGTAATAAGATATTTAGGGGAATAGAATTAGGCAAGGAAGTTCCTATGAAATTGAAGATTATCAAAAAATATATCAAGGAAGATCAGATAAGGCAAAAAAGTTATACAGATAACTGGAGGACATACCTTTCTTTCAAGGTAGGTGATCATGTTTTCCTTAAAAGCACACCTTAGAAAAGTGTTATGAATTTTTGTAAGAAATGAAATCCAATTACACAGTTCATCAAAACTTATGAATTATTTGATCACGATGGACTAATTTCCACCGATTTGTTTTGACTTCGAGTTTATCTCAGGTACATAATGTTTTTCATGTTTTGATGTTACGAATGTATATACCCGATTCATATCATGTTTTGAGACAAAAAGTAGTTAAGATAGAGGATAACCTATTTAATGAAGATAATCCTATTCAGATTCGTGATATCATAGAGTATTATTGCAGAACATGGTTTTTCACCATGTAATGGTTTTTTTTGGAAAAACCACATGGTTGAAGAAGAAGCATGGGAATATGAAACTTTTCTATGGGAAAGGTATGCCCATTTGTTTAATAAGGTAATAAAATTGTGAGAATGAAATTTAAAAAATAATGGGGGTTGAATGTTACAACCCAGTTATTTATAGAATCATATTGATTAGTATTCATGAATTAAATAGTAAGATTCATTATGTTTAGTAATTCATAAAATAAATAATTTTAAACCAATTTCTTATATAGTTATATTTAAAAGTTTAATTTTATCATTATAGAATTTTAATTTGAAGAAACTAATTTAATTTTTGAATTCAGAATGAAGAAATTATCTTAGTATGATTTTTGAGATGTTTCTAACAATGTTTAATTTTCATTGAATAGTAATAAGTTATGTTTTTTACATATTGTCTTTTTGTGACATCGTTAAGAAATAAATATGATATAAATTTATTAAAATTATTGAATGAAAAAATTATGATTTTATAATAGATTTATTTTTAATTAATTTATTCATAAAACTAAATTTATCATTTGTTACATGTTTTGTATACAAATATATGGCAGCATCGACGCAGTGCATGCACAACGGTGGGAATGGAAAATTTGGTTCCTTATAAATAGCAATCAAGTGATAATTTTTTTTCCAATAAATTAATATTAATTATTCTGTATTATTGATTTTTAAGACTTTTGTTTCTAATTATATAGTTATACAATATATTTCTTCTCCCAATGCATGTGTAATGCTTCCACAAGGAAAGAGAAAAGAAAAATAAAAAATTAAAGAAGTTGTCTTGACATGTATATGATTAAATATATAGAATTAAAAATTATGGAATATTATTTAGAACCTAATTTATTTATTTTTATGATTTTTTAATTTTTTTAATTTTTATAAATGAAATAATTATCTTTAAGGCTTACACAATGCTGATGCAGTGCTTGTGCATGCAGAAGAAAAATTAAGAAAATGATTTAATTGAAATTATAAGTACCAATAAATGACCCAAAACATGACCAAATGTTTTTCTATAAGAAATTATTTAAAATTAACTTATTTTTTTTGAATTTTGGTCATTTTGGACACACATGTATCAGTTTAATCCCTTTTTAATATTTTATCAAAAATTATGTCATGTAGTTCACACTATAGTCATTAATTTGTATAATATTTTAATATATAATTTTCCAGAAGGTTTCATTGAACATAAATGATCATTTCAAATAAAATAAATTTATATTATTCATGAAAATTTATTGTCCATTTTCTTTAAACATATAAATACCATAATGGATATCACAAAGATGATTGAATAATTTATTTAACTAAATAATAAATCAAATTAATTATTTTAAGAAGAATAAAATAAATGTAATTTTAGATTTTTATGTTAATTTTCATTTCAAAAATAATAATATGATATTTTTTGGATATACTAAACAAAATTATTTCAATTTTTAACCTTTTTTACATGTTTTTAAATTCATTTTTATGAACAGTGTTTATTTTGACCGAAATTATTTTTCTTGAAGAAAATATTTTATTAAAATAATTAAAAATCAAAAAATTTAAAAACTGCCTAAAATGAATAGGTTATTTAGAAAATGTGATATTAGGTTCTTGTGAGGCCTTTGGGAAGTATTTATCCCAACATTAGAATTATTATATTTTATTATTTTCAATAATTCATAAATAACCCCTCACATCAATTATAAAAGGAAACTCATCCCTTCACAAATTTCATCACTATGAGCCATATTTAGTGTCTATTATCTTCCAAATACCATTATCATTATCCTTTTACAAATTATAGTTCTTATTGTCTCACAAAAATAAAATATCTAAGAGCCTAAGGAGGTTATTAAGGAGAAATTTTCAAGAGGTAAATTCCTTCTTCATCTCTTTTAAATTATTTCAAACTTCTAACTTATCCTCACATCAGATCGAATAATTTATGATAATTACAGTATAATATATATAATTTAATTTATTGTGTTTATGTTTTATTAATCCTAAAATATATCATCTTATCATTTTACTTCTAAATAACGAAATCATCATCAATGGTGTGCTAATTCACCGCCATCATTGATGAGGAGTTTTTCACATTCTTTACCATAATAATGGAATGTTTAAATTCATTTATAATTGTTAAAAATGACCTAAATATTTATATTTTTTCACTAATAGATTATTATTTATATTTTACAGTGATGTATGTAATAAACCAAACTTGAAATCCTGGAAGAGAACACACCAAAAACAATGGAAATAACAATATATTGTTAATGAATTAGTAGAAAATGTTATCAAAAGACCATTTAAGGCATTGTAAAAATTAGTATAGTTCCATAATAAATTAAAAACACTATTAAAACCAATATAAGGGAGTTTTTTACATTTTAAAAAGAGTTTCCACTCTATGTAAGGGACTTTACTTATAAAATCCTTTTAAATTTCCCTTTTAAAAAATTCAAAGAGATTATTTTTTTATATACGCCATGAGTATACTCTCCCTATTTCATGATGCTTTATCAATGTAATGTTTCCTTTATATGTTTTCATGTCTATTTTTCAAGAATATTATTTCATTATTATATGTGTGGTTTTTATATTTTAAATGTTAATTTTATGAGAAAATGGTATTTTGATATCTAAATGTGTTTTTGATCATGGTTTTAAATGAGTTATCAAAGGTTTTATTGATGATATGTTAATTAGAAATTATTTTTTATGGGTTGGTCACATTATGGATTAAAATATTATTGTTTGAGCCTCATTATAGCTCAAGATATGATGGGTTAACCCCATTATATATCTTCAATTCATTGGGTACTCTAGAGATGGATGTTAAACAAAAGGTTATTCCATTTTGAGGGTAAATATAAGAGTGATATGGTAAATGATCCCAATTGAACTGAATGATATTTATATGTTTGAAAATGAGTTTTCAATAAATGGGTTTTTATTTGTTTTTATGTTTTCATAGGACTAAAGATTTTCTTTCTTTATGTTCCTTATTGATATTTTCATTCCCATCCAATGTTTAAAAATATTTTTCATATTGTATATGGATGAGTAAGATAAATAAGGGGGTCAAGTAGAATGTTATGATGATTTTTAAAATATATCACATTTTATGTTAAAAAAATTGTCTTATGGAAGAAATGGATAAAGTTTTAGCTGTATCCACTTTGTATAATTCTTGGTTGTTAGTATGTATTGTGAAATAATTATCTTAAAATTAAACATAAAATGATCATCAATGTGAAATAAATTTAATTACTGAATAAAATTTATGACTATGTGATGTTTTATATATAGGTATATATAAAGGCTACAAAGAGTGATGGTCTATCAAAATCATTCTTTATATGATGAAATAGTCGTTGGTGTTTTCAAGACAGATTAATTATTATCCGTGTATTATGTATTTTATTATAATAAAGAGAATAATATGGTGGAAAAGAAGAAAATGGATAATGGGAAGATGGGAAAGAATAATTTTCCCAAATCTGATTATTATTGAATGAATAACCCTTATAAAAAGTTTCAGGGATCATAAGTTCACTAAATGTGTGGAGAGAAAGGATGATATACTTATTATTTCATGTTCAATAAATAAATTTCCATTGTGCAATGATCCCACTATAAGGAGATGAGGAAATATGGAAATTAGTGTCCCAAGCGTCGATGGAATATACATTAGAAGAATATAAGGGATCATGGTCATGATTATGCAATTGATACATTTAAAGTGGAATTATTAATGCGAACATCTATTTGGATATATTAATTATGTTGTAAAATTATTTTATTAATGATATTATTATTATAAGAATCCTGAAATTTATAATGATTTTATTACAATACAATCTTATAAAGTATTTGATAGCATGTTTTGAATATTGATAAGGAAAGTGATTCAATGGATAGATCAACATCAAATAAAATACATTATTGAGGGAATTATAATACTTAATATGTTACAAATGTTGAGATAATGATTTTGGGATAAATATATTATTGATTTCGATAATTTAAATTGGATAATACTTATATTCATGGAATATAATAATGATTTATTGGAAAATTGGTTTATTCCATTTCTGATGGAGTTAAAAAAATAACTGCATTTATGGAATTTATCCAATAATATGTGTTTAATTTTATTAATAATGACTCCTTCATATTGTAAAAAAGTTCTTATAGTAATTGAGGTTATTGCCACATTTTAGGAGAATACATGATCAAGGTATTCACATGATTGGATTGTGACATTAAGAGCTACATTATATTGTCCAGGGAAAATAACTTTGATGTAGTGACATTCCTTAAAAAAATTGGACGTTGATTTTTTACATACATATTTTTGAAATATTTGATGGTTAACTATATATTAAATGGTATATGTTGAAAATTTAATGTTATAAATAAATTTTCCTAACTATTGTTTTAGTAAATATAGGATAAATATCTTGTTACTATCTTATAGATCTTCCGATCGATTAAAAGTTATTTTGAGTTAATTAGGAATAAAAAATCAGTTTTTGATATTAATTTATTGGATTAAGAGATTAAGAGGAAATTGATCAAAGCACAACCAAAGGGTTAAATTGTAAATATGAAATAAAAATATATAAAGTAAATATATTTCATTATATTATTAGAGAGTGAAATAATTGCTCAAATCTACGAAATGGATCATGAAACAATTTTTTCCCTATTATCACCAGTTTTAATGATACTAATGACCTTTTTTACACCAACTCTTTATGGATTTTCGGTTGTGAACTTCCTCCTTACCATGTTCTCTATCACTCCCCATCAGTATTTATGTGTTAGTTTTCTCTTCTATGTCAATGTTTTTACATCCCATGTATTCTATCTAATTTGGAATCCCAATATATGTAATTCCCAATGACCATAGTGATTCTCTTTCTTTGTGATTAAAATGATATTGTTTAAACCTTCTTATGATGAGCATTTTCAATGAATTAATTTTCATATATAATTTCCTTGATTATAGAGATCATGTATAAATTGTAAGCGTAAAATTTATTTATGTTTGGGAGAATGTTACATCATGAAATTATAAAACTCTAACATTTTATTCAAAAAAATATCCAACACACAACACCCATAAAAATAAACAATGGAATATATTTCATTAAATTTAATCTCATTGATAGCATGAGGAATATAAAACCCTGAGTAAAAATGAACTGTAATGTAGTATACTATTACAACTTATCCATTAAATTGGAAGGTATTGTAAGATCTCATCCACTCTAGAGATATGCCATGAATGGTTTTAAGAAATATTTTCAATTTTTTGTTATACTATGATAGGTTTTTGGTTCTTTGGGGTGTTTCAAGAGAAATTGAAGAGATTTGAAAGCCCAAGGTGTTGGTCATGGTTTTCACATAGTTAGGTAAAGCAGTGAAGATTTACCTAAGAAATGATGCACCACATCTGGTAGGAATTGGAGGTGGTGCACAATTTTCATTGGGGTTGGCCAAACCATGAGGTCTCCCTTCCAAAATAGTGTACCCACAAAAGAAGGATGTTTTCATGATCAGAGCATGGTATTTCATATAATTTTATGATTTATAGAAACCATGAACCCCTATGTTGAGGTTCCGGGTTAGAATAACCATGAAAACATGATTTTAAACCCCCCAAAAATTTATTCAACTTATTAAACCAATCATTTATTATCCCCATGTTCCTATAATCAAACATAAAATTTGTACTTATATTTCGAAACCCCATGTGAGGATTTTGAGGCACACAAATCCTTTTCCTAGAGTATAGAAGATAACAATTAATGATTAACTCCCCTATAGTATATAATCTCAACCCCATTTTATTTCCACTCTTTCCAATCTCTCTTACCCAATGAATATGTATTATTTTTCCTCCGTTGGTGGAAGTTTAGATCCAGGTTTTGATGGTTTTGTTTCTTAGACCCCGACTATAGGTTTTTGATCCTAGATCTCCTTCGTCATTGTAGTTTTTACCATTCAACAAAAAATCAGGGATTTCTATTTTGTGAATGATTTTCTAAATATATTGAGTAATGTTATATTATTGATAAATCCCATAGACATTATTCTAAATGACTATATGTAATTTGGGAATTTCAATTTCCATGTTAGGAAATTATATTTTTAATTTAATTAAATATTCGATTTACCTTGAGATTTTGAAACACTTCACCAGTCTTGTTGGACCCATTGATTATTTTGAAACCAGACATGTGGGAAACCCATTGGGTGTCCCAATATAATTGAAATGATGAATAATGAATTATGCATGATTGATAAATTGTATTATGAATAAGTGTGATTAACTATGTTATAAAATTTCTTTAATAATAGATTATTTAAATGGTTGATAATTTTTTTTGAATGTGGAATCGTGACATGTGATATTTTTGACTAAGTTGTGCGACAAGGATTTCATATCCAAATACCCATAAGGTTCCTGACTGATGCTCTAGGACCCCAAAAAATATTTCTATAATCTTATGACTAAGATGTGGGATATGGACTAGAACTCAAAATCCCCTTGGGGCGCTATACTGCATCTCTAGGCTCCCATTTACTGAAAATGAATTTCAAAATTTAATGATTAATGGAAGACCATGATAGAATGAAATGTGATATAATTTAGTGGATGGATCAAACTATATCATGGGATAAATAAGGTATTATTCGATCAGGTATCGCTGTGAAACTAATAATAATGTGGTTAATTAAATAATAATTTAATTTTGGAACTACTTATATTATCATTTTCATTTTTAAACTCTATACGACAATATACACAGTTAAATAATGGAAATCCTTCAAGATTCCATTCCTGGTGGCCTACTGAGTTGTACACAAACCCTACTCGGGATACTTAATCAGTACCCAAATAGAATTATGTTTTTTATAGGATAAGTTAATGATCCCTATGTTATAAGGTTGGGTTGTGACTTATGATGGAGTTTGTATGAGGGAACTGAACATAATATTGAAACACCCTTGGGAGTTTTCATTTTTTTCTTTATTTTGTATTTTCATATGATACATGATAGATTTATACTATGAAATATTATACTAACTTGGTTTATGGTTATTTACTTATTTTTTGGTATTATTTTATGAAGTTCATCATCATTGATTATAGTTTTATATGGGTAATTATTTATTATTACTTTCTTATTTTTTATTATTTTATTATATTTAGTTTCTTCAATTAAGAGGGTATAATCTACACACATTACATATTAGACCCTCACTACTAGTCGATAGCCTCTGGTGTATGGAAATTTTCACCATATGTCATGTAACTAATCAACTCAGTGTAATTATATGTGGCACCCATGTTCGGATGATCAAGAGTGGTATCAAACGTTTTTTATTTTATTTTAATTTATATTACTACTTCGAAAGGAAGAAAGGATACTAGATGAGTTAGACCATGGTTCGTAGATCATTCATGGGGGTAGCTGGCCCATGTGGGGGGGAACTAAGCGCCCATGGTGGGATTTTTATTCATGATGTTTTATATTATAGTTGACTGTTATTTATCCTTGAGTGATTCACTTTTTTGTGATTTTATTATATTTCTAGGACTTTTATTTGTGGCCCATTATGGAATGAGAGTTTTTTATCCATGAATCACCCTAAGAACTCTGGATTTCATGTTATATGCTTTATTTTAGTCATAAGGAAATGTAGGAATTAATTGAGTTCTTGAAATTAGAATTATTTTCATTGTCTACGTAATTTTAAAATTAAATGTAACATAATAATGGAATTAAATTGTTTAAATGATGCTAATTATGGTGATTTGAAATGGATAATGTAACGCCCCGACCCCAGTTACCCAGAGTCGGTGCATTATTACAAAACATTGGCATGATCACAATAAAGATCAAGTCTCGAAAGACCGATTAGTTTAGTATCCTTGGAATATCTAGATACATCCATAATGTTTTAAATTAGATCATAAAAAAACATCTTGTCTTCATATCCCCTCATACTATCCCTGCAGGTCATTCATAAATTACTTCTTCATAATCCTGGGAAAAATGAAACATTGAAAGGGGTGAGATTAGATGCTCAGTAAGGATAACATTATAGCAGAAGCTTTCATAGATAAGAATAAACACTTAAGGCAGTTTATAACTAAAACAAAAGCCTTTTAAACATGAACTTCAGCATAAAATGGAAAAGATAAAATAAAATAATTCCATTTAATTACTCACATGGATATTCTACTTGTCGAAAAATCCCATGAAATATCAATAACCACTTTCATAATGATGGAATGCATAATGCTAGACTATCATAACCACATAGCCAAGGCCTCATGCCAAGACTACAAATAAGATTTTCCAAGGCCTTGTGTCAAGACACTAGTTTGTCTCATGAGACCTACCGATTCATCGAGGAGCTATAGCGGGCTCCACCTGTCATTTATTAAGTCCAATGCATTCCTCTTATGAACAGGTTTAAACATAACATAAACATTCTTATTAAAACTAGCATACGAAATGTCAAAACTTTATCCACAAACCATGAATGGTATAAAAATAGCACATCCACAGTCAAACATAACTCATTCGATACAATATGGAAGATTGTATTGTATCACATTAACCTCAATCATGAATAATGAAGGATGTTGACATAGATGAAAATAATCATCAAAACTATTTGAGAGAAATATCCCCCTTTTCTTGAAATCATTTAAAAGTCACACTATTTTTCAAGAAGCCATTTAAAAATATATTTTTGAATCAAAGTGTCTCATACCACTTTGAAACTTTTAAAAGTATTTTTAATTTCTAAACTTTAATGTCCATATAAATAAATCCTTAAAACCATTTTTAAAACATGGACATTAATGAGAATGATTTAGATGAATAAGTCTTTAAAAAATTTAAAAATGGTATTTTAGTTAGAGTTTCTAACCAAAAGAGAGACACTTGAATACAAATAATTGAGGTAATCAAAACTTTTTAATATCATGAGAATAAAGGGATTCATGATATACTGTGTCAAAGTACATTATATCACTACTAGAAAAGGGGGCATTGGAGCCCCCCAGACTCGGGCGACCGCCATTGGCGGTCGCTATAGCTCACCATTAGCGACCGCCAATGGCGGTCGCTAACCTGCCTAAAAAATTTCGGGGGGTTTCTGCCCCCCCCCCCCCCCCCGCGCCCTCGATCTCCCTCGATCTCCCTCGCCCTAACCCCCTCCCTCCCTCGCCGCCCTCCCTCGCGCCGCCCTCCCCTCCCCCGCCGCCCGGCCTCCCCCGCCGCCCGACCTCCCCCGCCGCCCGGCCTCCCCCGCCGCCCGGCCTCCCCCGCCGCCCACCCTCCCCCGCCGCCCGGCCTCCCCCGCCGCCTGCCATCCGGCCTCCGGCCGCCGCCCTCCGCCCTCGGGCCTCCGGCCGCCGCCCTCCGGCCTCTCGGCCCTCCCCCCCCACCCCGGACGGCACCCGCACCCCGGACAGCCCCCGACGCGCACTCCGGACCGCCCCCCGCACCCCGGACGCCTCCCCGCACCCCGGACAGCACCCCCCCGTGCACTCCGGACCACCCCCCGCACCCCGGACGCCTCCCCGCACCCCGGACAGCCCCCCCCCCCCCGCGCACTCCGGACCGCCCCCGCACCCCGGACGCCTCCCCGCACCCCAGACAGCCCCCCTGCACTCGGACACCCCCCTCCGAACCCGGACAGCCCCCCGCACCCCGGACAGCCCCCCCCCCCCCCCCCCGCACTCGGACACGCCCCCTCCGAACCCGGACAACCCCCCCGCACCCCGGACAGGCCCCCCGCACCCCGGACACCCCACCCCGCACCCCCGACAGCCCCCCTACACCCCAGACAGCCCCCCCTCCCCCGCACCCCAGACACCCCCGCACCCCGAACACCCCTGCCCGCACCCCTGACAGGCCCCCGACACCCCGAACACCCCTCCCCGCACCTCGGACAGCCCCCCCCCCCCCCCCCGACCCCGGACACCCCCCCCCCCTCGCTGCCCGTCCGCCGTCCCCTCACCGCCTCCTCTCCTCCAGCTCCCCGCCGCCGCCCGTCCCCTCCCTTGCCGCACCGCCTTTGGCTCCGGCTCCCCTTCGCTGCCTCCTCTCCCTCGCAGCACCGCCTTCGGCTCCCCTCCCTTTCAGGTTTGTAGCTCAATCAGGTAACATGAGCTTTCAGTTACATTATTATTTTATCAATGGTTCATAAACAAATGGTTAATATTTATTTTGAATATAGTTGATTTGAAAAATGTAAATGTAATAAGTATTGTGTAAATGTTTGTTATACAGATATTATTATGGATAAGAGTTGGATTGATCTTCCAAATCGAACGTCTAGAGAATATTGCAATGGCATTATGCAGTTTATTGACTTCACGAGAGGATTTGAAAGTGACTATATTAGTTGTCCATGTAGAAAATGTGCTAACAGATATCAATTCACACGAGATACTGTGAGGGAGCACCTTTTCTTTAATGGATTTCTGAAAAATTATAAGAGTTGGACTCGTCATGGAGAAGAATATGTTCGTTGTCAAAATACAGATGCAGCTCAGATGGATGTTGATGCAAGGATGACTGATCCAATGCATGAAATGCTTACTGAAATGGTACGTGGGTTTGATCATGAAGGCATTGACATCCAGAATCTTGAGACCGGTGAGATAAATCTTCGCTCTGGTGCAGATCGTGATTCGAGGATGTTTTATGAAGTACTTGATGATGCGAAAACAGAATTATATCCTGGATGTACTTCTTACAATAAACTGTCGTTTATCGTGGAGTTGTTGCATTTGAAGACTTTGAATAATTGGTCAGACACATCATTTGACATGCTTTTTTGTTTTATTGAAAAAAGTTCTTCCTGTCGACGCTAAGATTCCTGAGTCGTATTACTATGCTCGTAAGTTGACAGAGAACTTAGGTTTTACATATGAGACTATAGATGCATGTGCAAACAACTGTATGTTGTTTAGAAATGAAACTGCTCATTTGGATATTTGTACGGTTTGTGGCGCTTCCAGGTGGAAAGAGAACATGGGAAATAAGACTTATCAAAGTCAGATTGCGATACAGGGGAAACCGATTGCCGTAAAGCAAATGCGTTACTTTCCCCTTAAACCGAGGTTGAAAAGATTTTTTATGTCATCTAAAGTTTCTAATTTAATGAGATGGCATGCAGAAAGAGTTCATGAAAGTGACATGTTAACCCACCCGGCAGACTCTCATGCATGGAAGGATTTTGATAAGAGACATCCCGACTTTGCTAAAGATGTTCGTAATGTCCGATTGGGATTGGCAGCAGATGGTTTCAATCTATTCAAGTCTATGGTTGGTGCAACTCATAGCACATGGCCCGTGGTGTTGGTTCCATATAATCTTCCTTCGTGGCTTTGTATGAAGCAACAATTTATATTACTTTCCACTCTTATTGATGGACCTAAAAGTCCGGGGGATAAGATTGATGTTTACCTTCAGCCATTGATTGATGAGTTGAATGAATTTTGGGGCGATGGTGTGATGACTTATGACTGCGAAACGAATGAAATGTTCAAACTGCATGCAGCTTTATTGTGGACAATCAATGACTTCCCAGCTTATGCAAATTTATCAGGCTGGAGTACGAAAGGGGAATTTGCTTGCCCTTGTTGCAATAAAAGTAAAAAATCTGTATGGCTTAAACATTCCAAAAAATGGGCATACATGGGTCACAGGCGTTTTCTCCCTCCCCAGCACAGGTTCAGAAAGGACGGAGTGGCATTTGATGGTTCTAGAGAGTTCATCCCAGCACCAAAGATCATGACAGGAGTCGAAATGTTATCGCAGATTGAGGAAGAAAACATCCGCACGGTATATGAAATTCAGGATTTGGTGGCTCCTCCAGTACGTAATATTCGTGCTGCGGGTAGGCAGCGCAGTCACAATTGGAAAAAGAAAAGTATTTTTTATAGTCTTCCGTATTGGAAAACTAACATGTTGAGGCATAATTTGGATGTCATGCACATTGAAAAAAATGTTTGTGATAACATATTGTGGACCATTTTAGGTGTCAGTGGAAAGTCAAAGGACCATGTTAATGCACGCCGTGATTTGGAAGAAATGGGTTTAAGGAAACAGTTGCATTTACAGTTAGCTGAGGGAAACAAGGCATATATGCCTGCTGCACAGTATTCGATGACTACAGAGGAGAAAGAGACATTTCTTTCCATTTTGAAGATGGTCAAGGTGCCTGATGGTTACTCTTCTAATATTTCAAAGTGTGTGAATCTGATGAGCAAGACATTGCAAGGGTTGAAAAGTCATGACAATCACATATTACTTCAGCAGTTGATTCCAATCGCAATTTGTGATTGTTTATCCCCCAATGTTGTTCAGCCCCTGATTGAGATGAGTAATTTTTTTAGACAGCTTTGTTTAAGAAATCAACGAATGAGTGATTTAAAAAGTTTGCAGGACCGAATTGTACTTACGCTTTGTCACTTTGAGAAACTTTTCCCCCCCTCATTTTTCAATGTTATGGTCCACTTGACAGTGCACCTAACTGATTAAGTAATGGCTGCTGGTCCAGTGCAATTCAGGTGGATGTATCCTATTGAACGGTATTTGAGTACATTGAAAAGATTTGTACGCAACAGAGCTCGTCCAGAGGCATCAATAGCCAATGGTTATTTGATGGATGAGTGTACTACCTTTTGTGCAGAATATCTTACGGATGTTGAAACAAAATTAGATAAGCCCTCTCGGATTCATGATGGTCCAGTTGGAGAAGGAACCACATTTGATATGGACAACATCGAGTGGATAGAAGCACATCGATATATCTTGTTCAATACTCCATCAGTTGCACCATTAATGCAGTAAGTATCTTATCAATGTGCTTGTATAACTTTTACATGTTTTCTTTGCATAAGTTGATCTTTTAAACATCGCGTAATCATTTGCAGGAAACACATTAATGAGATAAAAGAAGAGATGCATCGTGCGAATGAGTTGCAAATTCAACAATCTCATTATGCGGCATTTCATGATTGGTTCAAGGATTATGTATGTATAGATTGATTTTCATTATGAGTGAAGTATTAAACTAATTCTTTCTGCATATATCAGTATTGATTTTTATAAATTATGTAGGTTCGTAAGCTGAGGGAGTTAGGGGACCCCACGCTACCTGAAGTATTTATCCAACTGGCTGAGGGTCCATCTATAACGGCTCGTCGTTATAAAGCTATTGATGCTAATGGTTTTCGATTTCGCATTAAAGATGTTGACGACAAACGAGCAACACAAAACAGTGGCATCGGTTGTCCCGTTGTCGATTCTGGTTATTACTATGGTCAATTGATAGACATCATTGAAGTTGTATACACACACGGTTTGAAGTACATATTGTTAAAGTGTAATTGGGTTGATCCAGTGCGTGGATGTAAAGTCGATCAATATCAGTTTTCATTGGTGAATTTTAACTATATGTTATACAGAAATAATGAATGAGTTGAGAATGAACCTTTCATTTTGACATCACAAGCGGAACAAGTATTCTTCGTTACTTTGCCTTCGGATCCAAGTTGGCAAGTTGTTGTCAAAATGTCTCGGCGAGGAGTGTTTTTATTTGAAGAAGATGAACCCGAGACTGTTCTGTTTGTTTACCATCAACTTGATCAACATACCGTAGTTCAACGTGAAGAAGATATTTATTGGGTCAGAGCGGCTGTTGAAGGAGAAACGGTCGATTTGCATGCTTAATGAAAGGTATAATTGTTTTCCCGCTATTCAGTAGAATGTCCTAGGATATCATAAATTATCTAATCATTTTATAAATCCTTATAAGTTTTAATCCTCACTTTTGTAAGTTAATTCAGTCATAAATATTTAGGTTGATTAACTTTCTGATTTTTTAAAATTCATTCACAACTAATTATTCAATCCATTTTTTGTTTGATTAACAGTTGTACAAGTTTGATTTATTAAGAACAATCCAATTAATCTTTTAAACACTTTGGACTCATTACTGATATTTTGTATGACTGCAGACATGTCAGGGGAAGAGGCAGAAAATCCACATCATCCATCTGAGGCATATACGTCTCAGGGTCGAGGTATGTTTGAATGTCATTGTCTATAATTTTTATGTAATTGACATATATATATATATATATATATATATATAACATTTTTCAATTTATATATAAAATTGTTTTCAACAGGATCAGACTCGGCTGCTTCTTCCTCTCGCAGGAGAGGCCCTGGTCGTGGCATATTATCATGGAATTCCGACACGACGACAGATGTTTCATTTGATGAGGCATTTCATCCCGTGGGACCGAATGACCCGACATTTATTCGTCAGCTGGGTCATATCATACGTGACCCACATCGATTTCCATTGACCACGCGTGATTGGGCTTCTATCCCTCAGGACACATTAGATCGTCTATGGAGGGAGGTTCAGGTAAGAAAATAATTTTACTTTATTTTCTATTTATAAATAATAATAATATGTTTGATTATTTTCATTATAGCAAAATTTGAAAGTATGCCCTGAAGAGTTTCGGCCCGTGTGTATGAGCAAATGTCGTAAGCTATGGAAAGATTATAAAGGCAAAGTGAAGAGGGACCACTACGTACCAAATGTGGGTGCCCTTGACATTTTGGAAAAAGTCCCGAGAGGTGTCCTCCCGGATCAGTGGCGTGACTTGGTTGCATATTGGTCTACTGAGGGTGTTGCGGTTTGTATATTAATTATTTTTCTGTATATATATTTTCAAGAATATGTGATTTGTTTGAAATTTGAATGAATTGAATGTAGGAGGTGTCAACACGCCATTCGGAGAATCGAGCGTTGCAGGGACCAGCTCACAGGCTCGGGACTCGTCACGTGTCTTAGATCCGACATGAGGTATATATTATTCATTTTTTAATTTATTAATTAATATGGTTTTGTGTTTATATTCTTTTAATATACAGTTGCGAGGGCAAGGTGCAGCAACTGATAAAATGTCGGTGTGGATAAGGACTCGTGATCGCAATGATCCAGAGGTTGCAGCATTGATAGTAAGTGTCTGTACTTACCAATAATTACATAAATCTATATATTAACATATATATATATATATATTTATTTAAATATTTCACAGGATCAATTTGAAGCTGAGTTAGAACATCTGCCAGAGGACCAGCGACAGCTTCCCATGCGACGGGATGAGATCTTTCATCGCATTATTGGTCGGGACGGGCATGGCTATAGTTTGACCTATGGAGCAGGGATTCCTCGTTCTGTAGTGTCATGCGCTGCGGTTGTCGGTCCTGCTGTTGCTCATATGACACAGCAGATGTCAGATTTTGAGGCACGGCTGCGCGCTTCTGAGGAGACAAATGCGCAATTGACAGCTGAGGTTAGAGCACTGCGGGAATATGTGCGTCGAGCTGATGGTACAGGGGATCATACGACGCAGGTATATACTGTATTTATTTATTTAATTTAAATTATTTTTGTTATTAAAATATTTATAATGTTTATTTGTTGTAGGCACCTGGCCCACCAGAAGGAGGTAGCAGTGATGGCAACGCGTGACGCACCATATATTCACGAGATATGTATTTTGTTTGTACTGGTAGGGTTGACAATGATGTACTGTATTTATTCATTTAAGTAATGCATTATTACCATCCATGGTGGTATTTTAAATATTTTATACACATATTGAGTTTTTGATCAGATAATCTTGAATGATTCTACAATTGAAAAAGTCGAACTAATTCCAACAGATCAATAAATCTGATATTATAGATTATGTATTATCCAATATATTTTTTATAAATTTCAGTATGGTATCGATAAAAGAAATATGTATTAATTAGATGTTATCACTTTTATTTTTCACTTTTGTAATCAATGGGATGGCCTTTGCACCCCCGGAGAGCCCCCCGCACCCCCGGAGAGCCCCCCGCACCCCCGTACAGCCCCCCGCACCCCCGTACAGCCCCCCCCCCCCCCCCGCACCCCCGTACAGCCCCCCGCACCCCCGTACAGCCCCCCGCACCCCCGTACAGCCCCCCGCACCCCCGTACAGCCCCCCCCCCCCCCCCCCCCCGCACCCCCGTACAGCCCCCCGCACCCCCGTACAGCCCCCCCGCACCCCCGTACAACCCCCCGCACCCCCGTACTGCCCCCGCCACCCCCGTACAACCCCCCGCCACCCCCGTACAGCCCCCCCCCCCCCCCCCCCCCCCCGCACCCCCGTACAGCCCCCCGCACCCCCGTACAGCCCCCCCACACCCCCGTACAGCCCCCCCGCACCCCCGTACTGCCCCCTGCACCCCCGGAGAGCCGCCCGCACCCCCGTACAACCCCCCGCACCCTCGTACTGCCCCCCGCCACCCCCGTACAGGCCCCCGCCACACCCGTACAGCCCCCCCCCCCCCCCCCCCGCACACCCGTACAGCCCCCCGCACCCCCGTACAGCCCCCCTGCACCCCCGTACAACCCCCCGCACCCCCATACAGCCCCCCGCCACCCCCGTACTGCCCCCCGCCACCCCCGTACAGCCCCCCGCCACCCCCGTACAGCCCCCCAACACCCCCGTACAGCCCCCTGCCACCCCCGTACAGCCCCCCGCACACCCGTACAGCCCCCCCCCCCCCCCGCACCCCCGTACAGCCCCCCGATTGTGTCGTTTTCAGCAGCGCGACGCGCGCTGAAATGGCGCGTTGGGGGGTCAAAAGCACCCGAACGACCTCCGAATGCCACGAAACCGTACGACAACATCCGGGGCGTGAATTGTGAAATGGTCGGCCAGACAGCATCTCATTCGGAGGTGCCGTGTGACCGCGGCGGCCGGAAACGCGTTTCCGGCGCCGTTAAACACCAAAACGGCGTGCGGCGCTCCGATTCGGAGCAAACGTGCTCCGAACGACCTGAAACCGCACGGGAACGATAGAAATATTATTACTGAGATGCAGGAGGAGGCCGCACGTCCATCGGACGTGCAGTTCGCGCGGCACGTCCGATTGTGGCGTTTTCAGCAGCGCGGCGCGCGCTGAAATGGCGCGTTGGGGGGTCAAAACCACCCGAACGACCTCCGAATGCCACGAAACCGTACGACAACATCCGGGGCGTGAATTGTGAAATGTTCGGCCAGACGGCACCTCATTCGGATGTGCCGTGTGACCGCGGCGGCCGGAAACGCGTTTCCGGCGCCTTTAAACACCAAAACGGCGTGCGGCGGTCCAATTCGGAGCAAACGTGCTCCGAAGGACCTGAAACCGCACGGGAACGATAAAAATATTATTCCTGAAATGCAGGAGGAGGCCGCACGTCCATCGGACGTGCGGTGCGCGCGACACGTCCGATTGTGCCGTTTTCAGCAGCGCGGCGCGCGCTGAAATGGCGCGTTGGGGGGTCAAAACCACCCGAACGACCTCCGAATGCCACAAAACCGTACGAAAACATCCGGGGCGTGAATTGTGAAATGGTCGGCCAGACGGCACCTCATTTGGAGGTGCCGTGTGACCGCGGCGGCCGGAAACGCGTTTCCGGCGCCGTTAAACACCAAAACGGCGTGCGGCGGTCCGATTCGGAGCAAACGTGCTCCGAACGACCTGAAATCGCACGGAAACGATAGAACTATTATTCCTGAGATGCAGGAGGAGGCCACACGTCCATAGGACATGCGGTGCGCGCGGCACGTCCGATTGTGTCATTTTCAGCAGCGCGGCGCGCGCTGAAATGGCGCGTTGGGGGGTCAAAACCACCCGAACGACCTCCGAATGCCACGAAACCGTACGACAACATCCGGGGCGTGAATTGTGAAATGGTCCTGCCAGACGGCACCTCATTCGGAGGTGCCGTGTGACCGCGGCGGCAGGAAACGCGTTTCTGGCGCCGTTAAACACCAAAACGGCGTGCGGCGGTCCCATTCGGAGCAAACGTGCTCCGAACGACCTGAAACTGCACGGGAACGATAGAAATATTATTCCTGAGATGCAGGAGGAGGCCGCACGTCCATCGGACGTGCGGTGTGCGCGGCACGTCCGATTATGTCCTTTTCAGCAGCGCAGCGCGCGCTCAAATGGCGCGTTGGGGGGTCAAAACCACCCGAACGACCTCCGAATGCCACGAAACCGTACGACAACATCCAGGGCATGAATTGTGAAATGGTCGGCCAGACGGCACCTCATTCGGAGGTGCCGTGTGACCGCGGCGGCCGGAAAGGCGTTTCCGGCGCCGTTAAACACCAAAACGGCGTGCGGCGGTCCCATTCGGAGCAAACGTGCTCCGAACGACCTGAAACCGCACGGGAACGATAGAAATATTATTCCTGAGATGCAGGAGGAGGCCGCACGTCCATCGGACGTGCGGTGCGCGCGTCACGTCCGATTGTACCGTTTTCAGCAGCGCGGTGCGCGCTGAAATGGCACGTTGGGGGGTCAAAACCACCCGAACGACCTCCGAATGCCACGAAACCGTACGACAACATCCGGGGCATGAATTGTGAAATGGTCGGCCAGAAGGAACCTCATTCGGAGGTGCCGTGTGACCGCGGCGGCCGGAAACGCGTTTCCGGCGCCGTTAAACACCAAAACGGCGTGCGGCGGTCCGATTCGGAGCAAACGTGCTCCGAACGACCTGAAACCGAACGGGAACGATAGAAATATTATTACTGAGATGCAGGAGGAGGCCGCACGTCCATCGGACGTGCGGTGCGCGCGACACGTCCGATTGTGTCGTTTTCAGCAGCGCGGCGCGCGCTGAAATGGCGCGTTGGGGGGTCAAAACCACCCGAACGACCTCCGAATGCCACGAAATCGTACGACAACATCCGGGGCGTGAATTGTGAAATGGTCGGCCAGACGGAACCTAATTCGGAGGTGCCGTGTGACCACGGCGGCCGGAAACGCGTTTCCGGCGCCGTTAAACACCAAAACGGCGTGCGGCGGTCCCATTCGGAGAAAACGTGCTCCGAACGACCTGAAACCGCACAGGAACGATATAAATATTATTTCTGAGATGCAGGAGGAGGCCGCACTTCTATCGGACGTGCGGTGTGCGCGGCACGTCCGATTGTTTCGTTTTCAGCAGCGCGGCGCGCGCTGAAATGGCGCGTTGGGGGGTCAAAACCACCCGAACGACCTCCGAATGTCATGAAACCATACGACAACATCCGAGGCGTGAATTTTGAAATGGTCGGCCAGACGACACCTCATTCGGAGGGGCCGTGTGACCGCGGCGGCCGGAAACGCGTTTCCGGCGCCGTTAAACACCAAAACGGCGTGCGACGGTCCCATTCGGAGCAAACGTGCTCCGAACGACCTGAAACCGCACGGGAACGATAGAAATATTATTCCTGAGATGCACGAGGAGGCCGCACGTCCATCGGACGTGCGGTGCGCGCGGCACGTCCGATTGTGCCGTTTTCAGCAGCACGGCGCGCGCTGAAATGGCGCGTTGGGGGGTCAAAACCACCCGAACGACCTCCGAATGCCACGAAACCGTACGACAAAATCCGGGGCGTGAATTGTGAAATGTTCGGCCAGACGGAACCTCATTCGGAGGTGCCGTGTGACCGCGGCGGCCGGAAACGCGGTTCCGGCGCCGTTAAACACCAAAACGGCGTGCGGCGGTCCGATTCGGAGCAAACGTGCTCCGAACGACCTGAAACCGCACGGGAACGATAGAAATATTATTCCTGAGATGCAGGAGGAGGCCGCATGTCCATCGGACGTGCGGTGCGCGCGGCACGTCCGATTGTGTCGTTTTCAGCAGCGCGGCGCGCGCTGAAATGGCGCGTTGGGGGGTCAAAACCACCCGAACGACCTCCGAATGCCACGAAACCGTACGACAACATCCGGGGCGTGAATTTTGAAATGGTTGGCCAGACGGAACCTCATTCGGAGGTGCCGTGTGACCGCGGCGGCCGGAAACGCGTTTCCGGCGCCGTTAAACACCAAAACGGCGTGCGGCGGTCCCATTCGGAGCAAACGTGCTCCGAACGACCTGAAACCGCACGGGAAGGATAGAAATATTATTCCTAAGATGCAAGAGGAGGCCGCACGTCCATCGGACGTGCGGTGCGCGCGGCACGTCCGATTGTGTCGTTTTCAGCAGCGCGGCGCGCGCTGAAATGGCGCGTTGGGGGGTCAAAACCACCCGAACGACCTCCAAATGCCACGAAACCGTACGACAACATCCGGGGCGTGAATTGTGAAATGGTCGGCCAGACGGAACCTCATTCGGAGGTGCCGTGTGACCGCGGCAGCCAGAAACGCATTTCCGGCGCCGTTAAACACCAAAACGGCGTGCGGCGGTCCGATTCGGAGCAAACGTGCTCCGAACGACCTGAAACCGCACGGGAACGATAGAAATATTATTCCTGAGATGCAGGAGGAGGCCGCACATCCATCCGACGTGCGGTGCGCGCGGCACGTCCGATTGGGTCGTTTTCAGCAGCGCGGCGCGCGCTGAAATGACGCGTTGGGGGGTCAAAACCACCCGAACAACCTCCGAATGCCACGAAACCGTACGACAACATCCGGGCGTTAATTGTGAAATGGTCGGCCAGACGGAACCTCATTCGGAGGTGCCGTGTGACCGCGGCGGTCGGAAATGCGTTTCCGGCGCCGTTAAACACCAAAACGGCGTGCGGCGGTACGATTCGGAGCAAACGTGCTCCGAACGACCTGAAACCGCACGAAAACGATAGAAATATTATTCCTGAGATGCAGGAGGAGGCCGCACGTCCATCGGACGTGCGGTGCGCGTGGCACGTCCGATTGTGTCGTTTTCAGCAGCGCGGCGCGCGCTGAAATGGCGCGTTGGGGGGTCAAAACCACCCGAACGACCTCCGAATGCCATGAAACCGTATGACAACATCCGGGGCGTGAATTGTGAAATGGTCGGCCAGACGGCACCTCATTCGGAGGTGCCGTGTGACCGCGGCGGCCGGAAACGCGTTTCCGGCGCCGTTAAACACCAAAACGGCGTGCGGCGGTCCGATTCGGAGCAAACGTGCTCCGAACGACCTGAAACCGCACGGGAACGATAAAAATATTATTCCTGAGATGTAGGAGGAGGCCGTACGTCCATCGGACGTGCGGTGCGCGCGGCACGTCCGATTGTGTCGTTTTCAGCAGCGCGGCGCGCGCTGAAATGGCGCGTTGGGGGGTCAAAACCACCCGAACGACCTCCGAATGCCACGAAACCGTACGACAACATCCGGGGCGTGAATTGTGAAATGGTCGGCCAGACGGCACCTCATTCGGAGGTGCCGTGTGACCGCGGCAGCCGGAAACGCGTTTCCGGCGCCGTTAAACACCAAAACGGCGTGCGGCGGTCCGATTCGGAGAAAACGTGCTCCGAACGACCTGAAACCGCACGGGAACGATAGAAATATTATTACTGAGATGCAGGAGGAGGCCGCACGTCCATCGGACGTGCGGTGCGCGCAGCACGTCCGATTGTGTCGTTTTCAGCAGCGCGGCGCGCGCTGAAATGGCGCGTTGGGGTGTCAAATTCACCCGAACGACCTCCGAATGCCAAGAAACCGTACGACAACATCCGGGGCATGAATTGTGAAATGGTCGGCCAGACGGCACCTCATTCGGAGGTGCCGTGTGACCGCGGCGTCCGGAAACGCGTTTCCGGCGCCGTTAAACACCAAAACGGCGTGCGGCGGTCCGATTCGGAGCAAACGTGCTCCGAACGACCTGAAACCGCACGGGAACGATAGAAATATTATTCCTGAGATGCAGGAGGAGGCTGCACGTCCATCGGACGTGCGGTGCGCGCGGCACGTCCGATTGTGTCGTTTTCAGCAGCGCGGCGCGCGCTGAAATGACGCGTTGGGGGGTCAAAACCATCCGAACGACCTCCGAATGCCACGAAACCGTACGACAACATCCGGGGCGTGAATTGTGAAATGTTCGGCTAGACGGAACCTCATTCGGAGGTGCCGTGTGACCGCGGCGGCCGGAAACGCGTTTCCGGCGCCGTTAAACACCAAAACGGCGTGCAGCGGTCTCATTCGGAGCAAACGTGATCCGAACGACCTGAAACCGCACGGGAATGATAGAAATATTATTCCTGATATGCAGGAGGAGGCCGCACGTCCATCGGACGTGCGGTGCGCGCGACACGTCCGATTGTGTCGTTTTCAGCAGCGCGGTGCGCGCTGAAATGGCGCGTTGGGGGGTCAAAACCACCCGAACGACCTCCGAATGCCACGAAACCGTACGACAACATTCGGGGCGTGAATTGTGAAATGGTCGGCCAGACGGCACCTCATTCGGAGGTGCCGTGTGACCGCGGCGGCCGGAAACGCGTTTCCGACGCCGTTAAACACCAAAACGGCGTGCGGCGGTCCTATTCGGAGCAAACGTGCTCCGAACGACCTGAAACCGCACGAGAACGATAGAAATATTATTCCTGAGATGCAGGAGGAGGCCGCACGTCCATCGGACGTGCGGTGCGTGCGGCACATCCGATTGTGTCGTTTTCAGCAGCGCGGCGCGCGCTGAAATGGCGCGTTGGGGGGTCAAAACCACCCGAACGACCTCTGAATGCCACGAAACCGTACGACAACATCCGGGGCGTGAATTGTGAAATGGTCGGCCAGAAGGCACCTCATTCGGAGGTGCCGTGTGACCGCGGCGGCCGGAAACGCGTTTCCGGCGCCGTTAAACACCAAAACGGCGTGCGGCGGTCCCATTCGGAGCAAACGTGCTCCGAACGACCTGAAATGAGATTATTTCTTGAATCGAAGTTTCTAAATTATTATAGCACAATGATTTGATATTATATATATATTAAATATATATTAAATATATATTAAAACATTTAAAATATTATATATATATATATATATATTTAAAATATTGTATTTAATAGTATATATATGAATATTTCTATACACACATATATATATATATATATATATTTATATTCAATTCAATAAAAAAATTTTTAAAAAATTTTGTTTTTTAGAATAGCGACCGCCAATGGCGGTCGCTAATGACAATATTTATAGTAGTGTATACACCACATAAAAGTGATTTGGTGTATATCAACAAAGAAGTCTCAATGGAATGTAAGTTGAGATGAAGTCTCTCATAAAGGCCGTATCCTTAGGTTAATGATAAATCAACGACATAATTATGTGTGGCAAATATAAATACACTAAATATGATTGGATATTTAGTGTAAATCAATAAGAATACATTCACACATATTCTTGTAAAAACAACACCAATGAATTGGATATTTAACTCAACAAATGGAGATTGAGTTAAAATTACTCTTATCAAGTTCATACTGATCACTTGAGAATTTATCAATGGAGTGATTATGTGTATCAAAAGTATATCCACAGAAAAGGGAGTGGAAATTATGACATATTCAAATGAATAGTGATTCCACACATAATCGTGGAGTAATATAATGAAATATGCGTAAAGCCAAATGAGTGGAAATTGAAATTTTGAATTTCCCTTATCGATTAGGTAACATACGAAACATACACCCATGAAAGAAGGATCATAAAATTATGATGTATATACCCATGAATTAATGTATAATACACAATGAATACAATTACGGGTAGTACACATACACCACATGTAATAAATAAGTGGTGAACAATGGAATTCTCCCGAAATTAAGAGTGAGATAAGAAACCCCTTACTTTGTACTTTTTCCTTGGTCGATGGTAGGTTTACCTCCTATATAATGGTGAAATAATTGTTATTGAATTATAAAATAACCATTTACTTTAATATGATATCATATATGATCTTTTAACATTGATTTGTTAATAATATCTTTGAATTATCGTCATTTCGGGTGTTAATAGGTTCATTTTACTTTATATTCTTTGTTATGTGAGACATATTCGTTATTAATGGGATGTATATTATTCATATCCAGAATGATATAAAGTCCTTAGATACTATTTTTAAATCATTAAATTATAATTATACTTGAATTGATATGATGGAGAATGAATCTCATCGCGTTCGTGGAGACGGTAGTCCGTACGTACGCACGAGTGACAATATCATTCTTTTGATATTAAAATAATATATAATAGGATGGTATATCATATATACAGAATAATTATCATGTTATATTTATTATTTACATGAGTTACACATCATTATTATACCCATCCAAATAATAATATATTGAATAACAATTACACCACGACGTGGAGACGGTAAGCCGTACGTACGCACGTATGGTGACATGTTATTCAAAGGATGGATAGAATAATGAACATGGTTGTACCATATTTATAATAACATCACATTATATATATGATACTGGAGTTATTATTTTATAATGGTAATAACAAATAAAGAAGAAGTGGAAGAAGAAAGGAACTTGAAAAGGGGTGGTGAAAACATTACCTCTTCTTCGGGTTCTTCCTTTTGATTTGATCAAAATGGATCCTTAGGTTGTCTTTCTGATCAAAATAAGGCATCTAGGTTGTAGTGAGGGAAGTTGAGAGTGTATTTGGGCAGGGTTTGGCCGAACCAAAAAGGCTTTGAAGGTGTGAAGAAATGAGAAGGAGGAGTGCCGTTTTATAAGAGGGGTGAGGGGCACCTTTGGAAAAGCTAGAAATATTAATTTATAATAAATTCATATTCGGTTTCTAATGGCTCAAAAGTTTATTATTTAAATTTTAAGGTGGGGATAGGTCGAAAACAATTCAGCCAATATAATTTAGACAGGTTTGGGTCACTATATTAACCTTATCGTTTAGTTTTAACTCTTAGTTAATTAGTTTGACATTTACCATGTCACATTGTATTTTTATATTATATAGTTAATAAACATACTATATACATCCAAGAGACCCCCAAGTGGACCATTAATGATATACCTATCATGATATAAGTCTCTTGGACGAACCTTAGATTTTTAGGAATTTAATATCAATTAATAATATAATATTTGTTTTAAAAACTCTTTTATGTCAATTTTGACACTATTCAATAGTTGGTTTTTTTGAAACACATAACAGAATGATTACTTAGAAAAAAGTTAATTAAATCAATATTAATATGTCATATTAACCTAGAAAATTAGTGTAATTCAATAAAAGTCTCAAATTATATTTATTTGGGTATTTATAATATCATTTCTTCTAATTTTTACTATTATGGTAATTATTGCATCACCATTGTGTCATAAATAAATTACTTTATTTAATGACTAAAAATTATAAATAAAATATAATATATAGGAAATCTATTTAGATTTCTAATGAATATTTATATTCTAAAATCCAACAAATATAAACCTATGTATCAATTGTTTTGCTAAAAGATATATGCTTGGGTCATTTTTGTATTCATTTTTACTTAATTAAAATAAAGTGTCCCTATCACTTACAAGTGGATCCATGGGGTCCCAAAATCGACTCAAAGATGCCCATGGTCGACCATGTATCAACCAATAGGGTTAAGACACGTTTTAGGGTAATTTAGTATTATTATAATATTATTTTTTAACCCTTGTTTACCGGATTTACCCTTTAACCATGGTAAATAAAATATTTACTGAAGTAATTATTCAAAATGTCTAAAAATAAAATTCACTCATTTACAAAATATGAACATCCTGATTCCAAATATCGAATCCATTTTTACAAATTCAAAACACATAATTGGTAGAAATTAATTTAAAATTAATTCCCGCTGTTAAAAGAAAAAGCGTGTTTTTAAGAGATAATAACTATCAAAAGATTGGCACTTGTTTACGTCTGGTTTAATTGTGAAATTATGTCAAATGAAAAACATTGAATTAAATGGTAAAAATATATTCTGAGTATACTTTAAAACCACTCAAATTCATAATTTATCAATATAAATTATTTCGATTAAAAAAGTTGTTTTTAATTAAAATTTAGTAATTTTCACTATTCATCAAAATATTAAAGTTATCCGAAAAGTACCAAAATTTCACCCTAGTATAATTTCGTTATTATGAATCCAAAAATGAAGTCTATTTTACCAAATTCAAAACATAAAAGTTTCATTTATTAATTTAAAATTGATTCCTGCTTTCGAAACCAAAAGGCGTATTTTTAAGAAATAATAACTATCAAAAGTTTGACACTTGCATATGTCCAATTTCAAGGTGAAATTACTTAAAATGACCATCATTGGATTAAATAGTAAAAATATAATCTATTTATACTTTAAAACCATTAAAATTTATTATTTACCAATATAAATTATTTTGATTAAAAAAGTTGTTTTCAGTTAAAATTTAGTAATTTTTCACTATTCACCAAAATATGAAAGTTATCAGAAAGACACCAAGACATTATTAATACTAAACTCTTATGTCCCAATTCTAAAGATGAATTTAATTTTTTCAAATTGAATATATAAAAGTTTCAAATATTGGTTTAAAAAAGGCTTCGCCATTAAAAGGCGGTAAAATTTAATTTTTTGAAAAATACTTATTTTATCTAAAAAAATTAATTTGTTCATAAATCATATCTTAGAAACTCATAATATGGATTAAAATTATAAGGATAATATAATATATAAAATTTAGTTAATACTATTCATAACCTCTTTTGAACGGCTAGTTTGGTAAGTTGTGGTGTACTTGAACTCAGTGTTTCGTACAACACACGCTATTGTATTATTCAAAGAGAAGTATACCGTCGAAGATTGGGGTGTTACATTCACCCCTCCTTCAATAAATTCCGTCCTCGCAATTTTAAAAATTCGGCCTGAGAATGGAAAGTCCCACATCGGAAAAAGATTCAATAAAACTATCACTTTAAATGAAATAAAGAGAGGTATAAAGGTCAACCATGATTACCCATACTCGGATTCCATGTAGGAAAACATGGATATGGATGATAAACTAAGTGTCAAGTTCTGATAGAGAGGGATAGAAATCATGATCAGGAGAAAGTTAACAATAATAAAACCACACACTTATGTTGGGACAAACAACCATTAGTCTCCTAGCAGGAAAGTAAACAAACATCATTTTTTTTGTTTTAAGTTACATTACATAAGGATGAGGAATTCATTTATGATATTGACTAAGAATATAAATATATATACTTAGATTTTAAGTAGAGTTTCATCCTTTAATAAATTTCCACCACTAACTCATTTTTTTAAACGATGAGTATTCAAGAAGACTTGGTCACACTGGAAGAGCTAGAATAAACTTCTATAGAATCACATGATCCATGCAGGATGAAATATCTATTTACATTGTCTTTAGAGATTAATCAAAACCAAAATGGTTAGTAAAAGATCTAATGATCCCCCAAAAGGATATTCCTTGAGAGAAATAAACACTAATCTTAATTTCCAAAATTAAACCAACAATACCCCAAAGTTAAATAAATACCAATCAATAATCAATTGTCCTTAAAATCCTTTAATATAATCCAAACTAATATTGAAACTCAAAACTTATAAGAATTTAGTCTTCCACGTTAAATTATATGTCCAAATGACATGAAATACTCTTAAAGTCACATACTTAAAAGTAATTATCCTAATCATTTCCATAAACAACCCAAATAACTATAAATCCATAATAAAAACATAGATAAAAATCCACCATTACTCCTCAAATGAAATCCCATACTATTCTATTTTCCTTGGGCATATAGTGTTCACAACAATGCGAACAACTTCCGAAATAACATCTATCACTTAATCAACAAATCATTTTCCTATACTAAGGGTAATCATTTGATAAGACATAAGATCCCAAATCAAATTATTATTGATCAATAAAATAATTTAACTAAAAAAATAGTCACACTATCCAGGGACTTCATGTAGTCCAGTGGTAGACGATAAATCCCAATCGCACTTTGGTTGTGGGTTCGATTCCCACAGCTTTGTCTGACGCGACGGTTTTCCACACGGTCTACGTGTTGTCCTATTTGAAAAACTATATTTTATAATATTACCAAAATGAGATAAATTCCTCAAATACCATAACATAATTTAACCACAAATTTTATATCAAACCTTGCATTTTCATCCCAAATTATAATAATTTATAATTATCTCAAACCCCAATAATCATATAAAACCAAATGGCTATTTATAACAATATCCACAAGAGAAGAGATAATTCTTCCTCAAATATCATTCTCACATGGAAAAATGCAGGGTTAAAAATACAAGAGAAAGTTATTCCAAAGTAAACCCATCAACAAGGAGCACTAATAATTTTTAAACATTTATTTAACCATTTATTTCCACATGGCTTCTTCTTTGACCAAGAAGATATCCTATAGAATAGGGAATTCACTCGGGTAATGGCCAGGTCCCCTACATTTACGGAAAATGACTTTAAATAGACTCTTGGGACCATTTTTATCTTCTTCCATAGTACTCTTCATTTTTCTTCATCAATTCTTCACTTTATGTCCTTCCTTCCCACACGTAAAGCATTTCTTGGTCCCATTGAGACACTTTCCCGGGTGTCTCCTACCACATTTCTTGCATGATGGAAATTGAGGGTTCTGTTCTCTATGGTCTCCATTACTGGAGCTCTTATCATTCATCACCATTCTCTTCCTTGTTGAGTCTGGGAGTTGGTTAATATATATGTTGTTGATCATATTTTTGGAAAACTAATTTGGCATAAAGACGATATCTTTTACGCCTATCAACATTCCATTTTGTTTCTCATTACCACCACCATTCCCACCTTGTAGATCATTCTCAAAGTCACTATGACTTCCTTGGAATCCAGACATTGACTAAAACCGGAAAGCATTTTGTGAGTAACAGTAGTCGTAAAATCATTTAGAGATTAAAATGTCACCATATTCTCAATTTGAAACATATTAGGATTAACCAAGGTCATTTACTCTCATCTTATATATATATTACTTAAATCGGGTTGTAAAGAAAATGTAAATTATCCTAAGAATATCCCCCTGGAGTGTCGTAACCAAGAGTGCAGCAAGGCCCGTTGTCGTGCACCAGTTCCCATTCGAGTCTAGCTCAAAGCGGTGTTTTCGGGTTTTACCCCTAGGTACATCTGTGCCAGAGCTGCCTCTACCTGCTCGTATCCAGACAGGGATGTATTACTCAGAAAACTCACAAAATATCTACAATACCAAAATTCTAGGAAGTTCTTCTATACTAATCCTCAACGTTCATCTTAGGTCTACGTGCTCTAATTAGAGTTTATCTAAATCTAGCTTCCAAGGTTTGTACTAAACTTCCTCTGATACCAACTGTAACGCCCTGACCCCAGTTACCCAGAGTCGGTTCATTATTACATAACATTAGCATGATCCCAATAAAGATCAAGTCTCGAATGACCGATTGGTTTAGTAGCCTTGGAATAACTAGATACATCCATAATGTTTTATAATAGATCATAAAAAAACATCTTGTCTTCATATCCCCTCATACTATCCCTGCAGGTCATTCATAAATTACTTCTTCATAATCCTGGGAAAAATAAAATATTGAAAGGGGTGAGCTCAGATGCTCAGTAAGGATAACATTATAGCAGAAGCTTTCATAGATAAGCATAAACACTTAAAGGAAGTTTATAACTAAAACAAAAGCCTTTTAAACTTGAACTTCAGCATAAAATGGCAAAGATAAAATAAAATAATTCCATTTACTTACTCACATGGATATTCTACTAGTCGAACAATCCCATGCAATATCAATAACCACTTTCATAATGATGGAATGGATATTCTAGACTATCATAACCACATATCCAAGGCCTCGTGCCAAGACTACAAATAAGATTTTGCCAAGGCCTTGTGCCAAGACACTAGTTTGTCTCATGAGACCTACCGAGGCATCGAGGAGCTAAAGCAGGCTCCACCCGTCACTTATTAAGTCCAATGCATTCCTCTTATGAACAGGTTTAAACATAACATAAACATTCGTATTAAAACTAGCATACGAAATGTCAAAACTTTAACCACAAACCATGAATGGTATAAAAATAGCACATCCACAGTCAAACATAACTCATTCGATACAATATGGAAGATTGTATTGTATCACATTAACCTCAATCAAGAATAATGAAGGATGTTGACATAGATGAAAATAATCATCAAAACTATTTGAGAGAAATATCCCCCTTTTCTTGAAATCATTTAAAAGTCACACTATTTGTCAAGAAGCCATTTAAAAATATATTTTTGAATCAAAGTGTCCCATAAAACTTTTAAACTTTTAAAAGTAGTTTTAATTTCTAAACTTTAATGTCCATATAAATAAATCCTTAAAACCATTTTTAAAACATGGACATTAATGAGAATGATTTAGATGAATAAGTCTTTAAAACATTTAAAAATGGTATTTTAGTTTGAGTTTCTAACCAAAAGAGAGACACTTGAATACAAATAATTGAGGTAATAAAAACTTTTCAATATCATGAGAATAAAGGGATTCGTGATATACTATGTCAAAGTACATTATATACACCACATAAAAGTGATTTGGTGTATATCAACAAAGAAGTCTCAATGGAATGTAAGTTGAGATGAAATCTCTCATAAAGGCCGTATCCTTAGGTTAAGGATAAATCAACGACATAATTATGTGTGACAAATATAAGTACACTAAATATGATTGGATATTTAGTGTAAATCAATAATAAGACATTCACACATATTCTTGTAAAAACAACACCAATGAATTGGATATTTAACTCAACAAATGGAGATTGAGTTAAAATTACTCTTATCAAGTTCATACCGATCACTTGAGAATTTATCAATGGAGTGATTATGTGTATCAAAAGTATATCCACATAAAAGGGAGTGGAAATTATGACATAATCAAATGAATAGTGATTCCACACATAATCGTGGAGTAATATAACGAAATATGCGTAAAGCCAAATGAGTGGAAATTGAAATTTTGAATTTCCCTTATTGATTAGGTAACATACGAAACATAAACCCATGAAAGAAGGATCATAAAATTATGATGTATATACCCATTAATTAAAGTATAATACACAATTAATACAATAACGGGTAGTACACATGCACCACATGTAATAAATAAGTGGTGAACAATGGAATTCTCACGAAATTAAGAGTGAGATAAGAAACCCCTTACTTTGTACTTTTTCCTTGGTCGAAGGTAGGTTTAACTCCTGTATAATGGTGAAATAATTGATATTGAATTATACATGAATCATTTACTTTAATATGATATCATATATGATTTTTTAACATTGACTTGTTAATAATATCTTAGAATTATCGTCATTTCAGGTGTTAACGGGTTCATTTTACTTTATGTTCTTTGTTATGTGAGCCATATTCGTTTTTAATGGGATGTATATTATTCATATCCAGAATTATATCAAGTCCTTAGATACTATTTTTAAATCATCAAATTATAATTATACTTGAATGTATATTATGGAGAATGAATCTCATCGCGTTCGTGGAGACGGTAGTCCGTACGTACGCACGAGCGACAATATCACTCTTTTGATATTAAAATAATATATAATTGGTTGGTATATCATATATACAGAATCATTATCATGTTATATTTATTATTTATATGAGTTACACATCATTATTATACCCATCCAAATAATAATATATTGAATAACAATTACACCACGACGTGGAGACGGTAAGCCGTACGTACACACGTATGGTGACATGTTATTCAAAGGATGGATAGAATACTGAATATGGTTGTACCATATTTATAATAACATCACAGTATATATATGATACTGGAGTTATTATTTTATAATGGTAATAACAAAGAAAGAAGAAGTGGAAGAAGGAAGGAACTTGAAAAGGGGTGGTGAAAACATTACCTCTTCTTCGGGTTCTTTCTTTTGATTTGATCAAAAGGGCTCCTTAGGATGGCTTTCTGATCAAACTAAGGCCTCTAGGTTGTAGTGTGGGAAGTTGAGAGAGTATTTGGGCCGGGTTTGGCTGAACCAAAAAGGCTTTGAAGGTGTGAATAAATTAGGAGGAGTTCCCTTTTATAAGAGGGGTGAGGGGCACCTTTGGAAAAGCTAGAAATATTAATTTATAATAAATTCATATTCAGTTTCTAATGGCTCAAAAGTTTATTATTTACTTTTAAGGTGGGGATAGGTTGAAAAAAATTCATCCAATAGAATTTAGACAGGTTTGGGTCACTATATTAACCTTATTGTTTAGTTTTAACTCTTAGTTAATTAGTTTGACATTTACCATGTCACTTTGTATTTTTATATTATATAGTTAATAAACTTACTATATACATCCAAGAGACCCCCAAGTGGACCATTAATGATATACCTATCATGATATAAGTCTCTTGGACGAACCATAGATTTTTAGGAATTTAATATCAATTAATAATATAATATTTTTTCTAAAAACTCTTTTATGTCAATTTTGACACTATTCAATAGTTGATTTTTGTGAAACACATAACAAAATGATTACTTCTAAAAAAGTTAATTAAATCAATCTTAATATGTCATATTAACCTATAAAATTAGTTTAATTCAATAAAAGTCTATAATTATATTTATTTTGGTATTTATAATATCATTTCTTCTAATTTTTCACTATTATGGTAATTACTACATCACCATTGTGTCATAAATAAATTACGTTATTTAATGTCTAAAAATAATAAATAAAATATCATTATGTAGGAAATATTTTTATCTTTCTAATTAATATTTATATTCTAAAATACAACATATATAACCCTATGTAACAATTTTTTTTCTAAAAGATATATGCTTGTGTCATTTTTGTATTCATTTTAACTTAATTAAAATAAAGTGTCCCTATCATTTACAAGTGGATCCATGGGGTCCCAAAATCGACCTAAAGATTAGGGGTGTCCATGGGTTGGGTTGGGTCGGGTTGGAGGTGTTTTTGGACCCGACCCATGCAAAAAATGTCGGGTCGGGTCGGGTCGGGTCAAAGCTGGTTTTCAGTGTCGACCCGACCCAACCCAACCCGTCTAGGATCGGGTTGGGTCGGGTCGGGTCCATTGGGTAATGGAGAATAAAATTCATCACTCTGGTGCTCCGCCGCAGGGGAGTGAAAGAGAACGACCGCAGCAAGGCCGGCCTCCCTATGGCCGCCGAAGTCGCCGCCGAAGTCGCCGCCTCCACCGTCTGGGGATGGTGGTGGCCGGAGAAACAGCAGGATGGCATGATCTTGGCCTTTAGGTTAAGGATGGTCACGGCCTTCCTCCATCACAACTGGGCGGAGAAGAAGATATCCTGTGAACAATGCATGAAAATTCGTCCTTTTATAGACCTTACTAAAATCTAAAAACTCTTAAACAATCGGCGCGGAAAGCCACGCGTGGTGGGGAGAGAGCTGGAATAAAAGAAACAAAGAAAATACAGGCGGGGAGCGTGCAGTGGGGAGAGGGGAAAGATGGAAGCTCTAGTAGGGTAAGTAAGAAGGATTCGGTATGACTACCGCCGCATCTTTCGTCGGGCCGGAATATTGGAAGCAATCTTAGGGTATTCAATCCGGAGCGAAGAAGATAGAAGGATTCTTCCTTACACCAGTTCCCGCAGACTCAAGGAATCAGACCTAGGGTTTGAGGAGGATCAAGAAGAAGAGGCGGGGATGCAAAATGGCAGCAGTTTTCACGCAGCCAGCGAAGCATTTTTAGGATCAAACGACGCTGGGGAAGACGATTTAAGGATGGTTCTCGCAGAAGTTTTTGCAGAGACATGGAAGAGAGAAGGACGCTTCCTTACAGCAGCCTCGACAGAGGCACTGTGAATGTGTTGGGCGGGAGCGAAATTCGGAGGGATACCGGGAAAGAGGGTGACCCACTTTCGAAGCGCGGATAGCCAAAAAAATGAAGGACGAGTCGATTGGGTCGGGTTGGGTCATTATTTCTCCAACCCGTGACCCGACCCAACCCGATCTCAACCCGACCCAAACTGACCCGACCCGTCAATATTCCCATGTAACCCGACCCAACCCGACCCAACCCGGCCGGGTCGAGTCGGGTCGGTCGGGTTGGGTCGGGTTTGGACACCCCTACTAAAGATGCCCATGGTCGACCATGTATCAACCAATAGGGTTAAGACACGTTTTAGGGTAATTTAGTATTATTATAATATTATTTTCTAACCCTTGTTTACCGGATTTACCCTTTAACCATGGTAAATAAAATATTTACCGAAGTAATTATTCAAAATGTCTAAAAATAAGAGTCACTAATTTACACAATAAGAAAATCCTGATTCCAAATATGGAATCCATTTTTCCAAATTCAAAACACAGAAGTGGCCGAAATTAATTTAAAATTAATTACCGCTGTTAAAACAAAAAGCGTGTTTTTAAGAGATAATAACTATCAAAAGATTGGCACTTGTTTATGTCTGGTTTAATTGTGAAATTATGTCCAATGACAAACATTGAATTAAATGGTAAAAATATATTCTGAATATACTTTAAAACCACCCAAATTCATAATTTATCAATATAAATTATTTCGATTAAAAAAGTTGTTTTTAATTAAAATTTAGTAATTTTCACTATTCATCATAATATTAAAGTTATCCGAAAAGTACCAAAATTTCACCCTAGTCTAATTTCGTTATTATGGATCAAAAAATGAAGTCTATTTTACCAAGTTGAAAACATAAAAGTTTCATTTATTAATTTAAAATTGATTCCTGCTTCTGAAACCAAAAGGCGTATTTTTAAGAAATAATAACTATCAAAAGTTTGACACTTTCATATGTCCAATTTCAAGGTGAAATTACTTAAAATGACAATCATTGGATTAAATAGTAAAAATATAATCTATTTATACTTTAAAACCATTAAAATGTATAATTTAACAATATAAATTATTTTGATTAAAAAAGTTGTTTTCAGTTAAAATTTAGTAATTTTTCACTATTCACCCAAATATGAAAGTTATCAGAAAGACACCAAGACATTATTAATACTAAACTCTTATGTCCCTATTCTAAAGAATAATTTCATTTTGTCAAATTGAATATATAAAAGTTTAAATTATTGGTTTAAAAAAAGATTTTCCATTAAAAGTCAGTAAAATTTCATTTTTTGAAAAATACTTCTTTTATCTAAAAAAAATAATTTGTTAATAAATAATATCTTAGAAACTCATAATATGGATTAAAATTATAAGGATAATATAATATATAAAATTTAGTTAATACTATTCATAACCTCTTTTGAACAGCTAGTTTGGTAAGTTGTGGTGTACTTGAACTCAGTGTTTCCTACAACACACGCTATTGTATTATTCAAAGAGAAGTATACCGTAGAAGATTGGGGTGGTACAGATAAAATGGATTTATAATGAAAATAAATGATTTATAAAAGTGCGTACCCTTTGTTATCCATGAACTAGGTAAGGGATGTGGTGGTGTAGTGATAGTTCATCAGTTTTACCATGTGGTGAGGTATGTGGGATGAATTAATATGGATTTATGTAAATTGAAATCGTTAACAATTATTTAATTTTATTTATCTATCCAAAGATGTGTCTTTTGAATTATTGAGATATGAATCCATGATGGTACTTATTTATATGATGATATGAGAGAATTACTAGAAATTTTCTTCAACCAGTGGATCCAAAAGCTCTAGTAGTACAATATGAAGGGGCAGTAGAGATGTTTAATGAGAATTCTTCTCCTGTTATGAAATTTAGGAAAACATGCATATGGTGCGTTGTAAAAGATATAACTGACCTAAAAAGGGATTATCAATTGAAGCACCCTCTGACATTCATGAAATAAGTTGTAACTGAGGAAGCCACCTTCTGGATTGAGTGTATCCTGATGATCCTTGGCCATTTGGAGACTAATTCTAATAAGAATGAAAAATTGGGTTCTTATATGTTATGTGGTAAAATGAAGCATTGGTGGTACATTCAAATGTAGGATGAAAATATGGATATTATTTCATGGAAATATATTTAGGAGAAGTTTTTGGAGAAATTTTATCCGGAGACATAATGGGAAGAGAGGGAAACATAGTTTTAGAGGTATCTTAAAGAATTATGTTCATGATTGACTATGATGTTCGAAGAACCAATTTTTAGTGCCTTGTTATAGTGTTATCATGAGATGAGTAAAATGCGATTAAATGATTTTATTATGGTCTTAAATGTGAGATTAATTCCTAGGTTAAAATCTACTGGGTGGCGAAGTTTTCTATGGTGGTGAATTTGGCTAAAATATATTAGGGGAACCTGAAGGAGAATTCTAGTGAAATTCAAGTGGTTTCTACTAGAAAAACATTTGGTATGTCTTCCAAGAATAGGAATAATCGTTAGGATATTTTCAATTATGTTAATGGAAAATAGAGTTGACATGGATAAGGACTAGTTACGTAGAGAAGTAAATTAGTATATGTCCACCAGTGCGGTAGGTTGTGTCACTTTTGTAACGATTTTCCCTGATCATCAGTATAGTTCCATGCATGAGAAAAAATGGGTAATCTATTATGGTTGTGCATAAACTCTTAACTGATTGATAATGATAGAGGATCCATGAAAAGTCATAGTATTAGAAGGGGATATTATACAACATATTTTTGGGTAGTTGGGGTTCTTATGGTCATGGTAGTTGACACAGTAGATGTGTTGATTTGGGAAAAGAGAACCAATATTAGTAGGGTGGTGTAGCTCAGGGGACACGGGTTGTTTCACAAATAAGAGGGGTAGGACCGTTTCATGCCATTTATCTTGCACATGTAGATATATAGGATGTTTTATCAACATAAAATGTTACTATTCATGTAGATTATATAATTTATGGTTCCTTATTCGATACAAGAGAATATTATTATTTTTAATTTGACTCAAAATTTTAATGGATTGAATCTAATGGTGTTGTTTTTGAGTGGGGATATGAAGATAAAAAAATCATTGGATGTGTGATCTTGGGACACCTGTTTAGGGAAAGGGAATTCCCTTGAGGTTGGGGAGTATTTTTTTCTTTGGGACATTTAAATCCATTACAAGTATGGATTTCACTTGATCTTGGGTATGTACTTCCTAGTATCGTACAAATCCCCCACTGATTGTTACAATATAAGAGTGACCTTTATGTCTCAAGATGGTACCCATTTTGTTCATCCGGGATACTAGTTCATCCAGGTAGGCTATACAGGGATAGTTTATCAGAAATTACGGGAGCTCACTAGCCAGTATTTTAATATTTTTTCTGAATATTGTAGGTGAAAAACATGATTTAATTCCACACATTGTAGACCAGCTCCTAGACATGTTTACTGATGACATCCCAAAGTATCAACCTGAGTGGTACGTTGAGTTTACATTTTTTCTCATTCCTGGAGATGAACAATATTATATTCCACGTTTTATAATGGAACTGAAAGACATCAATAACATAAGACTGAGGTGGAAAATTTTATGAATAAGGGATTTATCCATCAATGTACATCACCTTGGTGTTCTTTAGTTTTTTCTATAATAAGGGTGATAAGATTTTCTACTTATGTGTTGATTACCGTATGTTTAACAAGATGACAGTGAAGAACCATTATGCACCTCCTTTCACTGATGAAATATTTTAATAGTTGAGAGAAGATTGAATATTATACAAGATTACATGATATCATGGTATTATCGCTTGAGAGATGGAACTTGTGATGTACCACCTATAACTTTTAGATGTAGGTATGGTCTATATGAATTATTTGTGATAATTTTCCATATAATGAATGCTTCTGATGTGCTTATGGACTAAATGAACCGAATCTTACACCCATGCCTAGATAATTATTTGTTTATTTGTTGATAAAATCATGGTGTACTCCAAGATTCATCATGATCCTTCCCAACATTCTGAAATCATCATGGGTACACTGAGATAGAATATCAATTATTCCAAGATATCCATGTTTCAATTATATATCAATGGGGAACATTTCGTAGGTCACAAAATATTAGAGGAAGGTGTGTCAGTGATCCCGGTGAAGCTGTAGGTAGTGGTTTCATGGGAGAAGAACAATAATGTCATTTATATCCAAATCTTTGTAGGGTAGGTGAGTTATTTTTAGAGGTTAATCCAGGAATTTTCCTTCTTAGAAGAAACAATTTTTGGGATTGACCAAGATGATGATCTCATTTTAATGGTCTGGAGAATATGATAATTCTTTTTAAGAGTTGGTGAAGAGTTTGGATACTACATCGATCTTAATCCTACCATAGTTGTTTGAAGAATGTGATATATTTTTTTGATGTGTTTGGAGTCTGAAAAAGAGAAATGTTGATGTAGGGAGATTGTGTTTTGGCGTATGGGTCATGGAAACTAGGGAAATATAAACATAATTATCCTATATGGGACCATGAGTTATCAATAGTTCTTTATTCTATAAAATATTGACAGGATTACCTTCCAATAGAAATTTTAATGTTTATATCGATAAAAAGATAATAAGTACATACTTTTTGAGTTATATTTGAACATCAAAAATAGGAAACTAGTATAGTATATGAAGTCATATGATTTTGAGTAGGCATATACACTCATAAAGGGATGCAGTGATACTGGCACTTTGAGCAGTAATAGTCTAGATTTGAGTGGAAGATGGCGAACTTACTGGATAAGATTTATATTAAGGTTTAGGAGGGCTAGAATTAGATTACCCTTTTCTCCTTATATATTGAGTCTAAACTTATAGGGTAGGTCTGGGAGAGGTAGAATGATGATCAAGTGTGTTTTTCCATAATGGATAGATGTGAAGGTGAGGAGACACCTTCTTATAAGACTATATAGGCAGATGAGATCATCTTTGTTTATATATTTTTTATAACTACATGTATATAAAAGAGGAATATGCATATGTTTAATTCCTAGAAGTGGGTGGTACATCCAGGATTGAAAAAAATATTCATTTCACTCATCGATAGTACTGGTGATCTGGCTTGAAATAGAAAATTGCAGGGTTTGTGACACAATTATACATTTATAAAAAGATTAATACTGAGAAACAATGACCTAGTAGTTTGTAACAGCCATTTCCCATTCTATAATGGGAGTGGTAGGATGTTCCCATAGATTTTTAGGTAGGACTTATAAGGATGAATCATAATAATGACATTATATGAGATATTTCTGAATGACAGGCGAATGTGGCCCATTTCATTCTTATTTGGGAGACCATCATAGTGGATTAGTTGGTGCATATATATAATTCAAAGATAGTATGTGTTTATGGGTTACCATGGAGTATTTTTTGAGATGATGATATACATTTTAATTCTTTATTTTGGAAGGTCTTAGATATTGTGTTTTTTACCCATGTTCATCAGAGTAAGGATTTCTATCTACAGACAGATAAGAAGTCGGAATATACTATACTTGTGTTTAAGGATACTCAATCGGCGTACATCCTAGACTTTGTTTAGTATTGGTAGAGACACTTATTGCTCCTTGAGTTAACTTATAACAATAAAAATCAGTGAACTTTACAGATATAACCATACGATACACTTTATGGCATACCATGGATATCACCTCAATTCTCTATGGAGGTAGGTGCTATGTTGTTTACACCAAGTCCCATGTAGGATACATCAGAGTAGATCCTATTTATCTGGAGACATATAGATATGTCTCAGAATATGAATAATTAGTTTAATGATCAATATCGACGAATCATTTAGTTTATAGTGGGTGATTGTATATTTCTTTGGGTTTATCCAAGATTTAGTCACTATAGGATTCATAGGCCAGACATGTTGGATCCCATGTATGTTGAAAAGTTTGAGATTTTAGTGAGAATTAGGCCTCTAACATACCAATTGTTTCACCCATAGAGGTATGGTGCTATGCATGATGTTTTCATGTGTCGCAGCTTAGATAGTATCACCCTAATCCTTCTTATTTCATCGATGTTGATGATGTTGAGCTTGAGTCTAATTATCCCTTTGAGAAGTATCTAATTCATATTTTGGATAGCATTGAGAAGGTGTTGTTTGTAAAAACCATGTCATTGGTCTGAGTTATATGGAAACAAGGACATGTTATGTAGGAAACATGGGATATAGAAACTAACAAGCTGGTTTAGTGGACTGATCTATTTATGTTGTAATCTTAGAGATACTTTGGAGTATATATCAAGGATCAGCTACTATATGGTGGGAGATTGTAAGATCCTAACACTTTTGGAGATGTGTCATGCATATTATAAGGTACAATCTTTACTTTTTTTCTTCTACCTTGTTTGGGGTTTTGGTTTTAGGGTTGTTTTGGGTGAAATTACTAAAATGTTGATTCCAATAGAGCTATGCATAGTTGGCGGAGTGTTATGGAAATTTTGGAGTTTTCCCTAGAAAATTGTGCACCCCATTTAAGAGGAACATGATGTGGTGCGTAGTTGACACATGGTTTTCCAAACCATGTGGCCTTACTCTCCAAAACATGCACCATAAAACTGATGGTTTTTTCATAGTTAGAATACAATTGTTCAAACTATGCATCACTTAGGAGAAATCGTGTTCCCCCTAAGTTAAGGCTCATGGTTATGGTTCACAGTTTGGAAATCCATGCACCTCAAACTCAGAAACCACATGTATGAGATTTTAGACCACCAAAACTTTTTTTATAATTCATCCCCCCTATTTTTATCCTTATTCACATATGATTCACCCTACTATTTTCCTTCAATTTTGGATGCTCCCCAAGAGGATTCCAATTCTCCAAAAAATCATTTTCTAGGCGAATTGATGATATTATTGAAGGATCGACACCCCAATGATATATACTATCTTCCTCATTTCTTTTCCTATCTCAACCATATCCATTTCCTGATGAAGAGAGATGATTTTTCCAATGTTGATGATGGTTTAGATATATGTTTTCATGGTTTTTTCTTTGAATCTTGGTACTATTTTGTTATCCTAGAAAATTTCCATCATTCTGGTTTTTACCGATAATGAATAAATTTTGGATTTATATTTGGGAAATGATAATCAATGATCTTTAGGTAGGTGGCCTAATGTTCAAATCCCTTAGTATTGATTATAATTGAATTTATTTAACTATGAAATTTCAAGAAACATGTTGGGAAATTATATTCTAGATTGAATTAATTAATTGTGTTCCCTTAAGATTATGAATCCCTTCTTGGGTACCATTAGAGCCATGGATGATTTTGAAACCAAAATTGAAAGATACCCATGTGGAGGTCCAATATAAATTAAATTATGACTTATGAATTATGCATGATTGAGAAATGGGATTGGGAATATGGTTTTTAAATGAATTTATTAAATTGTTTCAAAAATGGATGATGGAAATTGTTGATAAATGGGTTATGAATGTCAAACCATGAGATGTGATATTTTTTACTAAGTCACGGGGCATGGAATTATTCTCCAAAAAACTACAAAGTTCAAGAGTACTGCCAAAGGACCCCATTATATATATCTAATTTGTTACCACTGAGTTGCAGGAAAGTGACTACTTATCCAAATACCGATGGGGTTATAGAATTATAATATAGGACCCCATTGTTTGAATGTGAATTGGGAAATTAAATGATTAATAGAAGACCATGATTGAATGAAATGTGATATCCTTTAGTGGATGGTTCAAACTCTAGAACAAGCTGCAGAAGGTATTGTTGGTTCTGGTTTCAATGTGAACCAGAGAATTATGTGGTTAATTAATGAATAATTGAATGTGAGAACTGTTTACTTTATCATTTTTAGTTTTATTATATATACAACTACATATAATGTTATTGAAAAGATATTTTTTAGATACTGTTTGTTGTGGACTACTATGTGAGACTCGTACCGTACTCAGGCTTCATGGTTAGTACCCGAATAGACTTCATGTTTACATGATAGGATAAGGTCAAGAGCCATATTTTAGATGCATGATTTTGGATTAGAGATGGAGCATAGATGAGGGAACTAGAGATGATGTCAAGACCCAATTATAATCTGTATTTTGTATTTATTTTGGGTTTTCAATTGAAAATTGACACAAATATTGCATGAAATATTTTACTATCTTGGTTTATAGTCATATATCTATGTTATTGAATTATTTTTTGATGTTGGTCACCATTTATTATGTTACTATCTAGGTTTATTGTTTATTATTATATGGATATTGCATATTATTTTATTCTGTTGAGATGTTTTGATAAAAGGGGTATTTTTTACCCACATTACATATTAGACTCTCGCTGCTGGTCGGTGGTCTCTAGTATATGGGGAGGCACACTTGAGGTCACATAACTAACCATATTAGGGTGACAACATGTGGAAACCAGGTCAGGAAACTACATGTATGAATAGATCAAACTAAAATTTTAAAATTACAGATATTTATTTATTATAAATAAATATATAATAAATTAAAATAAGAATAATGTTTTCCTGATTGTTTTCTTCTAATAGATGATTTAGTCACAGTATGAAAACATATTTTTAAAAACATTTTCACACTATTATCATTTTTTTTGAAAAAATAAATTTAATTTTTGAAAAAATAATATCAAAATAGCTGAAGGTGAATTCTTGGTATTATTATGAATAGTTTCATTTTTTCATGATTAATGAAAACTACTATATTTTACATGAAAATTGTCATTTCATTTAAATAATTTATAATGTTAAGTTATTGTCTGAATTGGTTTTAAAGTAAAATTAGTTCAATTAAATATAAATTTATAATGTTTAGTTAAATGTAATCATTTTCATATTATATTATGATATAAATTTATTTCATACTTTTTAATAGTTTCTCTTTAAAAACCTACTTTCTCGTCGCGTTTACAAGATTAATTTTTAATTAATATTTTAAAAATTTCGTGAATGGAATTTGGAAAAACATATTATATATTGGGAATAAAAATAAATTTTTATATATAAAAAGTTCAACATAATTTATTACAAAAATTAATTGTGAAAAAAGAAAAAATTATTTATCGTGTTTAAGGTAAAAAATGTATTTATTGGGAGTTAAAATAAAATGAAAAGGGTTAACATGACATAAAAACCTGTAAAAAGTATTTTTATTGAAATATTTAGACCTTATAATGTCTAAGTATTTATAATAATCTATTTATTATCATTTTTTCATATGACAAAAGTAGGGTACAAATTTTTCTTCTAAAAAATTACATGTGTTCCACTCACCTCACCTATAAAAGTCAACCAGATCACCTCTCTTATTCACACATTAAAATCATTTTATATCGACCAATAACTACCCAAATTACTTCCCAAAATCCATAATATCATCCTATAATCCTTATTTTTTGTATAAATCCAACCTAGGATGACTTTGGTGTAAACCTAAGGAGGACACCAATAGAAGATCTATCTTTTTTCAATGGGAATTTTTATTTAATTTCTTCCCCCATCTCCTTAAATTATTATTAAGATATGATGATATAATATAATCATTATATTACATATATTTATATGATATTAAGTTATATTAATTACCTAAACCCCCCCTAATACATCAAATGGGTCCTGAAATCATCATTCATGTGAACAGTGTACAACCACCTCACGAACCGATGTAATTCATTCTTCCATTATCCCTTACTGTTATTAGGTATGATGATGGATATAAAGTTTAAAAATGATATTTAAGAAATAATTATACCTTTTGAGTCATTATATAAAATATAAAATTTTACTTTCCATTCCATAGGATATGGGATAATGTTTCTCGTGCATATGGTGGAATACAACCTTATGAAGCATTACGATTTATCCTTCACTAAAGCTTCACATGGAAAGTATTAGGATAAATTTATTTATTATATTCAAAATACATGAAATAATTATTTTATTCATTATTTATTATTCATTCCAAAAATATCTTACATATCATTTTCTTTTTTCATATTCACTAAATGAATGGTGAAAATAATGATCATGTACTTGTGGACTACCGCCTTCCTGAAACAAGGTGACTCTTTTTTTATGACCAAAACTCTTGGATTATATATTCAAGTATATCTAAATGAATAATATTTTATTTATTATATTATTATAATTTTTAAAATATAATATATTACATACCTCTTTCCATAATGATCACAAAAAATAGACACCTTAATCATTCGTATGCACGACCTACCATCTCAATGACTGTAAAATATTTCATTTCTCGAAAACATATTTCATAAATGATCTTAAAATTATAATTTTTATATAAATATGATAAGTAGATTATTATTATAACAATATAGATAATATAAAAACATTATATGTGATGGAAATGGATCCTTTATGGTATAACATGCGTGATAAAATAATGCAATTAACACCTAAAACACTGATGACAATGAACGATTATTTACTAACAGTTGATAATATGTTCTAAAATGATCATGTACGATATTACAAGTAGTGATATGGTTCTTCTATAAGTTAATAACTGGATAAAAACAACTATATGTTGTTAAAACATATTCAACCAAAAGGAAGTGTCAGGTAAGGGAATTCATCTCAATTTCCCTTTATTGAAGCATATTGTAATGTTATGTACCTAATTTATGTTATATAGAGTATATAATTCCAAATTTACATGTAATACCATGATTAATTCATACATCATGGTATTTTATGTTTTAAGTTTAATTATTTTTCCACGGTAATTTGACATGAGAATTATAAAATAGTAAAATTTATTATAAAATCTCAGTTTCTTTTGTGATTGTTAATTTTATCTGGAAATAATCACATCCATGTGATCATGTTTCATCAAGAATTTCTTTTCATAAATATCCATATTTTTTTGGAGGATGTTATTATTTCATAAACTGTATATCATTTTTAATAAAGTGTTTACTTTGAATGATCTTTGATTTACTAAGGAAATATTGATAAGTATGTATCCTTTACATAATAAGGATATTTAATTATTAGAGATATTAATTTATGAAGTAAATAAATCATTCCATATGTGAGGAATTCTTTAGACCTATATTGATGGGTGAATCTTGATATAATATATCCCCTTGATGCATCGATCGGTCTTATGAGACAAATAAGTTATAAAATTAAATAGGTTTCTACCTTTAGTAGTTAAACTATCATGTGGAGGGACTTGATAATAGAGGTATCATGATTACATATGCTATGGAATCTGAAAATTTAAAATTTCATTATTTAAAAATATAGTTATTACTTTCCATGAAATTTTAACATTGTTATTATCTCAAGATGCATTTCATTCTCATTTTGTTGATTAAATGGCATGGGATTACAATTATTTAACTTCCCATGTTGATTTTTCTTTATCTATTCATGAATTAATGTTATTTAAATGTAATGCGGGGTTAGTTATTTACCATTAAATGTTGATAAATTTTTATTAATTCATGAAATATTTCACTTCACTTAACCCTTAATGACCATTTGATATCATCATTATTTTTCCCTCCCACAGGATACAAAGAAGCGACCTCTGAATTGTGTTTTTAAGAATGAAATATAATTGAATTTATTATGTATTAGGTTTCATTTTATTTTCAAAATTTAAAATGGGTATCATGAATATGTCTAGTTCACCTAAACTACTAAATTGGTCAGTCCATTACGATTCCATCAATTGTATCTATAATAATGTAATAAAGACAACACCATCACTAGCTTACTGGATTTTGTTTAAATATAAATGATCTGTTCATGAAATGGAATAATATTCATATAGTTTTCATATAGTATTTTATAATACATTCCAAATTTTTGGTTTTATCAAAAACATGGATGAATCATATTTATTCAATCGAGTTATTCAGAATTTTTTTATTTATATTGTTGTTAATTGATTTCATTATATTAATCAGAAATTATATATGAAATTTACATTCTATAATGGTATTTTTGGGAAAAAATTTCAAGATAAAATATATGATAAATTATTTCTACATTTTATTTAAATGTTTATAAAGATAAATATATAAAATGTTTCTTTGAATATTTTAAAACACATATATTAATATTTTGAAAAAGTAGTTTGTCATGGAGAACAATAAGAAGAAGTCATTACTAGTGATTTATGGATCATGAGCTATAATGAATCAATATACATATAAGGTATTAGAAATGATAAATATAGATAAAATATAATATTCATAAACTATATGATATTTTATTCATGTCATGTCATGTTCTTGGATTTATGTCTCTTATGATTTGTTCATAAAAATTATATTTCAATAAATTTATAGGGATATTACTAAGATTATTAAATATAACATACTTTTATACTTGAAATATGGATATGTTCTTGGAATTTTTATTAAAGGGTAATATCATTATATGGGGTTATAATGATGTTAGGTTCCAAAAAAAAGATATTATGAGATCTAAATATATGTTCATGTTTTTCTATACTGATGGAGCTATTTATTAGTAGAGTTCCAGATAACGCCCCATAGAAAATAAGAAAACAAAGGTAGATTACATTAATTCATCAGATGTTATGGGTGATTATTTCTGTGTGAAGAGTTATATAACTAAACTATTGTGTTTCCTACTATTTTTGGAGTAATTAATATTTTCTTGAAATCAATGAGCTATTTCTTAGGTCATGGAACCCCAACGCCACCATATGACCAGAAAAATCCTTATCAAATAAAATATCACTTGAAAAAATGTTTATAATAGTTGTATATAGATCAATTTTGTGGTTATGGAGGATAATGCAATAGATAAATAAACAAAGATCTTAACACAATAGAAAAAATTGTTGTTCTCTAATGTACCTTGTTGTTACAGACATTAGAGAGTGGATACAATGGTAGTTATAAATACAAAAATATAATAGTTTTCTTATAATGTAAACATCTATTAATAATTTACTCATTTTTGTTTCATAATTTACATTAACAATGGAATGATATATTTTCCCCATGTATGACTTTTAGTTTTCTATAATCGATGATCATTAGGCAGTTTTATGGTTAATTATGATATAATAAGATGTACATGAGTAGAATTTTATATGTGATAAAGATTAGTATCGTAACAAAATATGGGAATTATTATTTTCTAAATATCCATCCAATTCATATAACAATTATTATCATATATATATCAATACACTTTGGGATGTCTGCTTTATATGAATTCTAATTAACTATGTTTGACATGATAATTAACATGTGGAATTTTATAATTATATATATATATATATATCATAAAATAGAATTAATGATGATCTAATCTAAGTGTTGTTGTATATATTTATTATCTTGTAATTAACTAAGATTAAACAAGATGGGATTTTGCTTCTTGTATCAAATTTTTGACATTATAGACACTTGTTTAATTTAATTATAGAAATTTATTCACATAAATTCTTAGGTATTAATTTGATTTATAAAAATTAATGAAATAGAAAAGTTGGAATATAGTACAATAGAATCCTATGGTATTTTATAATGGGGTTATTATATTCAAAATTTCTATTTTCAAATAATCACTATCGATATTGAGTATCAATTAATGAATTTTGGTATGTGTTGATTTTTTGGAATTTGAAATCTAGAAGAAATTATATAAGGAAATAATTATCAGGATAATTCATTGTGATTTATCACAAGGGAACATTACCAAAATATAATATATTACTATATCATAAAATTATGAACTTCCATGTCAACTATAAATTAATAAGATATTCCAAAATCATAACTTCTTATCTAATGTTATGTAGAATATAGAGTATCAATATTAAAATGACAATTTTTTTTATTTTTTCTCATTTTTATATGCATGTAATATCATTCAAAAATCACTAAAAACCTCAATAGTGAAATTAAAACTTACTACCAAAGTAACTCCAAATTATGTGAGGTTAATCACAAGTAATGAGAATAAATTAAAATTTCTTCCACATGAATTTAAATAACTATCAAATATTTAAAATTTAATAATTCCTACTTCATCTTATAAAAAATGAATCATGTGGAGGAAATTATCAGTAGATAACCCGAGATGTATATCAACTGGTAAATATCAAACATGATAATAACCATATATCAATATAGAATTTCACTATTCATAAACTATGATCAATAGAAAAAATAAGATTTATAAAAATATGTAAACTGTCTCAAGATTTTCATTGAATTTCCCTTACCGAACTAATTGTTGATATATTATTTATTTATCCATAAAATTATCACAACCCAAAGGAATTGAACTATAATAATGTAAGACAATAATGATTTAAAATGTGGATGGTACCCCAAAAATAATTCATATATAACTCATTATAACGATTCCTCCTTCTTCATTAATTACTCCACATTTAAAAAGGGTACCTTGGATGCTTTCTACATAGAGTATGAATGTTCCAGAAAATCCAACCTCCTTTACTTATATCAAACCACTCATGATCATAGTAATGAATTTCTTTTTTAGATAAGTTTTAACCATTAAAATCTATAAAAACATTTATTGATATGGTTTGGAAGTATGTATAATAATTCATTTTAATATTTTTTGGGTTTTCATGTAAGCCACATGCCCTTCCTAATAAATCAATTCTTGTAGTTTTCCAGGGAATATTCTTTTTCCCTTATTATAGAAGGATCATCAAGAATATGTATACTTAATGATATTGATTCCATGTATGGCTCCATGCATCTATTTGAAACATATTTATATGATGAAAAAATAAACCCCTCAACAATGTGTATACATGGGAAATAACAAGAGAAAAAAGGTGGTTGTGATGATTAAATTTAACCATTAAGGAATTTAATGTATACTATGAAATTGATCTTATCTGATCTGAAGTGTGTTTCAATCTATCATTAAGTTAGCAATGATTCACTAGGAATTATATAATAACCTACCATGCTATGGATTTAATAAAATATAAAGTGAATCATTATCTACTGTTCATGAAAAAACCCCTTATATTTTCAATAAAAGTGATGATCGTATGGACTTATTTAACTAAAAAATAATAAAATTAATGGATAATGAATAACTAACCATTTATTTTATTCCTAAATACAATAAAACCAATAATTTCATATTCTTTTCCCCCAAATTGTATAATATTTAAAAAATATCATGAAATTGAACTTCAATTTTAAAACTCAATTAAATTTCAGTGTTAGAGATACATGTAATAATAAAATGAATTTTCATTTTTTTTAAAAAATTACATTAAAATTCTCACAAAATTACTTCCTTACATTCCTAATTAAGAGAGGAACTTAATTAACAAGAAATATTTTATACACAAGTCATAATGTGAAAATGGTTTTTAATTTTTTTTACTAAAAAATTTCATTCTTTATCTATGTTATGAATTTTGAATTCATATTTTGATAAATAAAATTTGTTCCCACCTTTAATATCCACTAATTATTTTACCTAACATATTATATAATATTTCCCTCATCACATTGGATAAAATTTTGTAAGTTTATTCTATTCCCATTCACATTTTAGTGTCACCATATGTTTTTTTTGGTTTTAAGGTGTTTACTAGATATGTAAATATTTTTGTATAAATCACATGTGATTTTGTGGTTTATATATGGTTGATATTTTCTAGTTAATTTTTCCAAAAACATAGGCTGTATTTTGAGGTTACTCACTCTATAAATAAAAATAATAATTTGTAGTTTACATTTAAGATAAGTTACACTAGTTAATACCCTTGATATGAATCACCCAAAAATATTCATTTAATTTTTATTCTTAATACTCCCATTATAATCTTCATCCATAAGTAATGGATTTCACATCTATCCTCATCATAATGTTTTTATAATAATCAATAAAATTATTATATACATATAATTTAATTCGAGATAGAGTTGTGTCTCTATATTTGAATGGAAATTTTTCAACATCACATTTAGAATATAGGAAAACACCTTTCCATATTTCTTATAATTATGATTCTCCTCCTAAAAATAAAAATATAACATTCACCTATACATGAGTTGAACTATTATTAAGAATCAAATTGGGATATAGTTAGATAATGGATATCAATTTTAATTATGTTTATGGACATTTATATTCATAGATTATATGGTATGAAAAGAAATATTAATTTCATGTCTAGATTTAAAGTGAGTTTAAAAATGAATCTTTACAATTTAATGCCTTTATCATTATGAATTAAGCCTAAATAAAAAATTTTATGGAAAATATTCCAAATATAATCTGTTTATTTATGTATAAATTTAGTATCTCAAGAAATTTGGGTATGATAAAATGTTTTTAATAGGTTTGTATGCCTCTTAGGAATGTTATTTAATAAGAATATATGTAATGGTATGCAATTAAATAATTATTTTACTATTCATAGGTGTTTCATATTTGGAATTTGGAATCAAGTTCATTTCCATATTTATTTAAGTTTACCTATGAAATCAAATTAGTTTCTCATAAATTAAATAAGTATAAAACTTTATAGGGCACCCAATTTACATAAAAACTATTAGAAACAAATAAAATACAAATAAAAATAAAATTATTAAAAAGATAACACAATAATATTATCCAAATAACATTCATTACATATCCCACATTAATTTTTTAATATTATAAATACATAATTAATTGTAATTTTAATTCTACACAAATAAAATAATTTCATAAAATTCTAAATAATTGAAAATGATATCCTAATGATTTAGTCGTAATCATTATGGCAGAGTGAAATATTCTAAATTATATCTTCTAGATGGATTCCATAATACTTCTTTAGAATTTTAAGATTCACAAGGAATGAAATATAATCTTCACCTCCATAGATTTTTAATATGAAAAATATATAAAATTAGTTATAAATAATATACATTTCTAACATTAATGAGTTTACAGGGAATGTTTTTCATTTTTAGAGTTATGAAGCATCACTTAAAATCATAGATGAATTTATCTTCTCGACAACACCATGCCACGTGATACCTTTTTTCCTATTCCATGTAGATTATAAAATTGTCAAAATATTATCTTTTAATTTTATCTAGCTCTTATATGTGTAATATCCTTTTATATTTATCTTCTTTCATATTTATATTTAACTAATTTATTTCATGAAAACGTTTTGTATTTCATTGTATAATAGTGTTTCAATTATTCCAAATGAATAACCTATATGTTATCATTAGTATGGGATCAATATAATAATATTTATAATACCATTAGTTTTCTTCTAACATTTGGATTGATTCCATTATATTAGATCAAAAATGTTTTTTTAAAGAAATTTTTTTCTTTTTGGATTGAAAATTCAACATTCTAATTAGTTAAATTGTGGTAAGTCATAGATTTCAAGTGATACACTCATTACATCCACATTATTTTCTACATGATTATATTAAAAAATTGATTATCTTTGTCACTAAAAATATTATTTATCCTTAAAAATTTTAAATTTTTTTTAGTATACATTAAATCATAGATAATAGATGTGTCATCAGTCCTTATATATTATCCTTAAATATATTTTGACAAATTGGAATCATTAGGAAATATATTTAAGTTTCCAAAATAAATGGGAATGGTTCCCATTCAATCCAAGCCTAACACATTAATCATTTTTTAAAAATTATCTAGTAATTTATGTATTTCCTATCATTTATAATAATTATAAGTGAAATAAATGTGTTTCAAATTCTAATAAATTCATGAAATCCATGAAAATGGTCGGAAAATATCAATGAAAGTCATGCAAATTACTATTTATTCAATATTTTATAATGTTAAAACTTTTATCTATTGTGTGGAATAATTTTAAAATAATTCATTTCATAGAAAAATTGATGTATTATAATTTTTTTATAAATATAGTTTATATATAAATATATATCAACCTGTAAATTATATATATCAATATCTTCACATCTATGAATTATTTTTTCTTCAAATTTGATGAAACATGAGATGTTGGATGATAATTAACCTTATAAATATAGTATAACATTGCAAGGATACATAGGATTGAAAGAAATTATATTATCATAGTTTAAACAATATGAAACCAAAACTTCAAATATGTACAATACTTGAAACCAAATCCATGAATAAATATAATTAAAAAAATCATGTATATCACATCTTAAAGGCCACCTCTATTGTATTAATCGACATGTTTAAATAATATCACATAAAATAAGTCAGAATATTCCTTTATCTGTAGAGATTCCATGGGTTTATGTGAACCACACATTATATAGGTAGGATTCATTTTAACACACAATGAACTTATGAATTTGTCTTTCAAATAAATTTAAATTATTCGAAATCATGCATTCGACACAACACCAAGTTTAATTGAACAACAATTTACTATTAAAAAATTATTATTTAAGGTGATAGAGATAAATTTTCCCTTAAATTTTATTTTTTGAATAAGACTAAATAAATTTTTAAAATTTTAATTTTTACAAATAAAATAAATTTATTTACTATATATTGATTATAAAGTAGTATAAAATTCATTTGAATGTAAAATAAATGTTTTCTTTGAAAATATTTTTTTATGTGTGCTATAAATTAATAACTACAAGTGAGATGTTTTAATGAAATTTTAATGTTTTATATAATTCATTTATTATATATTTATTATGGGGTTTTTCTTAGATTGGGATTAGAATAAATCATGAATTTGGATTAAAAAAATATTTTCCAAATAATTGTTTCATCAAGTTTCAGGAAGAACATTTATAATTAATTTTTCATAATTTTAGAAATATTTTCTTAAAAAATGATAATCAATTTTTAAGTAATAATATCAATATTATATAATTTTTCAAAATATTAATTTTACAATGAATAGTAAAATTTATTTTTTTCATTAAAAATAACCATTTCACTTAAAGCATTTAGATTGTTAGATTATATTTTAAATTGGTTTAAAAGAATAATTATTTCAATTATATTATTATTAATCAAATTTAAAGTATTTTAATCAATTTCATGTTGACTTTTGATATAGTTTTTTTATACTTTTTAAAATATACCCTTTGAAAAGTAGTTTTTTCAACCGGTCAACTGGTTTAATTTAAATAAAATTTTACAGTTTCATTTATATTATTTTGGTAAAATAGAATCCATATTTTCAATCCAAATAATTAATATTTAGTAATATTTTAATTTTTTTTCTCACAATGAACTCAAAAAATAGTAGAAAATAATTATTGTGGTTATTGGTAAAATAAGTTTAAAAGGGGGGTTACACTAGCATGATAAGTGTTAAAATTACAATAAACCTTTAAAAATTTCCATTGTATTACCCCATTATGAACTTATATCATATAATTTTCTATAAAGGTCCATTTTTGAGCCTTTTGGTGTGTATTAAATTTTGTTATCTCTTTCTCTTTAAAAAAAATAAATGTGTGTTTTCTCCCCCACTTATAAATGGACACCCTATCTTATCTCCTATTTACACATAAAAATAATTTTGTATTAGTAAATACCTACCCAAATACATTAAATATTTTCATTCCCACATCATAGATGCCTTATTTTGTTTATTAAACCATCATAATAATGATTTGTTTGTAGACCTAAAGAGACTGTACAAAAAAGAGAAATCATTCTTAACTAAGAGTTTTTGTATTTTTTATTCAACCAAATCAGTAAAAAATTATTATTATTTTAAATAAATTATAATAATCTCAAACATTCATATATTTTATTATTTTAATTTCATAAACTATATCCATATCTTCTATAATGAAACACAAAATGATTTTTTTAACCCTGTGTTCGGTGGACTTCCACCTCACGAATGGATGTAATTCGTTTTCAATCACTACACCACATGACATGATATATTGAGGGATTTATTGTGTATATATGATATATATTAAATAATAATACATATGGAGTTATAATATCACATCTCCCTTCTTACCTTCTAATCCTTTGGAAAATGATAACATCTCTAATGCACACATTTTGAAAACCGGCTCTACAAAGTGATGAGATATGTTTTTAATTTTACATTTACATTAATAGAAATAACATTTTATTTAATAAATAAATATGATAACAATGATATGAAATTTTTTCTATTATGTTTAATGAATATTTTACTATATTTCATTCAATCCATCAAAAAATAAAAACAACATTCATGAGTACATATATCCCAGCATTTCCATGAATGGTGTAATTTATTTTTCCATATGTAACATTTATAGATGAAGATAAAGACATATATAATTAATATATATGAAAATTATTTCATAATTATAATTATATAGATTAAGGAACCATAATAAATGTACAATGACCAAAACAAGTAAACCAAAATATATGTGAAAAACAATATAGTTATCACCCAAAATAATGATTTAGAAAAAAGAATTGATAATAAATGGGAGATTAACAGTTTTAATTAAACCATAATGAAATGATTCATATGAATATGATCCTGTAATAGATTTATAATAAATATTTACATATCATAAAGTATTTATACTATGTAAAAATTAATTCAAGTCTTTAGGTAAGTGAATTTCATCACACTTTTATTTCGGTGGGATACATGCGATATTCAAAACATTTTTATTTTTTGTCTTCTATATACTAACCAGGATTATATTTCATTGTTGTTATAATCATAATTATGGTACACAAATATCTATATAAGGTTATTTATTTCATGAGGATAATGAACCAAATGGTACCAAAGTGTTAAGGGATTTATGCTTAAGTGTTATTTTTTATCGGGATCATTTATTATTAAAGGTTTGATGATGAAATATTTTTTTCTACCACTTATGAAACTTAGAATTTTAATTATCCTATAATTATTTAGATAGAATAAATTTCTTCCCTTAATATTCATATACTCATAAACTAAATACACCAAATAAATGTTCATAAGTAAAATCATCTTATTTTCAATATTTAGTTAAAATTATTATCCTTCTATGTCTGTGAATTCTAATAAAAATGTAAAAAATGTTTTTACTACTAACTAAATAGTTATTAGAAGCATTTTAACTATTTTTTATTTTTTAAATAATAGTATAAAATGGATCTCCTTATAATTTTCTTAAAGAGTAACTATTTACTATTTATTGAAAAAGTGAAAGGAATATTTGTTTTAACATGTACAACATAAATTGAATTTTCCACCATCATAACAAATAAATTATTTCAAGAATACATTACATTGTTTTCATGGTTATTTTTAAGTAATTTGTTTCCAAAAATTTTTGAAAAATTTTATATATTTTTAAGTGAATTTCAGTAGGAATTTATATTTTCCTCATGAATTGTTCCTTGTTTTCTTCCAAAATATATTTCTAATAATGATGAAATACTTTTATGTCACCTAGGAATTAGGTGGGATATGATAAAATAGTACCATTATTATTAGTTCTCTTGATGGTTCATGTATATGATTAATATATGTTTATGAAACTAATTCATTTTATAGGGGTTTTACTTTTATAAATTGATGAAATAATTATGAAACATGTTTCCTTCCGATGAGTTATGCTTTTATATAATGTTTACAAAACCCATTTCAATTCCACAGGTTATACCACGATAATTGTTTTGTAAAATCCATTTATTTCAATGGGTAATGTTAGGATGGACACTGTATGATCATGTGGAAAAAATATTTATTCCATTCATTGTGTGATAAGTGGTCTCATAATTATATAACCCCAAATTCATTTGTTAAATATTTTTATATAATGAGATAAATTGACTCAAAATAGGTATTGAACCGAGTTCAATAAGGGAATTTTTCCACTATGATAGAATTTTGAGTGAATATTGATTACTGAGGTGGTTGTTCGAGTGAAGCTATTCCACTATGATAGTTTTTTAATTAATCATTGTCTAGTAATGAATTAATTTTCTATAATTATGTTTATCCCATTGGTCAATGTATTATTCCATATTAATGTTCCCATGTACCTTGTTCAATGACTCTATTATGATTAAAAAGTTATGAACTCCCAAATGTTATTCGATATATCATGGTTATGATATCTTATATAAATGGTATGGGTTTCAAACATTATTATCATATTCTCATACTAAAATTCTCATGTTATTCTTATGTTAATAATGATATCTCCCTTTTTCACCATTACTAAATATCTGATCTCAACCCTTCCGTGTGTTTCCATTCCGTAGGTCGTGAATAAAGGTATTAATTATAATATTTCTAGAAAAGGTTCTTGTGATGAAGAACTTAGTTGATGATGTTTTAGTTCAATTATTAATCAGTTGTTTATTATAATTTATCGAACCACTCAGGTCCATTAATATATGAAAATCAAATGTTTGAGGTGTTTGTAGAGGTCATGCTGGCTCTTTTCAAGAGATTTACAAAAATCTAGTTTTCCAGCGGTATCTCATCTTATGGTGAGTCATCCAATGGTAGGTGGATATGGCTGGTCATAACAGTGTTTCAATATTGGAGGGTAAGGACTGATGAGTCAGGATTAGTGATTTAGAACAATAAATCGCACTGGTGACTTGTAATGGTGAGTTGTTGACGGTTGGTCACAAAGGTAGGTTGTGATGGTAGGTTGCCTGTAGTGAGTCATCCAATGGTGACCCATCCAACTGTGGGTCCCCTAGTAGTGAATCCACTGGTATCTCATCCAATAGTGAGTTACCCAATAGTTATTGATCCACCAGTAGCTCTCGTCAGTGACTCATCCACCGGTGACACTTTTCCTGTAGTTTTTCAAAATTCATGTTTTTCTCTAGTATTTTTAGTTTCTTCCATTTGATGTTTTATTTTTATGTGAAATGAGTTTATTAACATATTTTATGGTTTTTAATTACATTTTTAATTGTATCTATATTATAAAATCCTTATCTTTACATTGACTTCCAAACTGTGTGGTCTTGGTCAAGACCCACCATTAATGGCCTTTTAGAATTATTACTTCCATTGATTTAGGATAGAGCCTTTGTAAAGACAAGATACTCTTTTCATTGTGTGATCCTATTTTCGATTAGTGTGAGTCTATCCTTTCATCCCTGAGGATCCATGTGTTCTACTATAGACCTTGGATCCAGAATTCCTTGGAGTCTTTTTCCTACTGCCCGTGGACCCTCTATTTTGGCGCAACAAGGAAGTATGGATTTTCTGTTCTTCTGAGTAGGGAATCATTTATCTATACATTAATTGTGTATCATGCAGGTTGGGTTTATTAATATCTCTATTTGTTAATATATTAGAATACCAATTAAATATAGTTAATTGAATCAGTTTAAAAATCCACAGGAGAGGCTAGGTAAAGTGACTTAAGTTATGTTTTTTATCTATAGATATTGTGATCTATGTGGGATATATGTGTACTGGAAATCATATCCATTGGGGGTGTTTTGGTTATACACAAGATGATATATGGAATAAATTATTTTTTTTCTTCATTTCATGTTTCAACATGGAGAATGGTAACCATGTTAACATGGATAATAAATAGATGCCGCAAGATAACCCAGTGACAGTGATAACCCTTGAATTAACAAGTCGAATTAATGAACGAATGACCCATTAAATCTAAACATGATTATGATCTATGTGGTTTGTGTCATTATGCTATTGAATGCATGGATATGTGTTGTGTGTGGGTAACTGGGCTATGCATGGGGGTTGATTATGTGGATATGGTAGTATGGGTATTGTTGTGTATTAGGGCTTCCAATCGGGTTATTCAATGTTTGTGTTTCTGGATGTGATGGGTGTTTTGTGACTATGCAATTGGGTTACCGACAATAGTTTTTGTGATATGTGTTGTTGGGAGAGGTTGTGAGTTGGTGGTTTTTTGGGGTTGAGATGATGTATTAGGTGGAATGACATTGAAGAATGATTTTTGCAGTGGTTGGGATGGGTAATTCATCTGGAGTTTCTCCATGAGTAGAATACCCAAATCATCACTCCATGTATTGGGATCATTGTTTTGTTATTACTTTAATGGGTGCTAAAAAGAGAGTAAATGTGTGACGGGTTAATTTAACATGGTTCTCCTCCCTTTTTGTGACTTGTTTGTGTTTCTTGTTGTGGTCTATGTTATATAGTTTCCTAGTTACTAATGGAATGAATATGTTATCTAATAGAGAATGGGAATTGGTTAATTTATTTGGGTGGTTGTATGAATTGAGTTTGTGTATTTTTTTGAAGAATATTTCATTAATCAAATTTGGATGTGACTATCATTAATGATGATAAATTCATTTATAGGTAGCAACAAAGGTGGAATTTTGTGTTGGTTGTTGGTGGAAAATCCATAGGATTGGATTTAGTGTTTGATACTAAATATATATATACACATCATATGTTATTTTGATTTCTATATGCACCCCACCCTAGTTGAGAACTATGTTTCAAACACTCCCATTGTCACGGGGGAGGGTGTCTTTCTAAAATTTCTTGGTGGGAGGATGGATGTAGCCACCCACACACATCGGGGCCTCACACACCCCCAAAAAACTGCACACACCTGAGCCTCATGAACTAAAACCTATGTAATGCCCCGAACCTAGTTACGTAATGTCGGTGCATTATTACATAACATTGGAATGATCACAAGAGATCAAATCCCAAAATACCGATCCATTTAGTAGCCTTGGATGTACTAGATACATGCATATGTTTTACATTAAATTATAAAATGAAAAACAAAAATAGCACTGTCTCCTTTGACCACATTTATTTCCCTTAGACAATCCCTGAAGGTCAGTCAAAATATACTTCTTCATATCCTGGGAAAATTAAAACATTGAAAGGGGTGAGCTCAGATACTTAGCAAGGATAACAATATAGTGAAAACATTCACAAATAAGCATAAAAATTTAAGGAAATGTATAAAACTAAAACATAAGCCTTTTAAACATAAACTTCATTATAATATGGAAAATATAAATCAAATAATTCCATTTACTTATTCACATGGATATTCTACTAGTTGAATAATCACATGCAGTATCAATAGCCAATTTCATAATGATGGAATGCATAATTCCAGATTTCATAGTCAAATAGTCAAGGCCTTGTGCCAAGACTAAAAATAATATTTTTTCAAGGCCTTGTGTCAAGACATTATTTTTTCTCACGAGACCTACTGATGCATCGATAAGCAATAGTGGGATCCACCCATCACTTACTAAGTCCAATGCATTCCCCATATGAAATGGTTGAAACATAACATAAAAATTCGTATTAAAACTGTAATATGAAATTTTAATACTTTAACCATAAACCATGAACGGTTTAAAAATAACACATCCACATTCAAACATATCACAAAACCTTCAATACATTATAGAAGATTTTATCGTTACAAATAAACTTCAAACGAGTGTAAAATCCACCAAAGGATGTTGACATATATGAAATCAAAACTATTTGAGAGAAATATCTCTTTCTATTTTGAAATCATTTAAAAGTCACATAAATATAAAAGAAAAAATTTATTTTGAAAATATTCTTATAATATTGTATGGGAAGCTTTGAAAACGTTATAATGGCGGAAAATATCCACACCCGCCGTATAAGTTAAAAAACATTCTTACCTTAATAAAGTACCTTGTTTGGAAAATGATGAAAATATTCCTTTAAAAACATTTTATAAAATTTAAAACAATGGTATAAATGACTTTAACCCATATTATATTAAATATTAACTTTTTTTTAAATACATTTTTAAGAAACACGGATGTGGATGTAAAGGAGTCCCAGTAGATACTTACGTATTAGCAACCTCGAACAATAACGAGATTGTGAAATGAAACCTTTACCTTGTAATTTTCCTTGGTATAGGGTACATTAAACTCCTTTATAATAGTTAAATAATTGTTATTAAATTATAAAATTACCATATACATAAATATAATATCATATATGATCTTCTAATATTTCTTTGTTAAAAATAGGTCAGTAATATCATCGTTTCGAGTGTTAAATGATTCGTTTTCCTTTATATAATTGGTTATGTAAGTCATGTTTGTTATGGATAGGATGTATTTGATTCATATCCAGAATTATATTAAGTTCTTTAAACATTAACTTTAATCAAAAAATGAAAATTATTCATTAATGGTTACGATGGGTAAATGAATCTCATCGTGTTCGTGGAGACGGTAATCCGTTTGTACGTACGAGTGACAATATCGTTATTTTTATATTAAAATATTATATAAATAGATGTTATATCATGTATAACTAACAATTAATGTGTTATATTTATTATTTACATCAATTATACATCACTATTATACCCATCCAAATAATAATGTATTGAATAACAACTACACCAAGACATGGAGACGGTAAGCCGTACGTACGCACGTATGGTGACTTTGTCATTTATATGATGGGTAGAATAATGAATATGGTTGTAACTTTTTTATAATAACATCACAGAATGTAGAATATACTGTATTTGTTATTTTATAACGGAAACAACAAAGAAAGAGGAATTGGAAGAAGAAAAGAACTTGAAAGAGGTGATGAAATATTTATCTCTTCTTCGGGTTCTTTCTTTTGATTTGATCAAACGGGCTTCTTAAATTGGCTTTCTAACTGAAGAAGTCCTCTAGGATGAAGGGGGGATAGTTTAGGGAATATTTGGATAGGTTTTGGTAGATCAAAATGGATTTGGAGGTATGAATTTGAGAGAAGGGGAAGTGCCCTTTTATAAGAGAGGTGAGGGTCACTTTGGGAAAAGTTTGAAATATTATTTTATTTTAAAGTAATTTTAGGGTTATAATGGCTCTAAATTGATTCATTTAGAGGGTAAGGTGGGTATGGGTCGAATAACTCTCAACCAATAGGTTTTAGACAAGTTTATGTCACCATATTAACCTTATCTTTTAGATTAAACTCTAAGTTACAAAGTTTAACTTTTACAATGTCCTCTTGTATTATTATAATAAATGGTTAATAAACTTACTATAAAATTCCAAGAGAACCCCAAGTGGTTACTTAATGACATATTAATCATTATATAAGTCCTTTGGCCAAACATTATATTTTTAGGAATATTATATCATTTAATAATATAATATTTTTTTCAAACTATTTTTGTTAATTTTGACACTATTTAGTATTTTGTTTTTTTAAAAGTCATCACAACTTTATTACTTCTAAAAAAATTCATTTAATCAACCCTAACATGTAATATTCAAATTTAAAATTCTTGGATGGCATAAAAACTTTTAAATTATATTTATTTTAATATTTATAATATCAATTATTTTAATATTTATTTATGTAGGTAATTACTGCATCATCATTATGTCATAAATAAATATAAGTATTTAATGTCTCAAAATTATAAATAAAATACCATTATGTAGGAAATAGTTTTATATTTCTAATGAATATATATAGTCAAATTTATATTATGTGTAACCCTACATTAAAAATGGTTTAGTTATTAAACTTTGAATTTAACACTTTTAACTCTTCTTTGAATAAAATAATAATAAATGTTCTAATATAATCCAAGTGGACCAAAAGGATCATAGTTTATTCCTAAGGTTTTTTTTGGTCGAATTACACTTATCAAATAGAATTAGTACATGTGTTAGGGTAATTATAATATCATTTTTACCTTTAATTACCCTATTTAATTTTAACTATGGTATATAAAAGTCAAAAGTTACTATTAACCAAAAATTATTTTCATCTTATTGAACCAAATTTTACTTAATGATTTCAACCGCGTCTCTTGGATTTTTTTAATTCATCTCACAGAAGCACTAAAATTAAGTTTATGCAAATTTGCAAATTCTTCTAGAAGGTGGGTAAAAGACGGTAAAAAGATCAATAAAATTTTATACATCTAATTTTATTATAAAATGACTCCAATGAATTAAATTGAACTTATATAGGTATTATATATACATTTTTACTTAAAATAAATTTAAGTAAAATAAATAATTATTTAAATATAAATTTGGTTTTAAACAATATCGCAGTGTTTTTCAATATTCATAAAAAATTGAAAGTTTTCAGAAAAATAGCAAAAATTTATCCTAAGATAATTTTTATATTCTGAATCCAAAAATGATTTCTATTTTTCTAAATTAAAAACATATAAGTTGAATTAAATAATTTAAAATTAATTCCAGTTGTCAAAACCAAAAATAGGGGTTTTTTGAATGTAAAAACTATCAAAATATTGACATGCGTTTATGTCAAATTTATATGTGAAATTACATATAATGACCTAAATTATATTAAATGATAAAAATATAATATAATTATACTTCAAAATAATACCAATGTATAATTTGACACTATAAATTATTTTGAATAAAAAAGTTGTTTTTAATACATATTTAGTATCTTTCACTATTCATCAAAATATGAATGTTATCAGAAAAACACCAAAAATATGTCCAAACTAAATTTTTATGTCCCAATTCTAAATAAGAAGTTTATTTTGTTAAATTTAATATAAAAGGGACAAATATTGAATTAAAAAAAGGTTCACCATTAATATGCGATAAAATTGAATTAAAAAAAATACTCCCTTTATCTAAAAAATTAAATTTTCTCTTATATTATGTCTAAGAAACACATAATATAGATGTTAAAATTATATAGCATTTATAATATTCAAAATTAAATTAATAAAATTCATAACTGCTTTTTTAATGGCTAGTTTGGTAAGTTGGGGTGCACTTGAACTCTGTGTTGCGTGTAGCACAAGCTATTGAATTACTTTAATGAGATAACGTACTGTGAAATCTTGGGGTGTTAAATTATCCCCTACTTCAATAAATCGTGTCCTCACAATTGGAAATTGTTCTTCGAAAATAAAAGGTTAAAAATATAAAAATATCTTTGTGGAAAACCCACATCATAAATTGGGTTAATATAATTAAATCTTAATTAGAGGGAAAGGGAAATGAAAAAGTCACCACCAAATTATGATCTCAATTAGGAGAACATTGGTGGAAGACACATAATTGGAGAAAAATGTAAATATTAATAGGGAGTGATTAAGGTCATCAATCACAAACAATTGTAAAATTGAGGGCCTCAAATCCATCAATTTAAGATGATTTAAAATAACATTAGTTCAAAAAAACATAAGGTATTAAGATAACACATTTTTGGTTTTAATATCCCTTACCTAATGTTTAAGAATTAATTTCTTCATAGAATAAGAAAAAAAATACTTGACAAGTAGAGTTCCATCCTTTAACTAATTTCTACCACAAAATCATCTTTCACTCTAAAATATAATAGAACGTAATAATAATTTATTTATCCTAATCGTATTGGGTAAAAAAAAAGAATTTATAATTCATCTATTAGACCTTTAAAAAAAATTATACAGTCCAGGACATCACATGGGCCAGTGGTACGTGATGCACCCTTATCGCCCTTCAGTTGCGGGTTCAAGTCTCGTGGCCTGTCGAATGCGACAGGTTGTCGCCCGACCTCTGAGTTGTCCTTTTTAAAAAAATCCAAAAATAATTTTATGAAATTATCTAACCATAAAAATAGTATCCAATTTCAAACTTAATCCATTCCATCCTTTAGACTTATCTGAAATACTTCTATCCAAACTTACAGCCCAAAATTTACAAGGAAGGTAAACACAATGAAGATATTTTTTCCATGTAATAACATGTGAATACCTTCATTATGTAGTCTCTTAAACCATTGTAACATACTAAATTACCATAAAAACATATTGAATACATTCATGCTTCCTTGTTACTTATATAATGCTGGATATAATCCTTAAATCCAAAAAATTTTAAATAATCCAACAATAATGGAATACACAAATCATTAATCAGTTCCAAGGATGTCAATAATATCCAATAGAATTTATACAAATCAATAATATCTTATTCCAAAAATCAATACATCATTATCAGGACCATATTAATGTTTATCTTTCCTTCAACCATGTATTTTACAAAATGTTTAACTTGCTATTGAGTCACTTTTCTTGGTACCACACAATCTCAATTCCTTAAGGACATGGTACTACAATACAACCCTTATATACTCTATAATTCTTATAAATAGTACATCATTGATACAACACTCAAATGAAATAATAATTAAATAACAACATAAGAACACTAGTCATTACTCTTCATCTGTGGTAGTATCATAACTTTACTATTATCCAATAGCATCATTTGGGGCATACTCTGATGATTTGGACACTGATTCATATAGTGTCTCAACTCATTGCAGATGAAGCATTGTACATTTGAAGCTTTTTTTATCCTTGCAATCACGTACTTGGTGTCCTTTTTATCCACACATATAACAAACTCGAATTCCCTTAATGAATTTTCCAAGGTGATTCTTTCTAGAGTTATCACATATGGGAAAATCTTCTTTCCCCTCTTCCCTTTATCCATCATTCTCTCTACCATAATTTTCTTCTCTTGCTTCCCTTCAATTCCATAGGACTCCGAAAATTATTTACTTATCTTATTAATACATGATAATATTTTTTCATATGATGAGAATACGTGGGAAACTGTTTCCCTTATAAATTTTGGATTAATACCATGAAATATATGATCCTTCTTACTCTTTTGATCATGAGCATTTCTGGAGTTCTCATTTCTTCTACTAGACTCAATTTCTAAACAATGGAATACACTAGATTAGTTTATAAATCACAATAAAAAATTCCAAACTTGTAAAACAATTAACATAAATTAAACAATTTATGGATATAACCCATAATCATAAAAAATTTCTTTGAGGAGGTATATACTCAAAAATCCTTTACAATGGTTTGTAAATTTTTTTTGAATTGTCCTAAGCATATCCTCTATGAGTGTCGTAACCAAGAGTGCAGCAAGGCCCATTTTCATGTACCAAGATACCCCGGGTCAAGCCTGAAACTCCTTATCATAGTTTTCACTCCTAGGTACATCTGTGCCAGATCCGCCTCTACCGGCTCATATCCATACAGGGATGTATTGTTTTGAAAATACAAAAAATCTCTAAATTACCAAAATTCTAGGAAGTTATTCTATACTAATAGTCAAAGTTTATCTTAGAGTAATGTGGTCTAATAAGAGTTTTTCTAAATCTAGTTTCCAAGGTTATTACTAAACTTCTCTGATACCAAATGTAATTCCCCGACCCTAGTTACCTAGAGTCAGTGCATTATTACATAACATTGGCATGATCACAAGGTATCGAATCCCGAAGGACCAATCTGTTTAGTAGCCTTGGAAGTACTAGATACATACATAAGTTTTACAATACATTATAATATGAAAAACAACAACAACATTGTATCCTTTAACCACATTCATTTCCCTTATACTATCCTTACTGGTTAGTAATAATATAGTTTTTCACATCCTGGGAAAAATAAAACATTGAAAGGGGTGAGGTCAGATGCTGAGTAAGGATAACAATATAGCTGAAACTTTCACAAGTAAGCATAAAAATTTAAGGTGATGTATAAAGATAAAACAGAAGCCTTTTAAACATAAAATTCAGCATAATATAGAAAATATAAATCAAATAATGTCATTTACTTATTCAAATGGATATTCTAGTAGTCTAATAATCACATTCAATATCAACAGATAATTTAATAATGATGAAATGCATAATTACATACATCATAGACACATAGTAAAGGAATTGTGCCAAGACTAAAAATAATATTTTTTCAAGGCCTTGTGCCAAGACACTAGTTTTCTTTCATGAGACCTACCAATGAATCGAGGAGCTATAGCAGGATGCACTCTTCACATACTATGTCCAACACATTCCCCGTATGAAAAGGTTGAAACATAACATAAACATTCATATTAAAACTATCATAAAAAATGTTAATACTTTAACCATAAACCATGAATGGTATAAAAATAATATATCCATATTCAGACATATCACAAAACCTTCAATACAATATAGAAGATTGTATCGTAATAAATCAACTTCAAACAAGTGTAAAATCCATAAAAGGATGTTGACAAAGATGAAATAAAAACTATTTGAGAGAAATATATATTTATATTTTGAAATCATTTGAAAGTAACAAAATTATAAAAGAGAACATCTATTTTGAAAATATTCTTATAATCTTGTAAGGTAAGCTTCAAAAACGTTATAACAGCAAAAAATAGTCACACCCTCTATATAAGTTAAAAAACATTCTTACCTTTATAAAGTACCTTAATTGGAAAAAAGGAAATATTTATTTCAAAACATTTTATAAAAAATAAAAAAATGTTATAAATGATTTTAACCCATATTATAAGAAATAATATTTTTTTAAATACATTTTTAATTAACACATATGTGGATGATAATGGAGTCCCAGTAGATACTTACGTATTAACAACATCGAATAATAAAGTGATTGTGAAATTTAATCCTTACCTTGTAATTTTCCTGGTTAGAGGGTAAGTTAACTTCCTGTATAATAGTTAAATCATTTTTGTTAAATTATACATGAACCATGTACATTAATACGATATTATATATGATATTCTAATATTTATTTTTTAATAATATTTTAGTAGTATCATCATTTTGGGTGTTAACTAATTCGTTTTCCTTTATATAATTTGTTACGTAAGTCATGTTTATTATGGATAAGATTTATTTTATTCATATCCAGAATGATATTATGTTCTTTAAAAATTATCTTTAATCATAAAATGAAAATTATTCTTTAATGGTTACGATGGGGAAATGAATCTCATCGCGTTCGTGGAGACGGTAATCCGTACCTACGCACGAGCGATAATATCATTCTTTTGATATTAAAATCTTATGTAAATATATGTTATATCATTTATAAAGAATCATTAATGTGTTATATTTATTATTTAAAACAATTATACATCATTATTATACCCATCCAAATAATAATGTATTGAATAACAACAAGACCACGACGTAGAGACAATATGCCGTACGTACGCACGTATAGTGACATTGTCATTCATATGATGGATAGAATAATGAATATGGTTGTACCATTTTTATAATAACATCACAGTATGAAGAAGACCCTGGATTTATTATTTTATAATAAAAACAACAAAGAAAGAGGAAGTGTTATAAGAAAATAACTCGAAAGAGGTGATCAAATATTTACCTCTTCTTCGGGTTCTTTCTTTTGATATGACCAAAAGGGCTTCTTAGGTTGTCTTTATGACCAAAGGAAGGAATCTAGGATGAAGTTAGGATAGTTTAGAGGATATTTGGGTAGGTTTTGGCCCATCTAAATGACTTTGGAGGTGTGAATTTAAGAGAAGGGGAAGTGCCCTTTTATAAGAGAGGCGATGGTCACTTTAGGAAAAGTTTGAAATATTATTTTATTATAAAATCATTTGTGGTTTCTAATGGATCCAAATTGATTTATTTAGAGGATAATGTAGGGATGGGTCAAATATTTTCAATAAATAGGTTTTAGACAAGTTTAGGTCACCATATTAACCTTATCGTGTAGATTTAACTCTAAGTTAAAAAGTTTAACATTTACAATGTCCTCTTGTTCTAATGTAATAAATGGTTAATAAACTTACTATAAAATGCCCAGAGTACCTCAAGTGGTTAATTAATGTCATATTAATCATTATATAATTCCTTCTACTGATACTTATAATTTTAATAATATTATATCATTTAATAAAATAATATTTTTTTTAAAACTAATTTATGTCAATTTTGAAACTATTTAGTATTTCTTTTTTTGAAAGTCATCACAACATTATTACTTCTAACCAAATACGTTTAATCAACCCTTAAATGTCATATTAACCTATAAAATTAGTTTATGGCCTAAAAAATTCAAATTATATTTATTTTAATATTTATAATATCAATTATTTTAATATTTCAATAAGTGGGTAATTACGACATCATCGTTGTTTCATAAATAAGATAAATTATTTAAGGTATAAAAATTATAGATAAAATAAAATTATGTAGGAAATTTTTTTATATTTCTAATAAATACTTATAGTCTTATTTATCTTATGTGTAAACCAATATTAAAAATGGTTTAGTTATTAAGCTTTGAATTAAACACTTTTAACTCTTCTTTGAATAAAATAGTAATAAATGTCCTAATCGAATCCAAGTGCATCAAAAGGATAATATTTTATTCCTAATGTTGTTTTTGGTCGAATTACACTAATAAAATAGAATTATGACATGTTTTAGGGTAATTATAATATCATTTTTACATTTAATTACCCTATTTACTTTTAACTGTGGTAAATAAAAGTCAAAAGTTACTATTCACCAAAAAATTATTTTCATCTTATTGTACCAGATTTTACATATTGATATCAACCGTGTCTTTCGGATTTTTAAAATTCTACTCACAGAAGCAGTAAAATTATGTTTTATGCAAATTTGCAAATGCTCCTAGAGGGTGGGTAAAAGACGGTAAAACGTTCAATAAAGATTTTCAGAGATAATTTTATTATAAAATGAATCCAATGAATTACAGTGAACTTATATAGGTATTATATATCTATTTTGACTTAAAATAAATTTAAATAAAATAAATAATTATTTAAATAAAAATTTGGTTTTAAACAATAATGCAGTGTTTTCACTATTCGTCAAAAATTGAAAGTTTTCAGAAAAATACCAAAAATTAACCCAAAGATAATTTTGGTATTCCGAATAAAAAAATGATGTCTATTTTACCAAATTAAAAACATATAATTTTCATTAATTAATTTAAAATTAATTCCCGTTGTCAAAACCAAAAAGCGGGTTTTTAAAAAAAGTAAAAACTATCAAAATATTGATATGTGTTTATGTGAAATTTTGATATGAAATTACATATATTGACCTAAATTGTATTAAATGATAAAAATAGAATATAATTATTCTTCAAAACCATTCAAATTTATAATTTAACACTATAAATTATTTTGATTAAAAAAGTTGTTTTCAAGTAAAATTGTCTATCTTTCACTATTCATCAAAATATGAAAGTTATAAAAAAAAACACCAAAAATTTATCCAAACTAAATTTTTATGTACCACTTATAAATAAGAAGTTTACTTTCTCAAATTTAATATAAAAGTGTCAAATATTTCATTTAAAAAAGGTTCACTATTAATAGGTGAATTTGTTCTTATATTATGTCTAAGAATCACATAATATGTATGTTAAAATTATATAGTAATACTATTCATAACCGCTTTTTGAACGACTAGTTTGGTAATTTTTGGTACTCTCGTACTCTGTATTGCGTGTAGAAAAAGCTATTGAATTACTTTAATGAGATAACATAATATGAAATCATGGGGTGTTACTACCTACCTAATGAATCTTGGGATACCACCACCTAGAAGAGGGATTAGAAAAGGGCGGATGGCTATCCATACATCCTCCCACCAGGTGTGTGCGGGTGTGTGAGTGTGTCTGAGTGTGTGTGGGTGTGCTGGTGGATAGGCATCCAGCCTCCCATAAGGTGTGTGTGGGTGGATATCTAGGGGTATTCAGGATGATATGAGATGTTTTGTGATTCCCATGAATCTACTAAATGAGATGAGATGTGATGTGCTTCTCATGTATCTTCAGGAAAGGATGTGATGTGGTTGTGACACACATGTGTGTATGGGAGGAATGTGATGTGCTTTGTTTTCCCAGGTGATGGGACTAGCTGTGAGGGCTAGGTCTGTGCGAGTGGGTTTTGGATTGGTACTTTCAAAAAGTGTTGGGAGAACCATGAAGTTTTTTAGGGTGTTATAGAGGCTAATCAGTGGGAATGTGGTGTAGGTACCCTATTTCTGAGGTTCCTATTATATTACTTTACATGACTCTCTTTACGTGGTGAACGTACCCTGGTGAAGCGGGATGGATTGAATACCTTGTTAGGTGATATTGGTTCTTCTATTTTCTCATAAGACTATTAGTATTCTTCTCCCATATGTGCATGAGGGACTTTGTTTTTCCTATATAGTATATACTTGTATTCTCACCCAATGTTATAAAACCACTTTTATGTTTCCAAGAGGACTATGGTGATAGCTCTTGGCGATACTGGCCTAGAGTATAGGACAATTATCATGTCGCTGCATAGCCTTGTTTTTGGTATTTACTTTGGAAAATCTATTTTGTATCAGTTATATTTTAAACATTCATGTCAGATGGTTTTTTCTTTATTTAATATATATATATATATATATATGTGTGTGTGTGTGTGTGTGTGTGTGTGTCTTTTAATTTTTTTTGAGGTTGATACATCTTATCTCCCAATCTTGTTTACTATCAAAATGTAAGGCCTCCGATTTTCTGAGATTTCTATACCCTTGGTTATGGTCACCACCTCGGGGCCTACTAGAGGTGGGGCATGGGGGTTATTATCTCCCTTTCATCATTACTAGCCCAAGAGGGGAATCTTTGGTGGGATGGGTCATGAAAGAATGGTTTCGAAGGGGATAGTTGAGAGATTGGATGTAGATTGGAGTTGGGAACAATGATGATTTTATGAGTTAGTAGGGAAAAAATGTTAGGTTTAATTTGTATGTGAAATAGGCTAGAGAATACTGGCTTGGGCATGAGATTTTAGGGAGCACTTTGATCTAATGCAAGGAATCTAAGCCAAGTGAACAACCAAGTGAGGCTTCACTATTTTTAGGGTAGATACCTAGTGAAAGGTAAATGAATCATAATGGCATGTGTTCTTGTCTTAATTAGGTGATGTGGTGAATTTTAAATAAATAAAAAAATGTGTTAAATAATTTATAATGAATCCTAAATAAAATTCCATAATACTCAGTCTTAGGAGTTCCTTGTTTACCTTTTCAGTTATGGAACTCGGTCATCGTCCTCATATGGATTCAAAAGTTGAGGCACACCGAGATTATCTAGTTGATCAAAAGAGGGTTGATCTAGTGGGGGAGGATGGCTGGTGGTAGAGAACGTTACATTGCTTCCATCAAAGGCCCTAGGAATCAATAGGGGATGTGTTCTGAACATAGATATGGAGAGACAACTTGAAGAGCTTGAGGACACATTCAGTTTCATCTGGGCTCCGACAGATTACTAGATTCCTTTGGTGGTGAGTCAGGTGTGGGTAGCTACACATCAGTGGTCAACACTATACCTATGGGAGATGAAGGAAGCTGACATACTATGGGTCGATTTAGAGAAGGAGTTCTGGCGAGAATTCATTCCATTGACCATGAAGGCTAAGCAGATCCAGGAGTTACTACTCATCCAACGTTGGAGTATGTTAGTACGGGATATAGGGATCGAGTTCAAGGATATCCTTATTTTCCCTTGATATCTTCTAGACGAGGAGTCTCATGAGATATTCCTAGAGGAGGCACATTTTACTTCTATCGAGTATATGGTTACCACCTTTATGTTTCCGACATACAATGATGATTAAAAGAAGGTGTAAGTGATTTACAAGATACACTCATGAGGAGTTCTTCCACAAGAAGGGATCCAATCAGGTTCATCAAGTGGTCTTGTTACTAGCAGAACATCGCAGGCGCCAGGGACATTGAGGTTTCAACCGGCGTGGATTCGACCTCAGCAGTTTTCGATTCGATCTTATTGTCCTAGTAACTTTCCCATGTGATTGGGGATGATTTGTTTGTTTTGTGGGGTTCGTGGAAATCATCAAAATTAGGGTCCAGTGGCCATGAAAGATCATTATAGTGGTGGTGGACATGTTTCATGCTACCCTCAAGAACAGTTTCCTACTACCCCATTTCAGTAGTAGGGAAAATAGTCTCATTATTCACCAAGGGGAGACAGAGTAGTTAGAGTCTGACCTCATGGTGTTCCTCAGGGACCTCGACCCGGGCATGGTCCTGGAGGCAGTCATCAACAGAGGGGTAGAGTAGTTGGGTGTGGTCAGTTACACGTAGGAAATGACGTAGTTTTAGTAGGGCTATAGATTGTTAGAGGTATGATTGGTTTTCTTAATATCCTTTCTTATTATTTGATTGATTCAATAGATTCATACTCCTTTTTTGAAATTAGTCTATACCATGTTCTGGGACTAGACATAGAGAGGCTTCCAATGACCTAGTGTTGAGTACTCCTATTGGAGGCCAGACCAAGTTGTTTGACGTGTGCTAGGGATGTAGACTGCTGATTGGACCACATCAATCCAATGGGGATCTATTCTGGCTATAGATAAAACCATACGATGTCATTATTGAAATCTACTATCTATGTTTTTTAAATTTATTTAACAACTACATCCAAAGGAGATCCATATTTTCTAATATTCATGGTCAACATGTGGATTTTGTTAGTGAGCGAAGCTATTAGGTGGGAAGTCAGTGTATAGATCCTCTTTTTTCATTTTTGGCTAAGCTATTTGTGTAATTAGTGTAAAATAAATTCCCTAGGGTTGTTGGGGAGTTCCTGGATGTTTTTCCTGAGGAGGCTGTGACTCTACCCCCTCGACATGATTTTGACTTTAGGAAAGACTTACATCCCAGTGGTTCTCTGATTTTGATGGATTATTATTGTATAGAACCTTCCGAGGAGGGGGAATTGAGGATTTAAATAGATGATCTGATGTGGAAGGATTTTATTTTTCATAGTGTTTCATCTTGGGGTTCTTTCATTCATGTTTTCAAAAAATGTGGATGGTGGTCTATGGTTGTGCATAGACTACCAAATGTTGAATCAAGTGACGATAAAGAAACATTAACCCTTCTAGAGGATAAAAAAAATTTCAACTAGATGAATGAGAAAGTTGGTTTTCTATGATCGATCTGCAGTCTGGATACCACTGGTTTAGGGTGAAGGAAGCTGATATCCCGAAGAGTGCTTTCAGATATAGGTATGGGAACATTGATTTCATAGTCATTTCGTTCGGTGTTATGAACACACAATTTGTGTTCATGGGACTTATTAAATCTATATTTCATGAGTTTTTGTACCAGTTCATCATCATATTCATAGATGAAAGCCTGATCTACTTGAGGTCAAAGGAGGAGCATACCGAGCATCTCAGGACTATATTACAGTCTGGAAATGCCAACAGCTCTATGGAAAGTTTTCCAAGTTTATGTTTTTGACATGCAAGGTGCATTTACTTGGAAATGTTGTATCAAATTAGGGTGAAGTAGTGTAACCATCAATGGTTGAGGTAGTTTGTTATGCAGAAGTACCCAAGGATGTTGTAGAGGTTTTCCATTTTTTTGTTAGGTGTTCTATTACCATATATTTGTACTCGATTTCTCTTGAGTTTCATCTCTTTTGATAGCTCTAACCAAAAGGGACTACACTTTTGTGTGGACTTAGCTACTCTAGGAAGATTTACACTATAATAAGTGGAATTTGGTCAGTTCTCCAGTGCTCTGATTTCCAAAGGAAGTGATGATGTTCGATGTGTTTTTTTGTCCTTCCTATCTGGGATTGTGAAGTTTGTTGATGTAATAGTGGGGCATGATATCTTATGGGTATTGGATGTTACATACCAAAAAAGGTAACTATGCCATCCATGATTTAGATAAAACAATGGATGTTTTTTCCCTAACGTTGTGGTGATATTACCTCATCAAGGATTGATTTTGGTCTTCACGGATTACAAGAGATTGAGGAATATGTTTTCCTAGTGAGATTTTAACTTGCGACAATGGAGGTGAATCGAGTTTCTTTAGTACTATTATTTCTAGTTATCCTACATAGGAGGAAAGGGGAATTTCATGGATGATGATTCTAATAGAAAGTCATAGAAGGATGTAGTTTCAGAATCATTAGACGCTTAGAAGGTGATGGAGGAGTTGGAAGCCTTTCATATGGATGTAAGGTTAGGAAATAGTAAGGGATGCTTGATTTAGATAATAGTATTGTCTTATCTGATGTTGTAGGTGGAGGTTTCTTAGTGTAGAGATTCAAAGATAGAGGTGATTTGTGATAATTTTGACCATGGTGACACTTAGAAGGGATTGTGAGAAGATGGATAAAATCAGATTATGTTTCATGGATGGCTGTTTGTTTTGGAGGTGATGTGTGAGTAATTTTTCGGTGAGTTTCATAACTCACCCTTATCTGTATACCCAAGTGTTTCCAAGATGTATCGTGGATTGATGATATAGTTTTTGTATCCCATGACGAAATGGGTAGTGTAGGAGTTTGTGGAGAAATTCATAGAGTTCTAGTTGGTGAATGTTGAGCACCGTCTACCCGATGGCTTGTTAAAACCCATGGATGTCCCCGAGTGGAAGTGGAATGACATCTCAATGGATTTATTCATAAGGTTACTAAGATATCAGGGATTTCATGATGTTATCTAGGTATTATAGGATTGGATGATGAAATAAGATCACTTCTTATCGATCTAGGAGTCAGGTATGGTGGATGGCTTGGAAAAGAGATATGTGGATGAGGTGGTGCGGTTGTATGGTGTTCTAAGATCCATAGTCTCTGATCAAGATGAGTGTTTTTACTCATGGTTCTGGAGGGGATTTCAGTATGTGTTTGGACCTAGTTACACCTAAGCACTTCCTTCCACCCTAAAAAAGGGAATACAGAACAGACTAACCATATATTGGAGGAAATTTTGGGATCATGCATCATAGACATTGGTGGGTCTTGGGTATGGCACTGTCCCCTGATAGATGTATCTTACAATAATACTTATCACTCTTCCATTGGCATGGATCTATTAAAGGCATTTTATTGAAGATAATGTCATTCACCATTGTGATTTAAAGTGGTTGGGGAGACAACTTTTCTTGGACCCGATGTTGTACAGATCATGACAAAGAATTTTCATCTTGTTTATGAGAGGATAAAAGCGGAAAAGGGCTGGAAGAAGTCATATGATGATCGTAGGAGGAGGCCCTTCATAATCGGGGTTATGGAAAATGTTATCTTGAAAATTTACCCTCACCGTGGGCAGCATAGGTTTGGTAGAGGTAGTAAGCTCTCTTCCAGGTTCATCAGACCCTTCATGGTGTTTGGGCGAGTTTTCGAGGTTGAAAAAAAGATAGCACTACCATCGAAATTGGAGAGGATCCACAACATAATTCACATCTTACAATTATATTTGGTATGTTCATGATGAATAACATGTCATTGACAGGGGATAGTTGGATATCAAAGATGACGAGATGTTCGTGTAGCAGCCAGTAGAGATCAAGGATCAACATGAGATGACGTTGAGTGTTCATTCAATTCCTTTGGTTTGAGTGTTGTGGAGGCATAGTGGCCTGGAGATGAGTACTTTGGATTGTGAAGTGAAGATGTGTGTCTAGTATCTAGAATTGTTTTGAGTTTTCCTTATTATGTTTTACTTTAAATGTAATTGTTTAACATGATTTCTTATGAGATGAGTTGTTTTCATATTTTTTAATGTGTGATAATGTACTAACTTATGAAAAGGGGAAGACCAGATTCCTAGTCAAGACACACTAATTTCAATCTAAATAAACCCATGCAGGTGAGTCAGTGCTCCCAAAGTGGATATATATTTTCATGTAGGACGAGATACTACGATTCATACAATAAGATAGTTTGGTTGTTTTGCTTGTGTGGTGTGTCTTCTAGTTGGTTGGATTAGAAGATGTTAGTGGAGGTGTTCTTGGATGCTGAGGTTTCACTCCAGCTTTCGAAAGACACATGTTTTTTTTTTATTTTTTTAACTTTGATGTGTATTGTTGGTTGCATTATTTCATGTGTAGAGAGATCCTTGAGAGGTATCTCACAAGGTGTTTGTTCAAACCCCTCCATTCCTTCTGGGTTTGGTTTTAAATTCTCGAGGTTGATAATAGTTTGAGAGGTATCTAATGTAATATACTGGACCACTAGGGTATATTATTTTTAAAAAATATAGTGTTTGAGGAGTTCAGGGAGTTAATGGTGACTTACTTGGAGGGTTTTCTAGAAATCCAGTTTTCCAATGATAGCTTGTTTAACAGTGAGTCATCCACCAGTAGGTGGTGATGGTATGTCATAATTGTGTATTAGAACTGGTGGGCTAGGACTGGTGAGTGAGAACTAGAGAGTCTAAATGGTGACTCACACCGGTGACTCGTAACAGTGAGTCACTGACCATAGCTCATGATAGTAGGTCGTGACGTTAGGTCACCATTGGTGAGTCATCCAATGGTGAATCGTCCAATGTTAAGTCACCCAATGACGACTCCACTGATATCTCATCCAATGGTGAGTATCCTAATGATGATTCATCCACCGGTAGGTCATCACTAGTATCCTGCACTAGTGACTCATACACAAGTGACTCATCCACCAATGAATCTTTTCCAATATATTTTAAAAATTCTAGTTTTTCTACAGTTTTTCTTGTTTCTCTCCATTGATGTATCATTTGATGTGAAATAAGTTTATTATCATATTTAATAATTTTTTGTGCCATTTTGAATCGTAAAAATCTTCCAAAAACTTGAATCATCCTTTGACTTCCACACCGCAAAGTCTTGGTCAAGATCCTCCATCTAAGGCCGTCAAAACCATTCCATCCTTTGATTTACGATCTTTTCTTTCTATATCTAAGATCCTATCTTTTTTATACTCTCTTATTTTCTATTTTTGCACCCCAAACCCCTATATTGTGAGGTTTCATGTTTTGTTCTATAGAAATTGGATCATGTTTTCCCCGGAGTCTTTTTCTTGTGGCCTATGCACCCCCTATTTATGTGCAACAAGGAAGTACTGATTTTCTTTTATTCCATGTAGGGATTACCTTTTATAGATATTAATTATGTATCATGTGGGGGTGGTTGTATGAATTTCTCTCTTTGTGAAGATAATATAGTACCAAATAAATCAATATAATGGAATAGTTTTAATGATCAATATACAGGGCAGGGGAAAAGTTACTTACATTATGCGTTTTTATCTTTTGATATTATGATCTGTATGTGCTATATGCCTACTAAAAAACATGGTAATTGGGGGTCTTTTGTTTTCACACAGTATGATCTTCTAATGAATAATGTTTGTAATTTGATAAATGTTTCAACATGGATACTATTTACCATGTATAATGGGTAATTAATGAATTCCCTAAGATAAACCAAATTCAATGATAACCCCCTATTTATCAAATGGAATTAAAGAAAAGATGACCTATTAAATATGAATATATTTGTGCCCTGGGTGGTTTTCATAGTGCTACTATTGTAAGCATGTTTGTGTGTTGTGTGTGGGTTGCTGGTCGGTGCACATGGTGTTGGTTCTATGGAAATGGTAATATGGGCAGTGTTGTGGAGTAGGGTTGTCAAAACAGTTGTGATATGTTTGTATTTCTAGATGTGATGGGTGTGGTTTGACTATTCAATAGGGCTACCAATAATAGTTGTAGTGAGATGTGTTTCTGGGTGAAGTTGTGAGTTGGGGGTTTTTGTGGTTGAGATGATGTATTAGGAGGAATGACATTGAAGAACTATGTTTTTAGTGATTGTTATGGTAATTATTCCGGAGTTTCTACATGAGTAGCATTTCCAAATATTCACTCCATATCTTGAGATCAGTGTTTTTTTATTCCATGAATGGGTGTCAATTTGATAGTAGGTGTGATGTGGGTTAATTTAACATGGTTCTCCTTCCTTTGTGTGACTTCATTGTGCTTCTTGTTGTGGTATGGATTACTTAGTTCCCTAGTTAGTGATATAATTAATAAGTGAATATTTAATAAAGAACAAGAATTGGTAAATCAATTATTCTGGGGGTATTACTTGAGTTTGTTGATTTTTGTGAAGTTTATTTCATTTATCAAATTTGTATGTGACCATTGTTAGTGTTGATAAATTCATTCAGAGCCTTCAATAAAGGTTGTTTTATGAGTTGGAATTTTTTTGAAAACCCATAGGTTGGGATTGATTTCTTGATACATTATATACACACACACATTGTATGTTCTTGTGATTTCTATATGCACCCCACCCTAGATGATAACTATATGGAAAACACCTCCACTATCAGGAGGGAGTGTGTCTTTATCAAACATCCTGGTGGGAGGATGGATGGTTGGACACCCGCTCTTCCCTTCTCCCTCTTCTAGGTAGTGGTATCCCAAGATTCTTCAGCAAGGTTGGGGTTCGTGAGGCCCATGTGTGTACAGGTGAGTTGGGATTTCCAAGTGTCTTTAGGATGAAATGATATGAGTTGTGTTTCCGATGTGTCTTCCAGATGAGGTGTGATGTGTTATGTTTCCTTGGTGTCATCTAGATGAGATGAGATGTGTTGTGGTTCCCCGGTGTCTTTGGGATAGGATGTGATGTGGTTGTGAGACCTAGGTGAGTGTGGGAAAGATGTGATGTGCTTCCTTTCCCAAGGTGATGGTACTAGCTGTGGGGCCTAGGTGTGTGTGGAAAAGTAGTGATGTGTTACTTTCAGAAGAGGTGGGAGTGCCAATACATTTTCCGTTAGGGTGTAAGAGAAGATAATTAGCTGGAATGGGGTGTGTAGTACCCTCTCTTTGATTTGGTTACTATATTACTTTACTTCAATTGTGCTACTTGGTGAGCGTATCCTAGTGATGTGGGGATGGCTAGAATACATTGTTGGATTATGTTGATTCTATTGTTTTATCACATGATTATTAGTATGATTCTCCCACTTGTGCATGCGAGACATTGATTTTCCTTATGAGTATACTTGTATGGTCACCCTATGTTATAAAACTACATTCAGGTTTCTAGGAGGAATATATGGAACGTGATGGGCATTACTAGCCTAGAATTTGGGATAGTTTTTGTGTCGCTGGTTAGCCTTATTTTGGTATTTACTTTGGAGACTCTTTTTCGTATTAGTTAAATTTTAATCATGCACGTGGTATGGTTTTGGATTTATCTTATATATATATATATATATATATATGTCTTGGAATTGATTTGAGGTTGATAAATCTTATCTTTTGATCTTGTTTACTATAAAAGGGGTAAGGCCTCCCATTTTTGAGATTTGAATACCCTTGGTTCTAGTTTCCACCCTTGGGGCTACTAGTGGTTGGACTTGGGGGTCATTTTCTTCTTTTATTCATTTCTAGTCAAGGAAGGTCATCTTTAGAGGGAGGGGTTCTTGAAATTTATTTATCAATGATTCTAAATATACTAGAACTTTATGATTATTGCACTGATTCTCATGTTATGTAATTAATATCCATATTATAAAATGAAATATCTTTGTCTGAAAGGTATGTTTCGATATAGAGGGTAACAAACAATGGCTTAGTTTTCATTTTGAAAATAGATTTTGAAAATTTAGTGAGAACTATAAGGTTATATCTATTTATATTAAAATATAAAGAACATTTTTGAAGGATAGAGTGAGTGGTTTTAAAAAAATTATATCCTTATCTAGGTGATATAAGTACAAGTGGATCTGGAAAAGTTATACCTAGGGGTGAAAAAATTGAAAAGTGTGCATTTGGATTTCATTCAACTATCACCCGATACATGATAACAAGCCTAGTTACACATTTCATTTGATACTCCTAGGGGATATGCATTAAAAATCTAAAAAAACATTAAGAACAATCATGATTGATTTAAATAGACGATGGCCATGAATGACAATTTTTTAAATAAAGGATTCAACAATTGAAAATATGGTGACATGATTTATAAATAATATAACTCATCTTTTATGATTATGGGATTTGAAATTAATATTATTGTTTATCACACTAATATTATTGGTTTTAGTCGATGTCTTAAAAAATGTAATATTGTTAATATGATAGACAATGCAAGGATTTTCTAAATTAGATACAATATATTATGGGAGATGGAATGAAAAATCATATTGTTATTCTAAAAAAATTTCTCAATCTATGAATCATTATGATCATAAAAATTACCAAATAAGGGAAAAAAATTATGTTGACTCCTTCAAGGGGAAACATAAACCCTATTTTAGTGTTTATACAGATCCAAAAGTTGATTAGAAATGGAACCGTAACACTAAAATCATATTCTTTATTATATGGAGCTCATAGAATGTAACATTTATTTTATCTGTCTATCATTTGGAAGGTAAAATAGATCAATTGTGTAATCATATCAAAAATATAATGTAACTTAATTAAAATGAATTTGAGGATTGGTAGGAGTTTAAGAGATTATTCCAAAATAAATAATTTCTTCATATTATTTGTATGAAAATTGGAAAGGAATTCCTTGTTCTGAATTATATGGATGAGTAATCCTTTGGTACTTGTATGGAATATTTTACAATAAATGAGATGTAAGGTTCTAGTATTATCATCCTATCTGAATGTATGGTTGATTAATTCTATAGTGTTTAATACCTTGTATCTAAGGGGTCATATCCATATATTACCTTCATAACTATGAAAAAATAGGTCAATGTGCTATCAAGGTGGATATGGTGGTGAAGGTTACCCATCAATATCATGGTTTTTGTAATAAAATATGTTTTTAGTATAAGGGAAACTCTAAAAACCATATAGAGAGGAAGATAATATTTCCATTATTATAAAACTTTGCAAGGAAACATGGTGGAATTTTGTTTAAGGAGATATTAAATGTTTTATGTTTATAATAGATAGTTATTGGGAAATCTATAATCAAAGTGATCATAATTAATTTTCTAATGATATGAATACAGAGAAGGAACCATAGAAAGAACCACCCACACTCAAATTATTTAAAGGAATGGATTATATGAATTATGTTATCTTATTCCCAATTCCAAATGATATTGTTAATGAGTAATGTTAGTAATATCTTTTGTTGATAGATTAAGATAAATATTATATAATCATTATTTCGGATGAGAGAAAAAATAAAGACGAAAGGTACACTTACCAAACACTCCATATTTAGTAATATACTATTTGACTCTAGATGTTCCCATTATTTTAAATTAGAGTAATATTGAAAGGGTATCAAAATTACATAATAATGATTAGATTTTGAATTAGATGGAAAAACCATAATGTAATGACAATTAAATATCATGTATATAATCCTTCACTAGTTGATGTTTTTAGGAATTTTCTACCTGCAAATCTTGTTATATTACCACTGGTTGAATATTTTTTTATCTGAGTCCTGGATTGATATTATTTATATAAAACACAAATCAATCACCAGAGAATGAAAGTGGAATTTCATATTCCAATCCAAACTATTTCCTCATACTAGTACAATAATAGGTAAGAAATCCCAACTGAAATTACACCCATTCTATGGTTATTGATTCGTAATAAAAAGATTTAGTTATCTTAAATGGTTGGGAAGAAACTCAAAAAAGTAATATTTATACTATGCAAGAGTTTTTTATTATTTTTCAAAATATTTTCCTAATCTTCTACTGAATAGATAAGTTGACTTGTTATTAAAACTCATACATGGAGCCACAATATTTTTGACGAATTCATATAGAAAGATCCTGAGTGATTTATATGAATTGAAGAAAAATATAGTAGAATCTTGACAGGGCATATATTCAACCATGTGTTTCACCAGTGGGTTCCCATGTACATCATTTCAAAAAATAATGATAGATCTATGTGACTGTACATTGGATTTTTGGGATGTAAACAAGATAACAATCAAGAAAAAGTATCATATACCCTGTATTGATAACATCATTTAACAACAATGAAAAGTTAATTTTTTTCCATGATTGAACATCATGTTGGATATCATCAATTAATAGTCATGAATGAGGATATTACCAAGAAAACATTACTTACCATGTATATACAATATGAAAATTTTGTGATTCCATTTGGCTAAATAATTCAACCACAATAATTATGGAATTAATTAATATAGTGTTCATATATTACCGTTAAAAATTATCCCAATTTCTTACTCTCTCACATTTTCAAATTAAGTTTGTTATTATACCTAAATAATGCCTCTCTGTATGCCAATGTACAATGAATATAAGTGGGAGTGTGAATAATATAATGGGGATACTATACCCCCTAATATAGATTTATAATAAAGTGGAAAATAAATAAATACTAGAGTAATTGAAATAGATGAAATAATATTTCATAAAACAATAAAGTAAATGTTGAACAAAACAAACAACTTAATAAAAAACCATGTAATGTCAAGATAAGTGTAAAAAATGCTATGCAAGAACTAATACAAATGAATGTATTATATGAAACAAATAAACTCAAAAGAACCCAATCCCAACCCCCATATTGTTCCCATCTCCAAGATCCAACCCATACAACAAGCATAAATCAACTACAATGTCTCTTTCCATTGTCCAATCTTGTATCTTGTAAACTACATACATACAAAATGGACGCCTGAATAGGGTCTGAGTAAAAATCATTAGTTCAACTCCAACATGTCTAAAAACATAATATGATAACAATTAATTTCCTTGAATTCCCATTTTTTATTTTATAGAAGGATAATTCCACAAAAACAATTACGGTGGCCGAAAGTGGTAGAGACCCAGTGCATCGCCGTAGATCGAACCCTTAAATGAGGGGGGAAGGGAATGAAAAGAGTGGAAAAGGGAAAGGGCATCCTCCGGCTTAGCATAGGTGTCCAAAGCTTCAACCTCCTTAAGAACAATCCTAGAATATCATTGATCTTGTAGAATAACCATTCCAATCAGAACCATGTATCCAAGGCATAATCCACTAATCCGGTCAATCCCTATAATAATTACATAATCTATGAAAATAACTATATAGAATCATTATATCATCACAACAAATCCCTCTATATAAGCATTGCAGCATAAATGGGAAAATATATCTATAAGAGTGTCATAGGATGAAACTAGGTCAAGATCTCTATATAATCATTATAGAATGAAATTGGGTCAAGACTACTGTATAAACATTATAGGATGAAACTATGCCAAGCATGTTGTACAAACAATAAAACATTAAACTCATCCGAGCTCAATTTATAATCATTACAAAATGAAACCAGGAAAATCCCACAATATAATAATTAAATTATAAAACTGACCCAATCTTTCTATATAAGTATTGAAATATGAATCATGTCTTAATAATAATAATATCACAATTTAAAATCATAATCCTCAATGGTTAATTATTCAAATTTCCAATTTCCATTATATTATACATTCATTTATTAAAATATATCTCAAGAAATTTACAATGCTAGTTTACACATTCATTTTATATTAAATGATCACTAGTAGTTTTGTTAAATAGTAAGTAATTACCATAAAAAATCTATATCAACCCATCATATGAGTTATCATTTCCTTCCGACATATACTTTAATCCAATATTAGGTCAATTATTTTTAATTGGCAGGATAAACCTATATTTAGTAATAATTTACATTTTAACCCTATTAGATCAATGGGATCCAATTAATAGTCTAAACTCATGGTTTTAATCACCAATAATTCTATTAATAAATGAACATGTTTTTTCAGCGAAATAAAAAATTATTGAAAAAACATAATCAATTTAGAATTATTCTGAATGGGTGTTTCTTGATCACCAACCTTTAATCAGTGATTGAAAAAAACAAAAATAAGGAAACTCCAAAGGTAAATGAAGGTGTTGGTGATCATGAAGAAAACATATATCACATAACAACCAGATCAAAACCCCAAAAAATATATGGTGAAGGGATTTCATTGAGATAATAGGAAATATGTAGAATATTTGGGACAAACTAAGTGAAATAACTCACTAGATATTGGATGATTTATCAGGATGTCCATATAGGTAGAAAGAGCTATGAAATTGTGTAGAGATTCCCTAGTGTCAGAGAGATTAGGATTCATAGAATAAATTTAATAAAAAACATATGAACTAACCTTCTTAAAATAGTTATCTATTAGAAATACATAGTGAGAAACCTTTAATTTCATGTATTTATTGTTTCATGAGTTAGTCTAAAAAATATATCACCTTAGGATTAAAATACCATGATCAAGAATTGCATGATGTGAATTGGTTTAATGATGTGTAATCACTTCATGTCCTGGAGAAGTTCACAAAATATGCATGGAAAAAATTTACATATAGTGTATCATTTTCAGGAAATGTAAATTTCTGTCAGACATCACTCAGTCCAACTTCTATAGATGAGATAGAACCACTTATAAAACCTTCCAAACTCATGGAGAAACCACACTAGTCCCAATAAAATATTAATAATCAGAATATATTAATTAAAAAAATATACATCCCTGAACATTAGGTCATTTTACCAAGGTAATTCCCTCCATTACCAAAGGATACACGACCACTATAGTTTAATGATGAAGGGAAAAAATAGAAAAGAACCAACCAAAACACAAATATAGACAAACCTAGAAATGTTGGGATATTTCAACCTCCACACCATATAATATCTCTTCATTAAGCTACTTAATGCTTCACTATTAGGTCTCTGTGAACATGTCTGGTCACTGTGATCACATATCAGAGTCCCTCTCCTAGGACTCATCTTGAAAACCCTATTCTTCCACTACACTCAAACTATATTTATAGTCGTTCACTAGATATACATCTCACAATGATCCTTAATTATAATAGTTTTATCCTCAATGGATGAATCTACACAAATATCTATGTCATAATTGTCTACAAAAAGAGATGTGTCATGATGATATCTTTAAATATGAAACATGTGGAACAATTAATGTGTTTTATTATAGCACTGTGGAAGGGCTAATCAGTACACTACTAGAATAACTCTTTCCACAATATCAAAAAACATGAAAAACTTAGTTTACAACATTAAATTATTCTTGATATAACATTTCTCTAACCCAAAATAAACATGTTGGAAATCATGGTAACAAAACTCAAACTCCATAGGACATCATCACTGGTCAATATAAGATTTATTCCTACTCTGTATATTCACCAACTGCCTCATAATCAACTGAACTTTATTAGGAATATGTTGTAAGAGACTAGTTCCAACAAGTGCTGATTCACCTACCTCCAACCAACAAAGATTAAAACATCATGTACTCCCATAAAAAGACTAAAAATGTTCTATTTGGATTGAATCATAGAATGTATTATTATTTTGAAACTCCATGAATGATAAATGAATCTCCCATGGTCCGCCAAAATACAAAACACATGATTGTAATATATTCTCTAGATTCTAAATCATCTTTTTAAAATAACCATCATTCTATGTTTTATATGATGCACTCAAAATAACGAGTGACCATAAGTATTTTTTATTTCATTACTGGAACGAAGATGTGAAACAAGGATCTATATTTGAAAGGATATTCTTCTGAACACCATTCAGCAGAACTATATCCTACACATAAAGATCACCCAGATCATCAATGGTGAAGGCCTCCATAACAGGTACGAAATGGGATACATTATACATTTGATATATGATCAACAATAATACATTTATATTATGAGGTTTAATGGGTAATCATATCATAGAAATACATAATTAAATCATCCCATTTCCATTTCAAAATAGGTATTGGATGTAACAACATAACATGCCTCTGATTATTGGCCTTCACATACTAACAGATGGATCATCTCGCTATAAATATGGATACCTTTTCTACATTCCTAGATGACAATACTATATATATATATATATCATGATTCATATTTTTCAGAATAATATGTACCACCCATATATAATATTCAATTATCTCATCAGATCTTAGTGCAAGACCTCTGGAGCCCAAACATGACCATGCGAAATAATAGAATATCCGCTTCTAAGAGAACATATTGTTAGAGACTCACCACCATATAAGTTTTTCATCATAGAAAATCCATCTGGATCAAATATCAGCTCTTCCACGATATATTCATGAAGAATGGATATAATATAAATTCATTTCATGGTCACCCACCCCTTGGTATCCCAAACATCCAGAGGAATGTATGAAAAGAGTGATATCAACATGAACTGGTCACAAGACTCCTTGACTACCTCAATCTGTGTATTTACACTAAAGTTTTTGGAAAAAAAAATTGAACATTCCCTATGTATAAAAAGCCTCAAAGTAAAAAGACTACAGATAATTAACCCACCTCCTCTGTGGAAGGTTCAGTACATTTAGATTAAATATGTACCTGAGGATCATGTAGTATGTGTACACTACAAACATCAATCCCAAAATATATTCACTCCAAAATATATGGTAATGTACCACTGCAGCCAACAAAAGATCACGAATATGATAATATATCTCATGTAGTATTATCTGACTAGATCCATAAGAAATCAATCAATCCTTATGACTTATAATTGAACTGAGTTTGAATCAACATGTATCAGAGTACAAGGTAACTTCCTTACCCAGAATATGTAAAGTGGGGATTAGTACTAAGGTAGGGTTTCCCATAATCTCTTAAAAAACATAGTCACAATTATATAACCAAACAAAAAACACCATGTTCTTGGTCAGACCAGATGTCAAGGCTACAAAATAGAAGAATTCATATAGAAAACTTGATAATTGCTTTCTAAGCCCAGAAAAATATAAATCTTGAAGAAAATATTAATCCACTCCCACTATACCATGACTGCAACATTTTATTAGTCTAATGACACTCGAGACTCTAAGATAAAAATCTCCAATGAATCAACTTTATCAATCTAGAATCATCATTTTGTTAGATTGGTTTAAATCTGATTCTCTATAAATGTACTCAAGAAGATGTTAAGATGTGAGGAATGATATTCTATAAACTAGGATCACATTAAGATTTTTTCTACGTAACCCACCATAAACTGGTCCAGGAAAGGTTGAATGATCTAATTCATTAGTGATATGGATACCCCTAGTGCATTCATTAAGCTAAAAAACATCACTATGGACTCATATAAGACATACCTAATCCAAAAACAATTTTAGGGGATATCTTATGGTATCACCCACAAGTGGTGTTACCCTAATCGAAAATAAATATTAGAGAAAATTTTCAAACCACTCAACTGATTGAAGAGATCATCCATACATGTATGGGGATAATAGTTCTTGACCATCATATGGTTATGTATTTGATAATCCACCCATAATCTCAAAGTCCCATCAGACTTCTTGGAGAAAAATTAAGGAGAACCCCGTTGAGATTTAATAGGAAGAACGAAGAATTTATCTTCAAGAACTTATAACTAAACATTGTGCTCATAAAATAGTACTTGTTCCATCATCTAAGAATAGATTTAAATTATCTTACCATCCAACACGAACTCAATCGTGATCTCATTCTCCCACTCAGACGGTAATCTATAGAACACTTCAAGAAAAACATCCTAAAAGTTTCTTCCAGTAGAGAAAATGAATCTATATTCATTCCTCCCTAATCCATAATAAGGATTTCTATATGAGTTGTGATATAATCCACTCTACACTAAATTGTTCCTGTATGACCTTCTTGAAGATTCTATTCACCCTGGTGATTATAATTACCTTCATCCGGAGATAGAATGATAACCATCCTCTAGTAACAGTCGATATGATCCTGGTATATAACTTACTAATCCATACCTAGATTCAAATAAAAGCCCATACAACATTTAATACCCATTGACTACACTCCCAATGATGTGCCGATGGTCAAGAAACCATAGAATATTTCCATAAATAATCCCAATCCATTTTCAAAAATAGAAGATATAAAATAAAGTGATTCTACTATATTGAATAAAACCCAAGATTGTTTGGAAGATACATCAATCCTATCTCTTATTGTAGAGGGTCATGTATTGAAAAATACATGGTGTATACTATGTTGCATGTATCTGATTTTCCCCTCTTCCCTATAATATGGTCAACATCCCCTATATTCTTCTATATGGATAGTAATAAAACTCCTACACTAGAGTACCACACCCCATTTCATGTCCTGAATGTACAATGGAAGTCCATCCACCAGTTTGTTGATAGGAATATGAGTCCTTCCAAGACTCTAGTACCTATCATGATACCATGTTACTACTCTACTACTATATTTCCATATAAAAACACTATAGGTGGCCAAAAATACATCAATCATGAAACTCAAAGGGGGGGGGGGTTATGGACACTGATAATGATTTTAGAAAAAAAATTCACACTGATAGTACTACAACAAAACATAGTCCTAAGATGGCTCCCTACTACCATGACCACTCTTACCACTATTTCCTTATAACTGATTTACATGATTAAAGTTACTGATGCTGGAAGAATAAATCCTAGTTTGAAAATCCATAATATAATTTCCAATACTCTAGGACTCTTTGAAAGACCCTACCATGATTATTTCTTGACTCATCATGTCTATATAATTTCTCAATAAAAATACATTCAGATATGACCTAATCTCATAGTGAATCTAATAATGAAAATGTCTCACACTAGGGATCTCATCATTATCTATATGTGGAGAAAAATGTTGCAGGTCAATGAATCGTCTAGAATATTCTATGAATGACATTATCTTATAGGTAGGGTGCATGAAATCATGTTCCTTATCATACCTCAACATGTTAAGATAGATGTTGATGAGGAAATTCATCTCAAACACATTCCAAGACAACTACTCTTGTTTCATTGTTTACTCCAAAATTTCCCTCCATCATTTGGCTAGTCCATAAAACATGTATGCTAGATGATTAACTATCATTATTGGGGGTTTATTGAGTTAAATCATGGTCATCTAGATGGACTGAATCTCAAACTCAACTACCTTGGGGACCCCATCCCAAGGGAATGTATGTTGATGATGTAGCTGAAACTCTCTCATAATCTCAGAAATCAAAGGAATACTGAAAATAGAATCACTATCTATTGATTAAATGAACCTCAGGATGATGTAATGAATCATAAAACTCATTATATATTTATGATCTATAGGATTATTCAGTTAATATGCATTAGGAGTGTTTTGATTTTCCCTATCTTGATGTTAATTCTTAGAATATAAAGAAGAATTATCTCTATAAGAAAAAACCACTCTTTAGAACACTAGATCACAATAAGGTCAACCTAAATATGTGAAAAAATAAAGAAACACTTGACAATGAAATTAGTAAATAATGAATAACAAGTGAATTTATATGAAATAGTATTTATTTAATTTTATTTTTAAAAAAATAATAGGTATCTCATTTCACAATACATATTGAAAAATTTATCACATGCATGAAATCTGTCCACATCATGAAAAATGAATTTAAATATAAATCTCTAGGTTCATACCATGATGAATTCATTCTCATATCAATAAATTCCGTTTCATGAGTATAAATCATTGTAAATAATAACATCACACAATATGTGAAATACCCAGGCTAAAAAGACATCAACAATAAGAAGAAAACATCATGAACAACAACATTTACCATGGGAACTCAAATTGTCTCCTATACGTGGGTAATATACTGCAATGTACAAGAAAATTACCAATCTAAGAGACAATATTATCTTTTTTATACCTTTACAAAATAGTATATCAGTAAAAAAGAGATGCTTACACCAGTGATACAACTTTAAAACGCCCCCTGATCTTGCACTTTTTTCACACGGTCAAATTATGTTGGTTACTAGACCTCAATCAAATCTCCCAATATTCCAAATATTTCCCACTATTGGTGGGGGTGTGAAGAATATATTGGAAATATTATAACCACTTATACAGAGTTTCAATATAGTGTAAAATCAGTAATTATCATAGTAACAAAAATAGTTGAAAAAGTCCATCATACAACTGGAAGGTAAATGTTGAAGAATCTAAAATAAATAATAATATACCATGTAATGTCAAATTGAATGTAAAAAAATTTCAAAATTTAATTAATACAAATTAATGTTCAAGATATCAAAAATAAACTCAAAATTACTTTTTCCAAAACTCCATATTTGTCCCATCTCCATGATCTAACCCATTAAGAAAGAAACAATCAACCCCAAGGTCCCTTACCTAATGCAAACCTACTTACATGTAATATTATAATGTAAAAAATGATGGCCCTAATAGGGTGTGATTAACAAAATATAGTTTGAAACCAATGTGTCTAATAAACAAGTCTGATAATATGTACTTGTAGTAAGTGATAAACATGTGTGTTAATTAATTAATTAATATAACAAAATAATCAACTGACTGCAATACCATGTCGGGATATCTCTTAGCTTGTATAATAATCATCCCAACTATAAATACATTTCCATGGACTAATCACATATCTGGTTAAGACATAAAAAAATTATACCATTTGTGAAAATCCATCCATAAAAGTATCACAATATTCTGTACAATCCCTCTAAATATTCACTATAGAATAACTCGACCAAAACCTCGATAAAAGAATTACACGATGAAACTGAATCAAGACCCTTATATAAGAATTATAAAATGAAACTAGGGAAATCCAACTATATGATCATTACACCATTAAACCGGGAAAACCCACTATATATTAATTATTAAATGAAACTGGACCATGCCCTCTATATAAGAATTATAGAACGCAATTGGGAAAATCCCTCTATATAATAATTATAGTAAGAAATTCTACAAAAGTCAAAACAAATATAATATCAAAATCTCATGTCATAAGAAAAAATGGATAATTCATCAAAATAGAATTTTTATTTCAATTACACATTAATTTACTAAATTACACATCAATCTATTACCTTTCCAATTTATGTCATGACCTTACCTGCCGGGTTCTGATCCTTGACTACCCTATTCTACCAATCAATAGGTTGGGGGAAGGAAACCAGTGCCGAGTAGGGATATCCCACAAATGGGAGGTATTATACTAATGTGCATGTACACATGATATAATCTCCAAGCACACACAATGTTGAAATTTAAAACAAATAAATCCAATTCATTATTATATCTGTAATCCCACAACAAGAGTATGGTGATAATGTAATGAAAGTGGAAACCTGAAAAAGAGAAGCCTAATAAAAAACTGTAAAGTGTCTAACCATCTCCAAGGGATATGACTATGATAAAATAAAATCTCTAGTAACAAAAATGGGTCTAAAAATATCCATCTATGCTCCACCAACTCCCTATCCTTGTAGGGAACTGTGAAAATGTTTTTCATTTTCATAAGACATGACACATGCAGAAAGATACCATGCAGAGGTGAGTTTAACAATACCCAATATGACACCTCTAAAATAGTAATCACAAAGTATCAAGTATATTAAACTCAATAAAAGGATAAAAAATAAATTAATAAAATAAAAAAATTATACTCATTAATAACATTGCACCACCAAGAGTTCACAACAAACTTCCATCCACATGGTTCTGCTCGAAATAATGAAAATTAGTGGAGAATCCATTACACGAGCCATTCCATTAATAGAGACACTCAATCAAGAGTTAAATATAATTTTTACCCTCCCAATAAAGTTCACTATTCTTAGATGACCCTAATACTCTGATAGGGGGTCACTCCTAGAATTGCTTACAGATACCACAAACCCAATCTGGATGAATACTCTATGTATGAGATGAAATTACAAAGATACCACGAACCCTACCATCGTTCCCTACTATAAGGAGGATTGGATTTCTACTTATGTAGGTAATTATGATTCAAAAAACCCCACCTAGGGTATAATGATGATGGATAATTGCACTCTAGTATCACAAAAGGACACCACAAACTATATCTAAGACTCATCCTACAAAGGGTATCACAATCCAGTGATGTGGAAGTAATTCCACCCGATACTCTTCAGTGAATCAACCAAGGGAACAAACTCAACCAAGATTGGTCCAGACTCAGGGAACAAAGGGTTTCAAACACCCCCAAATGTGGTGTACCATGTGTACTAGGGATTCATAGAAGCTCTCGTTATCCCTAGGTACACTCATGTGGAAAATCCTCACAAGGCATGAAAACCTCATAATTTATGGAGTGTGATTAAAGTCCATGTAGTGTATCGGTTCTGAGAAACCATGCACATCCCTCTTAGATCTATCTATGTACTAACCCATGTATTGATAGTCATGTCATTGTATATGTATATGGTGTTCCCCCAGCTGAGTTCATTTAGAATTTTCTGTGTAATTTTTGATGTACACACCGATCCTTCATAGAGGGGTACACGACATGTGAGCATGTAACATAATATTTTGATACTTAACCTCAGTTGAAGACCTAGAACCATAGCTATGGGGTCTCACATGGTATGTTACACCGGATTACACACTATGTGACCTAGGATTTTAAAAATCTTGCGAGATATTCCTCCACGTCTCTTGCATGAACTTACACCTTCATAGTCCTCAATAGATATCATAGATATGGGGTCGTCCAACCCTCTTTTCAGAAGATATTGGTATACTAGTATTGAAATACAATTGGAAAACATCATATCACAACATTTGTAGCCACCTCATTGAAGCTGAGATGGATAGATACCAAAAAATACTTTCTAATATAAACCTAATCATATACTTACATCATTTCACATTGTTGAAAACATCGATCATGAACCTCACTCATGATGTCATTCCATTTCAGTAAGAAAGGTCATGCATTGATCAAATATGGGTTAGTCATCAACCCCTGGTCCTATTATGAACATGCAAACAACAAGGGAAGAAAACAACTATCCACAAACTATGAGGCATTAACATTGGAATTTGTTCATATGGACTCAATTCATTATCGTAGATGAAGATGAAATAATTGGTAGAAATCACAATGAAAAAAATAAAACTACATCAATTTAAATATACTTACAATGCATGAATAGATTTTTTTTGTGGAATTGTTTGACATTCATATAGGAATAAACAATGAGATGGATAAATAAAAAACAAACACCCTACCTAGTGTTTCGATATATCATTATTGAAAAATGGTTATGTACTACAGTCATTCATGAGATCCAAAAACTTTATTGTTTTAAATATCTACAATATAAAAATGATAAATTTTCTTTTTCCAAGAATGTTATCCATCAGTTTTATAGCTCTCTAGAGTTTGAGTGGCCGTCCATGAGAAAACATTCATAATAACATCATTATAATAGATCTGGTTACTGCGTAAAATAAAATAAAATAAATAAAATAATTATTTTATTTCATTAATTCTATTCTAGTGATAAGTTTTTCACAAACTCCCCATGCTGACAAATATTATGTCTCTCCCATGGGATAAACCATTCTATAAACTCAATTTTCTCTCTGATTTATGATCCTTGTACCTATTCAAGAGTTATGCCCCTATTTTTCGAAATGTATGCATGTGTTCTAGTTAATATATTTAATATATTTCAATAATTTATACCAATTATATTTGGACTCAAAATAACATGTTTTCTAATAAAATGGTCTCAAAAATAATCCATATAATGTACAAAAGTAATATCTACAAAATCCAAGTCCTTACATTCCCCCAACTATAGTGATTTTCTTCATGTAAAGTGAAAAAACTACTAAAAAATGTGTGGGAGTTGGGCACACATCATGGACTCCAAATCCCTGGTTCTCTCCTTTTGATTCTCATGCTTTAACTAGACATGTACTAGGGGGAATTGATAGACTATAATGGATCCTATCCTACAAACCCTTTATATATATTGGGTATTTAAAAAATGTATCTCTATCCTCTAAGTCTATATCTCCCTATCCAATAACCTATGATAAGTTGTGCATGTAACTCCTCCATTGTGACACATTAAAGATGTTTTGTACCTAGTTCAAATATTTTGGGAAAGATAATTAGCATGAAACATTTCCATATTTAGGGATTATCTGGAACACACCAATGAATCTCAGAGATGACATGTAACCCCAACCAAATATTTTCAATCCATGTCAAGGATAGACCCCCACGAACACATGATATCCCTCCACAAACTCCATATGTATATTTATTTGGTCTATATATGACTAATGAAATCTATGTGAAGTCATAATTCACTCATGGATGATCTTATCATTCTCTATTGTAGCTCACAACAACTTCGGGCCCATGATTTCTGGCTCTCCTTGAATATTCCAATAATGTGTTTACCTTCTGGGAAATCTATACAAATCCATGAATTATTCTATTGAAATGATATGATGATAGATGTTTTTGTATAAAAACCCCTACAATGGTAGATAATCCTCCCTAATATGACCAATATCCAACATAAAATGACACAATATCTACCCCAAGACCAAAATGTTATAGTCTTTCTAGAAGTCTATTTGGGGGTGAAATGTTGTGATGTTGCATAAATAAGTCAAATGTCTCCAAAAATACACCCCATAATCGTGAGATGAAGCAAGAATACCCATCTAAAATGATCATTGAGGGAACCCCATGGAGTCAGAGTATCTCTTTCACATAGTGATGTCAGAAGATATCTACAAAACTCTACTCTCAAATAGAAATGATGTGGTCTGACATAGTGATTTTGTTTATGATAACCCAGATCACATCGTATCCCCTATATTTATGTGGTAACCTCATCAGGTCTCCTGGATATAAGTGGTAACCCCATCACGGTAAACATGTGTATCACCATTAGAGGTAATTTTCACATGATTCCTTTATTGAAATAATAGCACAACACAAAAATGTTCTCAGATCCATCAATAAAGAAATAATTCCAACACAGTATTTCATTAATTAATTTAATTAATTGTAAATAATATTTTATGATCATCCCTATAGTTATATCTTGATTTCCATTATTATTTTTTCATGATTCAATTCCAAAGATAATGATGTTTATCATCATGTAGATCTTGGATTGATCATCGATCATTAAAAAATAAAACTTGTGAATGACCCAAAACATGCTTTCAGCAAACCAGGAACCTAGAGTCTTATGATGGAAACAATAAATGTCTTTAAAGACACACCTTTAGTTTTGTTGTCAACAATGATAGAAAAATAGATAGATTATCTAATAGTTCTAAACCCAAACTTCAAGAACCTATACCTATCTAAGACTTTAGGAGTTATAAATAAGTGTTTCAAAGTGCTATCATAGTATATATGAATTTTGATGACTAGTCCCATATTTATGGAGAAAAAAAGAAAATAATTGATTTTCAAATTTGTGTGTCAACAGTTAAATGATGAATGAGGATCCAACAACCCACATTTCAAATATGTGGGAGGAATAATCATGGGAATTTCCTTAAAGGCACAAGGTTGTTATTCAATTTTGGGACAGAAGGACACCATGATCCTTAATGTCAATGAGAAATGAAGAATCTGACCAACGTGATGGAGGAATAGAAGGGACCACTTAATTCACCCCCATGGTTCAATTCTTCAATTATAAAAGAAAGTTAACTATGCATTCCAGTTCACATGTACTTGGTAAATTTAAGGTAATAAGCATGAGCAAACACAAAATCCAAATGATAAAGGGAAGGATTATTGCATCACTACTTATGAAGTAGGCAATGAAAACAAATACATACAATGTAGACTTTTACCTAATAATGGGATAAAATTATTATTTTTTGGTTCTACACATTCCTTTATATCTTGAATGTCTTCTAGAGCTGTGGAATCAAATAACCAATTTCAGGAAGTACATATGTCTATCAAAATACCTAGTGGTGTGATCTAAAGAACCCAAATATTGAAATTTCCTCTTATTAGAGTGTTTTGGAAGACTCTTTATTAGATTATCATAATCATTTACTTGGTGGAATTAAATGCTACAGTAGGTGTGGATTAGATCTCATAATATAGTGTACATGTCAACTGTTGAGAAAAGTAATTATCCATTCATATTAGACAACATACCATGATCCATTATAAATGCATGAAATATCATGAACTTTATTTTCAAAATATCCCAATGGTGTGGGTGATGATACCCTATGATAATGAATACCTAGATCAAATAGTTACATCAAAAGAAAGCATCAATTTTGATGAAATTCTCATTGTATGGGAGTATATATATTTATTTAACAGAGGGTTATATGGTCTTCCCCTAGATCATGAGGTAGATTTCATAATAAATCTTTTAATAAAATACTCTTCTATCTCAAAATTCTCATATAGGATAGCCCTAATCAAATAGAAGGATTTAAAGGAGAATCTAAAATAGTATTTTGAGAATGAAGTCATTTTCCATAGTGAATACCCTCGGGGAGTTCTAATTCTTTGTGTTAAGATGAATGCCCGATTAATGCGACTATGTATTGATTAGTAAGATCATAAAAAGATCACCATAAAAAGCAGTATTTCAGGTCATGGATTGATGGGTTATTCAGTCAATTATAGGGATATCATTACATGTAAATGTTTGATCATCATTTTGGATATCTTCATCTAAAAATGATGAAGTAAGATATTCAAATACAACCTTCCATACTTGTTTTGACCATTATGAGTTGATATTAATTCTCTTCAGACATACTAATTAGCCTACAATATTCATTTATTTTATTAATAGATTATTTTGATATTAGCTCAAGAAATTCGTTGTAGTTTTATTGATGACATTCTGATTTACTTTAAGATAAAGGTGGAAGATGAATAGAGTCAATGGATCATGATGGAAACATTAATGAATGATAACATGTATTCTATGTTAGAAAATATTGACTTATTTATATTGAAATTCACATTCATGGGGAACGCGATCACCAGTGATGGATTTTCTATGGTTCTTTTAAAGAAAAAATAAATTTAGGAATGTCCTAGACAAACTAGTGTCACAAAAATCCATAGTTTTATTGGATTATATGTTTACTAATGATGATTTGTGAGAAAAGTTTCCTAGAATTTCTAGCCTGATAAATAAATTAACATTTAATGTGGTAATGTATGTATATGAAAAAATGTGATGAATTACTTGAGAATATGAATAAGAGGATATTCATAGAACCATTACTCAAACAACCTAAAAGTGGAGAAGTTGTTGTGATATATGACAATGCTTCAATTAAAGGCATGGTTTTTTACTTAGACATAGTTATCATGTGATAGAATATACATCCCGATAGTTGAATATGAATGAGAAAAACTACATGAAACCTGAAAAGATTTAAAATCTATGATCATTACCTTGAAATTATGGAGGCACTACCTATATGGTGAGATGTATGACATACATACCAATCATAAGAGAGTTAAGTAAATATTCAAAAAAACGGAGCTCAACATATATCAAATTATATGGATAGAAATAATCAAGAAATTTGATTTTTATATTCACTACCATCCAACAATGGTGAACAAGGTAGTTGATTCTCTTAGAATAAATGCACATTATACATAATATATGACAAGGATTAAGAAAGAACCTATATTCATGTATATCTAATACATGGATATGGAAATAAAAACAAATGGAAATAAATATTACCTAACTCAAATGATATCCCAACCTCCTTTCTATGGGATGATCAAGGAGGCACAAAGGGATGATCTATAAATGAATGGAATCTACCAAAGTTCCACATCGACGCAGATAGTGACAATTGATTTGGAACTTGTCATTCTATGCTAACATCACATTAGATTAAAAAGGAGCTCTTGGATAATGGAAATATTTCATTTTTATCTATCCGTCCCGAATGTACCAAGATGTATCATGATATTGAAAAAACTTATGGTGAGACAACCTGAAGAAGGAGATTGTATAGTATATCTCAATGGGTTTGGTATGTCATTATGTCCAACCAGAGGGATATAAGTAGAAGGGGATGATATATCCATTAAAGATACCCACCTGGAAATGGATTAAAAACACCATTAACAATTTAAATAATCTTATAAAGACATTCAATGGAAATAATTTGAAATGGGTTGTGGTGGATCGAGTCACCAAGACATCCCACTTAACATCCAATTGTGATGATTTATGGCTAGAAAAACATGATATGATATAAATAAAATATTTTTTCTTGATTAATGGGGTTCCACTTTATATCATCTATGACCATAATCCATGGTTCACATCTAAATTAATGAGAATTCGTAAACATTGTTTTATTATTGAATTGAATTTTAGAATTACATATCACCCCCAAACTAATTGACAATATGAATGAACTATTTATAAGTTTGAGGAAAAATTAAAAACATTCTCAATGGAATTTATTTGTAGATAGTTTCATCATCTGACATAACATGATTTCTCATTCAAAAAAAATCCACTCAAGTATTCAAATGAATCCATATAAGGATTTGTATGTAAATTGATTTAGAACTCCAAATTTCTATGATGATGTTGGTGATCAAAATCTACTTTGATAAGATCCTATGCAAGAGATGATAAAGTAGGTTCAATTCATCAATAAGCACGTTAATGTTTCATAGAGTCAGTAAAGGATAAATGCTATCGGCCATTAAATAGACCTGTAGTTTAATATTGGAGACACATTTTTCATTTGAATTTATCAATAGATATGAGTCATGCGGTTGATAAAAAATGTGAAACATAGCACAAGGTACATTGGACCCTTTAATATCATGTATCTCATAGTATTTTTGTTCAATCATCTTGAAATTACACCAAATATCAATCAAGTTCATGATGTGTTCCACATATCACTCATAAGGAAGTAAATCCCTACCACTCACTTGTACTTAAAAATTATCTAGTAAAACAAGAGAATGAACTCTCATATTAGGAGCATCAGATGAAGATATTAGACTATAGAGACAAAGTTATATGAAATAAGTCAACACACCTCATTAGAGTTCATTGGTAGAACGACAAATATGAAGAGGCGACATTGGAACTAGAGGAAAAAATCGAACCGAACTACCCTCCCTTAGTCACAATCTATAATATTAGTTGAATTTTAGGGGATAAAATTTCTTTATGGGTGTGAATGTAACAACTCAGACTTTATAAATGTTATTTGATTCTTGAAATAAATTGTTATTATATTATTATAAAATATTATACACATAAAACACATAGAAAACCAACAAAACATTATTTCATTAATGAAATTTGTTACATAATTCATTGACTAAACCCATTAAAATTATAATTATTATAAGGTTAAAAATATATAGATTACCAAAACTACTATATGATAATAAGGTTACCCTTATTTTTTATAATAATCCCTCCCAAAAACAACACTATTGAAGAAAAACATAATACCATTAAACCAATCAATATTATAAAAAATGGAAATATATAAATATGAGATTAATTGAGATGATTAATTTATGATGGAATTAATAGGTATTTATAGGATGTAATGTGATCATTGAAATAGAAATGTGACCATTGGAATTTTAACATGACCAATAGGAATGATAACAAGAACATTGGGAATAATAACACGACCGTTAGGATAATAATTTAATGTCAGAATAATAAATTTTTATAAAAAAATATTTCATGAGTAATATAAATAATTATAAATATAATAATTTCAAAAAATAAATATCATGTTTAAATAAGACAAATAAAATATAATAACTTATTAATATACTGTATTTTATTGGATTTTGTGAATAATAAAATTTTTATAGTAAAAATTAACTCTATCTAGGATATAAATTTATTCTGATAAAATGAATATAATTTTTTTAATAAATGCATTTAAATTTTATGATTGATATTTTTTAGAAATTTTGGGAAATACTTCAATTTTTTGGTGAATTTTAAAAATAATTTTTTCCCACAAGTGGCGTATCTTAAATTTAATCATTAATGATATAATAGTCAAATAAGAAATTATAGAACATTATGTTTGAAAAAAATATTAAATTTCATAAATGAGTCATTAAAATAATATAAACTTAAATTCCAAACCTATAAATAACTTTCGAAAAATTAAGTCAATGGTGATCCCTTAAAAGGAAATTTTCATTCTTTTTATATTCCATTTTAACAAAAAATGAATTAGAAATAGAATGTTCTATAATTTCTTAAACCCACTATAATATATTTATATATGATTTTTATTCTAAAAAATTCACTATTATATGTTTAACCATCGATATATTATTTTATTTAATATTTTATTCTAAAAATACCACTCTCTTATAGTATAAATTACCAATCTCCCTCCCCTTAAAAAAATAAACCCCCCTCACTTTCCAAATACATTTTTCTACCAAAATACTCCACGTTAGTCACCATAGAATACCTAGGTATGTTTTGGAGTAATCCATATCCATCAATCAATTGAGTTATACTGTTGTTAATGATATGTTACGTTTAGGATTAACTATGTTTCATCAACTATTCTCTTTTTTTTATTCATCACAATATTTTTTTCACCACCTCATTCCAAAAGAAAACCTTATAATATTAATCAAATATTATGATAACATTATTTTAATGATTTTAACCTACTATAAGAAATATTTTTTATGATATATATATATATATTTCAATCATTCATTTTCCTAGATCCTGAAAATGTCTCGAAAAAGGAGAGTTAATGACCTATAGATACACTATTATGTCAACACATATAACTATCAACATGGATGGATATTATGGATTATAAATAACATAAAAAGATGTAAATAAATGTATTATAATAATATTAATTAATTATACTCATTTATAGTGACATTGAATAAAATTATTTTAATTGAAAGAAAACAAGAAATTGGTATGAAATCATCATATCAGAAAAATTCATGTTAAAAGAATAGTGCTATAAAATAAAATCTAATAATTAAAATGGATAAATAGTGTAAAAAATGAACATAATTTACTTCTTTTACATTGTATTAATAATTTTATTTTTGTTCAGGAGGTGTACACATGATGAAATAAATTGTGATTTAATGTAAGGGGATTGTCGAACCCAACTCCTTTTCTTTGTATTATTCATATATCACATCAATTTCCATATGAAATTCCTATAATTTTTCTTAATTGTGATTTCACTATTCTTATATTTAATTTTTGGGACATACACATACCTACATTGATTTATAATCCAAATAAAACAATTTTACAAGAGGGATATTAACTCAAAAACAAGTATTTTACTCCTCTTTAGTTGTTTCTTCTTCACTCACTCATGACGATTTTTCTAAAAAATATTGTTTGCGTTACTCATATAGGAACCCAATGTTTATTCATTAAATTGTTCTTTATTAAATTATTATGAAATCCATTACCTTCCATGAGTTATCTGATGACAATTATGGTTATATTTTCTATGTTCCATACACGATTATGTAAATACTATGATGTGGTGGGTGGGACCATAATTATATATCAATCCAATGAATTGGGTGATGGGATTTATCCCATGAGATAATGTGTATTAATGTTTTAAATAATGATATATTTTTTCAAAATTATTATTTTCTGATTATGAATATATGTTTTTCAAGAAAATTATTATAGATTTGTTAAAATCTATGTTTGGTATTTGAAAAATAGGACATGATTTTAATTTTTTTGGCATTTTTTCATTGCGTGACTTTATTAATTGTTACCATAATAATTATTATGATGATATTATTAGTACAATGTGATGGTTATGATTATTATCACCCATGTTATATTGTTACATTTTGCTTATTAATTCTATTATTGGGCTTTTAGCTCACCCCATTCTATTATTTATATCATAATGTTACTATGTGTAGTAAGTAGAACATGGAATTTTTAATGATGAAGATTAAGGATTTATATAAATGTTTTTATAAGGTATAATTGATGTAAAATATTTATTTTCCTATTATACTAAACATTTTGAAACATAAATGAATAAATATTACTTTTTTATCTTAAAATTATTTAATAGTCATTTAATAAAAAATTATGGTAACTGTAGTTTGTAATAAATAGTGATCCATCAATGAAGGGTTTAGGAAATGTTCTTATGAAAAATGATATGGTGATATCTTCCTCCCCAGGATAACTGACTATTCATAATGAAAATTACCCTACACATTGTTTATATTTTTAGATTTTAATTTTTGAGTTAATTATAAGGAGGAATTATCTTAACAGATAATGGTGTGATATATATACTCATCAAAAGACTTCAAAGTATAATTTTTCGTAGAAATATTTTAATATGAAATAGATAATATGGTTAGAGCTGATGATATGTAATGAATGATCAATACATTACAGCCATGGTATAGTGAACAAGCTTGCTGATTCATTATACTGAATGAATCATGCAATATTATCTCTTATGATCAAAAAAGATTATTTTTTTGAATTTTTTCAATGGATATATCTAGAAATTTTGAATAAAGGGGTGAAATATTATCTCTATCAAATGAATGTGCAACCATCTCTCTACATGAATATTAAATAGGAATATAAGGAAGATGTAAAGGTATTGAAGATGGTTGAAAATGATCATAATTTCAACCTTTATTGTAATAGAGTGATAGGTTTTAGGAACTATATATGTGATTTTCTAACACTGGATTTAATGAAGAAGATTTATAAGGAAGCCTATAGTTGTTGATTATCGATTCATCTTCAAAGTAAGAATATATATTTAGATATGAAAGAGTATTTCTAGTGGGATGACATAAAGATAGATGTTAAAAATATTGTATCTTTGTGCTTGGTATGTCAAAAAGATAAGGCTTTGAGACAAATCTATAAGTGGATGTTACAACCATTACCCATACCCTAATGTAAATGGAAAAACATCACTATGGATTTTGTGACCCCCCATCATCTTTCGGGTATATTGCTTTATGGGTTATATTTAATCTCCATATAAAATCATTAAAAGTATTCGCTATTATAGAGGGTTTACCACTAGATAAAATTTCCAGAATTATATTAAGGGAGTGGTAAGGTTTTATGGGGTACCATGTTCTATTGTATTTGATCAGGATTGAATGTTTATAATAATATTATAGTGATTTATTCAAATATCTCTTGATATATTGTTTAATATTAACATAACGTATATTCTAATAGAACCATTCATCGACTAGAGGATATGTTGATATCTTATTAGAGGGATTTTAAAGAAAATTACCATTATACACTCGAGATTTCATACAACAATATCTTTCACTCCATCATTTAGATGTCTCCTAATGAATCCTTCTATGGACAGATAGGTATAACACCATGATTCGAGGATAAATTTGGAGAAATAAATCTATGATCTATATGTGGAAATCGTAGGTAATACTGGAGAAATATAACATCACATAAATACAACGCATTATACAATAGAAAACATGTACTGCAAATTTTCAGAATGATATGGAATTTTAGGTTAGTGAGAAGGATTTTCAATATATTTTTCAATGGAAAAAGGTAATGAGATTCGAGGGTAAAAGAGATATAATCCATAATTAAATTCATACCTTTTATATTAATGATGATGTAGGGATGGTAGCTTATTATTTTTCACTTCCACCATACAACTCTTAAGTTAACGATGTGTTCCATGTATCTCTTTAGAGGAAGTACATTACTGATCAACAACATGTACTAAAGCCAAAGGTTGTACCACAAGAGAATTTTCATTCATATTAGAAAAAATTATTTTTTTTCGTAGAGGGTATTTAAGTCAAAATAAGGCCATTACTCTAGTCCTTTTTTTACAGTGAAATGACCAATTTGAGTAACCTACACGGGATCCTAAGGATAACATAATGAAACCTTATACATAATTTATTTATAATAGTGGTTGAATTTTGAGGTCAAAATAATTTGGGGGGGGGGGTAGAATGTAACAACCAGAGAATATATGAATATCATTTTGAATAAATTTAATTTCATTAATGTCATGTGTAACACATAACACCATGTTTAAACAAACTCCTATATACTACAAAAATATTAATATTTATGGTGACAGGTATGTCCTCGCCTTTAATTTGGATATTATGAATAGAACTAACTAAATTATGAATATTATTTGGCATAAATATAAAATATATTCAACCAAAATCAATATATATGAAATTAAAATAAAAATTATTTTAAATTAAAATAATTTTTTGCCTAAAAAATTTATTTTATGCTCATAATGTATTTTTATCATTTAAATTAATTTAATATTTTTTAGATTATTTTAATTAAATATTAATATTATATATTTCCTATGGATGTGCTTCACAACCATAACCATTTGGATTTTATGGAGACCATCTTTCTAAAGGCTGGTGGTCAGTTGGATTCCTCCAATGAGACCTTAGAAAAGGTGTTGGCTAGGATGATGTGTGGTTGGGCTCTCGCAATATTTTGGTGGAAAGAGTTCCTAAATAGATATTAACATATTTATTTCATTTGTATTCATGAATCTTTATTAAATCCAAAATATAAGGCATGACTCCCTTACCCCAATATTCAATTATTTAGCATGTGTTGATTTCAGAATCATCTATTAGTATATAAGGTTGTTCATTTATGGAGACATCTATTTGAATATGTGATCTTCCATTGATGGAACCCTGTTGAAATATGTTTAGATATTTTTATTTCATTTATTATATGGATTTTTATTTTAATCCACATAGTTTGGAACTCTATAATTTATTGTCATCCAGGAAGAGGGAATTGGTTTTGAAGGAGGGAATGAGCCCATGAGACGGGATTCCTACGCATCATTGTGAAAGGAATTATAATCCATTTAGTTCAGTTACAAATAATAGGAAACACCATAACTTTTATGGTCTTTTTATGTGGACCAAACTATTCTGTTTAATATGATGTGGCCCAAACATCTAGGTGAATAGTGAATAGTCATGGGATCTTGTAGTACTAACACCGAAGAGGCATGAAGGACCAAGAAGCTATATGGTCTCCTAGGTGGGGTAATTATCTTACTGGGAATGTACCGCAAAAATGATGGTGATAAAAAGTTGCCTAGAAGAATATGGACCTCTTGGTTAGTTATGAGCCTGCATGGGATATTTCTTGGAAAATATTGGGGGAATTTTGGACAATTTTTTTTAAACCTCACATAGTTTTTCTATGTATCTGGTTTGGATAAGAATCAATGATCACGTAGTTTGATAGATTTTGGAATAAAACTAATAGTATTCCCCCTTGGGATTCATAATTTGGAATATTTTTATATAAGTGGTAATAAAACGATATGGGATTATACAGAATATGAGGCCCATTTGTGTCGCAAGAGGAAGATCAAGAAAATGATTCTCCAATGGATAATGATATGTTATCATGTGGTCGTTATGATCATCACTAGAACTTAAGAAAATGTGAGTCATTATCATTGTGGGAATTTAGAGGAAATAAAAAATCTAACAAACAATGCAATATCCCTTTTCCACTGGTGGAGGATGATGAGGCTACAAAAGAGATAAATTACAATGAAGTGATTCTCTATTATTTTATTTCTGTATTCCAGCCGAGGTTATAGGAGAGAGAAAGTTCTCTGTCCCCTGTCTCCACTCTTGTTTCATAACCAAGATATAGTCTCACACATCTAGGAAGATAATTCCAGCAATAAATGCTAGTTTATCACTCTAGGAGGGATTCCCTACTCTATATTTCATATAAGACGATAGGAGAATAATCCAATATCCCTCATCATGGGGAAGATATTGTTGTAACCCTACCTGTGTGAAATGTGTATGCCCTTGGGACTACCTCTAATATTGGGATCCTCAATACCATAGGAATTTATGATAGATAACATTTCTAGGATACCCCTTATTAATTAGGTTATAATATTACTTCATTTACCATGTGATTTCATGATTGAGAGGGCATGTTGGTGAGCACCATTGTTTGATCACACATAACTAGTTACTTTGGATGAGGCCTTTATTGAGAGTTTTCAAAGGGTACTATTTAGATATTAGAGCTTCATGGGAGAGGTTACTATAATGGGTTTTTATTAGTTCACAGAGGCTTCAATTTGGTTCATAATTCTATATGGAATGGTGGTGAGGCTAATAGACTCCATGTTTTATATATCTTCCTAAGAGGGATGGTGGACCACTAAATTAACATACGATTCACAGAATTGTGGTCTAAAAAGGAAATTTATATGATGATTAATTATCATGAAGTGTTTTTCTCTGTGGATATTTTCTCATAAATCATTTTTATATGTTGTTTTGTTCTTTTGTGAGAGGCCACCCTTGTCAACTGATCCAAAAACTTCCCCTTCCTAAATTGTGAAATTTGGTAAGTGATTACCTTCCAATGTTCACTTGGTTGGGAATGCCTTCATCCTCCATTTTTTATCTCTTATAATATATTCCCATAATTCCTTATGTGGGGTTTTTATATGGATATGGATGTAACTACTATACTGATATGATCAAAGAAAAACTAAAAGTCATGAATTTTTTTTGTTTGTGGGAATCCACATCACCACATAAGGGGAAACTCATTTATGGGTGACATAAGGTGATGTCTCACCCTACAAATATGATTTTATTATTCATGGGGCTTAAAAAACATGCTTCTCACCAAAAATGAATTTTCATTTATGGAGTGAAAAAATATGACACCTCTCCCTAACAAAATTTATATGGGGAGGCCCTAGAAATCATGCCTCAATATTGAAAAAAAATAGTGGGTGGGGGGAAAAATATGAAGCCTCAACCCATAAAGGAATTTTAATTTTTGGGGCACTATGTGGTGGAAAATGCAGAGAAGGGACTCAGATATCGAGCGTGCTACATGGAAGGTGGAATTTCATTACAACTTATTCAAAGATCCTTTTCATATTTTTTTATTTAACCATTAATAGAATGAGTGATTTTAATCTAGAAATTAGAAAATTTCTAAAATCCGTATGATTATCCTTTCAATCTTTTATGGATACAATAAAATTCCCCTATCAGAATGGTGGTTGATCGACTTGAAGAGGGGTCCGTTATAATGAAGAAATTGGTTTGAATACAATCTTATCAGGGCATTTTTAGACACATAAAAGGGTTCATGATTATAAAAGGTTTCAGGAGAAACTCATTTTTAAATTAAAAAATAGATATTTTTAACTAGTCAGATATTTCCCACATATCATCCCACTTCATAAAGTGTTTCCATTAAGAATGACCTTTATTGAGTAGCATGAAATATAATCCATGAACTACTGTTTACTTAAAAAACTATATTCTTATTTATTTTAAAATAAATAATATATATAAATAAATTATTCCACATACCAACAACATTCCAACATGGTCCAAATAGTGTCTTGAATACTTCATAGTTTCTATAGGGTCTTGAGTTATTTATGGTTTATGCATCATGCTATGCAGTTAACCAGAAATTTCCCAAATTGTTATTTATTCTTTCTGTTTAGAATTTCATTCTTTGATTTTGAAATATAAGGATCCTTCCAATCTAATATGTGTTGTGGTTTCTTATTCTACTTCTACTCATAATGAAAAAAGGAATATAATGATTGAAAGCATTAATAATAACAAAAAATATGACATCACCCCACATCCCAAAGCTAGTTAGAAACTCCTTGTTTTAATTATCATGAATCATGTTAATTTTTTGAATAATGGTTTTATTTATTTTATGATAACATTTAATAATATATATATATATATATATATATATATATTAAATATAGATTTTGTGGCGAAAAGACTGACCGATATGAAAATATCACCACCAGAAAAGTGTAATCACTAAGGATGATTCACTATTCAATATGAGCAACTATTGTAGATGAATTACCATCAGACATTACTGATCTATTGATTTATGTCACACATATACATTATATATAGTTAGAAATTACTCACTTCTAGAGTAAAGTCACTATCAGTAATGAGTAACCACTAGATATTACTCATCAATGATAACGAGTATCCTCCATTCAATACATTTTATTGAAAATGAGTCACCTTCATACATTACCAACCATCAATGTTGATTCACCACAAGGAAGGACCTACCACTTGATTACCATAAATTTGATGAGTCACAACTAATCATAATCAATACCAGATGACATACCTCTGGATGACCTACCCTTATCCTAACTCATTATTGTCCAGACTCAATACAAGAAATGATTCATCATCTCCTTGTTCTACCATCACTATTCAAAGAAATTAGAATTAGATTCTATCAAATTCTATTTTAATGAAATTATTGTGAAAATTTATTTTATAATTATATTCCAAACTATTTATGGGAAATTAAATTCTATGTAATTAATCAGTATATGGATTCTATGGATCATGAAGATTTTTCTTCAATCAAACTCTCTATCATGCAACAATTTATATTAAAAGGAGTCTCCCTTAGGTGTTCAAAAGTATTTTCCAATAGAGAACATATGATCAAGTTTGATACAATGTGAAGAACTTACACAGTTCATTATTTTCTATATTTAGAATAATGAGATATTTTTGATGCTCTGATTTACTTATAGTTTTAGAGAAATGGATCATGCTCCTCTCCAAGATACATAGAAAGAGACTAAAGCATCTAGAGTATATCAGATCAAAAAACTATATTTTATTTCTATTAGATAATTACATTTATTTTTTTAAAATTCAATGTTGTGTATCGTGTTCTTTGTCTCATTTTTAATCACATAATAACTCCTATTATACAACTACAGAATTCTAGATATTCTCTTAAATCTCTTTTTCATATTTAAACCCCTGTGTCTATGGAGGAGGTACTTTTGTGTAATTAAATATTTTTTATTCCCATGGATAATTTGGAATGGGATCATTCATGGAATGGAAAACATGTATGCTATTGTGTTTATAATTGATCTATGTTGGGGTTTAGATTATATTGATATAATATTATTGGAGGCAGTTTATTTTCAAGTGTATGGGATTAGGTATCAGTTTGTGACAGCCCCCTTGTTTCATTCCATTTGTTATTTTTGTTTTCTTTAATTATTTACAAATCTCTAAAAACTATTTGTTTTATACTATAAAAAATAAACATTAATATTTAATCTTAACCAATGTTTATATAAATATTTCATCAAGTAATTTTTTTTCAAAAGTCAATGTAATTTTCATATTATTTTAATTGATCACTAATAAAGATATGAGAAATATTTTAAAACCCCAAAATTATTTTCAAATAATATTTTGATTAATAGGGGAAATTTATTTTAATTTTGGGAATTTTATTTTAAATAGTTTTTAATAGAAATTATTATTGGGATCTCAATTCACCCCTATGTAGATACTCACTTTGACCAAAATGTCATTTTATATGATTTAAAAATCATTTCAACTGTGATTTTGGTTGTGTTTAAACAATCCTAAATTTATGTTACTTCTAAATTTATTTATTTAATTTATAATAGACATGAAGGTTCTATTACCAATATACACCCTTTATTTAATGTAAATAAGTATGTTCAATGGAAAATCAAGATAAAAATGCACATTGAAGGCATGAGTTTTGAAATATGAAATTCTATAGAAGATAAATATGAACTACCTATTACTTCTTGAGCTACATGGGATGATGAACCTAAAAAATATTATAAAAATAACTATAGATCAATAAATTCACTCTATTTTTCTTTATGTGATGAAGATTTTAACATAATATCTACGTGAACAACTGCTTATGAAATGTGGGATATATTAGCAATTTCCCATTATGTAACAACCAATGTAATTGAATTGTCATTAAATAATTATATAATTAAATATAATAAATTCATGATGATAACCGAAGAGATTATATATAACATGTATCTCAGGTCTAAAGATATAGTCAATATAATCCATTATTCGGGGAATCCAGTCTCTGATAATGATCAAGCCATGTAAATATTAAGGTCTCTTCTAGAAAGATAGAGAGAAACATAAGTTTCAATTAGATAATTTTGTGATATTAGTAATCTACATAGTAAAGAGTATATTTTAAAGTTATTGATGTATGAGGAAGAAAATAAATTTATCATAGAAGTGGAAGATAAACCTAAATGGAGTTCTATATCCTTTTAGTCTACTTCATCAAATCAAAAATAAAATGTTCATGTTGGATGTTTATGTGATGAGGAATCACCAGAAGATAACAATGAATGAATGGAATATCTAGATAGATAGTCATAAATTTTTTGTAAGAATAAAAAATCCCTTAGAAAACAAAGATACAATGGAATGTATGACGGTATAGTAAATTTTAAGAATGATTTAAAGAGGGATTACACTATGACTGATATCATCTATTATGAATGTAAGTAGAAAGAGAATGCCAAATATGATTGACCCACGTTGAAATATAAATATAAATTTGATAATAAGGATAATAAATAAAAGAAGGAAATGTAATCATACAAGAGTTCCTCATAAGAGAAAACCACTAATCATATTTGACTCATGATAAAAAACATGATAGAGGATACATGCGTTTCATGAAAAACTTATCAAAGTCTATAAGTATTTATAATCATTATCAAGAATAAAATTGTCAAAAAGATATTTTAAATGATGATGTTCTTAATATTGTAACATTATAAAAGATTAATTTAAGGATCTGAATGATAAATATAGAATTATGATAACATAACAATCTTTTACAACTAATTTTAAATATGATGTTGTTGTAGAGAAAGAGAAAAATGATCACTATTTATAGAAAACGATGAACTGAAAATTTACAAGGACCACCTGAATAATGAGATATATATTTTTACTAATTGGATAAATTCTCTCACAAAAATAATCAGAGAAAATAGAACCTTAGTACATAACCTCTTTATGTCATCAACTAGTATAGAGGATAGTTTCCAAGAAAAATTTGATTCTGAAATCCTATTCAAGAGATGATGCTATCAGTTTTTCCTATTCCATACCTAAAAAATATCTTTATTACCAAAAGCTAAAAATTAAATTATAATAAACACATTAAGAAAATATGGGTTCTTAAAGCCTTAATTACTAAAATTTCAAGACTCAAGAAGATATTGGTACCAGAATCATTATTTGTATAATTGTTTTTTATAGGGAAATATCATAATGTGCTCTAGTAAAATAATATGGTACATAAACAACCATTTATTCATTGACATTACTAGATATTACTAATTATTTAATAATTTGATAATTTTTTATGGTGTAAAATTTACCTTTAGTGACATTGCTAATGTGAAAATAATTTCCATGAACATGTTGGTAATTCGAAATCAGGTTTATTTTCTAAATTATTATTTTTTATGGATTAATACAGAATTTGGATAGCATCTCACATCTATTTGGTGATGGGTATTATGTTCAATTTTAAAACAATTTATTTAATGTTTTTTATTTAAAAAATACTTTAACATTTACTACATTGTGAAATGAAAATGTAATTATACTAATTTTCATTCATTACATTTTCATAATTATTCTTATCTATCCTCTTTTCATAAGTAATTGTGTCTTTGGAATAGTAGACTAAGCCTCTAAAATATTAACTCACCTATAAAGAGAACTAGTAAAGAGTTAGTTAAAGATCCACCTTAACGATAATTTTCAATTTATTATTTTTTTAACCCATTTCATAAAGGGAAATGACACAAAATATCATTCAAATAAAATAAATATGTTTCAACATCACAACCCCAATATCTAGATCATAAGGATTTTCGTGGAACTTTTAGAATTTCTTGTTTATATGGGAAGAACTATGTCTATATGTATCTAGATGACTTTACTATGTATACATGGGTATTATTTTTATCTCAAAACGTGAATAATTATATTTCGTTACCAAGTTTTATAAATTTTTTGAAAATATTAGTGGAATTAGGATTAATATATTATAAGGTGATCATGTCAGTGAGTTTGAAAATAAAGACTTTGAATATTTTTCTCATAAGATGGATATAATAAAATCTTTTCCTCTACTATGAACTCACCACATAATGGTCTTATATAAAAGCGAAATAAAAACATTAAGAAATTTCCTAGATAATTATTAATGAATATGAACTTCCTATTTAATATTGAGAATTAGATGTGAATAAATCCTAATTTATAATTAATAGAGTTTCAATTAGTCATATATTAATGAAAAACACTTCTTAAAATTGGAATAATAGATATCCTGAGGTTAATTACTTTAGTTTTTTTGGATGGAATTTCATTACATTTAATATAAATGAGAGGCTTGAAAATTTTTCTTCCCAGGTTGATAAAAGTATTTTCCTTTGTTATTTAGCATCTACTAAATCCTATAGAGTGTTTAACAAAATAACAATGGCCATGGAAGAGTTTTTTATGTCATGATTGATATAAAATATCTACAAGAGCCAAATACCACTTTATAAAACCTTGAGGATTATTTTCCAACTATGGATATCAATGTTAATCCTTTTGAAAACTCTGTGAGACAAGAAGAAAAATCATCCATTTATGAGGAACTTTCATAACGCAAACATAAATTTGTATATGACCATGACATTACAAGACCTTATTTTCAAGTAGTTTTTAGGACTCATAAATACAATCTTATATATGATGTATTTGGATACCTATACATAGGGAAGATTATTACAATATCTCTTAGTAATCTGATTGAACATCAAGTGTTCTTCTCACAGATTTAACCTAAGAACATCACTAATGTAATTAATGATTAATCTTGGGTGATGCCAATTTAATAAGAAGATAACCAATTTGAATGTAATAATGTTTTTAAATTATATATATACCTAAATACACCATCAATATTGTAAATAAATGGTTATTTAGAAACATGTTTGATGAATTTGGTATAATGGTAAGAAATAAGGGTAGCTTACTTTCACAAGGGTATAGTCAAGATGAGGGTATAAACAATAAATAATCCCTTTTCACCAGTATCTATACTTGAATCAATTATAATAATTATTTTTTATGAAGCACATTTGGATTAAAAACTATATCAAATGGATGTCAAAAGTGTATTCAGAAATGGTTATATAGTTGAGGATGTTTTTTGAAAAAACTCATGATTTTTAAATTCCTATTTTTCAAAATTATGTTTTTAAATTAAAAAATAATAATTATATGGTTTAAAAAATTCTCCTAGATCATGGTATGATATGCTCAACTCTTTTCATTTTATAAAGGTTATTCAAATTGTATAGTTGATCATACACTTTTTATAAAAAATAATTCTAATATATATAGATTTAAAAATATATTTTGATGATATAATCATTTTATCGTATAAAAATTCACTCTGTATTGATTTTTTAAAAAATAATGGAAAATGAATTTTCAATGAGATTAATGTTTGGACTGAAATTATTTCTTGGTTTAAATATTTTTGAAAATAAATATGTAAATATATTAAGTAAATGTATGCACACCGCACATCTTATAAAATGTTGTGGTTTGGATAAATCTCAACATATTGATACTCCCACAAGTACCACCTATAAGTTGGATATTGATGAAACTGGAATCCAGTGGATGAAAGATATTATAGATGTATGATTGGATGTATTCTATACCTAAATACTAGTCGGAATAAAAGTATGGTTTGTCTTTGTATGTGAGTTCATTTTCAAGAAAACAGTAAAGAGTCACATTTATATGCTATTGAATGGATTTTAAAATACCTCAAATATACAACCTGTTTTAGACTGTTATATTCAAGAGGATAATAATTTGAAATAGTATGTTACTCAGATACTAATATTGGTGGGTTTATGATATATAAAACAGAACCTCTAAAACATTCCATCCTTCGGGGGAAGTCTCTGGTATCTTGCTGTAGTAAGAAAAAAAATCTATTTCATTGTATACTATTGCAGTAGAATTCATAGTATCAGGTTGCTAATCTGCTCAAATTTTTTGGACGAAACAAACTCTACTGAACTATAGATATCAATTCATACATGTATCAATTTTTTTTGAAAAAAAGTGTGTTAAATATATATCAGAACCCTATGTCTCACTCTAGAAAAAATAATATTGATGAAAGACATCACTTTTTGAGTGACCATTTTCAAAAAGGAGATATAACTCTTGAATTCATGGGAACTCAATATCATCTTACTAATATTTCAAAAAATTAATTGAATTTTTATAGAATTAAATACATCATCCCTGAATTATAAATGATAAAATATGTTTAAACATTAATTTTGGAAATTACACACTCTTGGAAATTAACCCCCATTAGAAATTACTCATTGATGGATACTACTCGTCATCGTAAATTACACGATGTTGGTAATGATTTTCCATTGATAATGACAAGTTGTTGGTAATAAAATTATGTTGGTGATGACCCATTTGTTGGAAATTAAGTGTTGTGGGCAAAGAACCACCATTGGTAATGACCCATCATTGGTAATTACTCATTGTCTGTAATGACCCAACGATTGTAATGACTCATTATTGGTAATGACATTCTATTGGTAATAACCCACCATTGATAATTTTTGATTTGGGGTTAATTTTTCTATTTATTTTTAATTTTTTTATTTTATTTAGATTTTGATTTTTCAAATCCATAAATTATATAAATTTGGGACAGTCTAATTTGAATGCACGCTCTTCTTCCCTCATGTCACCCTTTGAACTTCTCCATGTCCATTTCACTCATTACCATTCACTTTCTCTTGTGCTCACCAGAACATTCATAGCAATGAAATGGTACGAGTTATGAATCCTTCAAAGTTATTTCCTAAGGATTCACGAAAATTGAAGTTGCCTATAAGAGATTCAAGTGTATATTTAGTCGACTCAAGGAACTCACAACTCACGAATCATGTAGTAGTTGCTGAGAATGACGTTAATACTAAATGTATGTTGTCTAGAAAATATCTTTTCTTAAATTGTTCTAGGACCATAGATGGATAGACTAGTTTTCATATAATTAGATATTGTTATATATTTTTTTGGTTCACAAGGGTTATAAATATGCAGAGTTTTGTTTCAGAAAATAGGATGATTAGATTAGAGGCATGATTGATGGTCAAGAGGTAGTCTTTACATAAAATGTGGGGGATGAATGTATTAAAATACCTCATGAAGGAATTTTGAGTGATTATAAAATATAAATTCCCAATTGTGGTTATCATTTTAGGTATGAGACTAGTATTGATGTACTTAAAAGAGATACAATTTTAAGAAGACCTGTTGCAACTGAATTGAATTGTGAGTGTCGTTTTCCATTTATGTTTACAAAGCACATGTTATTCCATAGAAAAGGAGACTTCAGAATATTGAGATACCAAGATTTTTATCTACAATTCATTAAGAATTGAGGGGGAAAAATTAATTTTTATATACATTTGAAGGTTCATATGATGTAGATGTTCAATACACCATCCAGTTAAAACTCTAATATTTATCGTAAATTTATTTCTTCCATCCATGAAGAAAACAAATTTGTTGAGTATGGTGAATAATATAAGGCGGTGTGTGGGATTTCTACTTGACCAAATTAATATATAAAAGAATATAGGTAAATTGGATTCCACGGATGTGGAAATGGGTTTACTATATTGATTAGTTATATGAGTATTTTAATCCTATTGGTCTCAAATCTAGAGCAAAGAACCTTATTGATCCTGGATTTGAGCCAGATGAGGTATTATAGTACTAAGATGGTGTGAAATAGGAAGCTGATGATGTGGCTACAGCTGGTGATGATGATGTGTTATCATTTGAGGGGGGAAGTGAACCTAACATACCAAATAACCAATTTTTATTTTTTTGTCTAGATTTTTATCCCATATCACTTATTACTAAAGAATTTCTTTCGGTTGATGGTACTGAAGAAGAGGTAACTCTATTTCCTAGATCAGAATAGTATAAGAGTTTTTATAAATATTCTAGGGATGTATTTGTTTTATGAGATGATGAAAATTATAATGAAAATGGAAATGAATAATATAATTGTGTTAAAGATGAAGGATATAATGATGTTGGGGGGAGTGATTTAGGTTCTGAATGGTTCTAATGATCATTTGATATCTTAGATACAGATTTTGTATCCTATTCTAAAATTTTCAAATAGGTTTTATGAATGGCCATGTTTTGTTCAAGATGTTGATGAAGATACTAGATATGAGTTTAAGGAATAAATTTAGGGGGAGTAAGAACCTAGATTTTTTATCCCTAGAGTTGACCCTATAGATATATAGCATGATGACGTGTCTTCTCCTAGATTGGATGTCACTTTTTTTAAAAGAGTTTTAATGATTCCCAATGTATGTAAGAATAGGTTTGGACATGATTGACTATAGAGATGAGAGACATGGTACCCCAATTAAAATAGAAAAATATAAAAAATGAACTATGGTTGATCAAATTGACATTGAAGGACATCTTCATAGTTTTTCTTCCGATGTGTTTGGTAGACAAAATCCAACAGATTCTACTGTTCCACCTACCGAGATAGCTGTTGTACCATTATTTAATAATATTTATGATGCACCTATGCCTATATACATTATTTCCATAGATGATTTTGATCCTTTAAATGAGATAATTATCTATGAATTTGGTATTAGTTTGAAGATTTAGACACCTCTCATCATGTAGCTCTTTGATCATGATGCCAAACACATTATTGAGCTAAGGGTGTTCCACATTTAAATGTGGACGATTTATCCTATTTATGAGGTTGAGATGGAGAACATGAGGTTAGTTATTGATTTGGATGCCTCTTTCTTTATAGTGGAGGAGATGATGTCTTATTTTTCATCCACTCTATCAGTTTTTCTAGAAAACATGGAAGATATACCTTCAATATCTTCCATTTATATTTATACACCTCTTATATATTCCATGGATACATATTTGATCTAGTTGGTTGTTAAGGATGAACTTCATGTTGTTTCAGGAGATGTTCCTACCACTCCTCATGAGAGTATTGGGTCGATCAGACCCAATAGTGATTATGTTTATAATATAGTTAGGTAATTCCTAAATTAATTAATATATAATTGATACATAAATACAAAGGCTATAAAATATTACTTTTTTCGAGGATTTACAACAAACATGATTTGAACTAACATATCATGTTTCTTGCTGAGAACCTCTGAATGACACTAGTTACCCATGATTTCAAGGATCATGTGAATCAATTAAAGGTGATGACAGTAGTGCATAAGTTTTTTATGGAGGAAAATAAATACTTTTTTAGTTCTATTGAGCATAGAGGAAACATCATCAATGAATTAATAACTATGATGAAACATTTATGTCGTGTGTATGGTACTGTAGCAGTTTCACATGAATCCATTCTAGTGAATACTCATTTATCTCCTCCATCCACTACCCCATAGTTTTTCTCAAAGTAGTTGTTGTTAGAAATAAAAATGATCCTTTAACATCTCAGTTTCATATGATTATATTATCTATATTTTATGTTATTCAACATCATCCTCAAGTATTTTTCATGGATATACCCTCTTCCACCTCTGTATCTACAACCACTAATTCAATTTCATTATCTTATACCTCTACGACCTAAACCTATAACAAGGGAAGAGAACATTTTATTCATAGTACTAGGGATAAGATGCAGCTGAGATTATATAATTATTTTTTGATAGGGACTCTACTGTATCTGTTGTTTTAGGATGTACAATAATCTCCTTTGAGAGTAATGGAATGTATCTTAATTTTCAACTTTTTTCATCTTTCCCATTACTATATCTTATTACAACCTTTTGATAATCCCAAAAAGGGTATAAACACAATGGAATTTATTTGTGAAGACTAATTATGAGCCTTTTTCATTAATTTTATTGCTACTCTTTGATACTGTAGCACTGATACCATATTTATTTATTTATCTTATATTTTAACACATGAAAATTTATGTTCAAAACCTTAAATTATATTTTTAAAGTGTTATTCTGTTCTATTTTATGAAAATTTTTATTGTATACAATATTTTTATGAAATTTTTTATTCTATATATTTTTTCTAAAATTCCATGATCATCAAAAAGGGGGAGATTATTTGAACCTAGATTTTTTAATGATCACAAATAATGTTTATAACATGTTTAATGGTTTTAATTTTTATCATATAATTTTATAATGTTAGTTAGTTTGAATAAATATTTTCTAAGTGTTGAAAAGTCCTACCATTGAGAAAGGCTCATTACCAAAAAGTGATAATACTAAGCGTGAGTCACCATTGAAATTGAGTCACTATTTAAGATGACCTACCGTCATACATTACTTGTATATAGAGTTAAGTAACCACAAAGAAATTACCTACAATCAAACATTACTCACCACTATAATTAAGTCACCACCTCGAAAGAGTCACTATAATACATCACTCACTCTTGTGAATAAGTCACCACCAGACATGACTCACCATTGAGATTGAGTTACCATCAAACCATACATACCATACGAGTTGATTAACCACCATGTATGTCCTACACTAGATGAACTACCATAAGATGAGTCACTATTGAGCATGTGTCACTACCAGATTACCATCCGCCAGATAAACTACCGTTATCCTGACTCACTATTTTACTGACTCACCACTAGACATGAGTCACCATTAGCTTATACCACCATCACTATTCCAAGAAATTTGAATTACATTAACTCAATAGAAATATTAATTCAATTAATTTGGAGAGTTATTTTATAATTATATTATTAACTATTGTAGGGAACATTAATTCCATTTCAGAGCATATTAAGATGATGTAGAGGATTGTGAGGATTATTCATAAAAAATACTCTCCATCATGAAACACATTATATTAAAAATTATCTCCCTCGTGTGTGAATGAATTATGGAAATGATAAAACATATGATCAATTCTTCCACATACTGAAGATATTGCACACAACATCCATTCCTACAATCAGAATAAAGAGAGCATCATAATGCACTATTTTACTTCTACATTCAGTGAAATAGCTCAATATCCTCTCCAATCCACATATGAAGAGACTCAACAATCGTGATCACATCAGATCAAGATACACTATCTTTTCTTTATCTTAATGTTTTATCTTTCTATTTGTTGCATTTAATTTTTATTAGTGTGTTTTTTTGTGTGGTTTTTCAACACACATTCTCTACTATGGTAGAACTGGAGAATATTGGAAATTCTCTACACACACTCTTTCATCTACATACCAAGCTTCTGTAGTAGAGGTCATTGAGCGGAATGAGTTATTTGTATTTCTTGGGTTATTGTCTACGAGGTTCCTATATGGTGTAGAATACTTGTTCAATATTGTGTATATACCCGATATAGTTTGTGGATCAGATTATATTTATATAATATTTTTGGAAGCGGTTGATTTCTAAGGTGAGGGGATTAGGTATTGACTTTATACTGAACCCCTTATTTTGGTAAATTTTGTATTTTTGTTTTGTTTCATTATTTACAATGCTATAAATTGTATTTGTTTTAAAATTTAACCAAAATATTCATTGATAGATAATATTAAATAGTGATTATATAAATATTTTATTAGCTAAATTGATTTCCAAAGATAATGCAATTTTCTTTATATTTATTCTAAGAATTTATCATGATTTGAAAAATATTTTACAAGATTGAAATTATAATAAACTACTCTTTTTATTAAATATGTGAATTTATTTTTTGGGGGGGATTTTTTATTAAAAAAATTAATAGAAATTTTTATCGAGAACTCAATTCACCCCTACCCTCTAGAGTTACTGAATCTAAAAAACAAATATTTATCATGAGTAATGGTTTCTAGACACCAAGGTTGTCCCGTTTTAGATAACATTCCACTTTATGCGTTTATGTTACCAACTAATGTCACTATTCCATCACCACTCTAAACAAATAAACTGGTGGATTCAATTATCAAGTGACATAAAACACCTTGAGAAAATATCTCATTTAAGGAAACATATATCCAAGAGATCTACTCAAAAAGGATTTTTCTAAGTCACATAGTGTTATAATTATAGAATAAATTATGAGAACCAAAATCTGATATCCCTTGTTATCATTACATTTTGAATTAATTGATGGATAATGTGATGTATGGATGGTTATCAAAATGCTATCCTTTTCATGGAGGATCATTTAGTTTAAATTGGTGATAAACCTTATGGTTTCTCCAGTGTTGTGAATATTTTAAGTATTAATTGAAGTTTGATGGAATGTACGAGTCTTCACATGTGTCCCAAAATTTTTCTTATCAATATATATTCATCATCCCACAACTACTCAGTTGTTGGATCCCAAATACCAACACATTAATTCTAGTTCACATGGAAGTCGATATCAGCCTCTAGGAAGCTGAGATGATCTTATAGGTTCCAATTATGGGGGATATTTATGTTGAATTCCTTCCTCCATAATCATCATGGGATAATACCAGGAGAACACCTCCAATGGGAGGTAATTGATCACTATAGAAAATATTATTCTGGTGCTTGACCCCTGGACCATGCTAGATGTCATTTTTTTAATTATACTTAAGCAATTTCAAAACAAACATTCATGAGCCTTTTGTAAGGAGGACAAAGATATTCTATACTAAAGGATGTTTAAGATATGTCCTACTTACTGGTTGATGTTCAAGGAATGTCAATTTAATCACCATGGCTATTAGATCTCTCCAGATGTAAACAGATTGGTTCGACTCATGGATTTTCATGTCATGTTTTTCAAGGGATGATTACTATCGATGCACAAGTATTACAGTAGAGTTAGAATTAAAATCTTAATGAAGGAGGCCCATCTGGCCACTAGGAGGCACATTAAACTTGTCGTTCAGGGATTGCTGAATATATATGGTTTTCCTGGATATAAAAGTAGGGGAATTCACCTTACTAGACCATGGTCACATTTTATATTTTATGGGGATGGATAATATCACAAATAGGTGGATATGAGTTCATCATTGGACAATAGAGTCTAGATGATCAATTCCATAATTATATACATGGTCAATATTTAGTGATGTCATTGTTCTTAAGAGAACATGATGTAAGGGATTAGATTATTTACCATAAAATTTTTTATATACCCCTTATTGATCCAACACTGGTATCCTAATAAATTATGCATATTGAGACAAAACCATATTGGTGTACCTAATTTCATTGAGGGAAGGTGTTTTGGTTACCAGAATTGACATTATAATAATCTTTGAGGAGTATTAACTCAACTGGTTTGTGCATCAATTCCATTTCATCTAGAAGATGGTCCCTCATTTGATAAAATGTTCATTCCAAGAAAAAACATCTGATGGATTCTTTCTAGATATGGTTTATGTTTACACTCAAAGATACATTCTCTAGGATTGTACTTCCACACCCAGATATCAGTACAAAACTTGAGACATCATATATTGAATCAAATATCAAATCATTCCTAAATATAAAATTGAAAAATATGGTGTCTGTTGTTGAGGTTCTTCCCATATCCAAGTCTCCAGTGGTTGAGTAGAATCTGATAGAGAAAATCAGGCTAGGAAAATGGAATTTCACCATCGAATCCCCTCATTTATAAGGTGAAAAATAAATTGTTGAGGATCCAAGGTCCAAACACTTAAAATACTGGTTATAATTCCATGAAAAAAGTCACCATGGAATCTTCATGACTCTTCTTCCCCACATAAATAGCTTTTCCCTTGTCTTGGATAGAATGGATCCATGGAATAAATCTATACCCATTGATGATATATGGGGAATCCACTAATAGAAGGAAAACATTCTAACCATGTTTAGTGTCATATCTTATCCCAAAACCCTTCCACAAATAAAGAATCTATATTTTTTTGATTCTTAATTCTAGGACCTTGAAGTCCCTATTCATTTAGTCCAAATTAAACACATATTTATGTATTGGGAAATTGAAAAGTTATTTCAATAAAAAATAAATAGTGAATATTGGGGTTTCAAGTCACTAGGTGGTTGATGAGGAAGACTTTATAGCTCCACCTAAACTAAATGGCATACCTTTTCCTTGCAATTGGGGCCACAAAAGTTAATTTCTATGAGGTTAGTTGTACATATATTCCATGAAAATAAGTTTAGTGACTTCATTTCACCCCACCTAAAAGTTTGGAATACTCTTAATTACCCATCGTTATCATGATATTGTTTCCCAATGCATGGAAATAATTGGATTCTTGGAGAAGGAGTGCTTCTTCTGGTGAAATGTTGGGATAATTTAGGAAGAGGAGATTGATCCTACTAGAAACTTTCTGATCAATGCTCTTAAAAATATTTTTTTCTAATAAAATCATGACGAAATCAGTGTTTATATTGTAGAGATGGACAGATCAATCATTCCATTCAAATCTATGAATCATTGTTCTCTCTAGCTGTGAGAAATGGTTGTAGAAATATCAAAAGAGTCTGTTTCGGTGAAGAGGTAATATAATATCTTACACAGACTCACTATTTTCTCCCACTATAATAATTTAATGATTATTCTCCTTCAACCCTCTATTTTTAAGAGATGAGGGGTTAGTAGTCACCCATTACCCCTCTAGAATACAAGGTGGGAGGAACTACTTTTGGGGGTGGACATTCCTATTGGTGGAAGGGTCATTGAAGAAGGATCTCTTGGGGTGGAAGAACATATATAAGATGTGATTGAAGATTGTAAATGAGTATATCCCTCTCCTCTGCCAAATTTGTCACCTAATATATTAACTTAATGGGAAATTATGTTATATAGGAAAGTGAAAAAATTTGGTAATTCATATCTGATCATGGACAACAAGTAAGTATTGTATCTATATCATGTAATTTTTATGAAATATTTCTAGGTTTTTTTAACAAGATAACTAGTGTATTGGTTTCCATAAGACCCATAATAGAGAAGGTACTAACTATTTGATAGCTTCTATACCATTAGCCTATAATTCCAGGTAGAGTGGGAACGATGGTCCCATGGTACTCTAAACTAAATTATGATCTGGGAATAATAGGCGCTATTAATGTAAATGATTTTGAGGGAGGTAATTATCTATATTAAGGACAGACTGACCATCCTTTGGATAGTGAAATAGCATGGGAAATATTTATGAGGGCCTAAGGGGATTTTAGTTAAACCGTTTATTCTAGTTCCCTCATGGTCATCCTTACAAGAATATTCTTTATGCGTGACATTCTAGAGGTTATTGAGATGGAAAAAATTTCACCCATTGGACATGCCCCCTGAGAGAGTTATATTCGAATTCTAACCCAAAAGATGGAGAGGCGGTACTTGGAACAAAATTTAGTGGGGTAAAGATGAACGAGGAGGCTATTTCCTCATTAAATTAATGTTAGTTTATAATTTTCTTGAGCATCACATATTTCTCTTTGAAATGTATTGATTGTGAGATAAATTTTTGGAAAATCCGTACAAGTTTATGAAATCCCTGATACTTCCAATTTATAATAATCAGAGGTGGCCCGATATTTGACTTCTTTAGAGAGATCTCACATGGGGAATGTTGATGATAGTGATTCACTAGTCACATTAATGTGATAATATGTACCTCAATATGGGAGAAATTATAAAGTAGTCTAAGAGGCCCTTAATAAATTTATCTCCACTAAGAAGACGATGTGGTGGAATATATGTAAAGGAATTTATCATAACCATCTTTAAATATTAAATTATATCCTCCCATGAAGCTTTATATGTTTTATATTCTTAGTTTTATGGGTTCAACTACCCTACCATACATACCAATGTGAAATTTGAGGTTTCTGTCCAAGATAAGGCAGGAACAATACTATCGCATTTGACAACCACAGTGTCTAGGTCCTATTTTTATATAACAAAAAATTTAATTCATAATAGCGCTTCTAAGAAAGTATGAGTAGAATATAATCACCAAGGATGAGTTTTATAATAGAGTATCTTTCCAAAACAACTCCATCAATAGATAGACTAGATGAATCAAGTATTGTATCATGTTTATGAAATATAGAATGAATAGGAATGGTTAGTGTAAGATATATATAATTTTGAGAAAGATGAAATTAAGATGTTACATGATCTATAAGATAATATGGAAATAGAGGATGCAACACTGTTAGAGTTACATCAATAAAAAGAGCATTTTGATAATATAATGAATAAAGTCCAAGAATCAGTCGAGTGAATCATGTAAAACTAATGACTCTATTATATAGAGAGGATTTGAGTTGTGGATTCACCATTATATTTTTGACATATAAAATAATGTGGTTATTGTTCTCAATCATACATGTCATTGTGAAAACATTCCCTTATAATTTTAGTTGTAATACATGAGTTGAATCATTTCTTAGAATGCCCATATATTATGTTACACATCTTTCAGTAAGGGAAATATGAAAATTCTCATAATTTTTTTATGTCAATTGAAATATAGAGCTAAGAATAAACTTTTTCCCATGCTACACTTCGCATGTTTTCAACATAACAAGAATTATATATATTTTCATTGGAAATTTAGGTTCTTATGGGGTCATTGAATTCATTTGTGTTTTATTATTAACAACATTTAAAAATATTTTTTAGGGTTATAATGCTAACTTGGTATTTAATTCCATAAATAAGAATCTATATACTTCTATCTGACACATGTGTATATATAAGGGAACTTTGTCCACAACATGTTTCCATAAACTAGTGAACATGTTTCTGAATCTTCTGTTTAAAAAAACTCATACACATAAAACAAGGTATTAAATTTTTTATTCATTGATGATTTTAGGAAAAAGGAATCTACATAAATCTAGATGTAATGTAGAGGTAAGTAATAGGTAACAATGAATAGGCCCTGGGTAAATTTTTCCTCCCTTGAAAAAAGGAAAAATAAAAATCAGTTTTAATAATTAAAATTATTATTTGGGTCATCTAATATTACAAGAGTCATGCTCTATGTGAGAAAAAACTGGAATACTAATAAATTATTTAAATCCACATGGGATTGTACTATAGAGAATATGTGGAATCATTTTCACATCAATAAGATTTCATAGAGTTTCATGATTGAATTCAATAAATACTATTTTTCCATGATAGAGCTGACCAATTAATCCTTGAGAAAGGATACAATCCATATATAGAATGAATTATTATACAGGGAAACATAATTATCATATTTCAACATGGTATGGGATTCAAATAATGTGAGTCTCCAAACCTAGAAATAAGTACATTTGCAGGGAGGATCTCATATAAATACCAGGTCATATATAATTGATTTTGTTTCAGGTAGTTTAATGTCATTTAATAAGGACTAAAATGTTTTATTATATTGGGAAATGTGACAAGAACCATATTAGAAATCACAATATTATGTTTCTTTGGCAATTAATTATTTTATATTTTAGGCCACATCAAATTTACCAACCATTCCATGGTGATCAAACTGATAATGTTTCATTATCCTTCAGGTATTAACATTCGAAGTTTTAAGAAGTATTATGGGGACTTTGGGATTAAAAAAATGACATGGGAAATGTATGTAGAAAATAACAATGTACCATGTTCCAAAATTAATATCCATGATAATTTTTTCATGGATTATAGGGAATAAATATTTCTCTCTTGCTGAAGAATATGAATATAGATTATAGAACCTTTAAGGGTGTCTAATGTAGACCCATAATAAGAAATATTATGTATATTCAAAGAAAAAGCGTCCCCAATAATCTGAAATTATATTACTGGTGGCCAAGGAAATATTATGATGATTCATAATTTTCTAGGAACAAATTTTCATTTCTGTAATGATGGTGCCTGACTACGAAAGAATCATTTCATATCTAAATCTTTCTTGAATGGTGAGAAATATTTAATATATAGGTATGACCCATATTATGATGTATATATATTTATTGTATTATATTTGGGACTAAAGAATATAGTTTGGGTGTCTATACATATCTCATCAAAGAGAGAATCAATCCATGGGTAGTTTTGACAATTATTTTCCCACACTGAATGAATTCTTATGTTGGGTGTGGATTTTTTTTAAATATGGGATAAGTGGTGAGGTGTGAACCCTTATTGGATCCTTTTATGAAGATCTAGATCATACATTGAAGAGTGGGGGTATTTTTATATTATGGAAATACTAGGATGTATGATATGGGTGTCACGATGTATCTCTTCTAGGAAAGGATCATGGCACACATAGTTATTGGAAGTAAGGTTGGTGGGATACCAATACGTAGCATAGTGGCCCTCTCGGGTGGGGTCCATATACATCATGAATGAGATGTAAACCATTATGTTTAACAAAATACAAAATGAAAATTTAGTTCCCATTTTAATGTCATGAAATGAGAACAATGTTAGCTCTGATATGAACTAATATTCCTTGATCATATAGGGATAAATTTTTCCAAAACTCATAATCCCACATGATATATTATTGGAGTTATAAACATGGATTATTAATGATTTCATTCATGACATAGAGGGAATTTAAATAACAAACATGGTAATTTTTTTCAAACAATGGCTGATGGATTAGGATGTAGGTGTTGTGGATCACTATATATCTCACTACAATGAGAATGAAGAAATAAAATGTTCTAAGAAATCATGCAGTTTAATGTCATATGGGAAGGATATAGGTTACCCACTTTCATTGAAATGATGAGTGATAAGGTTTACCTAGTTATGGATGTTTTTAAATGCTTGTTATGTGATGTAGAAAACTGAAAATTAATATCATAGGGTTTCTCATATCAGAAAGAATAATATGGGACATGAACATAAAGATTGATAGAAGAACATGTTGGAAAATATGTTTATAGCATGATGTTTTTGGGGATCTTGGAAATAAAATATGCCTCTTCTAAGTACTAGTATGCCTATAGTTGACATATCTTTAATGTTGACCTATTTAGAGCCAAAAAGGAAACATTATGCTTAGTCAATCAATGTTTTTCTAAGGAATATGGAATTCTATTACCGATGGTTGAGGATAGATTAGGGAAATCCTGAATTTCACATTATCAGGAGTATGATACGTGGAATGAATGTGTCCAAGTATAAAAGTAAGCATTTTGATCAGCATTAGACATGGAGTATGGAGTTCTCTTGAATATATCATTACTTCCATGGATGAGATAGTTTATTTACATTACATCATGTATTTTCCTGAGGAAAAAGTCTATAAATCACTTTCCATCTTGTTCATATGATAATCAAGACAAACGTAGTTCTAGGAGAGAGATCGATGTGAATTATAAACAGTACCTAGGGAAGGGGAAATTTTTCTATTATAGATGGACCCAGAATTGGAGATCTGGATATCGCTACATATACTGTGATAGAAAGATTCAAGACACACATAGTACTTGATTGAATGTGCGGTGGTAAACCAACCCTAGGGATCCTGATCAGATCTAGAATACATGAAAATGTTATATAGTTATACATCCCACAATGAAGCAGTGAACCATCGTGTTTCATGTCCTGTATTGGGGATATTATCATATAGTTTAATGTATTATGATTAGGATTTTAGGATATGTATTTTAGATTTGTATAGCTCAGACTGTGGTTCCATGTAGTTTTAGGTTTTATGAATAACCTTGTTTAAAAATTTAATAGGGTCATAACTCCTTGACCAATATTTTGGGGAAAAATAAATATTTTAGGACAAAAAAGATACAAACATGTCATGAAGATAGGTATCAGGGGATAACATATTGTGATAACTTTCAATTACATAGGTTTATTTGGGACGAGGTCTTATAGATAGGCCATAAGAATCACTATGTATCTCATTGAAATGAGAATCAGGCCACATATTTTTCATTAATGGATTTCTTGCATAAATCCCACTCATTTTTAGAGAGATGAAATTTCATTTATTATGATTTTGTAAATATAAGGTGTCACGGACCCACCCAATCTAGTGTTGGAGCTATAACTAACCCAAGCAGGCCTCCATAGGCCATGAGTGGTGACCAATTCTAAACACATGCTAAACTCAGGAGGCCCTTCCCTAAATACCTATACAATCATATACACACAACAAACTCAATGAAAATTACAGAGGGAAAGAAATTAAATATGAAACACATCTATAAATAAACTTTAAGATTCAAGGTCCACTAACAGAATGAAGTATGGTAGTTTAAACATAATATAAAAGGGTAAAATACATGGCCACCCATAAATATGTCCCAACATAAAAAACTAGAAAATACTAAACAACAGACAACCTAGATCCTATATCCCAGGATATGACCACTATACTCAGTCCAATTAGTCTTTATCCCTAAGATCCTTTGAAGTCACAAATGACTTGTTCTCCATCTAAAAAGGCACGACATGTATTGGGAAAATCCCATCCATGGTTGAGTATGTACATACCTAGTATAATTACCCAAAATGTTGAAGGGGGAGAAGTAGGAAATAAAACTGAAGTGGAAGGAAGTAGATATAATACGGTACAATAAAAGAGTACAACTCAACCCAACAAGAGAATGAAGGTAAAATCATTCAAACACAAGGAGATCTAAAATTTGAGTAGATGAACTTCTCATAATGTATTTTCTACCTATAGTAGGGAAGTCGACTCATTCAAACATGAGAATATGGACATGGAAAGGACATTTCATACCCTATGCGTCTTCGCCTCTCCGGGAAGGACAGTAACCAAAACCCAAGGAGTGTGTACCGAAGTAGGATATATATATATATCTACATATACAAATATATTCTTAGATAAATTATCCAAATTGATAGAGTAAGGGGATATCTATTTCATAGATCACCCTAAGAAGATGAGTAGCCAATATTTAAAAAGTATGCCCATCTACAACAGAAGACACGTCATGTTTCTTCCCAGGATGCACAAGTCAAAGGGACTCAATCAACACACATTGAAACTATCTACATTAAGAGACACTGACTCACCTTCATGATTTTACACCACGTCACAAGAACACATCTCAGGGGGATAGAAAGCCTCTTTCCTGTGATTCCAAAAGTACATCAATCCATGAATCATCATGGTGCCTCATAGTCAAGGTGTTACCAGTTTTAAGAAAGGACCATGTTCCCTTGTACATTAAGATGATCCCACTCTGGAAGACACCCATGAACTCTAATTTCCATCCCAACTGGAGGTTACCTCTTTTGATGGTCACTGTGTAATGACACTACCTAGTCCTACTAGTGGGTAATCCCATTGAGTCATCTGGGAAAACTACACTTCTCCGCAAAATTGGAGGGTTACACCTGGAAAATATCATTGGGGAATGACACTACATAGCCCAGTTGGAGGGTAATCCTGGAACATTGAGGAACTCCACTTCCCAGTCCTATCAGAGGGTAACATGGGAATATCATAAAATAAATCCACTTCCCATTTCTACTGGAGGGTAATCCTAGAACTTCCATTGGGGAATGCCACTGCCCCACCCATCTAGATGGTAAAATTGGTAGTCCTTTGGTGATTATTTATGATCGATGTCATCCTCAGGTTTCACCTCTACAAGTGAAAAACTGGAACATTCATATCATATCTTGAAATCCTCTTATGAGAGAACCATCGTTTTCTACGTAGAAAAATATTCAGGATATGCTAATCACTTATAAAAAATGGACATCCAGAGTAATAGATTATTTTCACCGCAACATGCCCGAACGAGACTTCATGGAGGTCCTTCCTTGATCAAGAATTTTAAATTTACAAAATTTACTCAAATGTTCTAACATGAAAGCAAGATCATGTTTCCATTGACAACATGCCATTTAGACTCCTCATTTTGGATTTATTACCAGTCGATACTACCGCTTGAGAAGCTTCCCACATACCTACTAGGGCCTGTGGACTGAACATCATGGTTTGACCACCAACCACTTTGACCGACCACTTGTGGACCAACCCCCATGATCAGTCCACCTGCCTCACCGACCCGCCTCATCGGTTTACCACAGAAGTCAACAATCAATGGACCATCTGAATGGTCACTACACCTACAACAACTCAAGATTCCATGACTGCATGGTCCATTACAACTAGGATCTACCCCGGTTACCCCCGATTCAACTCTGGTATGACTAGATTCTACCTCATCCGGACCGACCAATTACCCGCTAGGCCCTGACCCACATACTTGCATGGGCTCACTCGCACACGACCCGCCTGGTCTGCCCACCCTATGTCTTGTATCCACCTCTACCAATCCCACAATTTCCACAATTTCCTCTGTACTTCCCACGACCTCCACCACATCTCACGGCCTCCACTGTGTCTTCTTGTCCCTCAGGATTCCCATTCACATCCAACCCACAAGGTCCTCGCAATGGCTCCATGAGGTTCCATTGTCCATACATGGGAAATCATCATGTGCCTCCATGTACCACTTCCAGTCGCCGTAGTTATGCACAAGTGGTTCCTTCCGCATGCCACATCCCCTCCTCTAATTCCCTATAATTGGAACAATAATAGATCCAATATCTATGGTCCGATATACACTGTTCCATCCTTGGTTGTTTATTTTCCTTAAATATCGGTGTCTGATCATGTTCGGAACCATTGAGAAATGTCAAGCTAGGTCCATGGGGATCCAACGGTCAAGAACAAAATGAACAGAGGGAGGAATGCACATGAATAATGTTTTAAAAATATTTTTCCAAGTATTCTTGGATGATGAATAATATCAGGTTACTAAGGTTATATGAAGATAAAATAAATAAATTTCAATACCTAGCTCATTAAATGGTTTTAATGAGCACCGATCCAAGAAAAGAATATGAATATACTTAGTAATTTTAACATAAGGGAATAAAAAACCAAAATAAGAATCCTACCTCTTATTTTTATTGATATTTGGTGAAGAACATGATTTCCGATGAATTCAGGAGAAGTTGTTGCATTCGTTTCTCTTGAATTCACCTTGATTCATATATTTTTTGATCAACAAAGGAATTAACCAAAGGAGGAAATATGTTCTAATCGGCGTAAACAAGGAATTATGAGTCTAACCCTACCCAATTCCCAATAAATATCAACTTATAGGCTTTTAATTAGGTCAAAGGTAATTTAATAAAATAATTAATTATATTTAATAAACCCAAATCCAATGATAAAGGGGTCTGAACATCCGACATCAACTCATTTTATGTCGTGTATAATGTAAAAATAGTGTTTCAGACCCAACAATGTTCTTATATTTATAATATGGTTAATTCGTTGAGAATTATATTGTTATTTTCAAATTAACAGTGTTTGAGTAATATCAAATGTGGTTAATATTTTATAAAATTATGTCTAGTCACACCGGGCCTCCTAATCACATTTTGTCTCATCTCATAGCCCTGGAAATATATATATAAATATTTCAAAGTATTACAAGGAAAAAACTGGGTCCCTACATCATTCCATCCATCAATATTCTCATACTTGAAAAGAAAAACATGGAAAAACATGGGATACTGAGCCCACATCTAGCTATCCCATTCCTTGGAACTCTTATTTATATTTTTTTTGTTGACACAAAACTCAAAACAATGGGATGGTACATCAATTCAATGACCACTAATGTTGGTCCTTGATCTCCACCGAGTTCTCTAGAATGGGGGATTGATCCTCAATTCCCAACTCTCGCATGTCAATGATGTGTGTAGGGTCAATCACGTATCTCTTTATTTGAGACATATGGATGACACTATGAACCCGCTTCAGCTATAGGGATGAGGAGATGTGGTAGGAAACATCACCAACCCTTTGTATGATCTCAAACGGCTCAATGAACCTTAGGGATAACATTCCTCCTTGGCCCAACCTCAAAATTCATCGTCATGGGGATACTCTCAAGAAGACATCATCTCATTGTTTGAACTCAAAAGGCCTATGCCAACAATCTTTTTATGAATTTTGTCTGCATTGGGTCGTCTTCATCCATTCATGGATGGCCATCACTTTCTCCATCATTATCTGTACCAACTCTAGGCTCAGGAGGGATGACTCTCCAACCTCTATCCATCACAAGGGTGACATGAATGGTCTCCCATGAATGGTTGAGTGGTAGATATTATTTTATGAAAAATACACCAAAGTCAGGTGATCCTCCAAGATCCTACTGAAATCCAACACGCACGACCTCAGTAAATCCTCCAGCACGTGGATAGTATACTCAGTCTTCCCATCAGTATGTGGGTGAAAGGTTGTAATCATCTACAGTTGGGTCCCGAATGCCTCATATAGGCCTATCCACAATTGTTACGTAAACCTTGCATCACGATTGAAGGCAATCATCAAGCATGACTCATGGAGGAAAATGATCTCTGGCACATACAACTGTCCCAAACTCTCTGCCGAACTCGAATCCATGATATCAAGAAAGTGATTAGGCTTCAAGAGCCTCTCTGTTGTCACCCAGATAGGGTCATGAGAATTCACAATAAACAAACTCCCTATGAAGATTTCTATGAATATTCCATCTCATTTCTACTCCAGGATCATAAGAGGCTATAAAACACCTACTGGAACCTAATGCTCAACTTTCACCTGCTAACAGGTAAGGCTCCATGAGATGAGATCAACTACACTTCATTTCATGTCGGGACACCAAAAATACCACTGAAGATATATTTAAATCTTCCCCACACCAGGATCTAAAACTAGGATAGTAGTTTTGAAGTCCCACATAACCTCTTTATGCATCACGACTAGAACCAATTTTTACCCCTTGAACATGATCTCATGATTCCATATTTTAGAATATACATATGGTGAATCACTTTTGGATATATAGTCACAAAAAAGATCGAAATCGTTGTCTCCCATTAGGGACTCTTTTACATGCTTAGTGAGAGAAGGATTCTACACCATCCACTATAGAGAAATTTTACCATCCTACTTCAACAGGGTTAGCTATAGTGAAGCTAACTTCTCCAAAGCTTCCCGCACTATAAGAATTTGGAATTTTCTACTAATAGAATCTTCCAAAATGTTGATCTTCCAAAAAATATATACTATCTAAAAATCATAACCCTGTTGGAGCGCCAACCAGTGTCGCTACCTCGGGTTTAGGTCCCTCTGAGTGAAGACGTACCTCAGACTCTAGTGGCCTGAGTAATCTATAATATGCTCCCCAAGAATTCCGTATCTCAATATCATCAAGGGTAAGACTACCGATAATAGCTATAGATCATGAGTTTCATATTTCATCTCATGGGGTCTCAACTTCCTATACCCATAGGTGATGAATGCATGTCGTTTCATCAAAAGGCAACTATCCCCAACTCTTGAGGCATTGCAATAAATTGTGAACTCAAATCCTTCCTCTAGTAGTATCAAAATAGGTACACTCATCATCCTCTTCCCCAACTCGTCAAAGGCCATATGGAACTATTCATACTAGGTAAACAACTATCCCTTCCATGTCATATTAGTCAATGGGGATCTGATCCAGTATATGTCTTCTACAAATGTGATTTAGTACCCCCACCAAACCAGGAAATATTTACACATATGAAACGTTATTATGTGGCTCCCAAGAAAGCAATGATTCGATATTAATGGATAAAACTATTTTAGAAATGATATTCCCCATAATGTGAAACTAACGTATCCAAAAATATAATTTCAAAAGAATTTCCTAAAGAAGGTTCTATCAAAATAAATCAATAACCATATTCATGTTCTTTTTATGACCCTACTATATCATATATTAGATGAGTATTTTTTCAATGAAAGAAACAAAAAACTGGAACAAATTAGGATGGAAGATATGGTTCATCAAAGCCATAAAAATGGCAGGCGAATTTTTCACACTAAAGGGAATCACTAGGATCTCATAGTATCTATAGTGAAATCAGAAATCAAACTTCAGAATATCAGCCTCATGAACCCACAACTGGTGGTAGCCAGACCTGAGTTGATATTGGATAACTATTTCTCACATCGCAATAGATCAATGTGGTATTCAATCATTGTCAAGGGGTAATTGTTCTTTATCATGGCCTGGTCCATGTGACGATAATCCCTACAAAGACGTAAGCTTTTGTCTGCCATCCTTACAAATAGAACATGAGCTGACTAGGGGAAAAAATTGGGTCTAATGAATCCATTCTCATGAAGACCCTCCATCTGTAACCGTAGATCCTAGAGCTTAGTGGGTGCCATCAAATATATCGTAGAATATTTCAAGAGAAGCCCTAATTTCAAGTCGAAACAAAACTCCATCTACCGACTTGGCGGTTATTGAGGAAAGTTTTTTGGGAAGGCATATATATAATCGTACACAACTGAAGGAATCCATATGCATGAATATTGTGTTTCACCAAGGGTCACACTTTCTAGATTATGGGTAATAGGTTGTAACCTCCTACTCACTACACCCAGTTGTACTTCTATGAGGCCTCTCTTAACAAAATGGGAATCTCTCCCATCAGTGGGAATTCTTCTAACTAGTATATAGTGACAGTAAGTATGGGTTCAAACTAGGGGAATAAAATCCATTCTGAATATGTCATCATAGGGCCCCATCGTGATTAAATTTTAGTCCCACACGAACCTCTCTTCTCCATGTGATCACTCACACAACAGAAAGATGAAAGACAGAGAGGAAGCGTTCCCTATAGGTACTGTGAGACAAAGTTGTTATGCTATACTCTCTATTAGGATCTCGAGATCTTGCACCATCAGGTGAGAGATAAAAGAATTATTGGAACTTATTTTTACTAATAATAGGGAAAGAGTAAAATAAACACAAATAATACATCAAATCATCTTGTGTGTTGTAGGATCATAGACATCCAAATCTTCCAAGTAATTTTGGCCTCGGCCACCATCTCACTAAGCCTGTCATTGGATAGCAGGTGGTGGTGGTGGAAGAACCTCATACTGTACTCCACCACATATAGCTCCTCCTACTCCACTTCTAGCTCCACCTCCCTGGGGACAAACCTATCCCCGTATGAGAGATCCATGATCATGGTGTTGCCTCTACTATAGAGGTTAATTAGTATCTTCCTGGGATGCCCAACACATCTAGTTAGGCAGTGTTCCACAATTTGACCAAATATATCAAAATCATATCACCAGACCTCCTCAGGCTTCCCTAGTGATCTAGGATTCCCCTGCACTATACGTCCAAATCTATGAGACTACTCACCAAAGTGTCTCCTTTTCTGATATGTTTGAGGCCTACCAACTATTGATAACTCGGTACTATCATGTGCACTACCATATCCATCTACATATAATCCCTCTATCAAAATTCGATCTATCACAAGTTACCTATACAAAAACCCTACATAGGAGGAGATGCATAAAGGCACTATACTGGATTGGATCTCTCTGTGGAATGCCTACTCAATCTTCTATTATCGGAAGTATCCATCTCTGATCATTTCAAGAGAGTAGCATGTAACGTCTGTGAACCTCGTTGCATACTCTTCCACTTTTATCCCTACCTTTTAGAGCTCTATAATCTCCGTAATTTGGTTGGAGCTTAAGCAGGAGGCATAATACTCCTAAAAAAACAGGCGATTTATGTAGTCCCATGAGATCATCGACTCATCATTTAAATAATTAAACAAACTCTTCCAATGTACACCTTATCCAAGGAAAATACTAGCTGCCAAAGCCCCCATATTTTCTTTCAGGGTCTGAACAAGGATAATGACCAAGACCACAAACTCTAGCCAATCCTCTACTGCATGGAGATCTGGATCATCATGATATCTCAGCGATATTTGATGCTGGAACTCAAAGAGTACACTCAGCATGTGAAAACCCTCATCATACTCTGCTGGAATTATTTTTTTTCTCAATAGGTGGGGGTGCTGCTACCTGACCACCTAAATGAAGGGGATCACATGATGGACCCTAAACTAAAGCCTCGTTGCTCATATGGTCTTCATCACAAACCAGAGTTTCTATCATTAATGACTATCATCGCAGAGGCATCCTGAATGTTATCTAGTAGTACCGCAATCAGATGAGAATTTATAAATATTGATAACAAAAATGGGGAGTTGAATCAATAAGGAATGTCAAAGAATCAATCATATATGATGCATTTACCATTGTTCCCTATAATAAAAATCTCAACGTTCCATGTTAGAAAGTAGGTAGTCATGGTCCTAGTGAATACATAAATCAGCCGCCCGTACCATCATTGAACTCCCTGCCCTGAGTGACACACTCAATAAACATTGACATGGTTTCACTAAAACAAGAAAATCCTTTTAGGGTGTAACATTTGAACAACATCACAAGGAAATAAATTACTCTGATACCAATCTTTCCTGACCTGAACCTTGCTGAGGCTTGAGCCACAACTACCCCAATCAAACCTCCATCGGGCAGGGGGGCGACAAGAACCGAAGGCATTCTAAACATGGGGAGGCCGTTTCCTATGTATCTATATACACACAGTCATCAAAATCAATGAAAAAGTTTAGAGGAATGAAATAAATCATACATCACTGCTATAAATAAAGGAAAAGATGCATGTAACACTATCCGAATGAAGTATGGTAATGTAAACTAAAATGAAAATAGTAAAATACCCTCCCTATCAAGAAATATTTCCAAACCTAACAAACTAGGAATGAGTAAACAATTGAGAGGCCAAATCTTGTATCTCATGTTATGACCACTATACGCGGTCCAAACAATATGTATCCCTAAGCTCATCTCAAGTCATGATCGACCTATCTGCCATCTACAAAATACATGAAACATGTTGGGAAAATACCATGTAGGGGTGAGTATATACATACCCAATCTAACTCCCCAAAAAGGACAAGGGCATGAAACAAGAGACACAATTGAAGAGGAAACATTATATGTAGTAAGGTATAGTAATAGGGTAAATCTCAACCCAACAAGAGAGTGAAAGTAATATATTACACACAAAAGGATATCCAAATAGGGGGAAGATGAATTTCTCATCGAGACTTCAATACCTATTGCAGGAGAGTAGAATCATCTAACCTTGGGAATCTTGACATGGAGAGCATGTGGAATACACTGCGTGTCTTCTCCTCTCCCAAAAGAGAGTAAAAAAACCCAAGGAGTGGCTACCAAATAATGATATATATCTATATTCTCAGTAAAAGAATACAAAATGAGATTGTAATGGGATCTCAGTCTCATTGCTCATCCCAAGAAGATGACTAGCCAATAGATCCAAAGTAAGTCCATCTATGATGCCCAAAACCTAATTCGTCTTCCCAGGATGTACAAATAAAAGGGAATCAACCACCACACATTGATACTTTCTGATTTGGGTGTAATTGTCTCTCTCACATTTCTTTAGGTCGTGTCATAAGAAAAAATATTAGAGGGGAAATAATACCTCATTATCGTCAGTCCAATTCTATTCCAAACCAGGCCTCATCACTATTGCGTACAGTCAAGGGGTTACCAGTTTTAGTAAAGGTTATTGTGACCTGGTATGTCATGAGATTCTCACTATGGTAGTCACCAAAGAATTCCACTATCCATCCTAGCTGGTGGGAAACACTAGTTAAGGATACTGGGGAACACTAATGCACTGCCCTACTGGAGGTTAAGACTGGTGAGTTGTCAGGGAAAATGCCATTGCACAGCCCGACTAGATGTTTATATTTGGAGGATGACATTGAGGAATGCCACTACCCATCCCAGATAGTGGGTAAGCAAAAAAAGTCCAGGAACTCCACTACCTATTCCTATTATAGTGTAACATGGAATGATCATCAGGGAACGCCACAACCCAGTCCTAGAAGATGGGATGCCCGAAAATGCCAACGGGGAACACCACTACAAATCCCGGCTGGAGGGTAAGCATGGTACATCTATAGTGATTTTGTATGATCAATTTCATCGTCATGTGTAACCAGTGCATGTTAGATCCCAAAAAATCATATCATATCTTCAAATATGGTTCTAATAGTAACATCACTTTCTACGCATAAAAAACTCATGATAGGATAATGACATGTCCAAAATGGACCTCTGATGAAAAGGACGTTTTTCAATGAAAAATTCTTGTATGGGACCACATGGGACAGGTGACTTGATTATGATTTTTAAATTACCAAAATTTCCCCAAAATTCCCACCTTGAATGCAGGATCATGCTACCACTGATGACACAGCATCTAGATGCTCTTTTAGGTGTTATGACTCGTCAAACTTACAACTCGAGAAGCTACACATAGACATATCAGGGACTATGGACTATCCTCCATGGTCGGTCGCCCAACTATTCGGACCATCCACCCATGGAAGGACCATCGAGGATGGTCTACTAATCACGATGATCAACCGCTATGGTTGACCACCTGCAAATAGGTTGTTCCGTCACACCATCTATGGTAGCTCGAGCTATTGCAGCTCCGTGCTCCACCACCATGGTCATCCACAATAAGGCTACACCTCGATTTCCCTAGGTCTGACTCGGGTCTGATCTAGGTCCACTTCGTCCGATCCGACCCCCCGAATTGACCTGACCCAACTGCCCTCATCGGCCCGACCCACCTGCTTTTGTCGGCCTTCTCTCACATGGACCTCATAGTCCCCCCTGTGTTTGTGTTCGCCTCTGCCAGTCCCACCGGCTCCACCACATCCATTGTGTCCCTACTTACCACATGGCCTCGCAGCGGACTCCGACCCACATGACTCCCATCGTGGCTGCACATGGATCCACTGCCCACATGTGTACTGCCTCTATGCATCGCTGCCAACCTTCATCGCCGCACGCTGGTGGTTTCTTATATGGACCACCACACCTCATCCAATGCTCGAAAATAGGAATTGATCATAGGTCAGAGTACCTTGGGTACTGATATCCACTGATCCTACCTTGATTATCGATTTGTTTCAAATTCAGGGCTCCAATCTAGTTTGGAACCACCCAATAATGTAGGGTTGGGACCACATGGATAAAATAGAGAAGAAATCGAAGAATAGATGGAGGAATACAAAATAACAAAGGTTTTAAACATCACTTACCAAGATTTTTGGGGTTCCGAAGAAGATCGGGGCAGCTGGGTTAGATAAACAAGAAGAAATAAATTATATATAAATGCATGGATCATGAAAAGGTTTCACGGGGAACAAAACAAATAAGAAATATGAATTTTATCAATAATTTTAATCTAATGGTGTAAAAAACAAAAATAAGAGTCCTCACTCTTGTACCAATCATTTGTTGGTGAGGAACACACTCTCCATTTAATTCATGAGAAGTTTTTATGTTCTTTGCGCTTCGATCCACCTTTAATCAGAGGTTGTTGATATTTGACAGAAATATCCACAGGGGGATTGATTCTCTTTCTAGTGAATCCAAGGAATTATTAGTCCAACCCTATACAATTCCCACAAATACCTACTTATAGGATTTGAATTAGGTTAAGGGTAGTTTAATCAATCAATTAATTAAATTATGTAAATACACCGACAACGAGCGATAGGTCTTAACAACCCATTAAGACTCATTTTATGTCACACCTAGGGTAAACACTACATTCCTGACATAGTCATGGTCTTAAATTTTTTATCCGATCAACTATTTTTGGGTTATCCTATTGAATTTAATAAACCACATGTGTGAGATATAATAGGATTAATATTTTTATAATATTAATTTTGGGTACACTGAGCCTTGGAATCATACGCCGTTTCAACATCTAGCTCTATAAAAATATACAGAAATATATAAATATCTTAAGATGAAAAAAGAAGGTCACTAAAAAAGGACATGTATTGAACTACCCTACATAAAATTTGTTTGTATGTAGAATAGGGTGTATTTTCCATTTTTCATGGCTGGTCAATGGAAATTGGGTCTAAGAATCACTATTTATCCCATTTAAATTGAAATTATGCGACACATAGTTCTAAAACAGAGTAGGTTGAATGTAAAGTAGGAGAACACCACATAGAGTTTTGGTTTTCTAACGTATAGAACAAATTATAAGGAAGTTTTACATCATGAAAAAGGGTGGTTAACCATGATTTTTTATGTGATGCGTTAATGATGTTGTCATACAGATTAACACATTATCACAATGATGTGGTGTTTTTCAGTTTATCATCATGTTACATAGACAATATGTGCCTTTTAAGGGCATGAAAAAATGACCAATGATGCTATGCAGTTTAATTTCATACAGAAAATATGAGGGAGGCCATGTTGTTTAACATCATACTATAAGGAGATTGTGTTTTTTAGTTTATTAGATTAGAATATAGAATAAATCACATAAAGTTTAATGTCATATGGTAAGGATGCTGTGTTTTTATGTTTATCAACATGAAAATATGACGAAATGATGTATAGTTAAACATTATACTGTTAGGGTGATGTGTTGTATGGTTAATATTCATTCAATCTGTAAGATAATCCATTCTATTTAAGGACATATGGAAGGAACAATGGTTTTCATTATCCTGTGAAGAAATTATTTAAACATATTTCATTGATAGGGGATGTGGTGTGATTATCATATATCATTATTATCGAGGAAGTTACATTGGGATTGACATTATTTATGTTGTATAATCCCACCCACATTGTATCAATATCTGTGAGTTTCATCCCATGTATCATTGGAGTATTCAAATCCAAGCACAATTATCCACAATGGAACAAATAGAGAAAAGTTTTCTTTTTGAAAGCTAATTCAATCTGATTTCTCTATATTTATAAATGTTGAACGGTATACCTCCTTTTATCAATACACCACATTAACTCATCAAAATACTTTTCTGATTTTTCATCACATGAGAGTTTTCCACATATAGCTATTCGATGTGAAGGAAACTGTACATAAGTATACAACACTCCCTATGTTCCATAAACCAATGAATGTGGGTTTCCTCTATTGCATTGTGGGTTGTAGTTCGATAATATCACAATGAGTGAAATGGATTTTTCAGACATGAGTTATTTTTCTCTATCAAACTATTTTGGAATAATGTTTGATAACGTTTTATTTTAGCCTCTATATTTCCATTCATCAACACATGACATTGAGATAAGTGGTTGTATTCAATGTTTTACTCATTTTAAAAAAAATTCAATTTTGAAGAAAAGAAGTTGTTTTAATTTTCCATCAATATTTTTTTAGTGTCACTAAATGTGGAAATTATATGTTACTTCACAAAAATGATGATACATTTGTTCCCAATGTCCACAAGAGGCATCACCTAAGCCCTTTTAGAGAAGAATTCATTAGGAGTATGGATTTATTTGAACTACATAGTAGTATCTAGAGGGTAAAAACCTACAACATATATTCCCTATACAATCATTGGATATTTGTATTTATCTATATGCATAAACTATGTGGGTTGTTCTTTGAAGATTGAATGTACCATAGAGTAATGACAGTTTTTGGTAAATTGTGTTCAATCATACATCATAAAAGCCTAGAAATATCTTGGATTATTGTTTTTTTGAGAAATCATAGTTCTTAACTGATAGGAACTATAATCTAAATCAAGAATATACTTCATGGTGGTAGTTGAATCCTCTTTTTCAATGAACCAGAGGACAATTTCCTCAAATCGTTTATTGTAAATAACCTTATGATTACATAGTCTATCATAGAGAGTGATATTGGCTATCTGTAATGAAATTTGTTCTTTTATTACTCTATTAGGAAGAAGGGACTCATTTTCAAGGCATTATAGAATGCTCATCATCCACCCATTTAAAGGATTATATAGTTCCTTGTTATAATTTATCTCGTTGATCTCTTCCATCCCAATTTGTAAAAATAGTTATATTGTTCTATGATGAGAGATGTCGATGAATATTTTATATCAATCATAATATGTTAAGGATTATACATCATTTTATAACACATCATCATGAACATTTTGTGACTTGGTACATGAGTTTGAATTTTATAATAGGGTAATTCATCTATCAAGCATCCAAGATAATTATGAAATGGGGTTAGGTCTTCATTATTGGACGTTATAAAAACTCTTGATTTCTTAATTACCAACTAGGAATCTCCATTGATACTTTGGTGAGTTATCAAAATCTGAATATATTATTTCAAACCTAAAATGAAGGATTAGAATTGAACCTCATTATTAGAGAACATTATGATTGAATAAAGATGTAAGGTATATAATATTTTTCTATAGAAATGAGAATGATTTGAAAAATGACATTTTTGTGCATGGGGTTTTCTAATTTCATTCAGTTTGGGCTTCAAGATGCACTATTGAAATAAATTTTCAACATTTGTGTTCAGTAATGGAAGGATAATATTTATTCATATAAATTTTGGTACACATATACACTTCTTCCACTGAGAGATGTTCTACCAAGAAATTTACTAAAGCCTTTGCTTTTGTCACCATTTGAGGGATGAACCAAATATTGAACTATTTTAGAATGGCATCCCATTATGCAAAAAATCTAACTACTATGGGATTATTGAAGATATATTTGAGTGTTTGTATTTAAGAGATAAAATAGTACTCATGGTGATGTAGTTAATTCTTTAATTTATGAATTGTGAAAATCAATTCCAAAGAGTTCTTCTCAATGTTTGAATATTGAATATCATTATCAAGAAAGGGGATACTAAGATAATAAAGACTTTTACCACTAAAAAATTTATTTTTTGGTGAATGTAAGGCACATAGTGATCATTCCCGAGCCATAAAGTATAGGATTAATGACTTTCCTTTGACTGGTGTCATCCACAGTGGTTGGATTAAGATATATTTCATTAGGTTGTGAAATGTTTATAGGTTGTAATTTTTCCACTAAAAAGAGAACCCTTTATTCATCAGCAGATTATATGGAAAACACCTTCCTATGAGGTTTTATATGAAGCATCGAATTTTGTCATGTTTTCCTTGTATCCATCTCAACTCATTGAGTATTTTAGTGGGTAGAATCTACAGAATTTCCTTAGTGTTTTTATAGTCATAATCGATTCCATGATAGTTTACGATGAAGTGAATAAGTATTCCTAAATTAATTTCAAAATAACATTTCATGGGATTTACATCTAGGATATGTTGTCGGTGTTTTTATAAAATTATTTCCAAATTAGAATGGTGATAATAAAATTTCCATGATTTTTCCACTAAATCATCGATATTAATATCACCTTATTTTATTAGTAAGGGTTTGAATATGTGATTCATGATACATTGATATGTAGCACTAGCATTTTTAAAACCAAAAGGCACCACCCAGTAGCAGAATAGTCCCTAGGGTACATGATATAGGTATCCTGTTAATAATCTAGGCCTATTCATATTTGATTATATCCCAAGTAGAAATATATAAAGGAGAGATATTGATATCCAATCATTTCATCAAGAATAACTTATGTGTCAATAACTGGGATGTCATATTTTAGGAAATTCTATTTGAGGTCACTAAATTACATGATAAATCTAATTTACCTATTATTTTTCAAGATATGAACAATGCTAGTGAGCCAATTTTTTTTGGAATTTCTGAATGAATTCATATTTTTCATTTTCATCATCTTCTACTTCAACCCTAGAATCATGAGTCAGATGTGTCCTTATGGATTCCTACATGAAACCCAATGGGTATCCTAGAATTCCAATGTGAAGGTTTTTAATATTAATATCATGGAATAAAATTTCATTTTAATTACAAGTTAACATGTCTCAGTGATACATAGAAAATATGTGTAAATATTTTGTTCATCAGGGGAATAATTTCATTGATATGTATTGGACATGGATATTCCCTTGTACACAATTCATCTCTTGGAGTTCATCGATAACAATGGATATTCCATTTGTAAATTTTGTAGAAGTGTCTCTGATTAAATTTTATTCTTCATATTCATTTTCACCTCCCTCATCCTCTTTTTCCTCAAAAGTGTTTGGATAATAAAAAATGAATTTTTAGTCAGTCATTGATAATTTCTCTGAATACAAGATGATATATTAAAACTGTCTGATGGGTATCAAATATTCATCACTAAGGCCATTGAATGGATTATTTACAATAATTATAAGAACAACTGGAGGGGTAATTTGAGTGACACCATCATTCATGGGATAATTCCATTCCTTAGGAAGAATCCTACATAAATTTATTGAGATTCACAAGAATTGAAAGGAGATTTTTCACCATTAAACACACCAATTTGGTCCATTAATATAGTATTTTCTCCACTAATGGTATGATAAAGGGATCACTACATGATGATAATACCAATTCCATCTTTGAAATACATTAAAATTAATATATTTTTGAAGGACCAAGACATCATAATCAGATACTAGATCCCATAACTATGGTATTATCATGATAATACAAAGGAGTTAGAGATCCATTTTATCATAACTTTTTATCAATAGGGGATAAGGTTAAAAATAGATTCAGTTTTTCTTTTTTGATGAATAAGATGACTATATGATATTAAAAAAATATTAACCACTGGATGATAAACTTTAGTGGAAACAACTTTAGCTTCAAACACATATGGATCAACCGAGCCTTTATAGGTTCTTCCTATAGATCATTTTATAGATTAATAGAATAAAAAATTAAATTATTTTCTAGAACTATGGATAATTTAATTAAGATATATTACTTTTGTATAAATTATCTATGTATACCTAAGTGGAATTATTCCAAGAATGAAATTTTAGGAGCTCACGTTCATATGAAAAATGTGGCAAGTGGTTAAGAAGATGTGAAGGGAATCTTATTCTATTGAATTGGGATTCCATGGATTTACCACATGATTGAGATGGTAAATTTATATCATTTTCATCAATTTTTATTCCAAAATGATCGAGTTTGAATGATTTTTCACATATGAGAAGGATTTTCCTTCTGATTCTAATATTTTCAAAAAGAATAACTACAAGATTCAACAACATTGATTTATTTGGAAGATTTGAATTTGACATATTGTGTTCAGTAGAGGTTGTGGATCATTATATTTTCTTATATCACATGGCCTCCATTAATGTATCCCCAATTTGGTGAGGTAATCTCAGGTTCATAATTGTACTCATCATCATACAATAGATCCATTAAATGAATGACATTAATCAACCTATATATCAACTCTTCATGTGATTGGAACTCCATTTGATGGTTCGATGCCTTTTGTACCATTAATAGGGTCAACACCCATTGCACCATTTGGAAGGTTGTTTCCCATTCTCTTGGGATTATAGGCATGAATACCAAGAGATTCAAGGCTAACATTGGCCGTATGGAAGGTTTATCTTCCTCCATTTTTTTCACTCTTCTATCCATGTATTCTCAAAGAATATTGGCCTTTGGATGGCTGTAGTGCCAATAGATATGGTTGTGCAATATTGGATGTTCCCAGGGGAATAGTTTGTGGCTTTAACTATGCTCATATAACAACATGAGTATGTTTGATTGTTATACTAGTCATCAAATCACAGAACACATTTTCACTCTTCCAAGAAAATTCCATAATTTCACCTTCGTTTTCTGGAGTGTAAGAGGAAAAAAAATCTACATATGATGGTGATTAACCAGTTTTACTTACCCATAATAAACCATTTTTTATTGAATCCTTAAAAATGAAATAGTCCTAAATGGTGTTCCAAAGTTTGGTGAATGGGGTAATAATTAGAGTCAAATCTATGTCGAATTTTATCAGGTATTCTAGGTTTTGATAATGTCAACATGTTATATTTGAAGGATGTTGGGATTTAACCAAGAATCTACACATCTTGGAAGGGTTAGATTTTTTTCATCAGTTCTTTATGCTAGTAGAATTTATGATTCCACATTACATCTTTATGAGGTTATTCCCAATTTTTCACAAATGAGGGAATACAATATGATAATGTGTTAGAATCAGAGTAAGATCTAATGTAGGATCTAGTTTTAGAGTGATGGTTTCGTTTCCTTATTTTCCTCCACTTTCATTGAGCTATCAGCATTAATCTAGATTCAACTCTATTTTTCATGATGGAGTCCACCAATCTTGGTGAAACTACTAGATGTTCCCGAATCCAACCATGTATTTTATATGAGTGAATGGTTTTCACAACTCATCATTGATGTTTCATATAAAAATACCCACCAAATATTCCTACAATAAACTATAAATTTTTGGATTATGTTAGACCCTTCCACATTGAAATAAAGTTTGTGAGTATCTGATTTTCACATTTTTTTGATGTTTGAATGGTCATGGTACATTTAATTTCAGTGTGTTGATCTAGATTGATAAATAAATGACCCAAAGTCTTCTTCCCATCCTTTAGTCAAACCTATGGGTGGGTGTACCATACAGAAGTTTATCCCTATAAGGATTTCACAAAAAATAAGAGCTTTGTAGCTTCTAATTGCAACAATTTTCCAAACATTATCCCTTAATGATATTGATAGTGTGTTATATTCTTCTCTGGATCTCCTGAAATATCTAATGTTTGAAATGTAGGATTAAAACATTTAGGTAGAGGAACCACTAAGGGTAAGTCTCTCCCATTGGATTAAATGAAACATGTTGTCCCTCCATAGCTTATAGTTGGGATATCAATGATGCAGTACTATAAAAAATCCTATAAGAATGGACAACTTTATCATGGGGCACAAAATATTGAACCAGATGTGTTTGTTCGGTATAAACTTGTTCTTGTTCTGGATGGTTGTAGCTTGATAGAAATTAATTTTATTGTTTTGAAAATAAAGGGATGTCTTTGTGTTCATTTGGATGTGGTTTCAAATATACTGGTTGATTCATTTCTTCACTGATTTGACATTGTAAATATATTTTAAATGATATGAAAAGATCTTCTTCTCAAGTGACATCAATAGGATGAGTGAAATGAGGTTCCATCATAAGAACATATCTAGTAGTAATATGACCCCTCAGTTGTTTGGCATTGATCCTTTTCAGTTCTCCCATTTCTATCTCCTATTATGATAATCATTCCATTTGTGTGAAGGGTATAAAACCTTAGGTAATATGTAGTATTGAACCATAGATCTACTATTTTTGGCTAATTCTTTTCAATGAGGCAATGAATCATTCAAAATAGTTCCTCAATTTTGGGTAATCCTTTGATTTATAGTTTTCACACATTCTATGGATATTTCCTCATTTTCCATATTTTGAATGGATATATTATACTATTTTTCTCCCTCAATGACATGATGTTATGATGTATTGTCATATCTAGTGTTAATGACATTTATTGACATAAAATACATTGGGTAAATTTCATTAGTCTCTAAATAATGGGAGAACCAGTTGCTCTGGGAATGTTCACCATAATAGAAATGATTCCTTGGAAATTTTTTGATCATGCCATGTTGTTTTTTTGTGTCTATAAAGGGAGATTATCCCTTTTTCCATGGATCCCTTCAAATATCATTATTGATGGAGTATATTAAGGGAAAATCAAGAAAATTTTGTTGTTCGTGTCCCAAAAAACAAAAATGCGTGAGGATATGGGATGCACCCAGGGGATTCATTTTTTGGAACATTCCCTAACTAAGAGAATAATAATTTTTTATGATTTTAAGATAAAAAAACCCATATAGTTATGTTGTTGTATATTCTATTCAAGTTCCACATTTTATTGGTCCTTATTTGTGGTCCTTGAGGTTCATTTTAAAAAATCCCCTAGCCCAGTGGGTTGGGGTTTCTACTGTATTGTCTCAACTGAGCTAATACGACCTCTATATTGATTTTATGAATCTTTTTCATAAAATTGTATTGGTGAATTGTATTATTTTATCTTGATCCACATTATTCTGAGGATTATTTCACAATCCCATGATCGACTTCCCTTAAGCAGGAGACTTGGTTGATAATTTCAGACACATGATGAAAGAGTCTTTGGATGGCTCGATCTCTTTAGCCTGATATCTTATAGTATCATTATGGGTCTATTATTGTTGAGAATATGATCTGTTATGAGTAAATACTATTTACTATATCCATCATGGATCAATTTCATTGTAGGATAATTCCATTAGTGGGATCTACTGATCAGGGTGCAGGGTGAATTGAAACGCACCATGTTATCCGCATCATCAGATATAGACACTGGATGTGGGATTTTTTATCATATGATGTAGTTTATTTAATGAGTTATGACATGTATGCGGAAGGGATCCTTCCTTTTTTACCAATTTTGGGTGCAGTGTGGATAGAAACATCACTAAGTCAATATTGCAGTGTGTTTCCTATAATACCTTGATGTGATTTGGTTATTCGTTGAAATTTAATAGTTTTGTTTTAAATTTACAAAGAGTGGTACCTGTATTTAGGTGTATTTCATGAAAAAAATTCCCTAAAAGCACATTTTCATTTCGGAATTGGGGAGTGGAAGAATTCCATAACATTACTGTTATATTAGCCTTTTCCAATTGACTCTATATGAAAAATATGTCACATTTTTTATTTGAAAGTGGTTCGACATCCAAATCTGACCAAAGTGTATTGTTTACCTTCATTATATTATAATAAATGTGGAAATAAAAGATTTACTAAATTTTATTAGAACGAAATAAATCCATGGATGGTTCATAGAATGCCTGCTTCCATCAAATACCTTTTAGTTTTGAAAGAATAACACCATTCAATGAAGAGGGTTTAGGTATGAATGGAATCATTTCTATGATTTCTCATGATATGAGTGGTTTATCTTAGTTGATTCATCAAGGCTATGACCATCTTGATGAAATGAAATTTCATAGTGGGATGAACATCCCAAAGAATACCATTATTTGGAGAACAACCATTAACCATTGTTTTCTCGTTGCAAGGAGAAAATTTACCGCATATACCCCGGGGATGACCTTTAGTAATGAAAAAATGGAATAAATTTTTTTCTATTTGATCTTTAGGCCCTATAGAGGGTTACTATTAAAATCATTAGGAGATTAAATCTCATGATTTATTTTATACTAGAAATAAAGTGTACCTTCTTGGTAAGATGTCTGTAGAGGACCTCCATAATTTCTAGTAAGAAGATTGTGGGGAAGAAATTAGTATATACCTCTACTATATTCATAATTTGGTGATGAAATATTAGTTTTATTAGCCTCCAAAAATAAATATTTGAGGGATTTAATAAAACTAACATTCAACTGAGTATGATAATATAATTTCTATTCATTTTTTAATCATCTTTTTTCATGATTATTTTTAGATGTCAACCTTTGAGTGATTGGAACCTCATTATATAGGTGCCAGATCATGTATATGGAGGTCGATTTTATCAGATCCCATGTGGCTATTATAATTTTTAATGGGTATCTGATATTTTTTAGGGATATGTGGTTTCCATGGACAATAAACTAGGATATACAAAAAAAAAACTCCAATTAAAATGGGGATATTGGCTCGATATGGTTATCTAATCATAATGGGATAGCTACAATACTCATGGATGGGAGTAAAAGAGTGCATATACTCCCTGTTATCTATAAAATTATTATTATTTTATGTCACTAAAAATTAGGATACTGGGTTGTATTCCCAATTCCAAGCCATCGATGATTCTATCATTATATCCTGAAAACACAGAAAATGTGAAAAGGAATATATATTTATCCTTCCATCATTTCCAGGATTTATGGGGTGACTTATTCAGGTGGAATGGTAATATATGCCAATTATTTAGCTTGATTAGTGATATATTCCTAATATATTCCTATTTTTAATTTTTTGATATACTGATAGTAATTAGGTTTGAAGGAAGAGATATGTGGTTTCCTCTATTTTTAGCTGGGATCTACCAGGTAATTTCTCAGTGTTCCACCAAACTATTCTAGTGGGATTGTTGCGTTTAAAAAGGTGTGTGTTACTAATAGTGTAGTTCCTATGTTTTTGATATTATTTGGAAGGAGCACTGGTATATCTATTATCACATTTCTCTCATTTTTACCCTTGGTGGACTATCCATAGTGCCTGGATCTGGGTTACCTGGGCCGAACTCCTGAGGATAGCACCATCATCATGATCAGTGTTTGATCCTGTGTTACATGGGTGGTGGAAGCATATAGAAAGATCCCATTTTCTAGACTACTGTGATGTTTTGCTGAGGATATTAATGACTTATTGATTAGCCTCCCTGAGATAATGGAAGAATTTATTGTAGTATTTTGAGGTTAGGATCAAGAAACAATTTGACACTAAAACTAGTGTCATGGGTTTCTGGGTCACCATCCATTGATGAGTAGATAGTTGGTGAGGTTTCATGAGCTTAAGGACTTTTCTATCTACCTATAGTGTTGCAACATTACAATTATGGATTTACTCACAAATGAGAATGTTTGATACCCATCACTAAAGATGTAGGGTTAATGACATTTTCCCCCGATTCACTATGGGAAAAAAGGGCATTTGCGACGGGATTTATTCCCGTCGCAAATAGTCCCGTGAAAAACTTATTTGCGACGGGGTTATTTGCCCGTCGCAAATAAGTAGCCTTTTGCGACGGGACAACTTTCCCCGTCGCAAAAGGATTGGCGCGGTTTGCGCGCCAAATCGCGGGAAACTTATTTGCGACGGGGGAATATTCTCATCGCAAATAACCGGCGGCGGTAAAAGGTATTTGCGACGGGAATATTCCTCCGTCGGAAATAGTATGTCGGCAGGTGGTTATTTGCGACGGGACCCGTCGCAAATAACTATTTACCGGTTGACCATAATAAATGTTAGCTAAGGTATTTGCGACGGGCACCGTCGCAAAAAATACTATTTACGACGGGATACCCGTCGCAAATGGGCCTGTCGCAAATAATCTAACCTATAAATACCCCCATCCGTTTTTTTCATTTCATTCTCATTTCTTATCTTCTCCTTCTCTCAAAATTATATTTCTAGAGTTCAGTTTTTCTCCAGTTTAATTTTTTTCTCCGGAGCTGATATTGAAGTTTTGAAGAACGATCAGAGCAGATCAATTTTCAAGGTATTTATGTTCATTTTAATTATTTATTTATTTTTAATTTTTTATTAGTTTCAATTATTATTAATTAGTTGTAATTTAATTATGTTTACATTGTTTTATTACTTAATAAATTTAAATTATTAGTATTTTTTATAGTTAATGGTAATTAGGAATAATTAGTAATAATTTTTAATAATTAAGAATAAATATTAATAATTAGTAATAAAAACCAATAATTAGGAATAATAACATTATTACATTATTAGTTTATTTTATTATTAATATTAAAATAATATAATTTTTTATATATATACAATTCTTTTTTCATCTGTGTGTTTGCTGTCTTCACATGTATTATTTGTATGTGGAGATAGAAAACGCACAGATGAAAAGAGAATTGTATATAAATTAGAAAATTATATTATTTTAATATTAATAATAAAATATATTAATAATGTTATTATTTGTAATTATTGGTAATTATTTCTAATTATTGATAATTATTCATTTAATTACTAATAATTAGGAACAATTATCAATAATTATCAATAATTAAGAATAATTAGTAATAATTAGTAATAATTACCAATAATTAGTAATAATTAGTAATAATTACCAATAATTAGTAATAATTACCAATAATTAGTAATAATTACTAATAAGTAGTAATAATTACCAATAATTAGTAATAATTACCAATAATTTGGAATAATTACCAATAATTAACAATAATTAGTAATAATTACCAATAATTAATAATAATTAGTAATAATTAGGAATAATTAGTAATAATTAGGAATAATTAGTAATAATTAGGAATAATTAGTAATAATTAGTAATAATTAGTAATAATTAGTACTAATTAGGAATAATTAGGAATAATTAGGAATAATTAGTAATAATTAGTAATAATTAGGAATAATTAGGAATAATTAGGAATAATTAGGAATAATTAGGAATAATTAGGAATAATTAGGAATAATTAGGAATAATTAGGAATAATTAGGAATAATTAGGAATAATTACCAATAATTACCAATAATTACCAATAATTACCAATAATTACCAATAATTACCAATAATTCCCAATAATTACCAATAATTACCAATAATTACCAATAATTAGCAATAATTAGCAATAATTAGCAATAATTAGCAATAATTAGCAATAATTAGTCATAAATACCAAAAATTAGGAAAAATTAGGAAAAATTAGGAAAAATTACCAATAATTAGTAATAATTACCAATAATTAGTAATAATTACCAATAATTAGTAATAATTACCAATAATTAGTAATAATTACCAATAATTAGTAATAATTACCAATAATTAGTAATAATTACCAATAATTAGTATTAATTACCAATAATTCGTATTAATTACCAATAATTAGTAATAATTACCAATAATTAGTAATAATTACCAATAATTAGTATTAATTACCAATAATTAGTATTAATTACCAATAATTAGTATTAATTACCAATAATTAGTATTAATTACCAATAATTACCAATAATTAGTAATAATTACCAATAATTAGCAATAATTAGCAATAATTACCAATAATTAGCAATAATTAACAATAATTAGCAATAATTACCAATAATTGCCAATAATTACCAATAACTGCCAATAATTACCAATAACTGCCAAGAATTAGCAATAACTGCCAATAATTAGCAATAACTGCCAATAATTAGCAATAACTGCCAATAATTAGCAATAATTAGCAATAATTAGTAATAATTAGAAATAATTAGTAATAATTAGCAATAATTACCAATAATTAGCAATAATTACCAATAATTAGCAATAATTACCAATAATTAGCAATAATTAGCAATAATTAGCAATAATTAACAATAATTAGCAATAATTAGCAATAATTACCAATAATTAGCAATAATTACCAATAATTAGCAATAATTACCAATAATTAGCAATAATTTCCAATAATTAGCAATAATTACCAATAAGTAGTAATAATTACCAATAATTACCAATAATTAGTAATAATTAGTAATAATTAGGAATAATTATTATTAATTAGGAATAATTAGTATTAATTATGAATAATTAGTATTAATTAGGAATAATTAGTAATAATTACCAATAATTAGTAATAATTATTATTAATTACCAATAATTAGTATTAATTACCAATAATTTGTATTAATTACCAATAATTAGTATTAATTACTAATAATTAGCAATAATTAGTAATAATTAGCAATAATTAGTAATAATTAGTAATAATTAGTAATAATTAGCAATAATTAGTAATAATTAGCAATAATTACTAATAATTAGTAATAATTAGGAATAATTAGTAATAATTAGGAATAATTAGTAATAATTAGGAATAATTAGTAATAATTAGTAATAATTAGCAATAATTAGGAATAATTAGCAATAATTACCAATAATTAGTAATAATTACCAATAATTAGTAATAATTACAAATAATTAGTAATAATTACCAATAATTAGTAATAATTAGTAATAATTAGTAATAATTAGTAATAATTAGGAATAATTAGGAATAATTAGTATTAATTAGGAATAATTAGTATTAATTAGGAATAATTAGAACTAATTACCAATAACTAGTAATAATTACCAATAATTAGTAATAATTATTATTAATTACCAATAATTAGTATTAATTACCAATAATTACCAATAATTACCAATAATTACCAAGAATTACCAATAATTACCAACAAATAGTAATAATTAGTAGTAATTAACAATAATTAGTAATAATTAACAATAATTACCAATAATTAGTAATAATTATGAATAATTACCAATAATTATTAATAATTAGGAATAATTACATTATTACATTATTTGTATATTTTATTATTAATATTAAAATAATATAATTTTCTATATTATATACAATTCTCTTTTTTTCTGTGTGTTTTCTGTCTCCACATGTAATATTGGCATTCTTTTTCAAAATTATCAACCTACTCGCCAATGGAGAGGTGAAAGTGAATGTCAATATTACATGTGGAGACAGAATGTTAAACACACAGATGAAAGGAGAATTGTATATAATATAGAAAATTATATTATTTTAATATTAATAATAAAATATACTAATAATGTAATATTGTTATTATTATATAATTAATATTTATGAAAAAATTATATTAGTATTATTAAAAAAAATAAAAAATCAATATAATATTAAAATTATCAAAATTTGTAACAAGTTTTGCTTTATTCTCAATATATTCAATCCTTGCTTGAGTGTTTTTTCTAACAAATTATTCAAAATCAGTAATGCTTTTATATTTTATAGAAAAATATGGAACAACGAGGTCGTCAACAGTAATTATTATATGACCGCATATGGATAAATCAACGTAGAAATCCAAATGGTTCTGGTTTAAATCCAGTATATATAGAGGGTGTGGAGATTTTTTTATCATTTGCGGCTTCAAATCCAGAATTTGTTTCAGAAGGAAAAATAAAATGCCCTTGTTGAAAATGTGCATTGAGAACGTTTGACACGTTTGACAAAGTGGGGGAACATCTCTTGCGTTTTGGTTTTCAAGCAGATTATGTTTTTTGGTATCAACACGGTGAACGTAGTTCCAGAGCAGGGGATACCAACTTGATTCCGGATCCATCCCAGTTTCAAGATTTAGTACATGATGTTGCAGGTTCATCTGTTCAACATACAGAAACTCCGGCTGATATAGCTTCAAATCCTGAGCTGGTACCGTCTGAATTTTATGAGTTGTTGAAGTCTGCTGAGGATGCATTATATCCTGGCTGCAAGATGAGAAAATTAGAAGCAGTTGCAAAATTTATGGCTATCAAATCAGATAACAGAATGTCAAACACCTGTTTTGACCAGATATTTTCTTTGCTAAAAACACTGTTACCCGAAGGAAATGTTTTACCTGCAAATTACTATGAAAGTAAGAGGCTGGTTCAAAATTTGGGACATACTTGTCAGAAGATTCATGCATGTTAAAATGACTGCATTTTATATTCTGGGGAAAATGAGTCGTTGGATAGTTGTCCCTAATGTGGGAAACTGAGATATAAAGAAGGACAACACGGGAAGTCTGGTTTGATTCCTATAAAACAGTTGAGATATTTTCCGCTTACATCCAGACTTCAACGTTTATTCATGTCTAAGAATACAACGACAATGATGTCATGGCATAAAGAGAATATTTCAACCGATAAAATCTTGAATCATATAGCCGATGGTGATTCATGGAAACATTTTGATAGAGTGCATCCATCCTTTGCTTTAGAAGCTAGAAATGTTCGACTGGGCCTTTCCACTGATGGTTTCTGTCCGTTTGGATCTTATGGTAGTCAATATTCATGTTGGCCTGTTTTTTTAACTCTGTACAATTTACCTCCATGGATGTTGATGAAGGAGCCATATATATTTTTGACTTTACTAATTCCAGGACATCCGAAGAAAAATATTGATGTTTATTTGAAGCCATTGATTGATGAATTAAATTTATTGTGGAGTACTGGTGTCAGTACATATGATGTTGTAACAAAACATAATTTCATACTGAGAGCAGAATTGATGTGGACAATAAGTGACTTCCCGGCTTATGGGATGTTATCTGGCTGGAGTACACATGGTCAGAAATCATGTCCTTACTGTATGGGAGAGAACAAAGCATTTATGATCATTCATGGAAAGAAACCTTGTTATTTTGACTGTCATCGCAGATTTCTTCCAGCTGATCATCCTTTTCGCAGAAACAGATCTCATTTCAGAAAATGAACAGTTGAAATGGATGGACCTCCAAAAATGCTATCAGGTGCGGAGTTAAAATCAGTTGTATTTTCATTACCTCCCATCACTTTTGGTCCCACAATAAACTAACAGAAAATTTCTGGATTTGGGAAAGAACACAATTGTATTAAACGTAGCATATTTTGGGATTTTCCATATTGGTCTGATTTGTTGGTCCGCCACATGTTGGATGTAATGCATATTGAGAAGAAATGTTTTGATAATTTGTTTCATACAGTTTTGGATACGCCAGGAAAGAGCAAAGACAATGTAAATGCACGTTTAGATCTTGCCCAAATTTGCAGGCGTCCAGAATTGGAACTCTTTGAGAATGTCAGAACAGAAAGGTTATTGAAACCAAAAGAAGCTTATACATTGTCTAAAGAAAACCGTTTATTATTTTGTCAGTGGATTGCAGATTTGAGACTTCCAGATGGCTGTGCTTCCAATTTTGGTAGATGTGTAAAGAATGGTCATATTACTGGATTAAAAAGTCATGATTGTCATGTTATAATGGAGAGAATTCTACCCATTGGATTAAGAGGTCTGTTGAATTCTGTGATTTGGGATTCCATAATTGACATGTCTCTTTTTTTTCGGGAAATTTGTGCGGCAACGGCAGATTATGATGCTCTAGGCAAACTTGAAAAAGATGTTGTTGTAATTATATGTAAACTGGAAAAAATATTTCCTCCGTCTTTCTTCGACTCAATGGAACATTTGATGTTACATTTTCCATATGAAGCCAAATGTAGAGGTCCGGTACAGTTTCGATGGATGTACCCATTTGAAAGATGCATGCAAAAATTGAAAAGAAAAGTATGTAACAAAGCATCTGTTGAAGGATCTATTGCAGAAACTTATTTGCAAGAGGAAATATCTTTTTTCTGCTCCCATTATTTTGAATCTGAGTATCCTTCAAAACACAACCGAATGGGACGGAACGAGAGGAATATTGATGAAATCGACAATCAATTATCTGTTTTCAACCAGTCAGAGCTTGGTTTTGGTGGAGTTTATGAATGCTGGCTTTCAGATGATGAACATCAGAGAGCTCATACGTATGTTCTGCTCAACTGTGAAGAGATGACATCAGTTGTACTGTAAGTGTTTATATCAGTTATTCTATCATTTATGTTACAGTAAATAACTTTGGTTTTTATAGGTTGTACGATAATCATATCAAGAAACAAATTCCACAAATTACAGCAGCTGCTCTCGAAGAACGTCGACTGAAAAATTTCTCTCAGTGGTTTCAAAAACTGGTAACATAAATTCTTTATCTTTTAGCAACTCATTCAATGTATATTTTACTATATTGATAGTTATTTCACAAATTTTCAGGTGTCTCGACATGCTGATAAAATTGAAAAACGACTGTGTGTATTGAGTAACCCACCTTCCAAACTTGTTAAAACTTATAATGCATATGTGGTGAATGGATTTTGATTCCACACACATGCATATGGGGAATCGAAAAAAACAATGAACAATGGAGTTAGCTTGAGAGGATCTCATCATCGAGAAAATGAAGTTGACTTTTATGGCATACTTGATGAAATCATTGAACTCTGTTATCTTGGACAACATTACATAACCATGTTCAAATGTCGGTGGTTGGATACAGAGAGAGGCGTGCGTGTTCAGCCGACTCATGGAATCATCGATATTAAATGTAAAAGTGTTCTCGCAGTAAATGAACAATTCTTATTGGCTCAACAGGCATATCAAGTTTATTACGCGAAGTACTGTGCAACATCAAGATAATTGACTGATTGGTGGAGTGTAATAAAAATCAAAATTTGAGACAATCAGTTTAGTCAAAGTGAATGTGCTTTCACTTATGTGCAAAGAATTGAAGTTTTTCAAGAGAGTACTCAAAATCAATCTTTTTTGCAAAGAGACATGAGTATCGATGACGACACCCCACATTTAAGAGTCGGTGATGACGATGATGTTAATGATGTCACATATGAATTTGAAATGGTAAGAGATGAAGCAACTGTAACTCGAATGGATATCGATGATGTTGAGGAGGAATATGAAGATGACATTGACATATATGAAGATGATGATGAAGATGAACACTGATAGCATTCCATGGTATTTATATACAATCATAATATGTATATATCTATATATAATAGTAATTATCAATTATTTGCTAACATTAATATTTTCTGTTTCAGATGGACGACGCCACATTTCGTGAGTTGGCGGATGCTGACCTGACTTTCGATGCGGATGAGTTGCTGACAGATGACCGTCAGCCTGCAGGCGCTCCAGGGAGTACGCGGAGGGGGCGCGGTCTTGCACGATTGATGATTCCTGACCCCGTCCCCGAGCGACGTCCACGTCTTGGCTTTGATCCACGCACACGGAGGTGTGATAACCTTTGTGATAACCTGCGAATTTGACTAAGATTTCATTAATCTATTCACATAATAAATGTTTATTATTTTTTCAGTTTTCCGCATATAGCAGTCGGACAGGGCAGCACTATTTTGCACAACTATTTCTCTCAGCTGTGGACCACATGGGAGCAGATTCCCATTGATGTGCAGTAGGCCATGTTCGGCCATTGGTTGGTACGTACGTAAATAAATAATTTTTATTTTGAAAATTATTTCATTTCTAACTTGATATTTTGATTTATTTGTAGGGTTTATGGTATCCGATCGAGGATACCATGCGTGACGCCATCCACGAGGCATGGGAGGTGGCCATGCGTGATCGCCTTCGTCAGTTTTTGCACAATTTAAGAAAATCTGCGATGAAGAAAGCAGGAGTGTCAGATTTTGACGAGTCATATAGAGCACACCGACCAGAGTACATTTAATCCCATGTATGGGATGGATTATGTACGCACTGGTTGAGTGGTGCCTTTCAGAGGAGATCATCGGTGGGGAGGCAGAATCGGGGGAGACAGGAGGTGACTCATCAAGCTGGGAGTCGTTCTTTCAGTACTCATAGACAGCATCTGGTACGTACAATATTTATAAATATTTTATATAACTGTAAATATTAACAGTTTATTTTTTATTCTTATAGGCTATCGAGCACCCCGATATTACAGAGTACGACGTATATCGGAGGATGTATAGTGATCCTGCTACTGAGGAGCTCAGAGGTGATCGTCAGCATCACATCGTGGTCAGTATTATTTGTTTTCAAGTTTAAAAATTAACTGCATATAATATATTCACAATTTTAATTTTAAATTGCAACTATAGGAGTCATATGAGGCCGCAGCGTCACAGGCCCGACCTGAGAGTCAGGCCGAGTCATCAGATCAGACCACTGCCTGTCAGTTTGATGAAGCGGCATGGATGCAGGCCACCCAGTATGCCTTCAAGAAGGGCCGGGTAGTTGGTATCGGCTCTCGACTGACTCCCGGAGATTATTATGGCAGTGCTGCGATGTCGGCGTCCAGCACGAGAGGAGCTCGTGCATCTTCTTCTACTACACAGTATGAGGATCAGTTGCGATCTCAGACTGCACAGATAGAGAGTCTCCGACAAGAGCAGGAGCAGATGCGTCAGCAGCATGAGGAGGAGCGTCGACGCCAGCAGCAGCTGTACGAGGAGCAGGCGAGTCGGTGGCAGCAGCAGCATCAGGAGCAGATGGAGTACATGCGCTGACTCACTCATGCTTTAGGGATGGAGTTTCCTCCACCACCATCTGCAGATCCCCCACCTCACCCCTCCTTCAGATTAGAGATTGTATTTATGTTATAAAATTTGTGAAATCAAAATATTTTTTTTTACTATTCGTAGTTTCTGTCTCATTATAAAATATTAATAATATTATATTTTTAAATAACAATATTAATATGAATAATAATATTATTTATATTTTATAATATTAAATTTTATATATATATTAAAATTTTATAATATTATAATTCAATTATATTTTTTGTAATACTTGAATTATTTTAATATTTGAATGTAAAATAATTCTATTATTTTTATATTAATTAAAATAACTTATTAATATTTTTTTATTTATGAATTATAATTCTAATATTATTATATTAATTAAATCATTTATTAATATTCTATTATTTTTTATTTTTGAATTATAATTCTATTATTATCATATTAATTATATTAATTAAATCATTTATTAATATTAGATTATTTTTTATTTTTGAATTATAATTCTATTATTATCATATTAATTAAAATAATTTATTAATAATTTATTATTTTTATTTTTGAATTATAATTCTATTATTATATTAATTAAACTAATTTATTAATAATTTATTTTTTTTATTTTTTTTATAGTATTTGCGACGAGATACTATGCCCGTCGCAAATACTAGTATTATTAATAGTTTTTTATATTTTTTTAAAAAAATAGTATTTGCGACGGGATACTATGCCCATCGCAAATACTTTTATTATTAATAGTTTTTTATTTTTTTAAAAAAATAGTTTTTGCGACGGCACCGTCGCAAAAACTATTTTAAAAGTTTTTTTTACAAAAATACGGAATACTATTTGCGACGGGGAGAATGACCGTCGCAAAAAAAGGCTTTAGCGACGGGCCCGTCGCAAATAAGTGTAGTTGCGACGGCGTTTTCAGCAACGGGTTATTTGCGACGGGCCCCCGTCGCAAGAAGCCATTTGCGACGGGATCCCGTCGCAAATGCCCCGTCGCAAATAGCTGTTTTTCTAGTAGTGATTCAATGAGGACCCAACAGTGGATGGAAAAGTTTGAATTGGTCTGAATGACGCCATTGGGTTGTATTTAAGGGTGTTATTATAAGAAATTCTCGGGAACATATGACTGATACAAAAAATAAAACCCATTATTATAGAATCCTAATAAATTAACACATTCATAATTAATTTTTTTTGCATCTTTGTTTGGACCTCTTTCATTTTTTGTGTGAATGTGTCCTGACATATGGTCACAATGATCTTTTTTCATAGGATTCTTATTGAGTTCAAAAAGTTTATTAAAGATTCTTTATTCCTTCTCTAGTTTTAAGATTATGAATTCATACTTTCCAAAGGAAGGTGGTCAGCTGGATTTCTCCAAAGAAACATTAGAGAATGTGTTGGATGAGTGGACTGGAGGTCGGGCTCATCACACCCATTTGGGGGGAATATATTACCTACTTAGAAATTCTTTCAATTATTTAATATATATATATGACTCCTTTATTAATTTCTAATTAAATTATAGTTCATTCTTATGTCAACAATAAATTATATAGTAGGTCATGATTTTAGAATCGCATTTATGCATCCACGGTTCTTGAACGATGCAACCCTTTTTATGAATCTGAGGTTCTCCATCAGTGTTACCCTTTTTCATGTTGATAAGAGATTATTTTGTAATTAATTTTTATGATTCTAGTTTTAAGACACATAGTTGGGAACTCTAGAATTAAGCATCATCCAGGAGAAAGGAAGTTGTTTTTATGGAATGATTGAGCACGTGAGATGGCATTCCAATATATCCTTGTGGAAGGAACTAGAACCAATAAAGATTGGTTCCACATAAAGGGACACATATAACCATTATGTTACAAGGACCAAACCATTGAGTTAAATTTTATGGTACAACTATATACAGGTGAATTTTTTCGAGTCAATGGCTGGTGTGTGTCTTATGCCAAAGTGGCCTGAAGGACATGGAAGTGATGTAGACTACTATGAGGGGGAATGATCATACATGGAATGTAGCTGAATAAGGATGTTGAAAAAAGGGCCCTGAAATGAATATGTCCCTTTCGTTCTGATATGAACCTAATCGGTGTGGCACAATTAATATTTTGTTTAGTATGGAGGGTAGGTTTTGAACCTCAAATAGGTTACATACATATACTATTGGGATAGAAATCAAAGCCCACATATATTGCTAAATTGGGGTTACACCTAATAGGAGGCCCATTTTGGTTGACTCATTTTAAATATGGACCATTGAGTTTGTGATAACATGGTATTATATTGTAATGAATAGGATGACCATATGGGTGGTAAGAGGAACATCTAGAAAGAGTATATCCTCTTGGGAAAGATATGCGATCATGTTAGTGTAGGCATTATCACTAGCCTGTAATCCCACATGATTCATTAATGGTCTGATAAACATGAGGATGTAGAAGATCAAATAATCCATGAAATATATTTCATTAATTAGTGTACTAGATAAGGGATATGAGGTAGATAAAAGGCATCGATGTGTTGGTCTCCTCTTTTATTTCCATAACCTATACAAGGTTACCGAAGAGCATTAGGGATTTTGAACACTTATACATTCTTTTTTCCACAACTAAGATATGGAATTACTCATCCAGGTGGATTGACATATTAGGATAGGTTTGGGGAATACTCATGAAGTTATTCCATAATGATTATTTGATAGAAGATAAGAGGAGGTTAAGGAACTAGCTCTCTTCAATGGGAAAGGCAAGTGGTTCCCCACACTGTCTAAAATGGGGAGTACCTTGGATATACCTACAAGGTTATATTCCTTGTAATGAATGTAATGTATGATTGATAACATTTAATGGATACCCGTTATGTGGTAGGTCACCATTATTTCCTCATTTACCATGTGAATGTATGTTCAAGAGGGCAGATTGTTGTGCCATGTTCTGTCGTCATACATATATATTGTCTTTAGAGGGGTCCTTAGATTGACAGTTAATAAACGTGTCTATTGGGGGATTATTTCTTCATGGGGGAGGGTAATAGAGAGGGTAGTTTGAATAGTTCTTGGAGGTAACAATTTAGGGAATATGCTACACATAATGGTACCAAGGCTAATGGACTCCATCATGTATAACATTTCTTATACCTGATTCTAGTCTACTCTATCCACATAATGTTCTCAGAATGGTTCTCTGAAATAGACTTAACTAAGTGAATGGATCTCTATGAAGAATTTTTCTTTTTTGTATGGTTATTATCCACAAATATTTCTATACAAATGGGTTCTTCCGGGACATGATACCCTTTTCAGGTGTTCATTAAAGTTCATATTCATACATTTTTAAATACAGTATGTGATTACCTACTATTTATAACATGATCAGGTTATATCTCTCTATATTTTTTGTTTCTATATCTTTATATCTCGTTATTATATTCATTTTTTCAAGTTTTAATGTGGTTATAAATGTATATTCTACCCTATATTGATTGAATCAATCCCACCACTAGCAAATTATTTTGGTTTGTGGGTGATCTCTTGACCCCGTAAAGAAAAATTTGTTTAACTGGAGCATAAAAAACATGCATCACCCCAAAAATAAATTTTCATTTAAAGGGGCCAAAATATGACATGTCATCCCAAAATTAAAATGTTGTTGACATAGGGATAGGAAATCATGACATTCTTGAAAAAAAATTATTTACAGGGGACCAAAATAATACTCCTCACCCCGATTTTTTTTAATTTATAAGGGTTCTATGAAGAGGTGTTATGCGAACCTCTATTCAGAGTAACTATTTTCATGGGAATATAGCTATGGTTATGGAAGGATTCCATTACATATTCTTTGTGGATCATGGTATTTAACCATAATATAACACCATTTATTTTAATCTAACCATTCAAAAATGAATAAAATCTACCTGATCTTTCATGAAATTTTTTCTATACCAAATAATATCCAATTAATTTTTTTAATTCATATACTACTTTTCCTAGGAATTGGACAACAATAAATCTTGTTTAAAGATTAAATATAATATTATTCTTATGAATAAGTTTCATACCTTTTTGCATAATTGTTTTAAAATTATATTTTTATACTTTTTGAAATGTAATTTTACAAAATGAAAATTAGTTTTTAAATAATTATTTCAAATAATTCATAGAGTATGATTTTTGAGAATTTTCTCACAAGAATAATTTTATAATGATTAGTGAAAAATACTAATTTTTATTAAAAATTTCTATTTCATTTAATGTAGTTAAAATTAAAATTTATATTTTATAATTGTCTTAAATGTAAAATTAGTTTAATTTTTTCATTATTATTCCAATTTTTATCATATGAATTAATTTAATATTAATTTTTGGTATAAATAAATTTTATACATATGGATATTTTCTATTTGGAAAACTATTTTCTCATCACGTTATAAAGTATTATTTTAAATTAAACTCAGTTTCTTATTTGAGTTGAATTTGAAAAATTGATAAAATATCTGGAATAAAAATTATTATCATTATATAATGGCTTCAAAATTTTTTTGTTTCATAATGAATAGTGAAAACAACCAAAATTAATTATTAAACTGGTTATCTTGGGGATAAAATAAAAATATTAATGTTAAAATGACCTAAAAATATGTCTAATTTCTATTTCATGGCCATATTTAGACATTATACCACATAATGTTCAAGAATAATCCATTTTTGAGGTATTTCATTTTTTATAAAATGTTGGTAAATCTTTTCCTCTAAGAAAAATTAAAATTTTTCATCTCAAAAAATTATAAAAGGAATCCCCTCTCCTATATAATTGACAACTAAATATAATTAATCATCATCTATAGAATAAAAAAAATCATTATATAATTTCATAAACATATTTTTGAGTCCATATTGTGATTATAAATCCTGCTTCATAAACATTTTGGTAAAACCAAATATAGGTTATCTGAATAAGTGGTATCATTCATAACCACTCACTTTTCTTCTTCTTCTTCCTAATAAAAATATTGTTCATCTATTAGTTTATTATAAAATCATTATCTTCCATATATATATATATATATTTATTTTTGTTTCCTATATACATATCATTTTCTTTCAAATGGGGAATGGGTCCTTTGATCATGTGTATGGAGGATTACCTCCTCATGAAATGATTTAATTTGTTTTCCATCATGACCCTTCATAACTAGATTAATGAGTTATTTAAAGTATATATATTTAAATTATTATATATTTATTCATATGGAAATAAAATATCATATCTACCTTATATCCTTCAAATATGTTGGAAAACAAGAATATTTTTCGTATGTACGTGGGGATTATAGCCTCTATAAAGTGATGTGATATGTTTTTCATTTTAGTATGAAGTAGATAGTAATAAGGAAATATTAAATGAATATTTATGATATATATGATATAATAATTATTATGAAAATCTGAATTAATATTTATATTTATTTTGTTCCATCCGTCAAAAAATTAAAATAGTGTTCATGTGAATATACAACCTACCATCTTCACTAATGGTGGAATTATTTTTTCCATCCCAATAAATTATGGATGAATATAAATATGTGTATAAAGATATCTATGATATTAATATCATTATTCATTTTTTTAGATATTGGAATGTTAATCATTTTACAAGGACCAAAACAACCAATCAAAATCATACATGAAAAATGATGTAGTTTTCCCCCCCAAAATGGTTCTTTTATCAACGAATTGTTAATAAAAAAGTGATTAATGGTTATAAGAAAATCATATATCATATTATAAATATGATTATTATTCTAGATTATATTTATAATTATCCTATATTTATTAAACTTCAGGTATGAACGTTTATGAAGAAATTCAAGAGTTTAGGTAAGAGAATTTTGACCCACTTTTATTTCCAGGGGAAACATGACATAATAACCACTTGTTTATTTTTTGAGTTTTGAATACTAACCCTAAATATTTTTTATAATTATTATCTTTAATATTTTTTGATATACATATCAATGTAGTTTTATTACTTTCATGGAACATGTGATTCAAAATTTACTAAAGTGGTAAGGGTTTAATATTGCAATATCATTTTTATCGGGGCTGTTTAAAATTAATTTTTCGATGATGGAATACTGTGATACACCTCTAAAAAATAAAATTAATTTCTATATCTTATGATTAATTCAATAAAATAAATCTTTTAAATTTTTCATCCTCTCTATATGAAAAAATTCTACTAGAATAACTATTTAAAGAAAATAGACATTATTTCCATCTTCAGTTTAAAATAATATGCCTTCTATATCGATGGATTCTACTATTTTTTTTTGAATTTTTTAATTAATATTCAATGATTTAGTAATGAAAATTTTACCCATATATGAAATTTTACAAAATTATGTAAAAGGAATGAACCTATCATTTTTTAGATGATGAACCATTGAATTTTTTATGAAAATGTGGAACGAATCCTTGTTTTTTCATGTATGCCCTGAATGGAATTTTTCTCCATCATGACCACTCAATTATTTGAAGTTTCATTTATAATATTTTAAGGTTGTTTTCAATTAAATTTTTTTAAAAAATAGTTGTGGATTTTTTTATTTAATATAGTTTATTTGTATGAGAAAATAATATTTCCATCATGAATAATTCCATTTGATATTTCAATATCATTTTTATCAATGATTTTATACTTTGATGTTACATAAAAATTATAGGGGATATGATCCAATGATATTACCTTTATTTTTTCTCAAGATGGTTTCTGTTTATTATGATGAGATGATTATTAAAACCATTCCTTTTTCATCAGCTATTCTATGACTAATTTGTTAAATTATTATAAAACCCATTTCTTTTACATAGGTTACGATATGATGAAATGTTTGTGAAAAAAATTTCATTTTTATAGGTTATTGCATGATTATATAGATATGATACTAATTTCCATTCATGGGATATGATATCATGAATATTTAATAATATTGTGAAACAAATCTATATTATTTTCATTATGTGATGTATTGGACTCAAATTATATATCCCTCAAATGAATTAGGTAATGATTCATATCTTAGTAGAAACAGAAATGGAATGTAGAGTGAACCTTGTTTAGTATGGGAAATTTTATACTATATTGTATTTCGAGAAAACCATGACTATAAATATGTTTTGGTGACAGAACACATTCTACTATGTTAGTTTTGGAAATTTTCCGTGATTACTATGGAAATTATTTTCTATATTTATTTTTATGACAAGGATCTATGTCTTATGCCACATTTATATTATCATTGATCATGTTCTTTCATTCCATTATGATTCTTGTATTAGGAACATCCATGCTTTATTTCATGACTCAATATTTTATTCAATGTATTTATGGTATGATTTTCAAATGTTATGATTTGTTTTCATACACTTATGATCATATTATGTTAATGTGATCAATCAAATCTTCCCCATTTACCATTATTGGACTTCATTGTTCATTGTTTCCTTATGTTTCCCTTCCATAGGTAATGAAGAAAGGTATTATGTATAATATGTCTAATTAGGTTTCTATTTATGGAATAATAAGAGGGAGATGATATAGTTCACTTATGATCCAAATGATCATGTATTCAGGTTTTCAATGATACTAGACCTATATGAGTTTGGGATGGACCATCATGTAATGTAATTAATATTATTATGATAAGATGTAATATATATTTGAAAAGTATGGTTTAATGTATTATTCTTATATTCATTTTTTGTTATATCCTCACATGGAAAAGGATGAAGAAGAGTAGAGCACATGTAACAACTTTGATATTCATTATTTTATTTTTCTAAATTATTTGGGAAAATTATGAGATTACACGTTGAAAATGCATGAAATTCTAAGTCCTAGTGTTCCCAGAACAATTTTTTGAACTGTGTTTAGTTTTTAATAAAGTGAATGAGTGGTTCTACTAAAAAATTGGAATAAATGGTAAACGATTTCTTAGATAAGAAATCCAAAGGCACCATTGTGCTCAATGAACTGAATTTACCTTAGGATAGAATTAACATCGGCCGCTGTGGGTCGGCTGTAAGAGATAGTTTTTTTATGTAACCATTATGAAAATAAATGAATAAAAATTATTATTTTTTCAAATCCAATTAACTCATGGATGGAGACTTGAATTGGAAATATGAGACCACCATTGAGTTTATAATGTGATGTTTTCACTAGGCGTGACCAAATTATTTTTGGTATGGGAGATTTGTGGAAAACCTAAAAAGGGCGTAATCTCAATTAAATAATCTACAGATAAATTATTTTATTGATGCAGAGAAAATTTCATATAAAATAATCATTATGTAGAAACCCCAAGATTACCCACATAATCCTGGGAACACCGAAGAATCTCTATTGATAACCTAGAAGATTTTACCATTGACGAACGATGACCGGATCGTAGATCGACCATCAGCACATGACAAGAAAAAATATCTCACCAATGATCACAAAAAAAATCATTCTTATTCATCATTTGAACCCAAAGAGTTTGGGTAGTTGTTTTATTGTGATTTCCCCATTCATGATTTATATGAATAGTGCGGACTAATCCACAATCATATTACCCCGCTACTCGATCGTATGTTGTGGAATAGATTTGTTGAGGGTGAGATGGATTCGATTTAATCTATTTTGATTTTTTGTGAGGAATGAAATGCAATGATATTAAACATGTTCTATAGGAATCTCTACCTAAGTTCTTTGTATTCATCACTATTGGAACCCAGTTGTTCCTGGCTCAATGTTGCTGGGGTTTTTTGAGAACGATCAGACTACCAGATTCAAGAAAAACTGATAGAACTGACCACAGTAAGGTAGATCATGTCATAAGGAACCCGGATCTATGAAATTTCAAAATTTTGGGCATCGGAAGAGTCCCAGTTGTCCGAGGAAGGGACCACCATCGTGGGTCTGGCGCATTGTTCTAGTGAGGCATGGTGGTAGCTCCAACGAGGTGAGGTGTCATCGGCTAGATCGACATGCAGTGGTGTCCAGAGGAGGTGGTGTGTGACAGTTAGGGGAGGCATAGTGGGATACAACATGAATATCATGTGGTATCTTCATAGAGGCCTTGGGACGTGGAGGCTAGAGCATAGTAGATCCATTGGTAGTGGACATGTAGCGCATGGGGGCCAGGGATGTGGAGGTGGAGATATTGTGGGGGACAAGGGCCAACAGGATGCGGAAAAACAACTATGTGGAATGTGGCACGGTGCCACATTGACAAGGAGGAACATGGTCTGTGAATACCTCTTGCGACGAATGAACCGACCCGCGTCATGTGGGATAGACCAGAAGAACCAGGATGCGCGAGGAGAGCCAGTGGGATAGCTTGTACTGAGCCCTGTGGGCCAGAACCTAGTCATATAATTTTACTAAAATAATCATAACATTAAAACCATGTGTCTGTTGGATTAGCTGTTTACATTAATTTGACCCTTGGTCAAGATGGTCTTTTTGAGATGTCCTGAATGGGTTTTTGTGGAAGTTTTAATAGGAACTAATGGATTAAGGATTAGGTTCTCCTAGAATGAGAACACTACAAGAGGAATCCTATGGTTGAATGTGACTTTGAGACCTCGTGACTCTGAGACTACATGACTTTCTGAGACTAAGTAACATTTTGAGACGATTTTCTTACTGAGAATACATGTCCTTCCAGGACTACATGTCTTACTGAGACTATGTGTCTTATCGAGGTTACAAGTCTTACCGAGACTATGTGTCTTACTGATACTATGTGTCTTATTAGGGATGAGTGTCTCATTCAGTCTACATGTGTTGTCAATACTGGGTGATTTATGGATTTCTTATGACAATCTTATTTGTGTACTAAGGACTTACACCTGTGTGACCTGACTATACTATTTCTTGGTCGTATACATCATTTATTTATTTATAGTATTATTCGTTTATTTCTTTGTGGCATACTTCGTGTCTTTATTTGTGGTATAGTTCGTGTATTTATTTTTAGAATACTTTATGTATTTATTTGTGGTATACTTCGTGTATGCCTTAATGGTGTTCCTTAGGGGTGCCCCTTCACCGTGTTCCTTAGTTGTATTTCATATTGCTGTCCCATAGTGGCATTCCTTCATGGTGTTCCATCATGGGGTTCCTTAGTGGTGTTCCTTAGTTGTATTACTTAGTGGCGTTACTTGGTGGTGTTCCTTCATGGTGGTCCTTCATGGTGTTTCTTAGTGGGGTTCCTTTGTGGTGTTATTCGTGGTGTTCCTTCAAGTTATCCCTTATTTGTGTTTCTTCGTGGTGTTCCTTAGTGGTTTTCTTTTTTGGTGTTTCTTCATGGTGTTCCATAGTGGTGTACCATCAAGTTGTTACTTAGTGGTCTTCCTTCACGATGTTCCTTCATGGTGTTCCTTTATGGTGTTCCTTAGTGGTGTTCTATAGTAGTGTTCCTTCATGGTGTTCCTTTGTGGAATCCTTTAGTGGTATTCCTTTGTGATATTTATTCATGGTGTTCCTTCATGGTGTTCCTTCATATAGTCCCCTCATGGTTTCCTTTTGTGGTCTTCCTTTGTGGTATTTATTCATAGAATTCCTTTATAAACTCCTATGTAGTTTATTTCCTTTGGGGTTTCGGGGTGTCCTTCTGAGTATTATTTTACTCACCCCTACACAGGCTTTTTCCACATGTGTCATGCCATTTACAGATGATAAACACTTTGACAGAATCCTAGTTAGACCACTACTAGGTTGTTATTAGAGGGACCAGATAGTTATGGTGTGCTCCTACGAATTTAGATAGTTGTCCAATACCTTTCCCTTCATATAGGTTTTTATACAGAAGAGTTACACGATCATATGAATTCACTTTTATAGACCCTTTATTTTGATGGGCTCGTATTCTGGCCTTATTTACTTACCAGTTATCTATAGTTATTCTCTTTGTTAGGTATCTTAGTGTATGCACGCATTTTTTACTTAGTGTTTTTACATTACATCATTTTGGACTTGGAGATGCGTGAATTCGTATAGGTACATAGGAAAATGACTACCATTTTTGGAATATGCCTACTCATGCTAGTAACCGTCCCTTAGGCAATCGGTGGCAGGCTTGGGGTTGTCATGACATGGGCCCCTATGGGATGGGTCGTGACAAAGTGGTATTAGAAGAGGTAAGTTCTACCTAAAGGGACAAGAGTTTGTGAGATTGGATTGGGGAAATATTGTGAGGTGTTTTAAATTCATATTTTAGGCTAGGGAATCTAGATTTGGTGCCACAGTTAATGTATCCATACACCAGGAATCTGAATTCTTCTTTTCAACACGATACATAAACATAATGGCTATAGAGAAAATAATGGTTCATGCATCATATAATATTTGGGTGTGTTCTAATGTCCTTCTTGACTCATATCAATAGGTATACACTATTTTTCATGGTACATCTTGTCATATTTCATGATTAATCCTCCTAGAAAGCTAGCTAGGATTCCACCACGTGATGACAAAGATGAGATTCTAGGTGAAGAGACATCAATACAAGGATTTTTAACGAATATAATGCCTCTAGGTGGTGCACCAGCTATACCACCACCTGTAGAGCATCACATGCTACCCATAGTACCGGTGTAAGTAGAGTGTAGGATGAGCACACTTCACGAGTTTCTGCGATGGATACCTCTTATGTTTTAAGGCGAGATCACACATAGGTGTATGAGGACAAGATTGTGGGGGTGGTCAGAGATTTCTGTCTAGTAAGGACACCAGAAGATCAGATGGTGATCCTGGGAGTGAGCCTTCTATGTGTCTTAGTAGGGAGATGGTGGGGTTTGGTTACCAGCTATTTTGATGATGTGACTTTTCCATGGACAAAGTTTGAGAACCTTTTCAGAGAGAAGTTTTCACCTTATAAGAAGAGGTATATGATTTACCAAGAGATTAGGTTTCTCTGGATTGCCGACATGTCAGTATATGATAATTCTTCAAGAAATACCAACCTTCCCATGTACTTTACGGATGTGGTAAACCACCAGTACTTCACAGATCAGGCCATTCTGTGAGGTCAATGTAGGGACATCTAAGCCAACATTATCCCTCTGTTAATTCCTACCTACTTTGGGGTTCTAGAGTAAACCATTGTGGTTGAGAGTTCCCTAACTCTGAAGAAACAACCGGTTGTAGTCATTATTGGGAAAATTGGAGAGAGAGGGTCTGTAGGGTGGTGAACGTGGTAGAGGAGCTGGGAATGTTGTATGAGGTGGTATAAATTACGACATGCCACCACCGCCACCCTAAGGTTGTCCACACCAGGCTCTGGGCACTGGAGAACATGGGAGGGGACAACTACATGCAGTAGAGTTTTATGACCCAGTGGATCTATGAATGATTTAGGGTAAAAAATGTGTCTATTATACATTAGCTACTATATTGATATAAAAAGGTGCTCATTATTATTTTCTTTCCATGAATCTTATTTGAGACTCGATGATTCAGGTTGAACTGTTAACTTGACCCTCACACTTAGAGACTCCTATTGGAAGAGACCTAATGATCACACACTAGTTCCAAAAGTGTGGCCTTACTCTTATAGGTAAGAGTAATGATTAGGATATATTGGTAGCAGCGTCTATGTCATATGACCTCAATCATGTTATCGACTGGTTACCTATAGTTCATTCTCAGATTGATTGTTTTAGGTGAAAAATGTGTTGAGTCTACAGTGGTGGTATGAGTTTTTTTTTGTTGGTGAAAAGGAAACCCATGAAGAATATAATGGACAGACACAAAGGAGGGTGAAACTGATTTCTCATCAATTTGATAGACTAACCCTCAATGTAGTGGTATTAATGATTCCTCAGTCTCCTACAATGGTGGAATATTTTTTATGGATACATCAAAGGGTGAGATAGAGTTGTTGTCTTGATTTCCTCCAAGATTATGACTTTGAGAATGTCTGTACTTCTGAGAAGGGGAAAGTGTTACTGATTCTCTTAGTAAGAGATCTATTTTTCAATTTATAAATGAGTTGTTGAAGTAGTTGGGCTTGTTATAGTTATAATTTGTGGATGGAGATGGAGCATCTTACCTATAGTCGATGTTTTTCACCCCACCACTAATAAGACAATTCAGGGAGGCATAGTTGTACCTGTGGCATTACAGAAGGAGATTCTGACAGAGTTCCACACATCTCCTTTGGCTGTACATCAATGTGTGGTGAAGATGTACTAGGAACTCTGATGTTAGTTCTGGTGGTTGATAATGAAGAAAGGAGTTGCAGAGTTTGTCTCTCAATGTATCACTTGTCAGTATGGGAAGGCCGATCACTAGGTTCTAGTAGGTTTTAGTCAACCCCTAGAGGTTCTATAATGTATGTTTGATGGGATAATGAAGGAATTAATTATAGGTTAAACTTGTATGTCCACGGGACATGATTTCATCTGTGTGATCATTGACTGTCTCACTATGTCAGTGCACTTCCTAGCTATTTAGGAGCATAGTTTAGTATAGAGATTAGGATTCCTCTACATGTAGGTGGTAGTTCGACTCCATGGAGTACCAAAAATGTTAGTTTCATATTGTGATTCTCACCTTACATCCCAGTAGTGTAAGGGACTGTGGGAGGCATTTGGGACTCAATTACACTTGAGCACAACATTTCACCTAGAGACGGACGACCAAACTGAGTGGACCATTCAGGTTCTTCAGAGCATTCTATGGGTATGCGTGTCAAATTATCGGCCTGTGTTTGGAGGATTCTTCATGTTTAATCGACTCATTGAGTGCTCATTTGGTGGTTATATGAGAATCTCCAAGAGAGCACATGGGAGTGGAAGGATCAAATTCATGTGTAGTACCCACATCTTTTTTAGTAGTCTTGTTTTAGGAATTTTGGGGACGTAAAGCACTAATGTGAAGAAAATGTAACAACTCAGATTTTAATGGATTTATTCTTAGAAATTATTTTGAAAAATTATGAGACTAGGATCTGAGATGTTGTTTTATTCTAAGGCCCGGTGTGCCTGGAATAATTCGTTGAATTTTTTTTAGTTTTTAATAATGTGCACGATCGGTTCTCCGAAAAAATTGGAATAACACATAAGTGGAGTCATAGATCATAAATATGAGGAAACTATTATCTTTAGATTATAAATTTTACATTATGAGAGGCCAAACATTGGCCAACACAGGTCAGCTATGAAAGATTGTTTTTGGATGTAACTATAAATAAAATAATAAAATAAAAAAATAATTATTATTTTATTTTCAAGTCCAAATAACTCATGAATGGTGACTCATATTGGAAATATGATACCACCGTTGAGTTTTTAATTTGGATTTTTCCCTAGGCACGACTTAACATTAGTAGGTATGGGTATTTTGTGGAGAAACTCCAAAATGATGTAATCATCATTAAATAATTTGAAGATAAATTATTTTGTTGATTCAATGACGATTTCATTTAAAGAATAATTATTTATAAACCCCAGTATTATCCACATAAACTTGGTAAAGATAGAAAATTTCTTGGGATATCTTGGAGGATTTTCCCTTGGCCAATGATAACAAAACCATTCATCGATGATCGGCATGTGATGAAATAAAAGGATCTCTCCAACTATCACAGTGAAACATCATTATTTATTGTTCTTTGAACCCAAAAATGTAGGGAAGTTTTATCCTTTTGATTTCCCCATTAATTATTCATAAAATTGATGAAGACTAATCCACAAATATATTAGGCCGTAGATCGATCATGTGTTGTGGGATTGATTTGTTGTGGGTCAGTGGGATTCGATTAAATCAGTTTTCTAACCCAAATCATATAGATCTTGATCATTGGAAAATAATTCATGTCCAAAAATGTTAAACCTTTTATATGTGAATCTCTCCCTTGGTTCTTAATGTCCATCATCATTGGAACACTGTGATTCTTGGTTCAACATTTCCGGTAGGTTCTGAGAATGATCAGATGCACAGATTCAAGGCAATCTGATAGTAGAGGCCGCATCAAGGTAGACAAGATCATGAAGAACCTATATCTATGATCATGCTAAATTCCCAGAATTAGAAGATCCATGATGGTATATGGAATGGAACACTGAAGAAGTTATAGTGTGGCATGATAGAGGCATCAGTGAGGAGAAGTGGCCGCATCTGGAGCAGCGTGTGGAGGCTTGAGTGATGGCTTCCAGAGGCGGCAGTGTACAGAAATCAGCATAGGCTGAGTGGGATGTTGTAGCCGGACTACGTGGGAGGCGCATGGAGGTCATGGGATCTAGAGGCCTGAGCACAAAAGAGTGGATCTAGGGGTGGTATCCATGGAGCACTTAGGAGCAGGGGATGTAGAGGAGGCTATAGCATGGGGGAGACAGGTCAGCGGGTTATGGAAGACCGGACCTGTGGAGTGAAACATAATTCCATGTTCACAAGGAGGCATGCGGTCAGGGTTGAACGCATGTGGAAGATGAACTGACTGGAACACATGCGGGCCTGACCAGATGAACCAGACTACACTAGGTGGCCCAACAGGATGGGTCAGCCAGCCTAGCTGGCCCAACAGGTCGGGCCATACGGGGCCCAGCAGACTCGACCCAGGTCGGATCCTTTTTCTAAAATGATCCTAACATTCAAACTATGTGTTTGTTTGTTGATACATTTGTGGTGTTGGGACCCTTGAGACGATATCTCCATTTTGAGATATCATAAGTGAGTTTTTGTGGAAGTGTGCATACACCATAATGGATTTAGGTTAAGGTTCTCTGGGAATGAGTGTGCTATGAGTGGAATCCTATAGCTGACTGTGAGTTTGAGACTATGTGACTCCGAGGCTATATGACTTTATGAGACTACATGACTTTCTGATAATATGTGTCTTACTAAGACTATATGTCTTAACGAGACTACATGTCTTTCTGATACTATGTGTCTTACGAAGACTATGTGTCTTACTGAGACTACATGTCTTATCAGGACTAAGGATCTCATCGGGACTACGTGTCTTGTCAGTACTGGGTTGTTTTGTGAATTACCTCTCATAATCTAGTTTTCCATACTACACACTTATTCCTATGTATGCTAACTATACTATTTCTTTGTAGAATACTTATTATATTTCAGTATTGTATACCTTTTGTATTTTGTATTGTATACTTCATGTATTTCTTTTTTGTATACCTCGTGTATTTTTTGTAGTATACTTCAGGTATTTCTTTGTGGTATACTTCGTGTATCCCTTAGTGGTGTTCCTTAGTGGTTTCCCTTCATGGTTTTCCTTAGGGGTGTCCTTTCATGGCATTCCTTAATTGTGTTCATTAGTTGTGTTCCTTCATGGTGTCCCTTCATTGTGATCCTTAGTAGTGATCCTTAGTTGTGTTCCTTAGTGGAGTTCCTTCATGGTGTTCCTTCATGGAATTCCTTCATGGTGTTCCTTAGTTTTGTTTCTTTCTTGGAGTTTATTCGTGGTGTTCCTTAGTGGTGTCCCTGAGTGGTGGTGTTCCATCGTCGTATTCCTTTATGGAGTTCTTTAGTGGTGTTCCTTTGTGGTGTTCCTTAGTGGTGTCCCTTAGTGGTGGTGTTCCATCATCGTGATCCTTTATGGAGTTCCTTAGTGGTGTTCCTTTGTGGTGTTCCTTCGTGGTGTTCCTTCATGGTGTTCTTTTATGGTTCTCCTTAGTGGTGTTCCTTAGTGGTGATCCTTCATAGTGTTAGTTTGTGGTATCCTTTAGTGGTATACGTTTATGGCCATTCATCAGGGTGTTCCTTCATGTTGTTCCTTAGTGTTGTTCCTTAGTGGTGTTCCTTCGTGGTGTGATTTAGTGGTCTTCCTTTGTGGTCTTTCATCATGGTATTCCATTGTAATTTCCCATGTAGTATATTTCATTTGTGGTTTTGGGGTGTCCTACTGAGTATTCTTTAACTCACCCTTGCAAGGGATTTGGACGCATGTGTCGTGTCTTGCGAATATGATTGACGCTTTGATGGGGTCCTAGGTGGACCAGTACCAGGTGGTTCTTAGAGAGAACCTACATTTAAGGTGTGCTCCTACGGCTTCAGACAGCTATGCAGTACCTCTCCCTCCATGTTGGGCTTTTTGCAGATGAGTTTCAAGAACATGTGCATTCATTTTTACAAACTACTTCTTTTAGTTTTCTTGTATTATACCCCTGTTTAAATTCTAGATTTCTACTATTGTACACTTTGGTTGGTATCGTTGTGAATGCATGCATTTTTTATTTAGTGTTTTGACATTTCAACATTTTCAGTTTGGAGATGTGTGCATGTGTACATGTACTTACGGAAATGCTTCCCATTTTTGAGATATGACTACTCAGTTATGGTCACCAACCCCTAGCCTGTTGGAGGTGGGCTTGGGGTAGTCACAGAATGGGAGCCTATGGGATGGGTCATCACATAACTTGGGGTTGGGAGAATTGTATATGGATAGGGGAAGTTCTAATAATACCATCTCATAGTGATCACCTATAATTATAGTGTCCATGGACACTCCCCAAATATGAATATTTTAGTCACGTTATATAAAACACATGGATATATATTCAACTATTCATTTATTAATAAAAAAATTCATTGATACACTCCTGTGTTTTATCTTATGAAGACTTCATATTAATTATATCTATTTGTGAAATAAATTTTAATGATAACCATTTAATATTTCATTTCCATAATAGTTGTTGGAAGAGGAATTATATCAGATACAATTACTTTCAATATCCCTTTATAAAGGTATATTATATTAATTAGATGATGAAATTCATACCCTTTTACATTCTCATGTAGGATAATAATATATTATACTTAGTGAATTTATCCTTTATTACTTCCCCCTAAATGAATCATTTTTACTAATTTTGTATATAATCATGTATTTATACCTTATATTTTTGTTTTTTATCTATAGTGTGAGGAAATACAGTCATGTGTTCTTACACATGGTTTCTTATTCCCCATAATATCTTTATTACAATAAAAAACTAAAATTGAAATAATAACCCTGATATCAACCATTGAAGTTATTTATCATTCCACCCCATATACACTTTTTATATGGTCATATAATTGTCTTGGGTAGAATAAAAAATCATTAAACCAATAAATACACATTTTTTTCCATATATATTTTGTGGAGTCATTACACAAAGAATAATATTTAAAGAAACACATAGTAAATAAAAATGAATTTCTATGTTTGGTGGTTAAATTAAAGGATGTGTTGTAAATATATGTTTTAGTCTGTAAATTATTTTTTATGAAATTCATAAAAAAAATCAAATTCAATTTATGTATGTTCCATAATCATAGATAAAACATAATAATGTCTTTGAAGAATCAACTCATGAATCATACATCGTTTAAAAAATTACATAATGATTCCTATAATTAGGGTAGGTCAATGACATGATGACACTAATTAATGATTTATTAAACTCTATTTATTTTTATGAAACTAAACGACAAATAACTATGCCAATTTCGACCATAAAGTGGAATTTCCCCAAATTCTATACAATATTTTCAAAACACTTTTTAATACATCGTCATTATTTAAAAATAAATATCAAATGGATTTTATAAAAAAATATAATTTAATTTAGGATTACATAAATGCACACCATTATCAAATCATTAATGATATTTTCCATATACCACTAAAATAAACTAGAGGCTTTAGAAAATCTAAATGACATTATTCTAGAGTAAAAGAAAAATATGTATAGGTCAAGGTGGCATTTATTGGATCATGTAATGTAATGTGTTCCTAACGGTAATCTTTGAACACATAATGGTAATAGTAATAAATATTCCCTTCTAATCTCACATGAGTTTAATCATTGATGATAATGGGGAAGTGGTCATTCGTCTTCACTATTTTCAATGCTTTCTTCCTAGGCACACCCACCTGAGCATGTTGATGTTCTCTCGGCATCAAATCTGTTGCCCCAAATTCCCACTTTCCAATGGCTGGAAGATTTCATCGCATCTTCATATTTGATTACTCGTTGATCGAAACGAGATGATGGGATTTCAGTGTCTCCTTCCGTGGTTTCCTCCTAGAAATTCATCGCCTTGTTTTGGTCTCCCTTATAGATTAATTTTTTTTATTGAAACTTGTTCCTAGTGCCATATCCTTGTGGATGATTTTTAATTACGATGATTCTATCAAGAAATCCCTAAGGGTCATGTTTGGATAGAAACCTTCAGTCGGTAGAGTAGTCATGCTTTTCATCAGTAGAATGTTTGGATGCTAAAACATTAGAACACCAGTATTCTTACTCATCAGAGGGATTCTCAAGGGTACCAAAACTAGAGGATTACCACATCAATCATGGGGTATAATATTCCAAAAGAATGTATCTGAGGTATTCCTCATAATATCATGTTTGACATACTGTATGTTGTAATTTTAACATATAGCAGAGTTGGATCCGACTAATTGGAACATGTATGAATGTGGATCAGATAGGAAAATCCCTATGTGGTAGCACCTAGAAGATTTTTCGGATGAATTGATCACAACACCCAATGAGGAAGGACCCGAGAGTGGTGTGTCCCATTAAGGGAAGATGTCATACCGTGACAGATTATATAGACACCACTGAGGGAAAATCGGAGAAGGTGTGCCACAATTAGGGGGACACTACAATTTACCATTGGATGTGATTGAACCTCGAAGATTCTTCATACTTACCCTATACAAAATATAGGGATCAATACCCATATATATAGAGGGGATGATTTGGTTCTTCCACATGGCTAGCATCCCATTGAAATAGGAGCACTCTTGGTTTGATCAACTTGGATTTTGTGGGGATTACACATGGTTAGGTACCTAAATAATGCAAGGAGCATAAATGGAATAAATAGGGATTACACACTGAGATGGCCGATTGGATGATGTGACCCCACCATGATAAGGGTGGGTGATGGGTTAGATTATTGGTGAATATACATGGGAGCTTTCTGAACGAGTGGCATGGTGCCACCAGGATGTGGTGTCCCACATAAGAATCAAGATGAATGATGGTGGTTTGTATGAAGTGGATGGAATGAATGATATGGAACCATCATGAAGATAACAGTGTTGGTATTGAACCCTAGGGAGGATTCCTACATACCATTACTAGTTGGGAATAAAATTACACATAGTTCAAATGGGGGTGTTTGGGCTTATGCGTGGTTAGCTATCCAGTCTGAATGGGACATGCAGTTGGGGCTTACACATGGTTAACCACCCATGTGGGCCCAAAGGAGATTTTCCCTCCGTGTGGTGTAGGATCCTCCTGAGATGTAGTGGCTTAGTGGAAAGATCAGAATGGGAAAGGTTGATGGTGTATACAAAGATATAGGAGGTGTACCCCTAAGAGGAGGGAATAAGGGATTACCAATGGCTGAGATTGAACCATGTAGATGTTTCCTACATACCCAATATTTAATATAATGATCAAAAACCATGTAGTTCATTTTTTAGGGTTTATCCATGGTTATCCTCCCACGAAGGTGGAAAATGGGGCTTACTCTAAGATTTATGCCTAAACGAAGAGTCTCACGGTCACTACTAATCTCTTTGACCACGTTTGACATGATTGGTGTGAGAAAAAAGATTAAGAATTATAACAAATAGTCATGTCATAAAAAATACCTCATCGAGGGATGGATTGGGGATTTCACAATGGAGAACCCTAAGTATATTGATATTAGTTTTTAATCCCGGAGGGATGATCGAGGAGGACTTTATTCCCTTCCAGGAAGGTGAAAGGGATCTCACTCTGACTGAGAAGAGTGGGTGTAGAGAATTCCCAAGGCACACATGGAGAAAAATCCCAACATGAGAGAGGGGTGAGAGGGATATGGTTCCCATTCCATTTCTAATCCTCTCATAAATGAAACACATTCAACCACGACATTTTAACGTGATGTGTTGACGATTTTAGTGCTAGGTATTTAACATCTTGCAGCTCTTTCGATGAGGAATCACTCCTCACCCCTAGGAATTACATGACTAATTCCCATAAACACTTGGGTACTAGAAGATACCATCAATTTCAAGATGCAATGTGTTGGATGGATGGTAAATTTTAAGGTCCATGTTAGGGTAGATATGAAAATAAGCAATAGATGTTAGAGTACCTATGTGAAGAGTCCTAATGTAAAGCAACAAAATAATGAAAACTGCGCCCGTGACCAAGAAATCACTATGTACAAGCCTGGAGGGCTGCATAGAAGAGGGTATCATGATGCATGCAGCTTCATTGAGAGGTTCTTCATAAAGATATTGTGTTTAGTTAAGGTCAAAGACATCGCAATGAAAGGATCTCCATGAAGCATGGTGACCCTACCTTGGCATAAGGGAATGAGTTATATGGGGAGTGCTCCATGAAGACTTAATGCTTCATCAAGCCTCAAGTACCTCGTTGGGACTTTTTCCTTCACTAGGGGTGTATGACTTTATAAAGGGAATCCCTTCGATAGGTAGTGGTAAAATATAATAAAGGAAAGGAGGTTTCATGATGCTCTAATACCATGGGGAATTCACTTTTATTTTGGGATCACAGTGCTGAAGAACTTCTAAAAAGGGAGATCATAAGGTCAAAGGTAAGATTAACAATGCGTATTAGGGGGGGTGGGGTAGGGGTGAGCCCACTATTTATAAGAAATGGGAGCTCCCAATTATTGTAGTAACACCACACAGAAAATACTCTCTCCATGATGAGGTGCAGGCTTCATAGGATTCACAGAGGACATCGTCAAAACCCATTGCAGTGGTCATGGGGCTTCTCAGACTCACAGAGCCTTCTTCCACTTCCTTGAGATTTCCTAATAATGGGGGGTCTATGAAAAAATGCTTCATGAATCAGTACCCATAGATGATATTTGGGTATTCTGAGCTTGAATTCCATTTAAACCATTTATAATTTTCCTTGGGGAACATATTTTGGCACATAAAAATGCACCCCCTCATAGAATGGGTTCTAATTGGAAATGGAGGGTCATATTCTGAGGGTAATTAAATTAAAACTAGTCGGTCATGAATTTAGATCATGATGATGGGGTGAAATGAATGTTGTGTATGTCTATTGCAACAATCAGGAGTGTGAAGGTCACCATAAAGCTCGGTGGGTTGTTTCTTATAAATTTTTCATGAGGGACCCATGATCTGTACTGGATATACACAATTTTTTTCACCTAATGTGTATTTTCATGAAGTGATCTACCCCATAATCATGTATTCATGAACTAGATTCATTCGATCATTGATATGTGAATACCTATTTAGCGAATTGGGTCATCACGATCATTTGTCGCATTGCGATACGCGAAGAGTCCATTGCGGCTTCACGATCCAGTGCTCAGTGATCAATCATCTTGAATGACCCATGAGAATACTATATAGAAAATTAATAATGTCCAAAATCTATTGGCTTCCAAATAAATCACCTAGGAGCTCATTGTAGATGCTTCCCGAAGAGAAGTCCTGATGAAGAATAACCTGATTGTGGAGTATGTTTGTAGCTACTATGATAAAAAATAACTTACAAAGCTGCTGACCAAAGAGTAGAAAAATATGCTCGGTTCAATAGACTACCTTTGTGTGTATTCTTTATGAGGGAGGACGCCTTAATCATAGATTCATGTAGGGAATATCCATCTTACTATTTTAGAGGCATACTAGGTTAGTACAAGTGGTATAGGGCCACTCACGACCATGTCTGGAAGGATCATTCACCTATCACAAAAGAATGAATCTAAAACCATCTCAATAACATCTATAGGAAACAATTTGAGCCAGATATATCTCCACCACAACATCATACCACTTTCGAGGCAGGGTTAGGATACCCTAAGAATTGATGGACTAATGATTTGGACGTGCACCAGCGAAATGACATTATAGAGGAATGGGCCAGGACCTACTGGGTTTCTGTGACTTGTGTAGAATTTGGAGTGGAGTTGATGAGTGTAGGAATGTAAACAATGGCATGGGATTCCTAATTCCATATATATAAATTAAATTTCCTCATTCCCGAGCTACAGACTATATGGTCATTGAGGACAACAACATTCTATTTGCATCCCGAGGATTTCTACACGAGACTCTAGGACCTCCACAATATATCTAGGATTCCCATTATGGGGGTGATGTACAAAGAATTTATCCCTTCAAAGAATACATGGGAGGATACATTGTAGATACCATAATTGAAAAAGATGATGATAGATCAGTTTCTGAGCATAAATAAGGAAAAGTAGTCAATAATGAACATCCACTTTAAGTAGTGGGTTCATCGTTTCCTATAGTGTCTAGTGGAGTGGCCATCTGACGGAGAGGAGGTGCCCATGTATCTATCTGTAAGGCCTCGTACCTACCCATGAGTGGCTCAACGAGGTAGGGAATGGTCTTACTGGGGAATCTTGGTGTGTATCTAATGGAAGCTAAGGGGGTACACCATCAACACCGAGAATCAACTAGTAGTCAGGTTAGTCAGGTTCATCTTAGTACTGATTTGTGGGTGGATGATGCAAGTGAGAGATGCACATTTTGGTGCATGACTAGGAACATTCATCTTGGAGGCAATGCTATAGATTGGGTAATGGATAAATATTAGAGTTTTGGTGTTATAGAAGATGTATAATGTTCTTTGGCATATTAGTTAGGGAAATAATACACTGTGTTTATGCGGACTGCTCCAATTATAGTATGGCTAGGATGTAGTGAAAATGGATGGATATGAATACCTAAACAACATTTCCCCTAATAGATGAACTTATAACCAATAATTCTGAATTCTATAAGAAGATTCCTAATGATGAAAAAATTGACTGCAGTACTGAACAAGATATTGAGGGAAGATGATTCATCTTCCACCTGTTTATTTTTTCAATAATAGTGTTCAATGATGATGGAAGGGGAACTGAAGAGAATAAGTCATATTTCATGGCCTTTTGAGGTGGTTCATTTGGGGAGTAGGTTTATTACGAGCCAATCTATGATCCATACACCTTGTACTAGTTCACAAGGTGGTCTAGATTTCTACAAATCCTGACCTCGAAGGTGTTTATGGGGGTATGCCATGAAGACAACCCATTAAGGATGATTATGATTTAGATCTTATTTATACAAGAATATGGGATGGTTTGGAACAAGGTGGATCAACCCACATCCGCATATGGGGTAGTTGAGGTAAATACACATATCTAGAAGGTAGCCAACCCATGAGATACAATGAAGCAACAGACCATTCATGTTGGTGAGGGGGGGAACCCTCCACCTAGACGTTGATACTGAATAGTGAAAAGAGTACGCTGGGGCATTAGGGAGTATGTACACCATGATGGTGGAGTTGTATTACTAGTTCCAATAGATCAAGGTCCTATATCAGCTATAAGTGAAAGATGAGAAGCATTTGTATGCCCATTGGGCCCATTTGGGAAGACATAGGATGTAGGGAGACCATCAAGAGAGTTCTCCAAAACGCCTACCCATAATCCTTAGAAGCGACTTTGTTGTGTGGATATAACAGAGGATTTTTTCTACCCTAAGTCTTGGGAAACATGTGATGTCAATAGAAAATTCCTCAACTATTTAAAAATATGGGACCACATTAACCAGTCTCGGATGTATCTTTCAGGGATTGGTCAGGCCAAAGCTAGCTTTCTTACATCACAGGGAGAGGGGGAGAGTTATGTGGATGTTGTAGAGATCTTGGTAAACTATCGAGGCACTCCAAAAACAATAAATGATCAAGTGAATGTATTATTAAATCTTACATCTTCACCATAACTTTATACTACTAATATGATAGTGTTATTTCCCCTACCCAAGGAATTAGATGGGTCATGGGGGGGGGGGATGATGCTGATAGAGGGTGTCCCCTAGAGGAAGGTGAGGTTGTGATCCCAAAGGAATCTTACATAATAGGATTTGATGAATCTATTTAATTAATATCTAACCCAATTCCTAATGAATTCACATATCTCATGTTTATCTTGGTTCCTTGAATGAAATTTGTTCTCTATAAGAGAACTAGAAACAAGGTACCCCTACTAATAGGGATAGAGGCTTGAAAATTGGAATAGAGAACTAAGAACAGGAAACCACGTCTTGGGAAATAGTAGCTAAAGTGTCTAATAGTACTGAGGTGGCCTGGGTGGCCTCTTTGGAACATTTAGAACTCACGATTAAAATTAAGGGGCCATTTCCAAGTATCACAGTGTTGAAAAACTGAAGGAGAGAGCATGAGCGTCTATCAATTTACCACTATAATCATATTGTCTCATAGAGTCATACTTGTTTTTTGATCGATCAGATTAACTGGAAATATTATTTTATAAAAATTCCTTAGAGTGGGGGTTCTTTGCCCGTGAAAATGGATGGATGACCCAGGGCCCCATTCCTAAAAGGGGTGCAGGTTCCAATAGAGTTAACTGTATAAGATGACTAGGACATGACCTCAAGTGATCAACTGATTGTGGATGCGAGCGGTGCTACTGGTGGGAATGATATGAAAAAAATTATCAATGTAGGATCTAGTGATAAAGATCAACCTCACAATATAGATCCCAATCCAGCTAAAATGATTCTAGAGAAAGTACCTACTACATAATTCCTGGCCACATTCCCATAGTACAAACCTATAGACCTAGAAGAGATCGACGAGTATGATTCTTATGTGGTCAAGGAAAGTCGGGCCACCCAACGATGGTTATGGAATATTATCAAGAATCTCATTAAAAAATATCTATAACTCAAGTGGATAATCAGAATGGGATCACATCACCAGGGGATACACAACCTAGCATTGGAGGGGTGGATGCTTATGATTTTCACATGTTCATCGGGAACAACCTTGCCAAGATGATCTTGGAATGAAATAGTCATATGGATGATTCCTGGTTCTAGGAAAAATTTGAGAAAATAAAAAAGCTTCAGGAGGTTGGACAAGAGAACCTCTGCCTAGTCAGATAGATAAATGAGTTCTTTTCTTTTTTCATTGATCAATTAGAACTCATCATATGACTGAAGGCCAAGATAGAAGAGGCGCATGAGTGGTTGAGGTAGGCGAGTAGTCAAGTGGATGAACTTCAAGATAAACATGACCGGGAAATAATCAAATATGATGATCTACACTTGGTGTAAAATAAATAAGAAATGGATCCAAAAAAAAGCGAATCTTGGAGGCCACACGTCATAGGGAGGTGGATTTAAGTCACTCCATTGATAGGGAAAATCCATAGGGTCCATGTTTTTTCATACTTCTGAAATATTACTTCTAATTTGATTTCTTATATTTAACTGAGTGTATGGAAATATTTATATCATATCTCAATAATTTCACCTTGAACATATCTATAAAACAACTGATGATAAATCTCTAAGATCACATGGATCATTCCAACCATGATAAACAAGGGATGATCACATAATTATCCACTTTTGTATTAGAGTGCCAGCTAATCATTGAATACTCGTGGTTTTCTATTGTTCACTGACTACCCAGAGTGTTTGTGATGATAGGGTTCATGACTAAAGAATATGGCTCTCAGAGTAGAAAAATTTACTTTCCTAATGTGATCTAATGCATGAACGTGATACTGACATAGGAATTAAAACCAATTCAAAAAAAAGTGAAATGGAATGTTTGAATAAAAATGCCCAAAATTTGGAACACAATGATTATGAAGTGTCAATATGAGATAACTATTTAACATATTCTAAATGTATAGTCTAAAATTCCATCCAGAAATGGGGAAAAAAATGAGTGTCAATTTTTGACCGTATTCGAAACACGCGGCCTAACTTGAAATTTCATCCAATGTCCTTCGGCGTACAGTCCCAGAATGGTAGGTGACCCAAAGGGGCAAGGGACCAGACAATTGGGGGTGTCCCTTCAGATGTGACTGAGGATGAGGATCCAAATATGGGGAACATAAATTTTGGAAGTGGAGTGATGGAATGTTAAAAATGATTCCAAAACTGCTGAAACTATGCCACCATGATATATAACACATCGGTTTAGGTGCATTGGTCGGATCAAAGACCAAACCTATTTCATATGGAAGTTTCATCTCAGATTCCTAGTGATGATTGAAGAAGAGAACAATATGTTAAACAATCATCTTTTTGGGAGATGAGATTTTTGATGAGGGACTAAGATTCTTTTTAGTTTCATGTCATGTATGTATAGACCAAACAAGGTATAGTTTGCCGTCATGTGATTCGGAAACCCCATAGTTTAACTTCATGTGGTTGGGACGTTTTCAAATAGTTTAAGGTCATATTTTTTGGACCATGGATAATAGTTTAAATTCATGTTACACAAACTATGAGGTTTATTCCTATAATGTTTACATCGAATAAAGGATATGAACCTGATGTGATTTAGCCGATAGAGTCTTATAAACAATAAAAATACTAAGGAATAGAGGAAAAAGATGCATATGTGACATGGTAAGGGAAAAAATTACATGAATGAAGGGAATGGAGACCCAATGCCACACCACATATACATGAGATGCACCCAATTTATTTTCGTAGAGTTTGGGCCATAAATTTTGTGGCTAGGCCCAAACACAATGTGTCTGGGAGTCACAAAATATCCTATAAGGAGGGGAATCAAGATGAAGGTAGTTTCTGAAATTCCAAGTAGTTTAACATCATGAAGTAAGGATGAATATATTTATACATCAAATGGGAAATAATGTCATGGATGGACTTGAGATCAAATATCTAGGTATCGCTATGTATTCCATAAAGATGGGAATCATTCCCTACACTGTTCTTAAAGGTAAATTTCACCCTATAGGTCTGACCCTTCAATAGAGAGAAGAGGCATAAAATATTTCTAGATTTTTGTTTTTTTCCTTTTTATTTGACTAGTTGAGTAAGGATAAAAATTATAGTTGTCACTACAGGAATCAAGGAATGTGTTGGTATTGACAGGTGGTGTGGTGGATGACTAGTGCCATAGGTGATACCCACTCAAGTGAGAACACCACAATGCGATGATTTTTTTTCATCATAAGACTAGGATGATGATTTCATAGTTTATGTTTTTATGATAGGTTCTACCCATGCATCTTAACATCATGTGTTATGTAAATAATAGTTTAACTTCATTTAGGATAGGGCAATAGAGTTTAATGTCATGAGTCATGTATGCAAGATATCTTAGTTGAAGCTTGTAGAGAATGGACCATAAGTTTGTGCAGATTCTTTATTTGGGTATGACCCCACCAAGACTCTTATTCCCATGTGGACCATGCTCGGTGTGGGAAATAAGGAGTTATGTAAGGATTTCCCCATCATATGGGAGCACACAGTAAAGGAAAATAATTGTCAGGGGGTAAATCCTAACCATTCCAAAAATCCTAATCAAAGTGCACAGATGTATAGAGGGACAACACCAGAGGTGTTGTAAATCCATAAGAATAGAAGGAGGCATGAAAATGTGAATCCTTATGCCCAATATCCGGAACATATTGATAATGGTGAAACAATAAAGGATAAATATTTACCATATTTAAACACAACATCCATATCATGTTATATGGGATGGGAACATACAAATGATGGTTGAATGAAAACCATATTCGAAACGTGATACCTATCTCAAAATTTCAGCCAAGGTATTATGGGGTGTTTTCCCAAGATGGTATGTTATCGATTGTTGCTAAAAACAATTCCATTATGGGGCCCCTTTAGATGTGAAAGATGATGGAGTCCCAAAAAAATGTACATATGATGTATGGAGATGATGTTGGGAGAATATCACTATTTAATCCAATACTTTAGGTCTTATACCACCAAAAAATCAATAATGACCATTTAGAACACCCAAAAGTTGGATCATATCCATCCTAAAGGATCATGATCTGGATGGGTGTTGAGAACAGTTTAAAATTCATGTTTCTCGGACCAGAAGCTCTTAATTTAAGGTCATATTGTGTGGAAAATATGTTCCCAATTTAACATAATGTGAGTGGGATGCACCTGTTAATATTAACTTCATAATGTGTGGATGAATATTCTACACAGTTTACTATCATGCGATCTATACATATTCATCCTAATAGGAAAATGCATGGTGAAATAAATAACTCAAAGATATCTAGACCACAGAAGGCATTTTCAAAGGGGAAAAAAAACCAAAAGTGTCCAAAATGGTGAATTTAGCATTCTGTGGCTTGGCCTAGGGATGAGATGTTTGGGTGTCACTACATATCCTATGAGGGAAGGAATCAAGCCACATATAGTTCTTGAATTCCATATAGTTTCACATTATTTTTTGAGGATGAATGCAATGAGTCATTTTCTGAAGGGAGGTACATGGTTTGGCTGTTATACACCCAATGTGAATTTCGAACATGTAGGTCCCAATTAAATCATGTACTCCCATGAGAAAATCATGCCAAGAGGCCAAAATGATGAATTAACAATTTTATGGTTGGGCCTAGGGAAAATATTTCTAGGCATCGCTATGTATTTTGTGAGGGAAGGGATCAAGCCAAACATAATTTTGGATGATTCGATGGAAGATGTCAATTTCCAAAAGGGGAGATATCTTCTCATGTGAAAAAATAATGGTTGTTATGCAGTTTAATATCAGGTGAACTAAGACAATGAAAATCATATTTTATGGTCACAATGTTAAGACTGTTAGGGGGAGTTGTGTAGTGTGGTTCCATAACCTAATGTGAATGAGGACCAAGGAGTCCCATAACCATAAAAAAATCCTTATAGAACACACATATAGTTTAAATTCATGATTCTTGAACTTTAATTCTCAGTTTAACATCTTGTTCTTGGCACATAAACTCCTAGTTAATGTTCATAGTGTTTGGACCATATGGCGGTGTTATTATTCAATGCGGGTACAAAACCTACCAAAACCCAGAATACAACGTGACCCGCACTTGGTGTGGGAAACAAGGGGAATAGGGGATCCTTATGACACATGGAAGAACATGGAAGAGGAATATAAATGTTATGGTAAGGATATCCCAATGATGGTGATATTATTTTTCAATGTGTAAATGTGAATGGAGGGGTAACGCCAAGGATATTGTAGTTCCTCGTAGAAATAAGGATGAGGAATAAGATTTGAATCCAAATATCCAATATTTGGGACACAATGGGGGTGGAGTAACAATGGAGGATAACTACATACCTTATTCTAAGAACATCATTCATATCATGCAATTTGAGATGGGGACACAAAAATGAGGGTCAGCCTCTGACCATATTCGAAATGTGGGATGTAATCAAAATGTCTTCCAAATACTTATGGGGAATTTTCCAAATATGGTAGGTGATCCATTATGGAAAAACACCATGCTCTTAGGGGGGTCCCATCAAACATGAATGGGAATGGAGACCCAAATAAGGGACACATTACGAATGGAAATGAAATGAAATAATCCACATGAAAAATAAATCACTCTTGGTTCTATGCCACAACACATAAGATCATGTTAATGAGGCATATACATAAGATGAATCCATACCCCTTATCAATGTATAATTCATCTAGTGGGATCTTGGATATGGTATGGTAATTGACCAATGAAAAATGAAGAGTAATAGGGACAAAAGAGGGTTAACAAACCAAGGGGTTGGACCCGAAGAAACAATGTCTGGGTGTTCCTATGTATCCCATAAGGATGGAAATCAAGCCATATGTAGTTATTGAATATCGTTTAGTTTAACATAATGTGACAGTGATGAAGGTGTCATGAATCTTATCATCACGTGATAGGCATGCTAGAGGAAGGGGGTATCTTAAAGAAGTACGTATGACCCGACCACAATAACTCAACATAAATGAAGAATATGGAGGCTCATTGCACCATATGTATAGGGAATGCATAGTTTAAAGACATAATTCTTTGGTTATACTTCTAGTTAATTTTTAGGAATCTTGGATGATAGGATGAGGTATTTATAATGGATATGTGTAGCATGGTGAGGTGATAAACCAACCATGAATGAGGACCAAGGAGGCCCATCGCCATACCACATATTCCTAAGAAAAGGGGGGTCGAACATGTGTTGGGAAAAAATAAAAAATTCCTGGGAATTCATACATATACCATAAGTATGGGAATCAAGCCATATGTAGTTCTGTAATATTGTGGAGTTTAATATCTTTTGGTAAGGATGAAGTTTCCACATAGTTTATCATCATTCCACTAGGATTCTATAAGAAGTATGTATTCCAATTATGTCCATATGATGTGACCACTAAAACACATCTTGAAGGAGGACTAAGGATTCATGTAGCACCATATGACTAGGGATTGCATAGCTTGAAGTCATAATTCATGGACTTGGAATTCCAGTTTAAGGTCATGGAGCTTAGACCATAGGACGAGGCCTTTATAAGGGATATGAAAAGCACGATCAAGTGATTAACCTGATGTGAATAAGAAACTAGGTGGATCATTTCCATACCTTATATTCATCTGAAAAGGGGTGTTTAACCTAGGTTGAACTCAGAGATGAAATGATTGATCATGCCAACATATCCCATAATGATGGGAATCATTCCATACGTAGTTTTGGAATATCATTTAGTTTAACACCATACTGTATGGATGAAGGTTATGAAACAATTTATTGTCATTAATCTATGAAAAAATGGGGAAAATTTATCCCAAATGGGATTCTCATGATATTGAAGAAAACATGATGTGAATGAAAATCATGAAAATCAACACCACACCACACACTCCGAAAAGATAACTTAGTCCATGCGGTAATAATAATGGAACTATTTTAGGGACCAAAGACTAAACAGCTGAGCATTCTTATATATTCCATAAGGATGGGAATCAATTCATACATAGTTCATGAATTCCATGAAGTTTAACATCATTTGATAAGGAAAAAAGGTTATAAGGGATATTCTAGAAGAAATTATATGGTGCATCTATTATAGCCTGATGTGAATGAGGATTCAATAATTCCATACCACACAACATACACCCAAGAGTAACCTAGCCCAAGAATTTGATGTAATTTTATACTGGACTATAAAAAAGGTCTAGAAATTCCATCATATCCCATAAGGATGGAAATCATGAAAAATTTATTTTTTAAAGATAGAATGGAGAGTGATAGTTCCAAGGGTTATGAATGGTCAAATGTGGACATTGGGGTATTGTGTAGTTTTTCAACATGAAACTAGGTTAAAACAGTTGTTTAACATCATTTGAGATAGGGATGTTTAGCATCATTCTGGAAAACGAGGTATTTTCCATTTAAGGTCTTATAGAAATGACTATATACTCGATGAATTTTAACCTATTGTAGTTAGGAAAATGTAGTTTAACATCTTGTGGGATGGGGAAATATAGTTTAATGTCAAGTTTCTTGTACTAAACAGATCTTAGCTTAAATTTATAGAGGTTAAACCATTATGTGAAGCTACCAACATAGGGATGTGTAGCGTCGTTCCATGAAGCTACCTGAGGTGAATGAGGATCAATAGGGTCTCAATACTACATCAGACACTCCCTCAAAAAACAAAGATCCTAGGGCCAACAATTTTTAATTTGTAGCTCAACCCAATGATGAACTATCTTGGACTTCCTACATATCCCATAACGATGATAATCAAGAAAAAAAAGTTCTCAAAATTTGGTAAAATTTATCATCATGTGGTAATGATGGAGTAGAATGGTTTAACATCATGTTTCGTGGACCTAATAGTTCTTAGTTTATGATCATATAGATCATAAAATTGGATGAATGGGTAGATTGTCATAATTCAGGATGAATTGGAAACTTTTTCTTTTTTGGGTCATTTATAATGGACCATAAATGCTATGCCTTTTAATGTATGGATGATAATACATCGAAGTTTAACGTCATGTGGGATGGGGAATCATGATTTAATTTCATTTTTCTTGGATGAAAGATACCTTAGTTTAAAGTCATATTGATCAGACTGTGAGGCTACACTGTGTAGTTTATCATCATGAAATACAAATGGGTTACAATTTAACATCATATGACCATAATAAGTATTCTTAGTAGTTTTATGTCTTGCTGCTTAGACGAATGAGCTTCTATGTAATGTCTTGTCTGAGGAACTCAACATTTTTAGGAGTAATCTACTCACCATAAATGGCTATCATAGAGTAGAAAATATTATGGTAAACCTTTTGGATAATGTAGGGTACTTACAATTTGGGTTCCAATAAAGGATTCTTCCTTTGAGGTACTATTGGCTTCCATAAGGCCAATACCGTGTCACCTTGAATGAATGTGTGAAGAAGAACTTTATTTTTCAATACTCTAGATATCTTATTCTGCTGCCCCTCCATATTATGAAAGGCCTATATCTTGTTATCATTAAGGGTTTTTGGTTCATCTTTATGGACTTATGATACTATGGCTGATGTCTGCTAATTGTAGATAGTAGTATGAAGAGATGGAAATTGTATCTCGTTGGGTTGGACTGCCTCTATTTCGTACACCATGGAATACAGGGTGACTTAAGTGGAATTAGGAGTTATAATATGATAATACTATAGATATTTTGTGAACTTTTCTAGAGAAATCTTCTTGTTTTGGACCACCATCATATTCAAAATGTTAGATAGATTTTTTTGAACACCTTAATCTATGAATTTTCCTATGAATGGTTTTGATAAGTGTGGTTGGACCGAATGATGTAATTGGAATACAATTTATGTATCTTAGTCTCTCAAAAATTGGGACTATTATTGGTGAGAAAAATGTGAGGGACTCTGAATCTATGGATGATGTTAGAGATCAAAAACTCAATAGTAGAATTTTCCTTGACTTCCTTGAGAAAAATTGTCTCCAACCCCTTAGAAAGGAAATATATTTTGGTCAGAATAAACCTACATTGGCGAGTTGTTACTTGTAGATATGGTCACATGACATTGAGTCACCAGACCATAAAGGTCCAAAAGTACATGGTAGTATTGAGAAGATTTTGTGGTCGATCCAAAATGTGGGACTGAATCTAACCCATGTGGACCCTCTTGGTGAACTCAATATAGTCATGGACAAGGGTTGTCCAACAGTATCCCAAACATCGAATCTTGTGAGAGAGTTTTTAACCTACCTAATGAGCTCCACAAGAACTTTCCTGAACTTCCTGTATAACCTATGTAATCTCATCTCCATGAATACTATGAAGGCGAATTCAATTGAGACCTTTATTGTAATGGATCTCCTCAAGACTGGGACCACTATGGATGGTGAACTGCACTCTATGCGGACATATTCGCTTATGTTCATCTTTTTTTTGTAGAGTGATTGTTGTTTTGGAGGTACTAAAAATATAGTTATGTAATCATAGGACTCTAATAATATAGAGACCAAATACATTTACACATATCTTTACATTATTTTAAGCATAAAACCTCACATTTCAATCCATGGATCATACAGTCTAGTGTCTTGGAAGACTGGGTACATAAAACTAAAATCACGGGACTAAATAAAAACTTTCATTAATTGATCTTAATAAAGATATTCTAACTTAAAATGTACTCAAACATCTTCATAGGATAACCTAGGGATATCATGAACAAAGGTATGATTTACAAATCCCAATATGGGAATATACATAACAATAAAGCATTAGAACATGGGTTAGAAGGCATGACATAATGATATAATAAGGCATGGAATATATGAAATCACCATATACAAACATGGGATCATATAAAAATGGATCTATAGTAATGTGTCAGCATGATAAAACATGAATTTATCATAATTAATGGCTCATTGCACATACAGTAGCACAATTCATGGTTAACAACCAAGATCATTGCACATGGATGCACGAGTCAAGGGTAACCACCAAGGCTGTTACACATAATGCCTCATGAGACTGAACTTTACCCAATTTATTAGAGAAAAATCTAGGTGAATCCATCATAACATGGCCATGAATATTATTTCCAAATTTAGAATCATACATAACCAATTATACATAAACATAAGGGCTACCCATGGTAAAAATTGGGTATCATAATCATGTCATAAAGAATAACAAATGGGAGTTTAAAAAAATTCCCATGAAGGAAAAAAAATTACATCATGAATAGAAAATGATATGGTATAATAGGAATATAACATGAAAAGTGATTTCAACTTGAAGTAATGACATGTAATAAGAGTACATAAGAAACTTTATAACAAAAATATTTTAGTACGGTTAAAGGAAAATATCGAAGGTCGTTTAAAACATAAAATAGAATATTATTTTATATAAAACCATAAGTGAAACAAGGATGTTTTCATAATATAAATAGTTTTTTTTATAAAAATAATTATGGATTAAAAAATTTATTATATATTGTACTTGAAAATGAGTAAGAATTCTGAAAGTTCCCTTAAAATGGGCTTACTTATTGGGAAGAATTGAGGTGGGAATCATTTAAAAACATGTATATATCTGGAATAGAATGAAGAATTGATCTTCATATATGAGATTGGAGAATATAAAAATATTTTCTAATATGTTCATAAAAATAATATATAACCTCATTTGGGTAAGAAGAAAGAAAGAACAACTCAAATGAATAAAGGAGGTTCGGGTAGAACCCTTTACCTTAAGTCTGATGACGTCTTTCACATGATCATAATATCCTGGATAACCAAAATACATTCATTAATTAATATATCCCAGACCTATTATTCATGTAATTTATTTTTTATAATCTTATTATGTCTGTTCATGACCATTTTGATGGGTTAAGATGTTCAATTTCACTATTTTGTAGCATTTGTTTTTTTGGATTTCATGATTGGTTTACTTATATACATGTTAGGATAACCATGTAAGATGAAAATGGTTTTCCAAAATTGAATTTGTATGATATTAGTTAATATACAGAATATTACATGGTTATAATATTTATTTTTTTATTTGGAGTGAACATGAATCATTATACAAATAATTAATGAGATCATTTTGGTTAATTGATGGTTTTTGATCACATTGAACACATTTTTCTTTATAAATTAAAATCAGGTTTACAAAATATTCCATAACCTTACAGTATACATAATACATATACTATATTATATTTCAACCGTCAAAATGTTTTCATGACTATAATTTAATATGATAACTCAAATTGAAATATTTTCGTCCTTGACTGTGATAAATTAACACATCCTGGACAGTGTTTTCCTTTCCGGTATAAAATAAGGGGAATGGAGAGATGATGATGAATTTTTCCATTATTATAACAATATTCCAGTTAATGAAAGGTATTAGAGTTATCATAACATTAGGAAGAAATTAGTCGAGTAAAGAAAAATATCTAAAGGAACTTGAATGAAAATAAAAGAAATGAAAAATGGAATTTACCTCTTCAATATATATTCCATGAGAAACTATTTAGGGGAGAGGATTTGTATTTTTAAGTGAAAAAGGGATACTGTATGTGGGAGAGGGGATTAGGGGGAGATTCAAGCATAATTTTGACTAGTAACAAGTCTTGAATGGTGCGTGGAGAGGAGATAAAGAGGGTGATATTTATAGCGGAGGAGAGGAGGGGTTTCCAATTATTTTAATCATTATTTTAATTCTTTTCTCATGAAAATGTATAGTTTTTATTATTTTGACCAAAAATAGCAATGATATAATGTGAGTTTGAATCAATGGCCATTTACATCAACCATGTCTCATGCATGATGCATAAATTTATTTATTTAGTATTTCTCTAAAATTATCATATTTTACATTTCACGAGAAATTCATGTATTTTAGAACAATCCCAAAAATCCCCCTTTCCATTTTTACACATTTAGTATTCAAAAATTAACTCCATTTTATGAAAATAATTTTCTTAATAAGAGAAAATTAATTTTTAATTAAAATCATAATTAACTTGAAAAATATAAAAAATTAAATTTAAAACTACTTTTATAACACTTGGATAAATTAATTAATTTATCTTAAAATTATCCTATAATAATAGGTTATCAAAATAATTATTTATGAATAAATTTAATTAAAATAATTTTCTTTTAAATTATTTAATTAATCATAAAATTGTAATTAAATATACACGTCTTACAATAATACCAACACTTAATTAATAATATTTTCGAAAAATATTTAAATACTTATACTATGATATAATTATATAATATTGTCACTTATATGATGGTAATATTTTATTTTTACTTTCATTATTGAGGTTACTATACAATTGGTCGGTTTACTATTCATAAGGGTCACATTACTATTCCAATGGTTATGTGAATATTTCACAGGTATATGTTCCTTAACATCTATAGATACCTTTTGTTTAACTCATTCTCCATGAATAGGGGTTTTATTGAGTTATATAAGTAATATAATATGATTACACTATAATAAATAATTTTAAGAAGGGTATTTCATTGATAAAACAATGGGTCATTACATATACTATGATGGGGGGGGGGGGGCTGGAGGTCCTGTTGTGGAAGCACCGGTGGTTACATGTCTTACCTACTATATGAAATCATCATCCAAGGTGATATAAGTGATAAAAATATGACACGCCCTAAAGATAAATAGGTCATCTAGGTCAAGCTCTTCGAGATATGCAGTTAGGCTGGATGAGGCATCAGCTCGATCATTCTGTGACCGAGTAACATGAGTGACCTCTAGCTGAGAAGGGAATAGGGCCATCATCTGGTGAGTGCCCACTGATAGGGGAAAAGATCTAGCCTCCTTATAATGTATCCATTGTTGATCTACGTGATAACTGACTCGGATTACCCCCTCACATGTAAGTGGGGAATGTAAAACCTGAGAGATAACTCGAGACCAGTGTGGAAAGCCTAATGCTCCACCTCATTTTTCGTGCAACCTTCAGACAACAAGACTGAGTATGTAAAGACAAATTATCTAGGTGTGTTGAAAATGATTACCACACACAATATGTTGAGCATGAGATCATTGATCCAACTACAAATTAGACTTAAGGATGTATTTTTTAATTGATTCTACCAACACGAGACGTCTTGATCTACAAATAGGATGAAATCATCTAGAAAATCATGATCTAGGGATTTCTCTCTAGGGGATGGATCAGAGGCCAGAAAATATGCTAGTGTGTGACCAGTGATTGATTTATTTGGGAAACTCCTGATGTCAAACAGATGAGGGATCACTGCCCACCGAGCTAGATGACCTTTCAACATGGGGCATTTCAAAATATAATTTAGAGGGTCCAAATGGGGCACTAACTGTATCTTATGATAAGGAGAATAGTGTCTAAAAATCTTCACTACAAAAACTAGTTCGATGAAAGCCTTCTCAATAAGAGAGTTTTTGTACTATGTGTCGAGGAGCATGCGACTGAGAGTGTAAAAACTATTCTATGTCCCCTCATTATTCTTCTTTGTAAGAAGGGCACCAAGAGATCATTCCAAGGAGGTCCCATAGAGGACCATCAACTTTATGGATATGGGTGGCATAAGAATTGTATAATAAAGTAGATACTGATTTATCTCTTAAAAAGTGGTCTATCACCCTTCATCGATGAAATCTTTCATTATGAGTCTTCAAAAGGGTGTAGAAATTATGGAAATATTTTTAATAAAATGGAACATATAATCTCTATGGATTTGAAATCCACAAATATATTGAAGGTTTCTTGGAGGAGTAATCTAACTAATTGCCTTAATAATATACCGTTCAATCTCAATGACTCTATATATGATGAAGAAGATGAAAAAAATCCCAATGGTAACCCCAAAGGCACACATCAAGGGGTTTATCTTCATGTGGTGGGATCAATGGAATACAAACAATTTCTCAAGATATCTAAGATTTTATTGAATATGGATATATAACACCACAAAATAATCCCCATAACATTCCACTATTGTCCTGAGGATTGTCTTGAATATACGAGGCATGGTATGTTGATAGGTAGCTCTTGCAGCCTTCTGACCGAAAGGAATTGCCTGATAAAAAAAGTTACATTACGGTGCTTTGAATGAAGTAGACTACACATTTTTCAGGTCCATACATATTTGGTTATACCCAGAATACCCATTCATGAAATAGATATCCTATAACCTAGCGGTGGCATTGTTTAATATCTCATTTATAGAAATGGGAAAATAATCCTTTGTATAGTGACATTTAACATCCCAAAAGTTGATACAGAATCAGATATGTTTGTTCTAATTTTTATCAAGAATTATTTTTTCTAAAAATAATGATTACCTAACTTCTTTTTTTTATGTGGGATGTTATGAGCTTTTAAAACTCATATGTTACCCTCAAACCATGACCTAGGTTCATCTTCTGGGGAGGATGTTTGAACCCATAATGACTTGCTGGGAAAAAGAGGTTGTGTATGGAGACCTAAGGTTCTAGTCCTAGAATCTATTTATAACTCTAGGAAAATAAATAGTGATGTTGCATCAGAAAATCCATTTACATATGTTGTTCCTCTGGATGCATAGTTGTGCTGATCAGAGTAGGAATCAGGTCTACCTCAGTGTCAAGATTCTCCTATACTAACTCATCGAAATTGGTGGAGACACCATCCTTGAACATTGGAGGAGAATCCTCTAAATCCTCTTCATCAAACAAGGTGCGAGGATCATTGGGAAGAGGTGATTCTTCTGAGTTAGCTTACGCTAGAGGAATTTTGGTTCTAGGTTGTGCGATATTAGAATGTTAATCAGGATTCTACTTCAAGATTTTTTTAAAGGTTGGGGCCGAAGACTCATTTACTATTTAATCTTCCAACGTTCCTTGTACCTAGAAACATGTATTACACTTTTCTAGAAAATGATGAAGTAGTGTCCCATGTCAGGGGTTGTGTCCTACAACTCAAGAATCAGGTGGATGAAAGCATCATCCAAGTTTGTCCATGGGTAAACCACAATGGTATTGTGCTAAACATCATTATTTTGAACATGTTTTCCTTTCTCATGTAATTTTTGGAATTATGGTAGAGGGATTCAAAATAGGAAAAGGGAGATGCATCACCTTAGTTTTGACCCACTCTATCATTAAGGTATTAATTGAGGCATTGGTTATATGGGGAAGAAACGACATAATGTAAATAGAGATTGGTTCTAACCATCTATGCATTGTTGGTGGGGTCCTATGAGATGAACATTAATTAAATTCTACAAATCATTCTACCAAAATGGGTCTTCAAGAAAATTATTCCACATGGCCTCTTCTTGGTCCTGTCATAACCTTGAATCTTTAGTTCATAGGGACTCAGATCTCTTACAAAGATTCCTAGATTTCCTTGCATCTGGGTCAGGTTGAGATTGATCCAAGAACATGTGTTGTAAAGGAATCAGTGGTCTTACATTCCATTAAAATGGCCAGTGATATAAAAACAGTGGATTTTTTCTTGTATAGGAAAGCCTTAATCTTTACCTAAGAACAATATGAAGGATTTAAATTTTCTCTCTTGACTTCCTCATCATAGAAGTAATGTGCAGACATTACCTCTTTATCAAACAAGATGGTAAATTTTAAACTCTCTATGAGGGATTCATTCATATATTATGATAGGGGGACAACCTCAAGTATTGAGAGAAATTTAGTAATGATGGAAAGGTTCTGAAGCACATCATACTTTATTTATAGGCACACAATTGTTCCTTTAGGGAGTTGATCTATGACTGTTGGTATGGAAGGTGTTGTTGTCCATACTAGTGGGTTCTGGCTGTTGATGGGGATATACCATTGTTCACTAGTTGAATCATGAAAAATTAATACTGGATGACTGTCAACCGATTGAGATCTAGAAAAATTTGGATTCATCTGATCATGATAAGGTCATATAAACTCATCTTTGTCTAGTAGAAGGAATAGTGATGGTAGTGAATCTAACGAGATGGGATTATAGGACTACACATAATGAGATCTGCGATGAGCCTAATATCTAGTCTCGATAGTGTTCAAAGGTTTAATAGAAGAGAAGGCCTGAGGATTTAGACGATTTATATATCCACAACCTCATCGACATTGGGGTCGACTAGGAACATTTGGAGGATCTGGCGATGATTCTCGTTGCTGGGAACCATATAAGGTTCTACCTACTCATTGTTATTCACAAAGTAATACTCCTAATAAAATATTATAAAATACTTTAATACTGGGTTAATTATGGGGGTTATTCCCATCTATGGATTCATGAAGTCACTGAGAGTGCGAGGGGGATTTAGTATTGGAGGGGGGCTTTGCTTTCCCATGTGTTGTCGATGCCTACTATTCTGAGAAGTAGAAGGATAAGATGATGATGCCAAAGCATTAGGTGGAGGAGGTAATGTGAATTACAAAGGCTAAAGATGATTCAAATGGGAACTAATGACACTATAGGAATCATATAATCTTTTTGGTGAAACCAATATTCATTCTTATGTGACCCGCTGTTGGAGACCTGCTACCATTCATCTTTTCTATCACTGTCAAGATTTGAAAAAACACATGACACTTATTACAAGGAAATGCCCAATATGAAGAACTTTTTTTTTGAAATATTCATAGAGATATTACTTAAACACAGAGAATTGGTTGATGGTGTGTCCACGGATTCAGTGATAAGGTCAGTAGTCGGGGCGATCTGTGAGATTAACCTCTAGGGTCATTTTTCATTCTGGAAACATTACGATCCCCCATTCGAAGGAACATCAGAAATAATTGGGGATATAAGATTAATCAAATTATTACATATGGGTTCTACTTTCCAAAAATGATCTATTGGTGTATATACCTAATGAGGGGCTTGAGCCTGATGGGGGTTGGAGGATTATTATTTCACCTAGGCGGTGTTTCCTAATGGGGTGGTGCCTGAAGATTATATGGTGGGTGATGCTGAGCCTGAGGATGAGATAAAGGTTGTTTTTCTCAACGAGGCTATGGATTAGCCTCATCTGATAACATTTATAGTGGTCTATGGTAATTAAATTTTGTGATGATAGCAGTCTTGGCCGTGGAGGCTCTTCTTTCTAGAGTTGTGAGAGGAAACATGTGTGCCTAATTGGAATTCTATAAGGATTCCTCTAAGAGCTGAATAGTGTTTTGAAGGAATATCTTGATAACATTGTTGTGGTATTTATTTATGATATCTTGATATATTCCAAAATCTATGAATATAATGGGAATGAATTTTATATTATTCTGGAGATTCTTAGAAGAAATGAATTATATGGGATGTTAAGAATGTGTGAAATTTTGATTCAAAGAGTTTATTTTCTTATATATATTGTCTCTAAGGATGTAATATCAGTTGATGATGTGAAGAAAAAATGTTTTTTTGGAATTTCCTACACCAATGAAGATAACTGAGGTACATAGTATTATTGGTGTTGTAGGTTATTATTGGAATTTCATTCAGAAAATTCCCCAATTATCCATCATGTTAACCAAGAATACTCATATAGGGGTTAACATTATATGGATTAATGATTATAAATAACATTTTGAATAATTGAACAGGATATTAGTGAATGATATGATCCTCAATATATTATTGGGGAATGGTGTATTTTTGATTTATTATGATGTATCAAAGAGGGGACTCGGTTTTATCCTTATGCAGAATGATAGAGTTATTTCCTATGCATCAAAGCAGTTAAAAACTCATGAAAATAATTACCCAACTCATGATCTTGAGTTAGTAGCTGTAATATTTTCTCTAAAATTATAGATAAACTATATCTATGGTGAAATATGTGAGATATTAAAGATCAAAAGAGCCTAAAATAGATCTTCTCACATAATTATCTCAACATGAGTCAAAGGAGATACATCGACCTACACATGGCTTATAAGTGTTCAATACACTATTACCCATGAATGGAATATAAGGTAGAAGATGCATTGATCAAGAAGGATCATAGAGTTATAAGAAAAATGAGGATTGACAATGACCCCATGTACTTGGATCTAACAAGGATGGATATAGGAATTATCAAGTATGGTAAAAAATCATTACTTTTTTTTTATTTTTTCACAAGAATATTTTTTGGAAGATATTATATATTCACTGGATGATGATGGGAATATTCAAAAGAAAAATAATGGTGTGAATGATGGGTTGTTTCCAAACAACATGTGGGAGGATGGGATACTGAAATTTTGAAAGAGATAGTGTGTTTTCGCTATACCTGAGCTAAAAATGGAGTTATGGGATGCTTCCAATCATTGGAATTTATCTATACACCGTAATAGTAATATGATGTCTAGATATTTGTTGTAACATTTCTTATGGGATAACATGAAGCCGGAAATTTTTTATTATATATGAAGATGCTAAGTCTGTCAACAAGTAAAGTATGAAAGGGAACACCCATGAGGATTCAGGCGACTTTTACCCATTCCTACATGGAAATAAGATGATATAACCATGTATTTTTTAATGTATTACTAAAACAATAATAAAGAATGATGGAATGTGGGTATTTGTTGATCAACTTACCAAATATGTATATTTAATTTCTATAAGAGTGGATTCTACACTAGGGTTCCTTGAAAGACTCTATATTAATAATGTTGTAAGAATTCATAGATCTCCTCTCCCAATTGTTTCAGATCATGATCCATGATATATATAAAAATTATGGAAAAATATTAAAAATATTTTGATAATGAGATTCATTTCATAACTTCTTATCACCCTCAAACTGACTAGCAGTCACACATGATGATCCAAACATTTGAAAACATGTTGATGTTCTGTTAACATGATTTTAATGTTATATGGGATCAATATTTATCCTTGGTAGAGTTTTCCTACAACAATAGTTTCCATTTTAGTATTCAAATTTCACCATATGATTCATTGTATGAAAATAGTTTTCCTACACCAATATATTGGACTGAAGATGGTAAAATGAGCTCATGGGACCAAAGATTATGGAGGAAAAACAGTAAAGGTAAAAACTATTAAAACCCATATAAAACCAGCTCAAAGAAGGGAAAAGAGATATGCTGCTAATTGAAGGAAGGATTTTGAATTTCAATTGGGAGACCCTGTTTTATTGAATGTATGTCCATGGAAGGGTGTTATAATATTTAGGAAGAATGGGAACCTTACCCCCATTTACATTGGTCCTTTTGAAATTATAGAGAAAATTAGACCTTTACCTTATCGTTTGAAAATTCCACCTAGACTTTCTAAAGTACACAATGTGTTTCACATCCCTTTGTTAAGAAAGTACATGCAAGACCCAATGAATGTCCTAAATTCTGAAGAAATAAACTTAGAACATGATTTATCCAATAGTGGAGATCCTATCTATATTATAGACAATAAATAATAAGTGTTGAGGAATCATATGACTCAGATGGTATATGTAATTTAAAAAAATCATAAAAATTAAGAGGTGATGTGGGAGCTTTAGGAGTTTTTGATGAATAACTACCCAAATATTATTATGAGGTGACATTATAGAAATTCTGAGGATGAAATTTTTTTAGGAAGGGAGAATGTAATGAACCAGAATTCTATCAATGATATTTCCCTTCCAATGTTTATTTCATATAATACTGAACACATAAAATCACTTATAAAACACTATACAATAATTATAAATTTATAATTAATGAAATAAGATATATTTCTAGATGTTAAGGAACCTATACTGATGAAATAGTAACTTGACAATAGGAATTGAAATACGATCCTTATGAATAGTAAATTGGACTAATAAATAGTAACATCATCCATGAAAGTATAAATAAAATTTATGCACCTTATAAATGATTGTATGATATATTTATATCATAATATATGTAAATGAATATTTTAAAAATTATTAATTATGTGTTTGTATCTTCGTAAGTCATATATATTTAATTAATTTTTTTAATTACTAAAATGATTTAAAAGAACCATTATTTTCATAAAATGTATTCATAAATTAAAATTTTGTTGTCTTATAATTTTAGGTTAATTTTATGGTACATTAGTCAAATTTTCATAGTTATAAAATCAATTATAAATCAAAAATCTATATTTTTATAGTGAATATTGATTTAAATTTAAATTTTAATATATCATATTTATAAAATTATTTTCTTCAAATGCATTTCATTTTGTAATTATACACATCAAAAAATTGTTATTGTGAATTTTTTGGATTTTCCTAAAATACTTGAATTTTTGGTGAATAGTATAATACGAATTTTTTTGATAAAGGCTAAATTCAAGAGATATTGAGTCATAGGTTATTTATGTATTATTTAATCCAATAATATCTAACTATAATTTATTATGTAAATATATTTGATGATATTTCTTAATCTATTCATAGTCTTGAGCCAAAATAATAAACAAATGAATAACATATTCAAAAATCACCACTCTCCTCCACTATAAATATCACCCCTCACCACCACTTCTCATCACACCTTCAAAGATTTGATCCTTATAAAATTTCTTCCCAATCATCTTCCCATGATCCTCCCCAACTTCTAATATCTCTTAGTATTAATAGTATACAATGACCAATCCTCTCATGGAGTTTCTCAAGGAGGCGTATTCAAGAGGTAAAATCATCTTCCTTTTCCATTTAATTTCATTTCATGTTCTTTTAATTTTTTCCCTCTCCTCATCTCCTCTATCAAAATGATCATGATAACTCTAGTATAATATATATATAATATAATTATATCATTTTATTGCAATATCAATAATCAAAATCCTTTCTCACTCTTTTTATTTTAAAAACTAAATCATCACCCCTGAGGTGGTGATTTACATCATTTATGGATGAAAGATTGTCATACTTCATTTTAACCTTAAATGATAGTAATGAAAGGAAATTTATGGTTAATACAAAAATAATATTTTCATTACAACCCTTTTTATTTTCTTCAATTATCATATTTTCATAATACCAAATGATAAAACAAAATAAGTTCATTGTTTTATAATACAACTTAAATTAATTTAAACAAATTTCATTAAAATGTTATCTAATGAATCATCCTAATATAGTATATCCAAGTGATTGTATAACCATTTATATATTAGAAGCTAAATAATATTATATAAATTAAATTCTAGAAATTATACCCATTCCACATGAACTTCCATACTCATATGCAAGTATACGATGATGTGGTGAAGGATTATGTCTACAAAAGTGGTACTCAGGATGATGATGACCGGTGACGAGACTGGTGGTACTCATAATGATGATGCGAGTGATACTCAGATCATGACATCATCTGGTTTTGTAGTTTTTTTTATTGATTTTTAAATTTGTAATGGGGTTATTTTTTTTATTCCCACCTAGAATGTATGTTACCTTTCATCCTTAAATCCGAATTTCAAAATAAAATAAAATTTAATTTTTAGTCATACACAAGTATACCATTTGTAAAAACCAAGGAAACAAACACTTTTGAGTGATAAAAGTGTATCATATAACTCGTCAAAAAGTCCACAACTGAACGTAATAAAAATATTATAAATCAAATACATCTATGAAAGGTTATAAATTAATTAATGAATGGATTTAATTTTATTGTCTAGGATATCAATGTTTAGTGCAGAAGACATCCAGTTTTAAGGTAAGGGTTTTTTTTCTTGAACCTCCATTTTCATTGGGATTATAGATTATTTCTCTATACACTAATGTATTTATTCATTTTTTAATAATTATTATAATATATATATATATATTACAATATCATTTATCTATATAATTTAACCATAATTTTATGGGATAATAAATGTTTTACAAGGTTTATTTCTTATTTCTTTCTGATACACAATCCCGATTTAAGGGAACATTTTTATTTCTTACCCATTTTTCAGTACCATCTATAATCTATTTTAAGACACAAATATTTTTTCTAAAATCACTAATATTTTAATAAAAATTAAATTTGTTTATTATCATTTTCATACAAACAATTATAAAACAAATGATTTTCCCCAAATAACTCTTCTTTGTAATGTGAAAAGGGTATTTTTCTCAGGAATTCCTCAAACATTTTATTAGAGTATTATCCTATATTAAAAAAATTTGTCAAATATTATGATTTATTAATATTATTATCTTGTTATTATAATGTACCATATATTATTAAATAGAATATCATTATTTTGATTTTGGTTGTGTTATCTGAATACCATTCATAATACTACTCGTAATGGATAGTGATTATGTTTACAGATTTGGGAATTTTATTTATATTTCCAATCTATGTGTTGTTTATGTGTAGCCCCATTAATAAAAAAATGAATTGGACAAATTATATGATGGTTCGGTCCTTCTATAACGCCTTTATTCATCAGTAGGTTATCATGAGAAAAAACATATATGGACTTGGATGACACCTTGCCCATTTCTAGATATGGTTTTGGATGAGGCTTGTATCATTTTCAAATGTACTATCCAATGACTTGATGGTGTTTTTCAGATGTCCATCATATGCATTGACTCATTATGATATTATTCATTTACATTCCATTTTATTATTCGACTACTATAAAATCTATTGATATGTTTTATTATAGAATTATTTAATCAACTTTTATTCCTTCCCTTTCATACTCTATATTTCAATTTAATGGCATTAAACATGACTTATATTTATTCTTCCACTATTTTACATACCCTTACTGAGCATATGAGCTCACCACCAAACTTATGTTTTTATTTTTATTTGGATGTGAATAAGTATATTATGAATGACCTATATGGATCATCTAGGATTTTTGGATTTTTCAAAAGGAATTTATATATTGTATTTCCATTCAAGTTGTAATGTGTTGTTCATGTATGTAATATGGTTTCCAAAACTATTAAATAGATATATCCCTTGGGATTAATGTCTTTTATCTAATCTAATGTAATAATTTAAGGCATCGAATCTGGATTCATGGGGTTGGGGTCTTCACAATTTGTATCAAAATGATTTTAGTAGAAACGTTGGAAACTAGGTTTATAGAACAAAGATTAGGGAACATAACCTTATTATATGATTTTAGGATTAGCATATAAGTACATCGAATATTTTTGGTAAGGTAGAGATTATGTGGGTCTTCTCAGAAATACATCCATGAATGGGTACTACATGTGGAAGTGGTTCTGGTATAGAAGTACCTAGTGGTAAAATTTCTGATAGGGTGTCATGTGCCTAACTCAACGTTACTTGGTAGAAGAAAATGGGTCTTACTATGCATGTAGTTTGAGACTCCCATCGGATATTCTTAGGACAATTCCAATTTTCTTTAAAAACTATCATGAAGGTTTTGAAAGTAAATTTTTCCTCATGGAAACCATCTTTATGATTATGATAATAGTTATCCATAAGATTTTAAAATATGTTAAGTGTTTATAAAGTTCGATATTATGCATTATGATTCATAACCAAAATTATTTTATGCCATTATTTGTTTTAGGCGCCTATTGGAAGGAATGGAAACTATATCAATGCATGTATCCCATGTAGTGATTTATTTCCAATTCAAGATAAAGTTATTGGTACTGAAGCTACAACTGGTGAAGGAAACATATAACCATACTAGGAAAACTGAATCAGGTTAAGAATAACAACCTTTCCCATATTAAACATCTTAAACTAAAAATGGAGGAGCAATATTAGGCTGCTTTATTAGACAAAAGACTCCATCATTCAATGTGGCTACATACCCACTTTCTAGCGGAGTAGTGGATAAGTTTATAATATAATATATTTCTCTCAATGGGAATTAATAGAAGGGAGAAGGTCATCATGGAAGGGTATAATCTATCATGATAAGAAGATCAGTGGTGGTGATTAATAAAAAAGGATGAGGAATAAATTAAAATTATGGAAAGGATGGATTTTAAAGAAATCATCCATGAAAAATATTTTCCCCCTGAACAACATGAAAACATTGAAAGGAAATTATTGAGTACGAATCAAAACGATGAAGAAAATGTTAAATAGTATTAATCAAACTGTACAAGGATAACATGGAATGTCGTTGACTACATACACAATCTAATGAGAAATATTGATCTATTATTTCATGGTTTAAAACCATTCATGCAAAGGTCACTAGTCTTCCAAATTTATCATCATACAAAGATATAGTCTAATGTTTTATCAAGATGTAGAAATAATTATATAAGTATTATTTGTTAAAGGGAAAAAGAGAATATAAGGGTGGAGGAGGAAAGAAAATATAATGGGAAGAATAAAATTTGATTTTTTCCATCATGTGATACTTGTGGATGGAAACACCATGGTGCCCGCTTAAAAAGAAAAAGGTTTTTTCTAAAAGAGTGGAGAGAATTTCCATTATTCTAGATATTTAAAGGGAAATAAAGAATCTATCAATGTTTAATACATTAATTTTTAGTAGATTTGACACTATGCTAATGATTTTCCAAAGCATCAAGGAAATGTTCCCCAGAAAAGGCCAATGGAAAAGGGCTAAGCTTATGTGATCCTGATTATTGTGGTTGAAATTACTATTCAGGTGGAGGTAGTTACTTTAATATTTTTCTCAAAATTATATAGTGCTTTATATGATTATGGATCATAAATTTCATTTATATCCTCCGTTTTTTCCAATAAAATTTGACATTTTTGTTTTGATTTAATAATTAATTTTTCAATAAAAAATCCTAAGGGAAGTATCATTGCAACAAAGTTATGTCATTCAGTCCCCTTTATTAAACATAAATTCACCAAATTTTATGATCTTTTCATCATACCTATGGTATAATTTTATATATTCCTCAGTATGGATATGATTTCAAAAGATTAACCTAAAAAAAATTTAGGAAGAAGGAAGTCGCAATTTATGAAGAAAATGTTGATTCCCTTACCTTTAGAGTAGAAACATCAACATTAGGTTCCTATCCAAATCCGCCCTTAGTATCTTTTCTAAATGGAATTCATGGGGAGGAAGAGAAAACATTATTTATAAAGAATCAAATTGAAGATTTACCTATTATTCCTGAATATATTGATGTATTTCCAGATGATTTACATGGAAATCCTTCAGAGAAGGATGTTGAGTTCTATATTGATTTAATTCTTAGTTCAAGACCTATATTAAAGTATCCTTATAGAAAGGCCACTGAGGAATTAGTATAACTGAAGAAACCATGAGAGGAATTTGTTGATAAAGGATTTATTCACCCTAATGTTTCTCCACAGGGATCCCATTTTCTCCTTATCATGAAAAATAATGGATCCCTGATGCTATGAATTGATTATATAGAAATAAATTCAATTCTAATAAAGAACAAGTATCCCCTTCATCACATTAATGATTTACTTTTTCAAATTATTGGAGCTCAAAACATTTTTATATTTGAACTTCGATTTGGATATCATCAGTTGCATGTGATGAAGGAATATATTCCAAATACATCATTTCAAACTAGGTATGGATATTATGAGTTGAAAATAATTCCATCTATACTAAATAATATTCCCTATATTTTCATGAATCTAATGAAAAATGTTTTCAAGGAATATCATGATAACATTTTTGTGTTATTTATTGATTATATATTTTTATACATCAAATGTTATGAAGTCCAAGAGAATCACATGCGGATTCTTCTAAAGTGTCTTTGAGGAAATTAATTTTATTTGATGTTTTGAAAGTGTGAATTTTGGATTCAATTGGTTTTTTTCTTGGCCATATTTCCTCAATGGATGGAATGTTTTTTGATACTGAAAAGACAAACTATGTTCAGGAATGACCTAAACCAACAATAAGAAATGAGTAATGTAGTTTTATTGGTTTAAGAAGTTATTAAAGATGTTTCATTCAGAACATCACCTAATTACTCAACCTGCTAACCAAGCATACTCGTAAATGGGATAATTTCATATGCACGAATGAATATGAAGAATGTTTTTATGAATTTAATAAAATATTAGTGTATTATATGATCCTGACTCTACCATCAGGAAATGGTGGATTTTCAATTTATATTGACATTTCAATAAATATACTTGGTGTTTTTGTTATACATAAATATAAAGTTATTTACTATGCATCTAGGTTTTTAAAAACACATGAACAAAAGTACCCAAATCATGATACTCAGTTATAAGTTTTAATAATTTCTATGAAAATATAGAGACACTATATATGGTGAAATATGTGAGATATATAGATCACAAGACCATGAATTATATCATCTCAATGAAGGCATTCTACATTATAAAATGTTGATGGCTTGAACTACTAAAGGATTATTATTGTTTAACACAATATCACCCATGAAAGGAAAAATAAGGTAGTTGATGTGTTCAGAAGGAAGGATCGTGGAGTTATAAAAAAAACAAATGACTCGGACCCCGTGTATGTGGATCTAGAAAGGATGGATATGGGAATTATCAAAGAAGGTGAAACATTACTATTTTTTCAATTGGGTTCCCAACCATATTTATTAGAAAGTATTAATAGTTCTGAGTTTGATTATGAGAATCATAAAAATAAAATTGATGGTGTGAATGATGGGTAGTTGGTAGACTTCAGGTGTGTGGATGGAATTCATAAATTTGGGAAGTTGATTTGTGTTCCCTCTCTAACCAAGATCAAAAGGTAGTTATTATATGAATCCCATAGTTAAAATTTCTCTATACACCCTCGTAGTACTAAGATATATTTATATTTGAAGTAATATTATTAGTGGGATATAATGAAGCGGAATTTTTTTGATTATGTATCAAGATGTTTAGTATGTTGATAATTCAAGGTGAAAAGACAAAATATTTCAGGATTCATGCCATTTATACTTTTTACTACATGAAAATGGGATAATTTCACCATGTATGTTTTCACTAGTTTACCAATAAATCAAAGAAAGACTAATGTAATATGGGTAATTGATGATCGACGTAAAAAATCTGTACATTTCCACTCTATAAAGGATAATTTTCCATTATATCAGCTTGCATGAATCTATTTTAATGAATTTTTATGTCTTCATAGAGAAATGGTATCAGTTGTGTTTGATAATAATCCATGATTTCTATATAAATTATGGAAAATTATTTAGAAAGATTTGAATATTTAGCTTCATTTGAGTACTGATTATCACCTTCAAACTGACAGGCAGTCAGAAAGGATAAACATTAGAATATATGTTGAGATAATGTTTAAATTATTTTCTTAGTATGAGGGATAATAATTTACCTTTTTTAGAGTTTTACTAAAAAAATAGTTTCTATTATAGTATTCAAATGGAACCACATAAATCATTGTATGGAAAAAGATTTCATACACCAACATATTTGAACGATGTTATTGAAAAGAAGCTTGTAGGACCAGAGCTTATGGAGGAAAAAAATGAAAGGTAAGGACTATTCAAAACCATATCAAATAAGATTAAAGTAGGAAAAATATCTTTGTTGATAATCAAAGGAGGTATTTGGAATTTCATGTGAGAGATCCCATTTTCATAAAAGTATCTCCATGGAAGTATTTTATAGGATTTGGGAATAAAGGGAAACTAATCCTAAGGTACATTGGTCCTTTTGAAATAATGGAGATAATTGGAGGTGTGGATTATCATTTTTAAATTCCTTCTAGACTTTCTAAAGTTAAAAATGTGTTTCACATCTCCTTGTTAAGAAAGTACATGTCATAACTAATGCATGTCCTCACTTCTGAAGGAATAGATTTGGAACCTGAATAATCTTATTATGGAGAGCCTATCCAGATTTCTGACACTAGAGAACAAGTGTTGAGGAATCAGATGACAGATATGGTAAAAGAACTTTGGAAAATCAAACAATTTAAGAGGCTATGTGGGTTCCCAAGGATCTTATGATTAATAAGTACCCGAATATTTTTTGTAGGTGACATTCAAAAAATTTTGAGGATGAAATTATTGTAGGAAGAGATAATGTAATAACCCAGAATTATCTCAATGATATTTCAATTCATATATTTATTTCATATATTATATATCACATTAAATAAATAATAGAACATGATACAATATTTATAAAGGAATAATGAATGATATAAGATGTATTTCAAGAAGTCAATGAACCTATACTGATAAAATAGTAACTTGACGTTAGGAATAGTAATATGACCCTTATGAACCATAAATATTCCAATTTAATATTAACCTAACCAATGAATTTATAAATAATATTTAGTCACCTTATAAATTAATGTATGACATAAATATATCATAGTATAAGTAAATGAATATTTTAAAAATTATCAATTATGTGTTTGTATTTTTTGTAAGTTAAAAATATTAAATTTCAATTTTATAAATAATAAAATGATTTAAAATAAAATTTATTTTATTAAAATGAATTCATAAATTAACATTTTTTTCTTATTATTTTTGTATAATTTTATTAGATATTAGATAATTTTTTAGAGTGTTACAAAATTAGTTATAAATCTAAAATCTATATTTTTTAAGTAAATAAAGGTATGAATAATTAAATATCTAATATTTAGGAAAGTAAATTAATTAAATTGAGTTCATTTTTAATTATACACATAGAATAGTGGTTAGGGTGAATTTTTGTTTTTTTATAAAACACATTAATTTTTGGTTAATAGAAAAATACGATAATTTATGATAAATGATAAATACATGAATTATTGAGTCATAGGTGATGTATACCAATTATAAGACCATAATATGGAACTCTCATTAATTATTATATTATATTTTATGATAATTTCAAATTATTCAAAGTCATGAGGCTAAATAATTAACAAATAAATAAAATAATCAAAAATCTCCCCTCTCCCCCACTATAAATACCACTCATCACCACCTCTTCTCATCTCACCTTACAAGATTTGAGACTTTAAAAATTATGCCTAATAGTCTTCCAAAATCCCTCCCACAAATCCTTGAGATATTTTTCATAAAAAAATATCAAAACCAATCCCATTAAGGAGGTTCTCAATGAAGAGTATTCAAGATGTAAAATATTCTTCCTTTTATGTTTAATTTCTGTTCATGTTCTTTTATTTTATTATCCCCTCCCCAACTCCTCTATCCAAATGAGAATGATTACTATAGTATCACCTATATAATTGAATGATATCATTTTAATGTAATATCCTTCATCAAAATCCCTTATAACATTTTTATTTTGAAAATGAAATCATTGTCCACGAGGTGCCTGTTTGGAACCTCCATGGATGAAAGATTTTCATTCTTCATTTTCCACTTCACATATGGTAATGAAACCATTTTTAGGGTTAAAAAATATGATAATAAAGGTATTAAAAACTTTTTTAAGTTATAAATTTTACATATTTACAAATTTACAAAATTTAAAACAAAATGGGTAGGTTGTGATCTAAAACCTCTGAAATTAATCTAAACAAATATCATCAATATTTTATGAAATGAATTATACTGACACCATAAAAAATCAATTATATAACCATTTAATATTATTAGAGGTAATTAATATCATATTAATTTAATTATAGAGAATTATACCCATTCCACATGAACATTCAAACTCTTACACAAGTATAGTAATTGTGAAAACCAAGGAAACAAAATCTTCTGAGAAATAAAATTTTATCTCATAACTCATCAAAAATTACATTAATGAACTTAATAAAATAATAATAAATCAAATAATTATGTAAAAGGTTATTATTTAATTAATTAATATACATAATATGATTATCCCAAACGTTATGGCCATCTGAAAAACAAATTCTAACATAATGTATGGTTATTCATCAGAAACCAATGTTTTCATTTGCGTTTTGATTTATTTCTCTATAAACCAATGCAGTTCTTCATTATTTTTTTATAGTGAATGAATGTATTCATTGAATTTTTTTTAATTATAAAAAAATCAATTAAAAATGGTTAAAATTATTAAGATAATTTTCTATTTTTGTCAACAGGATGGATTTACAAAGTCTAAAATATCATTTTCCAAAAAAAATATTAATTATCACTTTGACTCTTTATCAATGAAAGAGTCCAAAATGTTGGACTTCTCATCTTATATTTTGTAGATTTATGAGTCTTAATATTACTGAGATCACAGGAAATTGATTTTCATTCATTTATAATTGTGAAGGTATTCAAAAATATTTTGACACATTAGTAGTGAACTAATGACATATTACCAATTACACATTAAAATATATGTGATTTTCATATGTATTTAAAGGTAAAAGAACTATATTCTATAAAAATATTGATAATTAAAATCTATAAACTATATAAAAAGTCATATTAAAATATATATTTAATGAATCAACTATATATAATTATGATTAATCATATACGTTGTAAACCCACTATAGAAAACATAAATTGAAAACAATTTTAGATCATTTAAAATTCTACTATTTTTCAACTAGGAACAATAAACATAAATAAGGTTTACAAAATTATTTTCACATAATCATATATCAATAATGATCTCCCCCTAAAATTCAATCATGTATAAATATGTGTTCATTTCTTGTGAAGGATCTAAAAAATGATGATTGAACTACAAAAAATCAGAATAAAAAAGTAAAAAATGCCCCCCTAATAAAATTTAATTCAATACTCCTTATAATGATCCCTTTATATTTAGTGATAACTCTATGTGTAAAATGGTTTTCCATTATGATTTGATGTGTTCAGGTAAATATATAGATGATATATCATGTTCTACCATGATACATATACCACAATCATATGAATGCTTACATTTCTATAGATGCAGAATAACTTGTTTGCGATATTTTAAAGATTCTTTATTCGAGTAGGCAACAGGTAATATAATTTCATTTTTGTTCTTCTAAATTTTCGCATATATATAAATATTCTTTCTAGAAAAATTAATGGAAATATATTTTCAATTTATTTTTCTTCCTACCTATTTTACAAGATTTATCATGTATGTAATTATGTAATTTAATTGATGTATCAGATGGTTCCAAGAATTAGAATTACATGTTTCTAAAAGGCATAAAAAATCATCCCTCCAATAAGTGAATATATAGGATACATGATAAAGTTTAGTGATGTTAGGATTATAATCCCCAATGATGAGGTGATGTTCCACCTTGTAACACCTATGTCGTTCAAATATATTTTTCTCTCTCTAAATTTATAAAATTTTTGATAGATTGTTTCACACAAAATACTGAACTAAAATGGATTGTGAAATATTATATAAATATTATTATGATAATTTAAGAGTAATAAATCTATGAGTAAATAATAATAACTTAATAAATTATAAATTAATTAAATTGGGATTAATGTCACTTAATTTATTAACTGGGCATTTTTCAACAAAATAAGAATTTATCTATCTAGAGTATTTACACTTATAAGAAAAATATATATTTATAATAATTTTAATTTGAAAAAAAGTAATTTCATTTTTGTATTAAGAATGTGAATAATATTTTATTGTGAGGTTTTTTGATATTTTTTTATAAAATTGATTTCTTGTTGAATAGTGAACATGCGTTTCCTTTTATTATTATATTACATTTATGATATTATAATAATACATGAATTAAATAATTTACTTGAAAACAATTTTCTATAAAAATTTATTTTTATAAATTGAAATAAATCAATTGAAAATATTTTTTAAATTTATGAATTTTTTGTTTTACATTTCGGAAAAAAAATTAATATTTTAGAATAAAATATATTTTTAATCTATTATATGAAAATTCATTTTCATTCAACTATAAATATTAATTCATAAGAAATTAATTTAATATCTTAGATCAAAATTTTAATGTTTTCTAGAAAATAAAATTTCATTATTATTCATAAATGTATTACTATTAAGATTTAAGTTGATAACTATGATAATGGTAAAACAACTATTTTCAATGAATTGAATTATCAAACTTGTGTAATATAATAAAATAAAATTTTTTCATCTAAAAATGTACTCTAATATAATATTCACACACACACATATATATATATATATATAAATATAATTATACTAACACTCATTAAGTTGGTAAACAATATTATGTAAGATTATCTACTGGTAATGTGAATTACAATTTTTTTAAACATTATAGTTTTTTATATAATAACTGGTTTACATTAAAATTTGTGTATTCTATTATTTAAAAATTAATGTATATTTTTGGTTCCTAAATTAAGGATTTTAGAAGGAAATGTTTCCTAAAATTGGTATAATATATTTTTAATAAAATAAGAAATTATTGGGTAAAAGATAGTTACCATGGTAAAAACAAAAATGTAAAAAATACAAAATTCAATTAATAATTGGCCTGAAACATGTTTGAGTCATGAGGGAAAGAGATTGGTGAGTGATTTATTGAACTTATCATACTAGAAACTCCATTATTGAATTCATGTGGATCCTTTTACATTGGAATAGTGTCATACCATTATTGAAAAATAATGGATAATCACAATATAAGAATTTTCATCACTTTTAATATGGGGATAGATCCAACCCATAAAACCACCTTTATTCCTTATAATTTTATCCTGAAAATATAAAAAATTTATACAAATAGAAACCACTCTTAACTTAATATTTTTTGGGTCTCAATTACTTATCATAATCCCTTCATTTCCAAGGATACATTCAAGAGAATGTTTAAGTCCCCAACATGAGTATTTCTTAATCATTTAATTTTTCTTCTTAATTTTTTCACTTCCATACATATTATAACAATAGTAATATAAGGAAATAATTATAATTTTTATACTGAAGTAATATTATATTAATGAAAAAATATTATTTATTCCTTCCCATTCACTCAGAAAAATAAATGAACATCCATCATGAATTTTTTAAGACTATCGATCCCTTAAAGAATCATAAATCATTTTTCACCACCACCTCTATTATTTGGATATAAATATAGAAAAAATAATATATCAAACAAATATAATATAGTTATTATAATTAAATGATAAATCATAATTAACCTTAATACAATTTCATTTATTGCCAAATGAAAATGATAAGTGCGTGACATGCAGACTATCACGTCTATAGTGTAACACTGTTTGTTTTTCTATTAATTTTTATTATTTATCCAAAAAAACTCAAAAATATTATTTTTTAAACATAAAAAACATTATGATATATTTATACTACTTGAATAGTAATATTTTACACTTTCTTAATCATACTCATCCATTTCTAAATAATGTGTTCTTGTTTATGTCTGTATACCACCTACATAAACATGGCATTAAAAAAAATCATGGATGATTATGGAATCATTAATACTTATATAATTACATGTTAATAAGAAAATAATTATTGTATCGGGGTTCTATAAATTTTATAATAAGTATTTATCTTACTATTAAAATTATTTGTTTGATCACTAAAATTAAAAAAATAAGTGGACCCCAATTCCTATTTCACACAATAACATTACATATTAATAAAAAAAAAATATAAATATAAATATTATCATTATGAATATATTATAGTGATATTATACACTTATGTAACTATAATCATCCATAATGATATAGTGCGTTCTTGTTTGGATCGATCTAACCACATATATGAATAATTCTATAAAACACTACCATGGATGACTACAGAGTTTTAGATAGTAATATTATTAAAATTTAAAAATATAATTATGATATTTATATAGTTGTATAAAAATTTTATTAGTTATTTACCTAATTAGTAAAATACCATCATTGATCACTATAATTACTGAAATAGGTTGACTAGAACTTCATTTTACCATAACATAACTAAAATACATATGTAATTAGGTAAAACATATATAATTAAATTTATGTTAAATATTATAGTACCATATATGTGATATTAATTATTAATATAATAAGTGATATTAGGTATCAACATTGAAATTATAAATCATATGCTAAACCATTGGAATTACTAACATCCAATGATTTAAATAAACCATAAGTAAATAGTAAATTTATAATAAATGATTATAATTGAAGATTATGGAAGCTAATATATAATTATTTTTTTTCTAAAAAAGTTTATTAAGATATTTATGATTGTTATAAAAGAGTTTTAGTGTGTTTGACTGAATGGGAATCCTAGGAAATGGTATCTTTGTCTCAAATTTAATTCTGTGAGACAAATTTCTTATTATTCACGATACTATATTTTGTATGGTGGGATTACAAAACAATGAATGTATTTATTTATACTCACTAAATTCATGAGGTTTTTAGATATATATCATGATATTGATTTAATTGAATTTTAATTCATTTGACACAAATGTTTTATGTTTATTTGTTAACTCCACTCCCTTTATTGTGTTTTAATTATTATTCTTAATATTCTTTCATCCAAGACTATTTATTTCACCCTATGATTTTATTTTATTTTATTTTATTCCAATCATGGGAAAATGAATCATTTTAAATAAACTTTCCTCATCAATTAATTTAATCCCAAAAAATTATATCATTTTTAGAATAATTCCCACTATCTTTAGTGAATTTTTTCCCTCCTGCTCTATATTTTTATTTACCTATAATTTTCATCTTTTGGGAATACAATTAAATGATATCTATTTTTTACCTTAATTTTTCAATTCTCCAATTTTAGGAAAATATATTTCTTATTATTTTTATGATGTGGGTTTTCAACAAAACAGTTTCAAATATAAAAAATTTATCCATAATTTCAAATTCATATTTTTAATAATCAACTCCACATTTTATATGGTAAACATCTAATCATTCCCAAGATCTATTGTTTAATATTTTCCAAAATTAAGTGTTCTATATGTCATCAAATATACATTTTTGATGTATTTACATATTTTCCATTGATATATTATATAATATTCCTTTTTAAATAGTAATAGTTTTCAAAAATTATTTCAAATCACCATTTCTAATCATTTATGTATTTTCAAGGATTCATTATTTAAATTTATGTCAAAATATTATTTCTGAAAACTCCTCCATTTCAATTTCAAAAACATTTTTCTTTCTAAAAATATCCATTCATGGTGGTTATATCTTTAACATCAATGAAAATGATTGAATGGTTTTTTAAAAAAAAATATTAATTTTTCTATCATTTCCACTTTTTCAATAAGGATTTAATTCTATAGAAATTATTTTTTATAAATTAAAATCTATATTTTATTATAAAATTGAATTTTATGATGGTTGATTTTTGGGTAACAACTATTTACATACTTGAGGAAAACTTTTGAGATACCATCTATAAGTGTTGTGAAACCAATTATCCATTCATGGATTATTTATGATATAATAAATAAAAAAAGTTATTCCCAATAATTCTTTGTTATATATGGAATTATATATTTAAATTTTAGATCATATGTAGGTATGATTGATGAGGGTTGAATTTTAATATTCAATACAATGTTCGGTGTTACATAACACATAATATTCTGAAATGTTTTGTAAACATGATATGAGTAGATGGGTTCACATTATTTTTATGTCGACATGATTCTAGTAGCTTTGGTCAAAGAAAATTTCTGTTAATTTGATTTAGGTATCTTTGTAAACGAATATTTGTGTGTGAATACTATGTATGTATCTTTGTTCAAAATTGTATTTTGTGAATGTGATTCATGATGCATTTTTCACAAATTTTCTATATGAATTTGATTTATGAATATTTGTTTACAACATTGTTCTGAAGATGTGATGTGAGAATAAATATTTACAATTTGTTACCAGAGCATGGTATATTTATCCTGGATGAAAATATTTTATATACATCATTTTGTGATATATTTCATTATCTTGTTAAATTCCAAAAGAATTCTATAGTTTCCATATTCCTAGGATTCTAACCCTAGGTTCCTGATTATTGAATCTCACTCTTTTACCATAGCATATGTTAGTTAATTTTATATTAAATATTCTTCTAGCATAACTTTTGAAATAACCCTATTATTCAATGGTATTTAAATATTTTTCCTATAACCATTTTTTTAATATTAATATTATATAACCCTCGATGTATTATTGAAAAATTACTACCTTTACTGAGTGTTTAATCTCAAAAATTTCTTATTATTCCATTCCCCATGTTTTAATGACTAGTTTAACCAATTTAGAGCCCACAATGGATTATACACTGGTTTTATTACAAAGAAAAATTCAGAAGTATCATAAAATAATTCACATATGTAGACTTTCCTAAATGAAAACAAATATTTAATTTTTTGGATTGTCTGAATGTTTCTATTTTATAATTAATATCTTATTGAAATAATGAAAAATAAAGTTATTTTTTTCTCACCATGTAACAAATCCAGTGTTTAAGGATAATTTTTTTATCACTATAGAATAGAGTGAGGGTATGTGGAATTCTAGTTGTTTTTTGGAGTTTGAGAAGTGAAATTTAGAGAAGAAGTTAAATATGAGGTTAAGTAAATAGTAACATAAAGGAATTTTTGTAAATTTGCGAGTATGTGGATTTCCTAGAAATTATTTCCCTATCTGGATAATAGAATGTAAATATGGGCATATGAGATATAAACCTAGAGGTAATAACCTCAAAAAATCTTGTTTAGTATCAACTCAGTCATCACATTATTTCACAATGGGAGTGATTAAGTTTACCCACATTTCTTGACACAATGTGGGGATAACATTTGGTTGATCTTGTACTCTATATAAACCATTATGAATGATTAATAATTTAATTATATTAATTAATTTTGTTATTTAATATGTGATAACCCATAATAAATAAATCTATATTTAATTGAGGGTGATTTTGGTTAAAAATATATAAAAAGTGATTCTTTTGAAATGTAAGACATTTAGATTCTAAATTTTTCATCTTACAATAATTCCAATTTCCAATTCACTAATAAATCATTTTAGTTTATGTAATTGATTAATCATGAAGAAATAAATTTAACAATATCTTCTATGAACAATGTTGATATTTTCCAAATAATAAACAAAATGGCTTTGAAGTTGGTTTTTAAAATTATGTGGTTTTTCTCAACCTACTATATTGAGTAATGATTAATAACAAGAATCATAAAAAAAATTGAATAAACCAAAGAAAATAATGAGGGAGTTTCATAGAATATCAGGAGAAGAAAGTGATTATGGAAATACAATTCAATTTCCTACATGTAAAGAATGTGGGAAGAATAACCCAAGTGAATGTGTCTATTGAACAAGAAAATCATTCATATTTGGAATTATTTTCTTTAATGCTCATGTTTTTAAAGAGATGTGAGGATGTAGAAAAAAATAATTCATGGTATTAAAATTTAAACTAATACATCATCCACTATTTTCCAATTAAAATATAAAGAGTTTAATAATATATCAAATAGATACCTCAATCCATGAATGGACAATGATTATATTTATCAACAACCTAATAAGTACAAAAAATAGTGGAAATCCTATGAAATTACTAATATTGTAGTGGATAGTGATAATTAACTGGATATATGTATTCTTCACTATATTTTTGTCGATGTATTGTGTTGGGTGTGGTCTTCAAACATATAACTGTTATAAAATGATAAAAATTAAATAAATTCATAGATGTGTTTTCGTTATATCTATAGAATATATATCTTAAGTATATTTTGGTGGATTCACATTCATGAAAGTATTATTTTCCTTTATTATATTAATTTAAAATGGTTTTGGAAGTGGATTTTATATCCTGACAATGAAACTATAATAGTTACTAAAACAAGGTAATACCATTTTTAATGAAACTATAATAATCATTCTGTACAAGGATAATTATGCAATTTAATGGTAAAATAAATCTATTATATGATTAAGGATACCTATTGACAATGGAATTTATCTCAAATGATTAGATAGAACTAAGTATATTAAATATCCATTTTGGTGGAATGTATATATTATATATGCATATATGTTTTATACTTTTGTTTAATTTGAACTGTTATCTTGGAATACATTTTTGATACACATATATAATTTAATCATTATGTGATGCATAACATTTGGAGGATGAAATTTTTTTAATTGCGTTGGTGGATGAAAAAACTTATGATTTTAAAATAAATTTTCTCTCTATATTAGTATTACGTTCTGTATCTTTTTTCACACACAACACTGGTCTAAAATGATTTTTAAAATATTAGTGGAATATTATTATGAACATTAAGAATATTAATACCAATGTTAAATAAAACTTTTAAAACAGTTATAAATGCATAGAAATGGGAATAAGAACACTTAATGTATTAAAATGGAATTTTTTGAATAAAATAAAAATTTATTTATATACATTCCTTCCATTTAAATGATAAATTTTTAAAATTCCAAAATTAAAATTGAAAAATTAATTTATTATGAAGACTAACAATATTTGTATTATCATAGGATTATTTTTTAAAATTTTTTAAATTTTTTATTGTTACCTAAATAGTGAATAAACACATATTTCTCAATAAGTGTCACATTTATGAAATTATATTCATAAAATTATGTATTAATGTTTACTGAAATATTTTTTATATAAAAATATATATTTATATAGTAATATATATAAATTTAAAATCTTATATACATTTATTATGCTCTTAGTTAATTATTCAGAAACATCAGTAATATTCTAAATTAAAAAATATATTATATTCTCTAGCATGAAAAATTATTTTTCATTAATTGATGTATTTTAAAAAATGTATTTCACTTTTTAGAAAAGACTTTTAATAATATTCAATATGGAAAAAGTCTTTTTTTTGGCATAAAAATATGATAACAAGGATTAAAGTAAATTACCATGGTAATTATAAAACTATTATTTTCAAAGAACTATATTAATAACATTGTGAAATTTTTATCTAATAAAATATATTAAAATTATATAATAAATAATCACATTAATTATTTAAACACACACACACATAAATACGTTAAAAATATTTCAATTGGTAAGAAATGCTAAACAATATTATCAATACTTGTTGGTAAAAACAATAATTTTGATATATATATATATATATTAAACTCATTATTTTAAATTTTAATATTTTGTAACATTTGAATTTAATTGGAATAAATGGAGCCAAATTTTAGGTTTATAACATAAAATACATTTTATAAGGGTTTTCAAATATTTTTAATACTATATAAACTACTAGTGTAAAAAAGAAGTTTCCAAGGTAACAACCAAACTGCTAAAATTGTAAAAATAATGTTGAAAAAGGATTGAAAAATGTTTAGACATGTGAGAAAATAATGAGTAATCAAAAGGTTTCATTTTACTAACATATAATACTTACACCCCATCGTAAAATCCTTATTCAATAATGATTCATCTGGAATTTTTTAAATGTTTCTCCTTATATAATTCTCTCTCATTCATAATCCTTTATTCTCAATTAGTTATCCAAAATCATTAATTTTAATGGAAAGTTTCAATAAAAATAACATGATGTTAATTTTAGTATTAAATAAAACATAACATTTTCATCTTTATTTTTTCACATTAAAACCATTACTGACGAATGTAATATTCAGATCAAAGTATAACTATTATAATTAATTTTTTATATTAATTAAACAACCATTATTTATTCCTTCTCATTGAATTATAAAAACAAATCGACATAGATTTTGTCTTTTTTCGGACTACCACCTCCATGGAGTGACTTATTCTATTTTCCACCACATACTCTCTTCATTTTTAATAAAAATAAAATAGAAGAATAAATTTTATATATTTAATTTAATTATTATTATTAATCGGAAATTCTAATCCCCCTTCATCCCTTATCATTTATTGGGAAATAAAAATGTTTAACATGTGTTGTGTAGACTACATCATTTATGACGTTATGTTTTTAGTTTTTCATTTTTTACTTTCATTTTTATCCTAAAACTCGTAAAATATTACTCATAAATATAAATATAAATATAAATATAATATCATTTTTATAGTTTTATAGTGAAATTCTACACATCCTAAAGCATAATAATCCTTTGTGATATAATATGTTCTTATTTTTGTTAGTCAAACCACATACTAGAACAATTGTATAAAACATTTCATGGATAACTCTAGGAATTTAATTAATAAAATAATTACAACTTAATTAGAAATGTTTTATTGGTTTATGGACCAATAAATGGTCTATTAGTAATTTATCTTACTATTAAGATATCTTTAGTGATCATTACCAATATAGAAATAAGATGGAACCAATTAAATTATAATTGATCAATACTAAAGCACATAAAAAACGAGAAAATTAATTTAAAAATCAATATATGTTACCCATTATAGTTCCAAATATAATCTAAAAATTATGAAATAATTACCCCTGAACCACTATCTATATGGACATTAAAATAATATGTTAAATAATTAGAATTACTGAAATATAGTGATACAAATAATCCATAACTAAGTACAAAATTCATAATTAATTATTATAATTTCATATTTCAAATGTTCATAGATATGAATATGGTTCTTTAACAGGTTATTAATATATTAATTTTATTATATAGGTGGTTCTATTGAATTTTATGGTGTAGTAATACAAAGTGAGGTCTTCTTTATCAAAAATTTATTCCCTTGTTGAATGTTTCTTATTAAGAACATGATATATTTGATAATGTGTTATTAATACACAATGAATTTTATTTTCAATGTATATTAAATTCATGATGGTTTAGGAGAAAATTTATTTACTCTATTTGAACTGATTTTGAATCAAAGGATTTAAATGTTTTTAGTTTCTTCATCAACTAAAGTCCCTTCGTTGAGTTATAATTATTCCTCTTGAAATTATTTCTTCGATGACTATTTTCTAGGAACCTATGATTTAAATTTATTTTATTTTCTCAAAATCATGGGGTAAAATTAAATTTTTTGTTAAAATAACATTCCTTGATGACTTTATTCCCAATAAAATTTATAACATCGTTTCATGTAATTTTCATCCTCTTTAATTATGGTTTACCCCCATTATCCATATTTTTCTTTCCAAAAAATGCTCTCACTTTTTAAATCCTATTATGTTATATCCCAAGTGTCCTTAATATTTAAATTTTCATTTATTAAAAAATTTTATTTGATTCAATTTTATGATGTGGTTTTTCAAAATATTTATTTCAAAATATTAAAAAAATTCCACCCTTTCAGAATCAATTTTTTTATGTTTCAGAAAAAAATTGATAACATTTAAAAAATTCAACATATCTAAATTTACTAATTCCTTCTCAAAATCATCCATATTATAATTAAATAACTTCTCCATTTTTAACATTATGAATTTTTATTGAAATATTAATGAATTATTTTTTAAAAAAAGTTAAAATTTTCAAAACAAATTGTCTACTCTTTTAAAAACATACTATCCTTTCTAGACTTAATTATTCATATTTATTTTAAACTATTGATTTTGATAATTATTATTTTTTAATTTAAAAAATTTATGATTTTCAAAAATGAATTTTAATGTGATAATAAATTCATCTTTTATGAAGATGATAAAATTGATCCCTAAAAAACATTTTCAATTTTATAACAATTTCTTTTTTAAATATATCTGATTTAATTACATAAAATTAATTTTCATAAATAACCCTTAAAATATTCACTTAAAATACTATTTTGGGGTGATTGAATTTGGGTTATAATCTATTTACATGTTTGAGGTCAATTTTGGTGATACCATCAAAAATTGTTTTCAAACCCATTTTTCCATGCTTCAATTCATTATAATGTGCTGAACGAAACAAATTTTCATCAAATGGGTCCATTGTGATATAATTAATGATTAACTTCATGTGGAAACATATTTATGCAAGGTTTATGAGAGGGATAATATATTACCCTATAATGAATTGGTTATGGTTATATATCACATGATATAATGAAATGTTTTTTAAACAATATAATGGTTCATTCCGTCCAATTTATATTGTACGATCATGTTGAGAGTATATTTTTTACAATTTCATTATGTGATAATTTTTATGGTATAATTTTTATAGTTTCTTAACATGAATATGATACAAGTATATCTATTAATTTTTTTTGGGAATGTTATTCAATAATATTTTTTCATATGATTGTTGTGTGAAAAAGTTTAGGGAAGTGTTTTTCACATGTTTTTGTGTTATTATGATATACGATGATTTATTAACAATTTTTGTGTGAATATGATTTGGGTTCCTTTATTAACATGATTAACTATACTAATATTTGTTACACAATTCTTTATCACGCTAGGTTTCTGAGTAATTTTATCTTATCTATATACATATGATTATTCTCATTGGATTATTCTTATCGTCTCACACTATTTTAAAATTTAATATGTTATTTAATTTTGGATTACATGTAACTGTATCTTGACTAGTTTAAATCTATAAATATTCATTGTAATTTATATAAGATGTTTCTCCCCTTCTCTTGATTTCTCATAAAATTATATTATCAGAACTGGTAAAATATTATAAGTATTTCCCCTAACTATGAAATTGATCTAACTTATTTCCTATTGTTCCATTCCCTAGGTTATGAGGATGATTATAATAAATGAGGAAACTGTATGTGAGTCTAGTTTGGTTCTATTATGGAGAAACATTCATAATAATCATAAGATATATCTCATATATAGATGATCCCCAAATATACTAAACCATATATTCTAGGGATTGTGTGATTCTTTATGTGATATGATTGTTAAGTAATAGAAATGTAGAAAAAATATATTTTTATCTCACTTTGTATCAAATCCTATTTTAAATGAAATTATTTTAAACATAAAACCGAAGAGTCCGAGTTTGGGTCATAGTATACAATATATTTAAAATGACCCATCATGATGTGAGTATTGGTCTGCTACAATTTGAAATGTGATTCATCATTATGTGAATCATAGTCTACTGTATAGTGAATATTTTTTAACATAAACAGAATTTTGATCAACTGTGTAAGAGAAAACACCTTTAATTTTCAATGACATTCATACTATAATAAATTTCCATTCAACAACAAATATTTATATATTTCGATGAATAATATTTTTAAATTAATTTAATTCTTAAATTAATAAAAAATTATACAATTTTTGCTGAATTAAAATAAATTCAAAAAAACACATGAACTGATTATTTAATTAAATAACTCAATTAAATGCACATGTTAAAAAAGGTTTAAAATAAAATTAATTGTAGTATGATAAAATTTATTTAATAAATTTAAAATACAAATATAAATGAATATTAAATGGAGATGTGGTTGGAATAAATAATTAGATAAAATACTTATGATATATTCACTCAAACTATTTGGTTTATTTATGTGAATAATGATCATCTAATTTGATCTATATTAGAGTGGAATCTTCCAAATTTTGTGGTAACAATATATCTCAGAAAAATTGATAATTAATATTTTAAAATATTTTTTTGATATATAACTTGTGGATAAATTTTACATATAGAAGTATGATTGTGCTTGTGTAACACCCCATGATTTTATGTAATATTCTTTTTTGAATAAAATAAATTTCATCAATAGGATGTGTCTGACACAACACCTAGTTCTAACGAACTATAATACACTAAAAATTTCATTATTTAATATTACTGTAATGACCTAGTAATTAAATTTTCTACTATGAATAATTAATAATTTTCTTAAAATATATATATAATTCATATGGTAAAGAAAATATTTTTTCTATTATTGTGTTTATATGCTTCATAAATACATTTTTACACTAAATTCGTTTTACACCTTTTTTTTGAGAAAATGATATAATAAAACTATGAAAAATGCATCAAAATTATTTTAAAAAATTAACATAATTTTTGAAATAATTATATCAAAATAATCATAGAGTATTATTGTATAATTTTATAAAAATATTATTTTTTGATGAATGGTGAAAAATACAAAATCTTATTAAAAAATTACCTTTTGGTTAAAGTTTTAACAATGTCAAATAATATTTTAAAAAGGTTTTAAAAATAACTTTACTTTTATTATATTATAATTAATATAATTTTTTTCACTAGAAAATATTTATGTTAAAATTTTATATAAAATCTTTTTATATGTATGAAAATATTTTCCATGTAAAACTGATGTTTCGTCACATCAATCTGATAAATTTAAAACTATATTCTACCACTTGTATGAATTTAATTCATACTTTTTTTTCATATTTTAAATCAGAATAATAAATATTATATAATAAGTTAAAATTAATTTTTGCTCACAATGAATAGTAAAATAGCATAAATTATCTAAGGTGGTTATGGTTAAAACAGGTTCACCCAAGGTTAAACCAAAATATAAAAGCGTGTTTTAAAAAAACATCAAATATATAATTTATGAAAATATTATAACCTAATCCTATAAATATTTCGAATATAAGCTCATTTTTATGAATATTTCTTCATATTGACTTTTTTATTTCCGATTGTTTTGGAAAATTTCCAAGTAGTTTCTATGTGGGAACTTCTCCCTACTTATAAAAGGAAAATCCATATCCTCTCCTTTTCATAATAAAAAAATCATAATTTTTTCTATAATAACTACACAAATCATTTCAATACTTCCATTATAATGTCCAAGATTCATTATTTTGATTAGGAATCATTATTATGATGGATTTAAGTATAAACCCAAATAGTATCCCTGAAAAATAAGTATAGCTCTTAACCATGCATTATACTTTTATATCTTCATCCACAACAATTCAATACTATTAAACCATTTATAAATAATAAAATTAATAGATACCAAATAATTATATTTTATTATGTTATTATTATAAACAACATTTATACCATCTTCTATCAAATGGTTAATGAAACCATCGATATTGTGTATGGATGACTACCGCATTGCGAACCGATTTAATTTGGTTCATCACCAACTCTAATAGATATATAAAAATATGGATATAAACTATATATATTATATTTATGAAATAATTATACATATAGAATTATAATATTTATTCTACCTATTTACCATCTAATTTATTATAAAATTATAATGTCACACGTGTGTAAGTGAAGACTATTACCTTCACAAAGTGATGTGTAACGTTTTGTATTTCATTTTTACAAGGTTGTTAATAAAGATAGATTATGTAAATATATATGAAATATGTGATAGAAAAATAATTCTATGAAGGTGAAATATTATTTTCCTTAATTTCGTTCCATATGTCTAGAAAATCTAAATAGTATCTACGCGTACATACAACCTCCCATCTATATGAACAAATTAATCTATTTTTCCATCCCTATCATTAATGGATTACTCTAAATAAATATTTAATTAATATATATGATATTTATATCATTATTTACAATATAGTGATTATATTACTATTATCAATTTAAAAGTAGGTAACATACCAAACTGAAACATATATGAAAAAAAATGAACCAGTATTTACCTGATAAATTATTTTAAATATGAATTATTAATAAACATGAGACAAAATGTCATAATTAAATCATATATGTAATGATAAATATGATTATAATTATTTAATAAATTTATAATAAACCAATATTAATTATCCATGAGGTTTTAATGTGTAAGAGAGATACTGAGACTTGTCTTAAGGGATTTTCATCTCAGTTTTTTTTCAACGGGACACATTCCATATTCAATAACAATATATTTTTAATATTTTATATAATGACAATGAATTTATTTTATGTTCCTAAATTTTGAAAATAATTGGATATAGATATCCACTTATTCTTCTGTATTTCAAGGAATTTATGAATCAAATTGTACTAATGTGGTTGGTTTATGATTATAAAATCAAATTGTTTATTAATATTTTTATAACAATTCTTATAAGGATGAAATATCCAAATATATCTCAAAATAAACTCATAAATTTTATTATAATCACCACATTTAATGAAAATATGTGTTTTCATTTTATTTTACTCTCTTTATTTTCTCAATATTCGAAAAGGATTGTTTTATAAAAAATGAACTTTATTTCACACCTTAGTTGGAAAAACTATTTCATCCATGTAAATGATTTTATAAAAAAAATTAAATAAAGTTTTAACAATTCCCAATTTAGTATTTTAAAAAAATTACCCATGTTTTAATTTTTACAAAATAGTTTAAATGAAATGTTATTTTCATTTTTTGAATGAGGTACTCTTAAATTTTTACTAATAATGATAAAAAATATTTATTTTAACATGAAAAGGGAGAACTAAAATTATTGTAATCATGAAAAATAATTTATTTAAGGATTCCATTATATGATTCAATATTTATTTTAATGGAAAATTTTTTACTTTGATATTTGGGATTTTTTTTGTATTTTAAATAAGGTAATTAAAATTGGAAAGTATGGTTCCATCAAGAATTTTATAATGAATATTTTATATAATTTCAATTAATCACTTATAACATCCCTTAGTGTTGGTTATAATTTCATTAGGAAATTACCCAATGGTATTATACTTATTCATTATCTAAATGGTTTTTGATAAATATGTAATTTTTTTCATGAAACACATCCCTTTTCCATCATTATTGATTTGATGAATGGTTGAAATGTTAAATCAACTTGCTTTCTCTCCATAGGTTATGCAATGATGAAATTATTATGAATACCGCTTCATATTCTTATGTTATAATATGATGAATGATTTATTATTTTTTTGTCCAGAAATTTGTGGATTATGTGATGGATTGGACCTATATATTCAATCAATAAATTGAATAAATATTGATATATCAATATTTAATTTGGACTGGAATGATGGGTTAACCCAATTCTATAAGTGTCTTTTTCCACTATGATATTCTTGAGATTTATCACTAATTATAATGATTGTTGGGGGAGTGAACCCATTAAACTATTATAGTTTTGTAAATGTACCTTAACTACTAAGGAATTTAATTTATATTCTTATGAGGATGACAAAATTCCTTACCTTATTAAAATTTTATGATTTTATGGATCTTATAACTTGATTACTTTCTGATTCATGTACTATGAACTTACATGTATTACACTGTGTATCTATATAATCTACTATGATATGAATGGTTTTATTTTAGAATTTTATTCTCATTTTCCAATTCCAATATGCTCATTTAGTATTGATATACCACTTGTTTGTCATTACTCATTATCTATGATAATCCTCTATGATGCATCCTTTTCCCAGATAATAGAGAAGGTTACTATTTATAATATGCCTATGAAAGGTTATTTTTATGAAGAACACTATGGGAGATGATTAGATTCAGGGACATAATAGATTTTTATATATTAATGTTTCCATGGAAACAAATCCTTTACCTCCTCATGCATTTTTTTGTAAGATAAAATGAATATTAATCTATTATGATGTTATATCTTTATGTTAAAATTATGGGACATTATAGTTGGTATCAGATGAAAGTATTAGTCAAAAATTTGGAAAATGATGATGAAAGAGTAGTGAAAACAATAGGGATATGTATATGGCTAATTCAACATATAGGATAATTTTATTCAATTTTGGTAAAATAAAAAGCTAATGTTTCCATAAAATTACATACTATCCTAGAAAATACAGGTGGTTGTGGATTTAGAATTGATTAACCCTGGGGTAATAAATAATAAATAGGTGAATTGGGCTTCATCTCAACATTCTCCTCATTCTTGAAAATGGGACTTACAGAACACTAGGTTTTATATTACTGGTGGATATGTTTTAGAAATTTAAAAATATTTTTGAACAATTTTGAAAGATTAAAATAGATTATAAAATTGATTATCAACGGTAAAAACTAATCTAATATAAATGAAAACAAGGTATAATGATTTAGATATTTTATTTAGTATTTTTCATGACAAAGCTCCCGGAATAATGAATCTTGATGGTTATTCTAAATATTTTGTGTTCATCATGGGAATGAAGATACCAACATGAAGCTGTGGTAGTGGCATGTATTCTCAAATATTGAAGTATCTTTTTTCAATATAGTTATAAAATTTTCTTATACCATGATAATTATCTAGGAATTATAATTCCAATCCCCACTAAATATAGGTTGAATTCTGAGTGAAAACCCATAATGGTAAGATTAGAAAATCATTAATTTTTTATTCTTATCCACCTATTTTTTTGTGGGAATGTGTTTGTGGAAAATATTTCTATTATAAATTTGGTTTAATTTGATATTACATAAGGAAAGGATTAAAATTAAATACATATATCCCAAATATATTATCAAGGAAGGAAATTCTTGTTTGAAATTACAAAGATACTTATGATCATATATCAGTTTCACGATAGATATAAACTTTTAATGATAGTGACATCCATTATATGGGTCTTCAATAATTTTTAAAATATGACTTTTTTCAGATGGATGGGGAGAATCTCAGCATCTATGATAATCCAATAACGCTATAGTTTTTTGGGGTCATTAAAAAATAGTTACCTAGTATTCCATCATATCATGACATTGTGTTCTCAATAGAACCCATACTGCGTGCCACAAAAATTAAAAAACTCACGATATATTTTAGCTAATTTTGTTACAGGAATTGACTAATAAATTATAAAAGCATTTTTACAAGGGATTCATTCAATCATGTGTGTCACCATGGTGTGAAGTTGTTTTTTTGTTAAAAATATTGATGGATTAATGTGGATATTAATTTATTAACTAGAAATAAACAACATACCAATCAAGATCAAGTATCATCTACCTTCTATTGATTAGGTTTCTATTTACTACGAGGAGCTCAATAAATTTCCATGAATGACATTAATTTTGGATTTCATCAATTGATGGGCCAGAATGAGAATGTACCAAAGACAAAACTCATTAAAGGGTATGGAAACTATGAATATATTGTGATATAATCTGGTCATACTAAATCCATTGATAACTTCTTAGATTTAATTAATATAGTATTTAATGAGTAGTTTTATTAATTTTTGGTATTATTTTTAGAATATATTATCATAATCTCAAAGATCATGGAAGTGAATGAGGATAACATGAGAATTATACTAAAGACCCTCAAGATGGAGCATGACTAAAAAATTGATAATTTTTGATAAGTTATTTGTGAAAAGACCATATTTCATATAAGTATTTTTCATGGTATTTAGTGGTACATAACCCATTACATACAATTGAGTTGTAAATTATACATTTTTTATGTGACATCACAAAAACTATCTTTTGTGATGGGAAACATATTTGTTAAAAATATGTTTTAAAAAAAATTACTGACACAATTTACTACAATGGGTCAAGTAACCCATTGAAATAAGTTATTAGTAGTGGGACTGTAACCCATCATAAATATTTTTAAAAAATATAAAATTGAAAAATAAAAGGGTATAAAAATAAAAAATTATCAAAATAATTTAGAAAAATGTAATAAAAAATGTTAAACATAAAAAATAAAAAAAAATTAAAAAAAATTAATTTAAATTTTAACATAATAAATAATTATATTATGTATCAATCCCTGTTGAAGGGAGGGGGTGGGAGGGTAATCTAGAAAATAAGGGGAAGTAAATCCATCCCTAAACCCTGAACTAGTCATCTCATGTACATGTGTTGCTGATCCTACCATCATTGAATCACTTATTTTTGGTGGTGGTGGTGTTTTTAGTAGATATATTCCTTATTCCAACAAATGGCCTCTATAGCCTCACTCTGAGCTCACAACTTCTCTTCTTAGTGTGATAATCATGATGACGAATCTCCATGATCTCACCTCGTGATGAACCATGACCAGACATTAGTTCCCATAAAATTATTAGCCATCACTCAAGTACTAATACCTGGAACTTGGCCATTCTCGAAACCATATTACATGTCACACCCATAATTAATTAATAATTTTATTTTATAATCTTATCTAACATTGAAATATTTTTTTAAGGAGCATCCTAAGCCCAATTGAATTGTTTTCTGATACATGATTGTTATGGGAGAGACGACATCTGGTGCCCGGGAAGGGCATAGTCAATGCCCTACAGCTTTCCTGGTTCACCGTGTGGCTTTCCCAGTGTTGAAAAAAAAATTAATTAATTAATTAAAAAAATTAATGACTAAGTGATATGAAAACATAATGAATTTTAGAGTTTTATTAGTTATAATTAAAATGATAATATTGTTTTAGTGTATTTTTATTGTTATTATTCTTAATAATAATAATACTCTTATAAAATTATTTATATCAATGTTGTTGTTATTTGGATTAAAACTAATTATTATTTGTATTATTGTTTTTGTTATTCATTTATAATTATTAATATGTTTATTGGGATTTTTTTTATGGATTTTAGTTTTCTTTTTTTCCTTGTTCTTTTCTCTCTCTTTTTTTCCATCCCAATCCCTCCCTTTCTTGCTATTCTGTCAGACCGATACCCCTAGATCATGAAATCCTATCAATCTCTCCCCTTTTTCTAGCTTTCCTTCCTTGGATGGATCCCCCTTGATCTCCATTTATATCAGAACTTGGCCGACACACACCCTCATCGTGCTTACCCAACCTCCCTCCCAATAATCTCATTCCACCTCCCATTCATCACCAATGCTCCGGCGTAGCTCACCATCAGTGACTCTCCCTTGTTGGGGAAAACTCTTGCAACCACCCTTTACTGCGCGACTCTATTCTGGCAGCCTCACGACATGTATTCTTCCTTTAGAGATTTTTTCCATAATTTTTTAGGGTTCCCGGTTAGAGTATAATTTTGTTAATGGTTTTATTTTTATGTTTCTAGTATAATTCTAAAATTAGGGATCACCATAGGTCCCTTGTGGCCTGAATTGGGTTAGATTGGTGTTTCATAGAAAATTTTTGGGGATTTCTACACAGAGGTTGTTGGTTATGCGTATAAACACTGTTAGAAGAATTATTTCACTTTCTTAATTAATTCAATGCGTTCTTGATTTAATTTGTGTTCTATAAAATTTCATTTCAAATGATTTTCATATAAATTTTTATTTTTGTAGAATCATATTTATATGAATGGGTATATTTTGGTGTAAAACCAACATTGTGTCAATTGTTAGTGTTTTATAATATATGAAATTGGTTTATTAAATGGTGTAAGGGATGAGAATTCTGTTTTGGTATATTATTGGTGCATGTTTGAACATAAAAGAGAAATTTTATTGGGGTTTTTGTGTGAAATATCTTGTGAAACTTTTATTAACTATTTTATAAAAATTTTAAATTTATTATTAAATCATATAAAGGGTGAGAATCATGATTGGGAACTATTTTTTGTGCATGTGATTTATAAAGATACTTTTGATGTGCATGTGGTGATATATAGCATGTGAACATGTTTGAGTAGAAATTGTAAGCCTGAGTAGCTAGTAGTGTGGACTGGGACTAGTGTTCTAGTGATTCTGAAGAGGCTTTGCCCTGGTTTCACATAGTAGGATGGAAAAAATAACATTTATTAAACATATTGTTGAGTCAATAAGGTTTTCCTTATGAGTTTTCATTCCATCTTGTTTTGAAATTCACAAACACCTTATTCTTAAGGAAAATTGCTTTCTTAATGAAAATTGCTTTCTTAAGGAAAATTGTTTTCTTAACGAAAATTGCTTTTACAAGGAAAATTGCTTTTATAAGGAAAATCACTTTTATAAGAAAAATTATCCTTATCATATTTTCATCTAGATTTTTCTTAAGTATGAGATTCAGATTCATTTCTATTTTCTCAGAATTGCTTGAAACTTTGATATGAATTATTCTGTTTTAGGATCCGGATTATGGATAAGAACTGTGATAAAGTTTCACTCCGAAATCCAGAATGAGAACTGTGATAAAGTTTCATTCCAGATTCAGGATACGAATTCTTATGAAGTTCGATGACGAATTCTCATTACAAATTCTGATGAGTAATTCCCATTATGAATTCTGATGAGGAATTCTCACTACAAATTCTAATGACCAACTCTCATTCCGAACTCTCATTCCGAATTCTCTTATTAAACAGAATCTGATTATCTTTGTTTTATACACTCTGAATTTATTCAGACTCTGAAAATTATCTTGGTTAGACTCCGAACATTCATTTTGCTTATGCCTTTCTATTTTGACTACTCTTTATTATTTTCCTTACACTCCGAACCTTAACTCCGAATCTTTCATTCCGGTGTTTTGAGTTAGAATTAATACGATGTGGTACATTCTATTACACCTGTTTTGTTATAAAACGATGTCGTCTATTTTGTTATAAACTAACCGTTGTCTAAGTGACACGTGTACAGGTCCCTCCGATCTTTAAGTAAAATATGACCGTTGGAGAAGGCACCGACCTTACCTATAAATAGGAGCTCATTTGAAAGAGCACGTTGCTGAAAGGATGACTGATCTTCGACTCATGTGATTACATGCTTGAAGTGATTTCTAGAGAGAGAGTCTCTTATTAACTCTCAAAGCTTCGTACGACTCCAAATGTTGGTGATTACATTCGAGGACTTCCGGGGATAGGAAGACAGAGGTTTCCAACACCTTAAAGTTGAGGTCTTCCTTGCTGAGGAAGATAGAGGTTTCCAACTACCTTGAAGTTGAGGGCTTGCGGGGATAGAAAGACAGAGACTCCGATCTTCGTATCGAGGGCTTACCCTGGTTTGGGTAAGACAGACTTGCTTGAAAGTATAAATCAAGGGACCTTTATCCAAGGTTGTTGGATACCCTTCTCTTTGGGTTAAAAGACTTATATCTTGTTACTAGTAGTTCTACTACTTGTTTATATTCCGCTTCATTTTGTATTATAAGGAAAGTATAACATTCTTATACTTCCTTACTTGTACTCTGTTTCTTTTAGATTTTATACGCTTTAAGGTATAATCTCATATTGTAATATTTTGTTAAGTTTCAATTTCCGGAACCATATTTCCGGAACCTACTTTCAGAATCTCTTTCCAAGTTTGCATTCGGTGTTAGAGGTGTTATGAATTTGCTTAGTTTAACTTTGTTAAACTTATCCCTTTCCTTTGCTTAAGGAAAACATAGTTATTCATAACTAACGTTAAAAGTTCCAAAGGAATTTTTAAAGTGTAAAATTCACCCCCCCCCCTCTTGTATATTGAGCATCTACATCATTATTTCGATCCTACAATTGGTATCAGAGTAGGTCTCTGAAATAATTATACTTACGAATAAGTTTTTTTTTGCTCACTTTTTCATTCCGAACTTTTCTATTCTGAAAATTCCCAGACCGAACTTTGTGATTACGAATCTTTTCTACTAACAAGTTTGTGTATCGAAGGTTTCTAGTATGTCAGGAATTAATGTTGGTTCGATCGATAATCTAAATCCTACAAGACCACCAATCTTTGATGGTAATGATTATGAGTACTGGAGAGATCGAATGAAGACTTTTGTTATCAATACTGGAGTAGACAACTTTGTTATGCTTACTAGTGATTATAAAATTCCTGACAAGGAAGTTAGAACTTTTACTAACCAGGAAAAGCAAGAATATAAACATAATTATAAGGTACGCAATACTCTACTATGTTCAATGACTAGAAATATATATAGCCAAATTTCTTCTTGTGAAGCAGCTAACTGTATCTGGAAGAAGTTAGAAGTTACACACTTTGGGACTTCTAAAGTGATTGAGACTAGAAGAGCTATGCTTAGAGCTGAATATCATGGCGTCAATTTTCCTTATGGTGAACCAATCTGTAAAGTACAACAGATATTTATGACTATCGTCAACAGCCTACAATCTATGGGAGAGAAAGGTTTAGATGATGAAGCTCTTGTGGATAAGATAATTGATATTATTCCTAATGAGTGGGAATCCAAAAGAATAGCTATAGACAAGAACATGAAAGTGACTCTGATTCCTCTTGATGAGCTATTTTGAACTCTTCTCCAACATGAAACCAGAATGAAGAGAGATGCTGACAACATCAAAAAGAAAAATGGAAATGGTACTATTTCTTTTACAACAACTTCAAATCAGATGAAAGCTAAGACTCCTGAGAGAGTAACCAGGTCCAAGTCTAAGAAAGTTATTTTCCAGTCCGAATCTAGTGAGAGTGAAGTTTCAGAAAATGAACTAGAAAATATTGCTCGAAGGATGAACAAGATAGCTGGCCAGAGAAATTTTCAATCCAAGTATAAGAAAAAGGACATGAAAGATAAGAAAGATGGAGAAGTTACTTGTTATGAATGCAAGAGAGATGGACATATTAGACTAGATTGCCCTTTGCTCAAAAAGAAAGAAAGGAAGGAAAGTCATTCAGACAGGAACATAAAGATATATTATAAAGCCAAATCTAAGAATGTTCTGAAAGCTAATGACACCTGGAGTGCCAGTGGTGGTGACTCTTTAGATGAATCTTCTGATTATGAATCTTCATAACAGAAGAATCTTGGTCTTATAGCCAGATTACCTATTGATAATCTTTGTCTTATGGCTAAGGTACGAAATTCTGAATCATTGACCAATGTTTCTTTAAATTCTAATGATAGTAAGTATTATAACTCTTCTGATGAATAATCTTCTTCTGATGAGGAAAATACTTTACCTACTTATGAATAAGTCTCTAGGTTTGCTGAACTTCTTGAGATTGAGAATTCTAAACTCAATAAAAAACTTGATAAGGCAAACTCTAGGAAATCTATTCTTACAAAAGAGATATCAGATCTTTCTAAAGATCTTGATAGGAAAAATGATGATTTTGAAAGTATTTCACAAAATCTTGAGGAAGTCAGTTCTGAGAAGAACAAACTTTCTAAAGAATTAGAAAAAGTAATTTCTAATAAAAATGTTTTTGAGCCTAGATCTAGTTCTAAAACTAATGATTTTGAGGATAAAAAATTGGTTGTAAAACTAAAGTCCGAAATTTTTTCCTTAAAGAAGTTTTTATCAAACTTTACCCATGGTCAAGAATATTTTGATAAAATGTATTCTCAAATACGACCTTTAAGAAATAAATCCGGATTTGGTTATACCCACGCAAATCCAATTTTCAGTAACAATTATTTTGTTCCTCAAAGTGCCCCATTTTGTACCAAGTGTCAATGTGGTGGTCACTAGGCAAAGAATTCTTCCTTAAACAAAACCCAATCTTTAGGTTTTCATAAAGCTTATTTCTCTAAGAAGATGCTGGTACCTAAAATTTTATTATCTGGAAATCTCGGATCCAAACAAGTTTGGATTCCGAAAGTCTAATTTTCTTCTTGATTTCAGGAAAATAAAGAGAGTACCAGCAAAAATACATGGTACATGGATAGTGGATGTTCCCGGCACATGACTGGTAACAAAAGCTTTTTTGAAAAGATTATCAAAACAAAAGGAGGAAAGGTAACTTTCAGAGATAATGCTAAGGGTGAGATTATTGGTATTGGTAATATTGTTCTTCTTGGTAAAACTTTGATTTCAAATGTTCTTTTTGTTATGGGTCTTAAGCACAACCTCATTAGCATAAGCCAGTTATGTGATGAAGGTTACCTTGTGAATTTTAGGAATGATAAGTGCTTAGTTCAAAATTCCAAGGAAGAATTTATTCTCTTAGCCAATAGGAAAGAGAATGTTTACACCTTAAACTTAGAAGATCTTAGAAGCCAAGATTTAACTTGCCTTAGTGCAATGGAAGATCATTCCTGGTTATGGCATAGAAGACTATGACAATGTAATCTTAGAAACCTATGTGAACTCTCTAAGAAGAAACTAGTTAAGGACCTACCGGAGCTTAGATTTAATTCTTCTAAAGTTTGTGATCCTTGTAAATATGGAAAGCAACATAAATCAAGTTTTAAATCAATTGGTGAAGTCTCAAAAACCGATGCATTACAGTTAGTGCACATGGATCTTTTTGGTCCAACAAAAACTGGAAGTATTGGAGGCAAATACTATGTGTTTGTTCTAGTTGATGATTACACTAGGTTTACTTGGGTCTATTTTCTAGAAAAGAAGTCTGAAGCTTTTTCTTATTTCAAAAGTTTTAGAGCTCAAGTTAAAAATGAGAAAAACCTTCCATTGAAAACTATCCATAGTGATCATGGAGGAAAATTTCAAAATTCTAATTTTGAAACTTTTTGTAGTAAGAAAGGTATTACTCACAATTTTTCAGCACCTAGAACTCCTCAACAGAATGGTGTAGTTGAAAGAAGAAATATAATTCTTCAAGAGATAACTAGAACCATGTTGAGTGAATATTCTATAGCTAGACAATTCTGGGCTGAAGCTATAAGTACTACTTGCTATAATATAAATCGAGTTTTGATTAGACCTTTTCTTAATAAAATCTTTATGAGTTATGGAATGGTAGAAAACCAAGACTATCTTATTTCAATGTTTTTGGTTGCAAAGTATTTATTTTGAATACTAAAGATAACTTACATAAATTTTCATCAAAATCTAATGAAGGGATTTTCTTAGGATATTCCACAACCTCTAAGGCTTATAGAGTTTTTAATAAAAATACTTGCAATGTTGAAGAAACAGTACATGTAAAATTTGATGAGTCAAATACTTTTGTTTTTAAACCATCCCTACCTACATCATCGGATGTGTTTTCAAAAACTGATTGTCAACCTTTGATAGAAGAACCTTCAGAGAAGGAAATTGTTCAACAAGATACTTCTGAAACATTTACCCCAAAAGATTTTCTACCCTTTGTTGATGAACAGGTTCTACAAAATCCAAATCAGGTGTTTCTTAAGAATCATCCCAATGATAGTATCATTGGGGATGTAAATCAACCTGTAAGTACTAGAAGTTCCTTATGAAATGAGGTAGAACATCTAGCATTTCTTTCCCAATTAGAACCTAAAATCACTGATGAAGCTTTAGGTGATGATGATTGGATCAAAGCCATGCAAGATGAACTAAATGAATTCGAAAGGAATAAAGTCTGGACCTTGGTTGAAAGACCTAAGGAAACTTCTATTATTGGAGTAAAATGGGTTTTTAGAAATAAATGTGATGAAAATGGAGTCATAGTAAGAAATAAAGCTAGACTTGTTGCAAAAGGCTATAATCAGCAAGAGGGAATAGACTATGAAGAAACCTATGCTCCAGTAGCTAGACTTGAATCTATCCGTATTCTACTTGCCTTTGCAGCATTCTTTAATTTAAAACTTTTCCAAATGGATGTGAAATGTGCTTTTTTTAACGGTTATGTTCAAGAGGAAGTTTTTGTTGAACAACCTCCTGGCTTTGAAGATACAAAACATCCAGATCATGTTTTTAGACTTACCAAAGCTTTATATGGCCTTAAACAAGCCCCACGAGCATGGTATGATAGACTAACTGGATTTTTTCTTCAAAATAACTATGTTAAGGGAAATGAAGATCCAACTCTTTTTATAAATAAAGATAAGAAAAATGTTTTGATTGTTCAAATTTATGTTGATGACATCATATTTGGTTCAACTCAGCAATCTTTGACCGACTCTTTTGCAAGTCTAATGAAATCTGAGTTTGAAATGAGTATGATGGGTGAGTTAACATTTTTCCTCGGTTTTCAAATTTATCAAAAACCAGAAGGGACTTACATATCTCAACATAAGTATATTAAAGATCTTCTTAAAAAGTATGGTTATGACAACACTAAGAGTTTATGTACTTCTATTGGTACCTCAAATTCTCTAGATCTTGATGAAGCTGGGAAACCAGTAGATCAAACATCTTTTAGAGGAATGATAGGAAGTTTACTTTACTTGACAGCTAGTCGACCAGACTTAATGTTCTCAGTATGCTTATGTGCAGGATATCAATCCAATCCTAAGGAATCTCACTTAAAGGCAGTAAAAAGAATTTTTCGCTACCTTAAGGGAACCATGGATCTATGATTATTTTATACTTCTGGAAATGATTTTATCATAAAAAGATTTTCTGATGCTTACTTTGGTGGATGTAGAATGGATAGAAAAAGTGCATCCGGAACTTGTCATTTCTTAGGAGATTCATTTGTTTCTTGGTCCTGCAAGAAGCAACATTCTGTAGCACTCTCCACTGCTGAAGCTGAATATATAGCAGCTGGAAGTTGTTGTGCTCAAGTGTTGTGGATGAAACACACACTCACAGACTATGGCTTGAGTTTTTCTAAAACTCAAATTTTGTGTGATAACACAAGTGCCATTTCCCTTAGTAAGAACCCTTCACATCACTCCCGTGCAAAACACATAGATATTAGGCATCACTTTCTTAGGGATCACACACTTAAAGGAGATATTATTCTTCAGTTTATCGGAACGCAAGATCAACTTGCTGATATTTTCATAAAATCTTTGCCTTCTGATAGATTTGAATATATTAAACAGAAGTTTGGAATGATAACCGTAAGTTAATATTTCTTAATTAACTTTCTGTTGAAAAAGTCTCCTTACAGCAATAAACTCCTTTTCATAGGGGGGGGGTACATTTGTTTGATAGAATATCAATGTTTTTTCAAAGTTTGTTTTCAAACTTTTCAGAACGAAGATTTACCGAATGAAATTTCCGGAACTACAATTTTCCCGAATGGACATTTTCGTTCAAAATACTTCTGGATTGGAAGTGTTTGTATTGAAAATATCCGGAATAGAAAATTTCATACTGGTATTTTCATAATGGAACTTTCGTACTGAATCTCTCATAATAAGTTTTTTTCAATTCTTGGAATTTGTTTTTCGTACTTAGTTTTCCGTAATGAGTTTTTCTGTACTGAGTTTGTTTTCCGTAATGAGATTTTCTTTTCGTAGTTTTTTATATATTACCCATTACAATTAATCATCCTAAATCCAATCCGAAAGGTATGATTATCTTACTCAAGTTTTCGTAGTCATATTTTACTTGCTGGCATTTTCTTGTATTTTGTTTTCGGATTATAGTTTTCATAATTCATTGTTTTAATAAAAACCTCAAAAAGATCGGATTCAAGTTTTCTTTAGAATTTGTTTTCAACCATCAGATCTAATCTCAGCCTATCACAATCTTTCGATCAACCGAGGAAGTTGAACCGTCATTTCTTTGCCTATATAAAGGGGACCCAAATACTTGTCCCACATCGATTTCAAGCTCCAACGTCCCGAAGTTCTGCCTCTCTGTTTTAAGGCTGTTCCGAACTTCAGATTTCTCCGTTCCGAACTTCTTAGAGGTCAACAGATCCGAATGTCTGTAGAGTTAGCCTCTCAAGAAATTTCATCCTCTAAACCTATTTCTAAATGGTTGGTTTACAGAGAAAGGTTAGTTCATCCGGATTTCTTCAACGACTATGATTCTCTTATTTCGAAGAACATTAAGTTGAATGGGTGGGAAGATATTTCTATGTCCAAACCGGGGAATCAAGACGATGTTTTTTCGGAGTTACTTGTTGAGTTATATGAAACAGTTTCCTTCTTTCAGGAAGAAAATAAGGAAAAAGTTTTCTTTTAAGTCTTATGGCAAGACTTATAAGCTTTCTTATACCAAGGCAGCAAGCTTGGTAGGGATGACCAATAAAGGAGAAACAGAGTTCATACCTGATGTGTTTCCAGATTCTAAGGGTAGCTTCGACAAGGAAAAAGCCTTGAAAACTCTTGGACTCTCAGATGACAAAGCTCTGAAGATTTCAAGTTTGCCTACAAATTTCCGGATTCTAAAATTGTGGGTACAAGGTCTTATCGTACCGAGGAAAGGTGATAAAGACAGCTTGAAGAAGAGTGAGATCTATATATTAGATTTCCCGATAAATCTAAGGAAGTTTAACTTCATGAGGCACATTCTTATAACCATTGAGAATCTTAAAAAAGGAAATCTCAGAGCCCAGATCGTAATGTACCCAGAAATTTTATCAAGGTTGATAGTTCGGTGCCTTTATTCCTTCAAGGAAGCTTACAGATCTAAGCCAAGGGTTTTCAAAATTTTGTTGGTCAGTGATGATACCCTTAAGAGGATGGATGTGGCTTTCAACAAGGAGACTGGTGAGTTCTTCGATATACCTAATCAAGAAGAAGCGGCTCCAAAGACTACTGAACCAGAATCATCTAAGCTAGTAAAGAAAATAAAGTTGAAAGAAGTTCCAGCCGAGGTACAAGATCCTAAATCTAAGGAAGTTCAAACTGCACCTCCCAAACCAAAGAAGAAGAAGACCTTTCCTGATGAGGTTGTTGTGAAGTGGAGAGCAGATAAAGAGAAAAGGAAAGAAGGGGATCTGCAGTTCGGATTGGACCCTGCGGAGGCTAAGGCCTTGAAGGAGAGAACTGCTGATGAGCTTGAAAAACAAGTAAAGGAAAATAAGCTCAAAAAGAATATGTCAAAAATTGAGGTAGTCCAAGCTTTGTTAAAATTTAATGAAATAGTATCCGGAAGCATTCCAGTTCCGAGATCTTTCTCTTTGGAATCTCTACCCGAGACTCCAGGAAGAAACCATGATTTTCTAGAAGAGATTACAGTTGAACATGTTGAGCAACTCGAGCAGATTCAACAAGTGGAAGAGCAAGAAGCAGCTGCTGAAGGAAGCGGTGAAACATGAGATTTATTGAAAGAAGTAGATGATTATTAGGGGTCGCCTTCGGAACACCTGTCACTCCGAACTTCAGAGGCTGAATCCTCTAAGTTAGTAACTCCAGAGAAGGATAAGAATGAGGAAGATGTTGTTCAAAAAGTAGTTGATGATGTTATTCAAGTGTCTACTAGCGAGCAAAAAACTCATGATCAAGATTTGATTCCGAAAAAAGACAAGGGAATGCAACTCCTTGTTGAGACTCCGAAATCAGTGGCTAGCAAGAAAAGAGAATATGGTGATTCGTTTAAAAGGAAGTTGGAGCTTATTGAGGAAGAAAATTCTCCAAGAAAAGTTTCAGATTCGGAGTCATCCTCGGTGGGGCATGATTTTGTTGTTCAATCTTTGAAAAAGTTGGTGGGAACCATTCTGACCTTCTCAAGTATTGATTCACGATGTCAGATGCTCCAACATGCTTTGAATTAGAAAACTGAATCCGTATCTATGGTTATGGACAAGTGCGTTGAGGTTGAGGCTCAGTTCAAAACCTTCTTTGTTGGCTACGAAGCTCATAGAAAATCTTGCAAGAGAATGACAAACTGGTCGAAGAAGACTGTAGAATAAATGAGGCTATTTGATGAATTTCAAGACAATGTTAAAGATTCCTTTGAGACTGATGACAGGAAGATAAATGACCTGACTTCATCCTTTGAAGAGAAGCTGACAGATTAAAAGAACTTCCGAATTCAAGAAATCAAAGATCTGAATGGGAAACTGAATTCCGTTTCTCAAAACTGGAAATTTGAAAGGCATCATCGGATTGAGTTTGAACAGAGGATGAAGGCTCAGGAAGAAAATATCAAAGCTCAGGAAGAAAAGATGAAAGCCCAGGAAGAAAAGATTGAAGCTCAATCTGAAAGAATAGTGGTCTTAGAGAAGCAAGCTGAAGAAGACCATAAAGACCTGAAGATGATCAAGACTATTCATAAGGGGCTCATTTCGAAGGAAAAAGATCTGAAATAGCTGAATCCGATCTTTTTGTTGTATCTAGTTTTCTTTGTTGCTGACATCTCAAATATAATGAAATTTGTGCTTCTCGTTTCTTTTGTTGTTATTACCAATTTTTTTTCAGGTACTTTGTTTTTTTTCATTCCCTCGATTTCTTTTTGAAAATCCCAAAGGGGGAGAAGGAAAAGATCCTTATGAAAAAGAAGAACTCTAATAAGAGTTTATCTAAGGGGGAGAAGGAAAAGATCCTTAAGGAAAAAGAACTCTAATAAGAGTCTATCTAAGGGAGAGTTCTTTATTAAAGAAGACTTTCTTATTCGTAATAAAATGTCACTCCAGACAACTAGAATACAATCCTTAGAGTTTTTCAAATCCTAAGGGGGGGTTAGTCGTATTCATCAAATTCCTTAAAACCAAGGGAGATAAGCCTTAATGTTTTTCTTTCTTCTTAGAATTTCTTTTTCGAAAGGATGTTTGTGCTTTCCAAAAAGGGGGATATTGTTGAGTCAATAAGGTTTTCCTTATGACTTTTCATTCCTTCTTTTTTTGAAAATCACAAACACCTTATTCATAAGGAAAATTACTTTCTTAAGGAAAATTGCTTTCTTATTGACAATTGCTTTCTTAAGGAAAATTGATTTTATAAGGAAAATTTCTTTTATAAGGAAATTCAATTTTATAAGAAAAACTATCCTTATCATATTTTCATCTAGATTTTTCTTAAGTATGAGATTCAGACTCATTTCTATTTTCTCGGAATTGATTGAAACTTTGATATGAAGTATTCTGTTTTAGGATCTGGATTCTGGATAAGAATTGTGATAAAGTTTCCCTCCGAAATCCAGAATGAGAACTGTGATAAAGTTTCATTCCAGATTTAGGATACGAATTCTTATGAAGTTCGATGACAAATTCTCATTACGAATTCTGATGAGTAATTTCCATTACGAATTCTGATGAGGAATTCTCACTACGAATTCTAATGACCAACTCTCATTCCGAACTCTCATTTCGAATTCTCTTATTAAACAGAATCTGATTATCTTTGTTTTATACACTCTGAATTTATTCAGACTCCGAAAATTATCTTGGTTAGACTCCGAACTTTCATTTTGCTTATGTCTTTATATTTTGACTACTCTTTATTATTTTCCTTACACTCAAAAACTTAACTCCAAAGCTTTAATTCCAGTCTTTTGAGTTAGAATTAAAACGATGTCGTACATTCTGTTACACCTGTTTTTTTATAAAACGAAGTCGTCTATTTTGTTATAAACTAACCGTTTTCTAAGTGACACGTGTACTGGTCCCTCTGATCATTAAGGAAAATATGAGCGTTGGAGAAGGAGCCGACCTTACCTATAAATAGGAGCTCATTTGAAAGAGCTCATTGCTGAAAGGCTGACTGATCTTCAACTCATGTGATTACATGCTTGAAGTGATTTCTAGAGAGAGAGGCTCTTATTAACTCTCAAAGCTTCGTGTGACTCCGAATGTTGGTGATTACATTCGAGGACTTCCGGGGATAGGAAGACAGAGGTTTCCAACACCTTGAAGTTGAGGGCTTCCTTGCTGAGGAAGACAGAGGTTGCCAACTACCTTGAAGTTGAGGGCTTGCGGGGATAGAAAGACACAGACTCCGATCTTCGTATCGAGGGCTTACCCTGGTGTGGGTAAGGCAGACTTGCTTGAATGTATAAATCGAGGGACCTTTATCCAAGGTTGTTGGATACCCTTCTCTTTGGGTTAAAAGACTTATATTTTGTTACTAGCAGTTCTAGTACTTGTTTATATTCTGCTGCATTTTGTATTATAAGGAAAGTATAACTTTCTTATACTTCCATACTTGTACTCTGTTTCTTTTAGATTCTATACTCTTTAAGGTAGAATCTCATATTGTAATCTTTTGTTAAGTTTCAATTTCCGGAACCATATTTCCAAAACCTTATTTTGGAATCTCTTTCCAAGTTTTCATTCGGTGTTAGAGGTGTTGTGAATTTTCTTAGTTTATCTTTGTTAAACTTAGCCCTTTCCTTTGCTTAAGGAAAACATAGTTATTCATAACTAACTTTAAAAGTTCCAAAGGAATTTTTAAAGTGTACCATTCACCCCCCTCTTGTATATTGAGCATCTACATCATTATTTCTATCCTACACATATTACATATTTGGTGACAAATATTCCTTGGGATCTGATTCCCCTAGTTTCTTATTCTCGAGAACACAGTTGGTTGTGGTTCCTATAACATTTTCAACGAGATGCGAGGTTCTAGGGTCCCTTCATAAGCTAGTACCCGCTGGGATTATCCCATATTTGGTTTTCATTAATTATTTGATACCCACCATCAATATATGGTGTGAAACATGGGTTACCTTATAAGTAAGTGTGGTATCTTAATTAAAGTTGTATTCCTTGAAGTTGTTTTCATTAAAATTGTTTTCTTTAAAAATTGATCTTTCACGTTTTCTTTTAATTTTTTTAAACATGAAAGTGTATTTTTCATTTAATGGTTTTTCATGAAATCATTTCTTTGGTGTAATCCTCCTAGGATTTATCTCACACCCTACATACCCCATGGGGTGTATGTATATTTTTTTATGTTTGATACACGTATGGTTAATGATTTTGGAGACGGTTGTTAGAGTTTCTATATACCTTTCATGGTGTAGTGTGGTGGAGATGGCATGAGGGTGTGTCCTCTTTATAGGTGGTGGTAGTTGAGTTTTTTTACTATCACCCAACTTATTTGTAATCATTGGGTTTTGGTATAAATTATGTAGCTCAACTCTATAAAATTATTAAGGCTTATTTGGATTGATATTTTTAGATTTATTTTATTAGTTTTGTTTATTGTTTTATATTTTTAAATTTTTATAATTCATTTCCAAGTGTTAACATTTATCCACGAGAACTTGTGGTAACCCATGGGGATTGGGAGCACCCATCGGGCCTTGTCAGGGACCTGGACGGGCATCGTTTTGAGGAAGACCCGACATGGTTTGTGAAAAAAATTGTATTAAAGGAGGTTAAGAACCTAGAGTCAATTTATTTTGGATGAGTCTGGTCAGACATGAGAATGGATAGTCGGGGCTTGGAGTTCTGGTTGAGAGTAGGGTTCCTGACCGTCACACCATGTGATAGAACTTTAGTAATGATGGGATGATGGGATCTCTTGTTGTTATCTCCTCTAGGTTGGACATGCAGGCTGTAGACTGTGTGTGGACACTTGGTGGTAGTGTAGTTGTTTAGTCATTCAGTTTCTTCATCATTTTTGGTTAATTGATGCTTATAGTTCATAGTGAATTAAAATTTTCAGACATGATTTGTTAATGTTGTACTTATGTGATTGTTTCCTCTTGTAATAAAATGCCTTCCTAGACAGTTCCCAAGAAACCACGGGTGGAAGCTGGAGATAGTTCTACCTCACCACTTGATCAGGGGTTTGTGGAAGCTGTAGTTCAAGATGTTCAAGCTCTAGGATAGGGAGTATCTCCTGCTCCTACTCCTTATCCAATTAAAGATGATGGATCTAGTTCTAATAATGGAAAATGATTGAAGTTTATCAAGAACAAACCCCCTTCATTACGAGTTATCATGGAGCCTCGGGAATAGGAGGTGTGGCATGATAAGATTGAGCGCATGTTTGAGTTTTATGAAACTCCAGAAGAAGTCAGAGTGAAATGTTCCTCATTCTTGCAAGAGTGTCCTAGTCGAAGGTGCTGGGACATAGTCCTTCAAGATGGGATATATGAACATATGAGTAGGAAGGACTTCATGTTGATCTTCAATGACTTGTAATATCCTGATTTCACGGCGTATTCTAGATCCTAGGAGTTCATGTATCTTGTTCAGGTTCACTAATCAGTGTTGGAGAATTCCAACCACTTTTCTGAGCTATTCTGATATGCACCTGAGATAGTCTTCAATGGAGAGATGATGTCTTGGAGGTTTGAAAATTATTTTTGACCAATGATCTATTCTATGGTATTCTTGTTTTAGTTGATGACCTATGCTGAGGTAGTTGATTGAGCTTGTATGATATTGATTGACCCTAAGGGAAATTCAGGTTCTGTTGGGGATATATCAGTGTGTGGTGGAGGAACCTCATATAATAATAATTGGAAGTGTGATGAGAAATGGAAGAAGGGAGGTGGAATCATAGTCCATCCTTCCTGGAAGACTTAATCTATGGTTTCTAGTGTAGGGTATGTTGTGTTCCATCAGTACAGACAGGTAGGGCACAACCGAACTGCATGTATATCTCCTCCTAGGACCTATCACAGAGATAGTATTATGGGATATATGTGTAATTTTTTCAAGTTGGAACACCCATATTAGAGTTGGGATAGATCTGTGGCTTTCGAGGGAGGTCCAATTCAGTCAGAGCCGATGAGGATAGTGGGATCTCAGATTGGAAGTTGTTGCGATATGACCAGATCGTCTTGTGGGAAGAGACAGATCAGGGTATATCCATAGGTGATCAACTATTATTAGGTAGGGATCAGAGAAATTCTTGTTGGGGATCAGAAACCAACTGGATCAGATGCATGACCTTCAACACTTTGAGTTACCATCATGATTTTAACTTCTATAGTTGTAGTATTATTTGATACCATTGAATCTTTTTCTTTTATCTCTACTAGTCTTGTGAATAAGCGTAACATACTATCTGAGATGATATATTTCGGAATGGAGTTGGTAACACTATTGGGTTAGAAGGAATAAAAAGGTCTCGACATCTTTTCATGTGTGCTCTCCATGTTAGTGGAAGAGATGGAGTGGGAAATCCTCGTCATGGATATGTAACTTTTAAATGTAATCCTCCACATGGATTGACTGTTGTTCTTTCAGATCACATAGATTTTTATAGGTGTAAGGTGAGTTTCATTGAACCTAATGGAAGTACTCAGGTATTTCTTGTGTAATGGGATCATCAGTCGGGTCACACGAGACCTCCACTCTAAGAGTTGGGCAGTCCTTCCTTTCACTCCAAGAGTTGGGTAGTCCTTCATTTCAGTCATCATCACTCTCACTAGAGGAAGATGATGGTTCTCTTAAGGGTGTATTTCCTCATATAGTGGATGATTTTTCATAGGTATTTCTAGATTATTTTTCTAGCTTACCCCCAAAGAAAACATGGAGTTCTTAACTGAATTGGCACTGAAAACATAGACTATATCACATCCCTCATATCACATAGCCCCCACCAAATTTATTGAATTAATGATACAATTGGATGATTTTGAATCCGAATGGTTCATTCACCTGAGTGTCTCTCCTTGGGCGGCCCAATTCTTTTTCACAAAGAAGGTCAGTGAATCTCTCTGGTCATGTATTGATTACCAGATGTTGAAAAATGTAACCATAACGAATAAATAACCTTTACCCTAAATTTATGACTTGTTTGATCAGTTGATGGGGGGAAATGTGGTTTTCCATGATTGAATTGCATTTGGGTTACCACCATGTCTGGGTGAGAGAAACATACATCCCGAATATATCATTCCAATGTAGGTATGACCAACTTAAGTATTTGGTCTTTTCTTTTGGATTGATGAATGCTCCAGTGGTTTTTATGGTACTCATGAATAGGGATTTCTGTCAGTATCTCGACTCCTTTGTATTCGTATCTATGGATGACATCCTGGTTTACTACGTATATGAGGTAGAGAATAATAATCCTTTTCGGATCATGTTGGGCACTCTTTTGAATCATCGCATTTATGTGAATCTTTATAATTTCACTATATGGATTAGATAAGTGATGTTTCTAGGCCATGTGATTTCAGAGTAAGGGGTTTTAATGGATCTCAAGAAGATTAATACAGTTATGTCATGGGAACAGTCAAAGGATGTTTTTGAGATTGGGAGTTTTCTTGTCCTGAAAGGTTATTAGAGGCTATTTTTTCAGGATGTCTCAGAGCTTACTGCCTCTATGACTGTACTCACTCGAAAATGGGTGAAGATTGAAGGGAGCCTAGAGTGTCAGACATCCTTAGAGAATTTAAAGAAATGGTTGACTACCACACCTTTATTTATGTTTCTAGAGTCTGGGAAGGGATACATGGTTTATTGTGATTAATTACATATTAGAATTGGGTGTGTGCTTATAAAAGACGGACATGTAGTGTCTTTTGGTACTCTCCAACTCCAACTGCAAGAGTAGAATTACCTGAACCACTTCGTGGAGTTAACAGCATTGATGTATTCCCAAAAGACTTGGCACCATTACATTTTTGGGGACAAATGTTTGGTCTATTATGACCATAAAATCATAGCCTAAATCTTTTCATAGAAGGATATTAATCCACAGAAGCACCGTTGGATCAAGTATCTGCAGGGTTTTGAATTTGATATCTTCTATACCACAAGTAATGTTAATTTGGGGGCCGATTCCATGAGCATAAATGTGTCAATGTAGGATTTGGTGAAGTCCAATGATGAGTGGACTCTAATGGGACTCATTTTTAAAATGAATTTGGAGACCAAGAAGCAAAGTGGTGTTACGTTCCTGGAAAGCATTTAATTGACACCTTCTCTTATCGAGTTGATTCAGACGAAGTAGCTTGGTGATGAGCTGTGTCCGTGATCTATGCAGTTTCTTCATAGTGGGAAACTTTTTCTGATTGGTCTTCATCTCCCGAGGGGATCTTGTGATTTAAGGGCTCTACAAGGGTGCTATTGTCTCTACCAATGATCGTGATGGAGGATAACTAGTAGTCTCATTGGAAAGTCCATACCTATGTTACCATGATGTATTAAGATGTTCATTGATACTTTTGGTGGCCATGATTTAGGTGGGTCATAGTTTATTTCATATTCTCTTTCTATACATGTTAGTAGGTAAAAGTAGAGCATCAGAGGCCTTATAGTCTACATAATACACTACCCATTCCCATCTAAAAGTGGGACGAGGTCTCCATGTATTTAATTGTCAGATTGTTTCATAAACCTCGATAAAAGAAAACTATTTGGGTACTGATTGACCATTTTTACAAATCATTCCACTTCATTCTGATCAAAGATATAAATAAAGTGGGTGAGCTAAGACGATTATATATTTATGAGGTGGTCAAAATTCATGGTATTCTATTAGCTGTTATTTATGACAGAGACCCCCACCTATCCTCTTGGTTCTAGGAAGGCCTTAAAAGGGAATTGTGGTCACAAATAAAAATGAGCATATCATACCATCCTTAAACGGATGGTCTGATGTAGTTGGAAAATCAGATTCTAGAGGACATGATTCGCATATGTCTATTAGATTTCAGATGATCATGGGATAACCATTTGGGGTTGGTATAGATTTCTTATAATAACAGTTTCCAATCCTCTATTAAAATTTCTCATTTTGAGTTTATCTATGGTCAGCCTTATAGGTCTTCATTATGTCGGGTTAAGGTAGGAGAGACCTCACTTTTGGGAGAAAGCCTTATGCAAGAGATTTCTATTAAAGTCAAGTTGATCAGGAAATGGTTATTGAAAGATCATTGTTTCCAAAAATCATATGTTGATCTGAGGCATCGAGGCCTTTAGTATTTTTGTGGTTGATCAGGTGTTCTTGAAGGTGGCCCCTTTCTTGGGTCACCATTGACTGGGAAAGAAGGAAAAGATAATTTCGAGGTATTTCATACCTTTAGGGATCTACGAGAGTATTGGAAAGGTGGTATAATTGTTATATTTACCTTCTAAGTTGAATTTAAATCATGATGAATTTCATGTCTCCCAATTAAAAAATTATAATCTCAATCCATCCTATTTGAATAATTGGGAAGAGTTGGAGATAGAGCACGATTTATCAGTGTATGATCAGCTACTGTAGATAGCGGATTCCCAAGAGAAGGTGCTTCTTCTAAAGTATATTATTTTGATCTGTATCGTTCGAAAGAATGGGAATGATGTGCATGAGACTCGGGAGTGGAAGTCATTGGATTAGTAGGAGTATCTATTTTTATTCTCCGACCAGACATTGAGTTTAATTTACTAGGGCTTAAATTTTTCATGGTGGGGAGAATTGTTAAACATTGACTTCTCTAATAAATTTTTTTTATAAATTTATCTGACTTTGAAATATTTTTTTTGAGGTGTACGATGAGACTGATTAAATTTTTATGTTTTTTTATGATACATGAGTGTTTTTTTCATGACATCGTTCAACGCCTGGGTATGGAAAGATAGAAGCAGTGTAGCTTTTTTGGGTCACCACACGACCTATCTGGTGTTCATAAAAAATATTATTAATGAATTAATTAATTAAAAAAATTTAGGATTAAGTGTGATCAAAATAAAATGAATTTGGATATTGTATTAGTAATGATAATAATGATAATATGGTATACGTATATTATTATTATTATTATTATTTTTATTAATAATATTAACAATATTAAAAAATTATTAATATCAATTTTATTTTCATTATAATTACGAATAATTACTATTAGAATTATTATTTCTATTAACAATTTATTATTATTATTATTAGTCATATCAGATTTGGATTTTGGTGTTATAATTTTCCTTTTATTTTCTTTTTTCCTTTTTCTTTTATTTACTTTTTCCATTTTCCTTAAATCTTCCTCCCATTCACTCTATTCAATCAAACCCAGCACCCTTGTGGAATGAACCCTAGTTGGGTCTCCCCTTTGGAGTGATTTCCTCCCATTGATGACGCCCCCTCCAAATCCCTTCTAACCAGAACCTGGCCATTACACTCCCTCCCGATGGACCACCTCACGTCACCCCGACCTCCCTCACATAGTTCCTGAGCCACCTCCCTTTCACGGTCGGAGCTCTAGCATAACTCTCTATCGAAGACCCTCCCTTTCTTTTAAAACCTCCATAGACCCCCTTTAGTGTGTGGCTCCCTTCCGGAAGCCTCAACATCATGCATTCTACCACGAGTGGGTTTCTCCCACACCCCTCAGGGTTCCAGGTTAGAGTTTCATTTTTTTGTCATATTTTGATTAATTTAGTTCAAATGCTTGAATTATGTATTTCCTTAGGTCCCTTGTGGTGCATATTTGGTGTGATTTGAGTTTCACACCATATTTTTGGGATTTCTACAACAAGGTAGGTGGTTTCGTGAATAACCATTATTTGGAGAATTATTTCACTTTGTTAAATAATTTAATTTTTTCTTGATTAATTTTTTTTTGTGATCAATTAATTTTCACATGAGTTTCACATGAGTTTTATTTTTTACTAGAATATTTAAATGAATTGGGTGCATTTTGGTCTAAACCCATTTTGCATAAATTGTTATATTAAATTGGTTTATTAAATGGTGTAAGTGATGAGAAATAAGTTTTGGAATTTTATTGGTTGGTGTTCGACCATAAAAGAGGATATTGAGTGATGTTTTGTGTGAAAAGTCTTGTGACACCTTTTGTAATAGTTTTATAAATTTTTAATGGTTTATTAATTCATATAATGGGTTTGAAACATTCTTATGAATTATTTTTGTGTGCGTGGGATTTATAAAGGGAGTCATTATGTGAAAGTGCTGATATATAACATGTGATATTTTTTTGAGCCCAAATGGGAATTATGAGTAGCTATAAGGGAGTACTAGGACAACTGTGCCAGTGATTCGGAAGATTATTCTATCAAGTTTCACATAAAAGGATTAAAAATGTAAACATTTATTAAACATGTGACATGGTTGGAGACCACTAATCCTGGGATGTTATTACCCCCTTGTGGATAATGCATGATAATACAGTTGGTTGTGGTTCCTATACCACTATAAATGAGATACGAGGTTATAGAGTCCCTTCACTAGCTAGTACCCATAGGGCCTCTCCCATATTTGGTGCTCTTTGATTATGTGATACTCAGTATCATTATACAGTGTGACATTTGGGTTACCTTTAATGTTTTTGTGTGTTTTTAATTAAATTTGTATTCCTTGAAGTTGTTTTCATTAAGACAGTTTTATTTAAAAATTGTTCAGGCATTTTTTTCCTTTCATTTAGAAATCTTGAAAGTGTATTCATCATTTACTATTTATACATGGAATATTTTCTTGGGTGGCATCCTTCTGGGTAATTTCTCACACCCTAGTTACACCATTAGGTGTATGTATATTTGGTTATGTTTGATATAGGCAAGGGTACATATTTTGGAGACGGTGGTTCGGGTTTCTAGCTATCATTATTGGTTAGTTGTGGTGGAGATGGCTTGAGGGTGGTGTCTTCTTGCTATGTGGTGGTTTTTGAGTTTGTTTCTAGTCACCCCATATTGTGGTAATCATTGGGATTTGGTTTAAACTCTGTATCTCAATTATAAAAAATTGTTAAGGATTTTTTGGTTTGTAATTTTCATATTTGGGTTAATAATTTGGTTGATTTTTTTATATTTTCATATTTGGTTAAATCATTCCCACATTTTAAAATTTATACCTGAGAACTTGTGCTAGCCAGTGGTAATTGGGAACACCCTTCATGCCTTTTCGTGGACTGGGCCGAGTGTCAGTTGGATGATGAACGAACTTGGTTCGTGACATTGCATCACCATCATCCATGTTGTATCGTCAAATACTTCCACACCGGTGACATGAATCTTAGTATCACACAAAAACTCATATTGTTTATGTGATGTAGCGGCATTATAGGATTCCATAAATTTCAATTCTAATCTAAAAATGTCAATTTATTATTTTTATTAAACCTTTTAAATTCTATAGAAATTATACTAACTCTAATATAACAATGGAAACCACCTATAATATATCCAATAATATGTCAATGGACATCCTATTTTAAATGTCGAACACCATATGATCGAGATGTTAAAATACCTACACGATTATTCAAGAAATAGATAATTTTTAATTTTATATAAATTTTTAAAATAAATTATTTACCATATGTCATCAATGCATACAAAATGTATAACAACCATCTCGATGCTCACCTCCTACCTCCCATGCTTCTACAAACCTAATGAAACTCACCTTCAAAACTATCTCCCTTATATTATAAACATAATACATCCAATACTTGAGTTGAGATGTAATTAGGTCAATGGGTGCAACAAGACTGTTCAAAATAAAGGACTTCCTCCTTAATCATATATATCCACCTCAAATTATACAAAAATTGATGAAATCTCTCACATATGCATACCTCATAGGCCTCCTTGATGGAACTCTTCATTCTATCGTTGACGATATACTATAAACCCAACATTTTTTAGTAATATGAAGTTAATAATAATATTTTTGAAAATTAAAAATATTTATTTACGTATCATAAAATAATTAATAAAGTGGTGCCAAATGTCATTGGGAATCTGATCCCATGTCACCCATACCTCAAAAAATAGGTCCATAGAATAATGCTCCCCTATTCAAAAGGTAGATATGACATGATTTGAAAAAATAGAACAAAAAATTTAAAAAATCATCACATAAATAGATTAAGGAAAATTATATAAAAATAAATTTAATAATCAACTAAACATACCAATGCATGTGTCGATAAAATCCAAGACATGGACGTCGTTCGGGAACAATGTCAAGAATCGTTAATCTTGTAGGAACCTGACTACTCCAAGTCATTGATAAACTAATAGTTTGTTGAGTATCATATGATAAACCATTTATATCATCACCATGTAGTGAAATCTTCTTGAGGATATATAATATATCATCATAAGTCTCTCCATGCATCTGAAACATGAAATAATTTTTTATGCAAATTTTTTAAAATGATGATTAATATATATATATATATACATATATGATAAGAAAATTAATTATGTTATTATTCATCTTCTTTATCATCGTCATATAATATGATAAAAATATCTTCATATTTCTCTTGATTATCATCAATTTCTATAAGAGTTTCATCTTTATCATCACTTGATAATTCTAAGTCATTTTTCACATCATCGGTAACTTCATCTTCATCGGCCTGTAACAGTGGGGTGTCATCATTTATTTTCAAATTTCTTCACAAAAAAGATGAATTTGGAGTTTTCTCTTGAAAAATATTAATTAATTGGACTTCAATAAAAAAACATTCACATTACATAAACAGATTTTTAGGGATTTTATTTTTATAATTCTCTACTAATAAATTAACTCTTATGAAAAGTCACAATAATATGAATACTATAATAAATTTTCTTAATGAGACAATAAAAATGGTTTAATTAGAGAAAGAAGATTTTAAATTTTATTTCCACCATTTCATGACATTGATGTACATGCATGTCATTATCACTATCAAGCCAATGATATTTTAACATTATTACATAATTCATTCCCACATAAAACAACTCAATTATTTCAACCATCATTCCATAAATTTATATTTCACATTCTCTATGATGATATTCTCTAACGAAAATACTACCATTCCTTTTTCTCATTCACCATATACATATGTATGGATTTGATAACCATGCACCAGATATAAACTATAATATTTACCCCTTTTGGATGATGGGTCACTCAATTCACACAATTGATTATCAATTTTATTAGAATTTTGGAATAAAAAAAATATTGAACAACTAAAAATATAATAAATAATAAATTGATTAAATTTTTTAAACCATGAAAAATTCAATTTAAAAATATTTGAAACTGGTAGGAATAATTATGTTATCAATGTTCTTCAAGAGAAGCTTCTGTAATTCATGGAGAGTTTTTCTTGATATGATTATCATATAATCTAAAAATAAAATAATTTAACTTCTTATTTAATAAAATTTATGAAAATGTGTTAGTATAACTCACAATAAAAATAATGTCATTTCATCAATATTGATAAGAGGTCATGTATGAAAACTGTGATGTTTATCATCTAAATTTCATCTTTCATGGAATCCACCAAATCCATGATTAAGATTATTCAAAATTGATAATTGAATGTTTAGTGCATCAGAAACAATTCCCTAATTACATCCAATTCAATAACTTTTTGAATGATATTAAAGTTTAAAATAATTGGAGCAGAAAAAATAAATTTCATCATGTAAATAAGATGATGAAATTGACCCATCAACTAATTATTTTTAATGCACATTTTTATTCAGTTTAATTATACATATATCATATGGATATATCAATCAAAACTATACCATTCTTCCAAATTTTTCTTCAGGTGTGAAATGCCATATAATGTCTTTTATTGAATCAAATAAATCTAGTGGAATTGTTTTTCAAGTTTATAGAAAATTAAAACAACATCTTCTTGGAGCTTATAATGCTCATAATAGTCTATTGTCTCCACAAAGGTGACTTAGAAAAAAATATTATATTTCTATTTCCACATCCCAAATCAAAGAACTCAAAAAATATAAATACAATCAGTATAAGTATTTCCATTATAAATTGAAGATCACGAATTTTTTATCTACAAACACGACTGTTTCTGACACATGTAACCAAATTGGGAAAATAACCACCTATATTCTAAAAATCCTAAATCCACTAAAAAAATAATGAATTATTATATTTAGAATTTTTATATACCACTTTTTTCTACAACAACTTCATGATTTATCATTTTCAAACTACTCAAGTTATAGTTGCCTATAAATTTTTGGAATATATAATTTTTCATTTACATTATAATTAGTCTTACCAAATGTGTAAAAAAATGGATAAAATATGTTATCAAAATTTTTCTTCTCAATATGGTTGACATCCAACATCCAACATCAGAAGGAAAAATAAATTATATAATTATGGAAGATCCCAACAAAATAATTCTTTTAATCCAATTTTGTGCTTTACCAAAGCCATCTATTTTTTTGGTTTATAATTCATCGAAAGGTAATGAGAGGTAATGAAGAAATAATATATTTTAAATAAATAGTTTAGAACATTTATGGTATTCCATATCTCTAAATTTTAACTTTTCAGAAAAAAATTATATTCCTCTAGAAAGGATGATCAATAGGAATAAATCTATGTCGATAGTTGAAAAACATGATTTTCTCTCATTAATGATCATAAAAACTTTTATTTCACTCGTAATTTATAGACATGATTTTGGGTCGTGTGTACTTCATCCAAATAACATGGAATGTCCTAGGAACTCACTCTATATCCACATTAATACAGATTTTTTTAGAATTTTTTTTTGAAGCAACATCCTATATACTGACACCATCACCCCAATATAAATTTAACTCATCAATCAATGACTTAAAATAAACATCAGTAGTATATTTGGATGTCTCGAAATTGAAATGTCTAAAAATATATATGGGTCATTAATCAACATCAAGGAGGTTTGTTGTATGGTGATATGAAGATTGGACAACAAGAATATTGACTACCGTAACAAAAAAATGGATTGAATCTCTTTTTAAAAAGACCCAATCAAACATTATTAGATTCTAAAGAAAAATTAGAATGTACCAAGTCAATATTTTTCCATTAATGACCATGACAAGGATAAATTAATATTTTAACATATTAGATATTGGTTTTGTTCTGTGAAATCAATGATGCTATATTATAAAAGATAAATAGATGGTACAATATAGGTGTAAGTGAAAATAAATCAACTATTTTACATGAATAAATCTAGACATCCCTAGTTGAACCTCTGTGAACCTTGATTGTGCAGATGTAGGGAAACTAACTAACAAATCATTTTCACTGTAATATGATATGCAATCATTTTAAAATGAATGATTCTGGTGAAAACCTTAACAAAAAGTATTAACTAACCTCTTTATCTCATAGAAATTTATAAGAAAAACCTTTCCTTTAGGAAAACTTGATTTACGAAAATATAATTTATGATTAAAACATATATTTGATATTCAATTATCTGAATTAATACCCGTAAATTTTGAAGATACTTCGAATTTTGGTTTTTATATCAAGGATATAAGGAATCTTCAGAGGAATTCAACAACATATAAAATTGAGTAGATTCTAACTCCAGAGTGAAATTAATATCATCTCGAGTTTCAAATTGTTGAAAAGACAGACCAACAATATTATGTACAAATGTTTTAAACTGTGATTGATCTTGAACCAAATTATTAATATCTTCTCTGGAACTGATTTCACCATGGTAATACCAAGAATCCTAATATTTACAAAAAAATTAAATATATGTCCCCCAATATTTTCAAATGTTTCAAACCTCCCCTGATCACATTTCTTACATAGACAATTAATTGTCCCTTCTGAAAAATTTCATTTGTTACGATGGAAATGATAAAAAATCATCAACACCCTTAGTATATAAAAGATTCATACTAGAACCCTTTAGATTCCTATAAATATTTACCCAATATTGATCTGGTAATAAAGACTATTATCAACATCCTTATTATATATTTCCTTTAAAAATATTACATAAAAAATTTTATATTGTTAAGTTAAAAAAATAAAAAGGCATTATAAAATAAATAATAACATTAGAAAACTAAATTTTACGTGTAAATATTATCAACTATACGTATTTACTGCTAATTTATAGTAACTAGTGCTAATTTTTACTAAGTACCACTAATTTTTACTATATACCTCTAATTATTACTGTGTACCTCAAATTTATACAAATTACAAATATCATTTACTAAGAACAACTAATTACCCCTTATTACTTCTAATTATTGATAATTATTAATAATTATTTTTTATTATTAATAATTATTACTAATTATTATTATTTGTTACTACATGGACGTTATTATTACTAAGTAACACTATTTATTACTTATTATTACTAATTATTACAAATTAAAACTAATTATTACTAATTATATTTAATTGTTACTATGTACAATTAATTATTACTATGTACCACTAATTATTACTAATTATTACTAATCACTACTAATTATTACTAATTACCACTAATTATAAATAATTATTTCAAATTACTACTATTTATTACAATTTATTACAAATTACTTCTCATTATTTCTAATTACAACTAATTGTAAATAATTATAACTAATTCCTACTAACTTTTACTAATTACTATTAATTATAACTAATCATTACCAAGAACAACTAATTATTATTAATTATTACATAGTTCCACTAATTATCAGAAATTATCTCTAATTATCACTAACTATCACAATTTTTTACTAATTACCACTAGTTATTAATAATTACCACTTATTATTTATAAATACCACAAATTACTACTAATTATGTGAAATTATAAAAAACTAATATAAATTATTACTAATTACTACTATTTTTGTACTAATTCCCACTAATTATTAATAATTACTATAAATTATTCATAATTACTATGAATTGTTACTAATTATCATTACTTATCGATAATTATTTCAAATTACCTCCAATTATTACAAATTATTACTAACTATTACTAATTACCGCTAATTATTACAAATTATTAATAATTACAACTAATTATTAATAATTATCTATAATTATTCCTATGTACTTATAATTGTTCCTAATGACCTCTAATATTTTTCTATTTATTACTAAATATCTCAAATTATTACTAAAAATTATAATTTACTGATAATTGTTATTTATTACAGCTAATTATTACTAATTATTAATTATTACCCACAAGTATTAATATTTATAACTAATTATTACTAATTAACACTAATAAAAACTAATTATTTAATATTTTTAATAATTGTTACATAGAACGGATAATTATAACTAATTATTACTAAATATTACAATGTACCTCCAATTACTAATAATTTTTACGAATTGTTACTAATTATTACTAATTAGTGCTTTTTACCAATTACCACTAATTATTACTCATTATTAAACATTATTAGTAATAATTACTAAATTTTACTAATTGTTATAAATTATTTCTTATTATTACTAATTATTACTAAGTACCACTACTTATTACAATGTACTACTAATTTTTACTAATTATTACTAAGTACCACTTATTATTACTATCTATCACTAGGTACCACTAATTATTACTTAGTGACACTAATTATTTCTAAGTAAAACTAATTATTTCTAAATATTACTATTTAACACTAATTGATACTAATTATAACTAAGTACGACTAATTATTACTCAGTACCAATAATTATTACTAAGTACCACTAATCATTACTAATTATTACTAATTATTACAGTTTTTAGTAATTATTATTATTATTTACATATAATTAGTAATTATTACGAATTATATCTAATTATCACTAGTTATTACTAATTACAACTAATTATTAATAATTAACACTACTTATGACCAATTTCCACTAATTATTTTGAATTACAACTAATTATTACTAATTACCATTACTTATTTCTAACTATTACTAATCACCCTAAACTATTACTAATTATTCCTAATAAGCACTAATTATTACTTATTATTACTAATTACTAATAATTATTACTAATTATTACAAATTATTACTATGTACCACTAATCAATACGAAGTGTTACAAACTAGTACTAATTATTACTAATTAACAATAATTATTATTAGTTATTAATAATATTACTAATTATTACTAAATACTACTAATTATTACTAATTATTACTGATTTCCACTAATCGCCACTAGTTATTATTAATTATTACTAATTATTATGAATTATCACTAATAATTACTAATTACCACAAATTGTTAGTAATTATTACAAATTTTAACAAATTTTTAATAATTTTTACAATATAACACAATTTTTTCCAAGTTCCACTAATTTTTATTAATTATTACTAATTATTATTAATTACTTCTAATCATTTCCAATTACCACTAATTAATTATAATTACCACTACTTATTTCTAATTAAAAATAATTATTTCTAATTTCCAATAATTATTACTAATTACAACACATTTTTTATCATTACAACAAATTATTACGAATTACCACAAATTATTACTAATTATTTATAATTAGTACTTATTATTATGAATTATACGCTAATAATTTAAACTAATTACCAATCCATGTATTAATTACATCAAATTAAAAATAATTACTAACAATTAAAACTAAATACTTATAATTAAATATAAATACTCATGCTTAAATATAAAAATTTTAAAATAAAAGTAAATAATTCTTTTTAAAACTAATTACTAGAAATTAGTAACAAGAATTTCTAACGTAAAAAACAAAAATAAATAAAAATTAATAACATTAAATAAGAACCTCAAAATTGAACTTCCAATCAAATGCAGAGCTACAAATTTTCTTCCCTATAAAGTTAAATATTTTAAAATATTAAGGAGAAAAGGAGTGTGGGTGAGTAAGCATAGAGTTATCAAAGGATGGGAGAATGAAAAAAATGGGGTTGGGGGTGAATATATGTTGGATTTCCGAGGACAAGAGTAATTGTAATGGGTTTCCCATCACAAATAGCATTAGTTTCATTGGGACCCATCACAATTAGTACATACTGTTAATAACCCTATCAGGGATTAAAATGGATTTTGAAATGGGTCCCATCTCAAATACTCTTCTACAGATAGTTTATTTGCGACATGAATTAAAGATCTCCAGAAGTAACAATAATGAATAAAGGTATTTGTGACAAGGTGTATTTTTTTAATCAGAACAACATTTCCCACAGTTTTTGAATATGTGTGCCAAAGATATTTGCGACGTGCCACCCATTGAAATTTTTTATTTTTCTTGTATTGGAGAAACAATATGATTTTTTTTCAAATTTTAAATTTCTATAAAAAAATGTTTAATTTTATAGTCATATAATCTAAAGAGTTTGTATATCGGTGGATCGATCAAATATGAAGGAAATTTAAAATGTTCCTATACAGACCACAGATATTGAGATATGCAGTTTTTAGTTTATGTACATGAATATTAATTGTATAGAATTTATCAGTATAGTAAAATCTACTCACCGAGTCTACATAGATGGGATACATGTCACTTTGGACAGATGAACATGATGAAAATTTCAAGGAACTTAAGAGATAGTTAGTTAGCACACCTCTTTTTACATTACCCTTCAATGGATATGTGTTTTCAATTTATAGTGATATATTAGACAAGGTAACAGATGGTGTTATCATTTAGAATAATATTTTTATATCTTCTAAATCATAGAATTTGAATAATAATCAGACAAATTTTACAATTCATGATTTGAAGGTAGCTGTATTAATTTTTCAATTGATAATATGGATGGATTCTCATTACAATGAATGATTATATATATATATGAAAATCAATACATATTAATATTTATATATATATAGAAATAGTTAAACATGTTCCAAAGAAGATGGTTTGATATTATTTATGATTATGACTGCTAAATATATTACCACCTTGGGAAAGTGAACAAGATGGCTAATAATATGATTTGAAAGCATCATGCTAGCTTATCTATAAAAATAATTAGGAAAGATCCAATATTTATGGACTTGAAATTGATTGATCTTGAAATCATAAAGGGGATGAATATTATCTTTCCAAAATAATTTTTCAAATATCTGTCCTAGTAGATATTAAAGGGGTACATAGGGATGATACAGAGTTGTAAAAGAATGTTTGAAATGTTCTTTTGTTTATCCTTAATTATGAAGGAATGACAGGGTCCATGAACATTGTATGTGTTTTATCCAACAATATTTTATAAATGAGCTATTAGAAATTTATCATAGCCCTCCATTATCTATTCATATTCAAAGTAAAACAATGTATTGTGATTTGAAGGACAAGTTTGTGGAATATGACATGAAGACTAATATTTTAGAGTTTTTTTCTCGGTCCTTGGTATATCAAAAATTTAGTTCGGAGAGAATAATTTATAAGGGGACTTATAACCATTACCTTTAGCAGAATGAAAATGAGAATACATCACCCTAGATTTTGTCATTAGACTTCATAAAAAATATTATGGTCATGATTCTTTACGTGTCACAGTCGATCAGAATAAAAATTCTGCATGCTTAAATTTAATCCAAGAAAAAATTTCTATGGATATAATTGATAGGATATGCATTAAATAAGCTGTAAGGACATAAAAAGTACCAAATTTGACTGCATTTTCTTAGGATTTTTGGTTTTCTATGATGGTCTACTGATATTTTCAACAATATTTTTAGACAAACATAATTTTAAACATAGAAAATAATCCTCATATAGATGGTTAGTCCTATAAAAAAATTCAAACCCTAGAGGGAAGTCAAAGATCATGTTTTATGGATCTATAAGGTGGTTGGGATCAACACCTTCATCTAGTTGAGTTTTTTCTTCTTCTAAAAATAGGATTAACTAAAGCGTTTAGAAGGCTTATTACAAGTACTTATATTTAATGAAATGTGTAATTCCAATGTGTTTGGATGATTTTGGAGAATTAAAGATATTGGGAATTGAGGTTTCTTATTAAATGAAAGGTAATGTTAGATCCCTTCAAAAATACATATGTGAGGTAAAAAAGTTGATATGAAAGTTATAATTATAATCATCAAAGTGATATGGAATATGAAGATGGTGATATGGTGTTTCTATGAATTTCCCCAATGAATTAGGTAATGATATTTTAAATGAAATGAAAGACGATCCATATGTATATTTAAACTTTTGATATTGTTGATTGGGAAGGGATAGTTTCATATCGAATGGCTCTTCCACCAAATCAGTTTCATGTCCCTGATATGTTCCTTCTATCTCTAATGAGGATGTATATAACTGATCCATAACATTTACTGAACATAGAGGTGATGCCATGGAATCATTATATTTCTATGAAGAATAAAAATTTTATATTCTAGATCATATAGAGAGTACTATGAAAGAATATATCTGTCTTGTTCAATATTTTATTGGTAAACCCCCAGCTTGAGGAAGTTATATAGAAACATCAAGATTTAATGATTGAAAAGTACAATTAATTTTATTGTATCAATGTGACATAATTTGAAGTGAGAAATTAGTTTTTAGTGGGTATAATGTAAAACCCTGAGATTTCAGGAAATATATTATTTCAAATAATTTAAATTTCATTGATAACTTTTGTGACAAGCAATATCAAGTTTTAACGATCCAAAAAATTGTACAAAAACTATTACATAACAATTACCATTATATACTAGGCAATAAAATTGGTGTTATTATTAGGTATAATTAAATTTTAAACATAAATGATAAATATTACGATAAATGAAATATAATTTCTATTAATGTCTTAATTTCTTTTGAATTTTTTTTTTCAAAAAAATGGGGTTTCTTTTATTTTTGGGAGAAAATGATATAGTTAATTTCAATGAAATTAATAAAATTATATTTTAAAAATATTTTTCTTTGAGACATAATGTCAAAACATTCTTAGAGTTAATTTTACTTATTTTTCAAAAAATATTTTTTTGAGGAATATTGAAAAATATTGATTTTAATTGAAAATTTCCTTTTTCATTTAATGTATTAAAATGTGAAATAAAATATTTAAACTGATTTAAAAATAAATTTTGTTTTATTATATTAAAATCAATCTATTTTAGATCATTTTAATAAAATTTATGTTCAACATTAATATACATTTTTATACTTATGAAAATGTTTTATTGGGAAAAACTCTTTTTTCAGCGCATTAGAAGGATGAATTTTAAATAAAATAAATTAATTTATGTGAATTGATTTTATAAAAATGTATTCCATATTTTTAACTAGAATATTTAATATTATATTCAAAACTAAAATTAATTTTTTTTCGTAATGAATGGTAAAATTAATAAAAATTATTTACTACGGTTGTGGTTAAAACTCGTTAACTGGGGAAAAACAAAATGCTAAGGGTATATTGGAAAAAAAATTAAAGACTTTTATATATCCATATAAAAAACTTAATACTATCCCAACTTATAATAAAAGGCCATTTTTATGATTTAAGCTTTGGATTGACTTTATCATTTTGGAATCATTTGGAAAATTTCTATGCTATTTCTAGGTGTGTTCCTTTCTGAACATACAAAAATACATTCCCCTGTCTTATCTTATTCACACCAACAAAAGCCTTTAGATTATAAAAATAACCCAAAATATCATTTTATTAAATCCATAACCATTTCTGACATGCATTATTTTAATTAGGAAACTTTCATTATAAGGATTTTTTATAAACCAAAAGAGTCTCCACGGAGAAGATATACTTAATGTTTTATTTATTCATCCAAATTATTAAAATAATATTCAACCATGATTATATAAAAACATCAGTATATCCCATATAATTATATATAGTTATATATTTTCAATAACTTACATCCATATCATCTTCCATAAAATGGGAAAGAAAATCCTCGAATGTGTGTATTGTGGATTGCCTCGTCGTGAACCGATGTAATTTTATTCCATCATTACCTACCATGCCATGATATAATTACTTAATTATTATATTTACATTATATAAATTTCAAAATTAAACTTATGGAATTATAATATCTCATATACCTTCTTACTTTCTTAATAGTTGGTAAATAGTCATATCGTTTGTGTGTACGTGTGAATTACCACTTCCACAAAGTGATATGATATGTTTTTCATTTTATTTTGACATGGATGGTAAGAATGATATATTTAGTAAATATAAATGATTTATTTGGAAGAAAAATTATTCTTTATAAGTGATATATTATTTTATTTCTTTTTTATTTATATATCAAATTGAAACAATGTTCACGCGTATATACGACATACCATCTGCATGAATTACATAATGCATTTTTATATTTATTACATATATAGATTAATATTAAGACATATATAATGAATATATCTGATTTATATAGCCTCATTAAATTTATAGTGGTGATAGAACCATGATCTATGAACAAGGATAAATACTACTAAAAAATATACATTAAAAATGAAGATGTTATTACCTGAAAAGTGATTTAAAGAGGGAGTAATTAAAAAATTTGTGATAAATGGTTATATGTAAATAATATAAGATATTATACATATTCTTATGGTAATTTAATATATTTATAATAAACCAATATTTATATATAGTTTTTTTTGAACCTATATGAATGAATTTTAGATGTGAGGTAAGAGATTTTCGTCTCACTTTTATTTTTGATCAAAAAATTCCATATTCAACCCTTGTTTCATTTATGTTGTTTATATAATGACCAAAAATTAATTTTATTTCTATAATAATTAAAAATACTGAATATAAATATCCATATATGGTAATTATAATTCAATTGTTACCAATGTGTTATGGGTTGGATGATACAATCTCATAGATTATTAGGATTGTTTTTATTATGCTTACTATGAATAAATACTATGATATATATACAATGAAACTAATGTATTATACTATACACTAGACTTTTCAAGAAAATACACTTTTTTAATCCAATTTACTCTCTTGATGTACTCAATAATAGAGAAGAATATTTTTTTTCGGAAAATTTACTTTATATCTCAATTTGGCCGAAAATAATTTTTCATCCATATCCATATTTTTTAAAAAATTATTTAAATATTTTTTACAATTCTATATTGATTATTTAAATTTGTTTTTACACATGATTTACATTTTAAAACATTCCTTAAAATTATGCTTCTTATTTTTTCGGAATGAGGAACTCATGTCATTTTATTAAAAAATTGAAACGAATCATCATTTTAAAATATATGGTATGAAAAATAATTCCCATAATCATGACCAATCAATGAATTAAATAAGATTACAAATTATTAAATGGTTTTTTAAAAAGGAAATTATTTTTTACTTTTTGGGTCATTTTTAAATATTTAATAATGAATTTCAAAATCAAAAGGATATTTTCCTCAAGGATGATTTAATGATATGTTTATAGAATTCAAATTCATCAACATCAACAAAATTCTATGTTACGGATGTATGTTGGAGATATGATCTTACAGAATCATTAATATTATTTATATTTATAGTTTATGATTATAATTAAAATCTATTTTTGAAATAAATTAATTTTTTCATATTTTTTGATATGAAGAATTTATGAAATGTTTATGAAACCTTTTCTGTTTAGATGGGTTATGTACAAATGAAATGCTTATAGAAATTTCATAATTTTCATGGGTATTAATAAAATATTTTTTTTAATCCTATTGAATAAAAATATGTTGATTATGTGATGCGTGAAATTTTTATACCTCTCGAATGCATTGGGTAATTATTTCTATCTTAAAAAATAAATAGGAATTTAATGTGGATTGAACCCATTCCAGTAAGGAACTATGACAACTATGATAATCTTGTGAGTGGACCATGTATAATAAGATGGTTTTGGCAGTAAACCCATTACACTATTATAGTTTTTGAAATAATCCTTCACTTCAATGGAAATGTTTTTCTATTCTTATGTGTACACCACAACTCCATGTCTTATGACAATATTATGTTTTCATGGATCATGTTCTTTGATTACGGTATGGTTCGTATCTTATGAACTACCATGATTTAAGTTATCTCTTAGTATTATGATCCATGATATGTAGGGTATGGTTTTAAAATGTAATTACCATGTTTGCGTACCCTTATGTTCTTGTTATGTTGATATCTCCCTTATTTACCATTAACTGAGCATCAAATCCCACACTATCTAATGTTTCCTTTCCCTATGTTATGAAGGAAGGTACTATTTATGGTATGTGTAAGAAGGGTACTGGTTATAAATAACTTACCATTTTATGATGTAGATCAACTAGGAACTGGACTTTTATATGCCCAATTTTCCAAAGACACTAATTATTTGCAGTCCTCATGTGTTTATTTATAATATGAAATGAATATTTATATATTGAGATGTAATATCATTATATGGAAATATTATGTTGTTAATGTTTTATTGAGAAATTTTCAGTATATTTTGTGGAATAAGTTTTAATAGAAGTTTTCAAGAGATATACCTTTTCTTACAATTACAGATAATGGAAATCATAAAAGATTTCAATGCAATGACCGTAAGGTCAAACAATAGTCCATGGAATGAGGGTGAATTTTGGTGAAATGTACATGTCCAAAATTTTGTAAATTTCATATGATAATGGAATACAAAATAATATTGATGGAATAATGTTTTATATGATGTTAAATAAGATTCAATGAGAGTGGGATTTTATTTTAAATATACACTAATTATTTACCATGATTTGGTGAGTGTAACCAAATAATTCATTATGTTGGGTCATAGTTAATGTTTCCACATCATAGTTTATATATTAAATTATATATAATATCATTCATCCAATGCACCAAATTTTTATATAAAAAATTACTGAGATATTTAGATATGATATGATGATATATAAAAGGAGTATTGAAAATTAATGGAGTTTAATAGCCACTTAAATTAATGAGTTATATTTATAGAGAGTTAAAATAGTGGGTGAATTTTTATCCATTTCATAACATATGAAACATCAAGAATCTAATATTATATTTCATTTCATTAATTATTTCTATAAATTTAGTTGATGGACATCAGTTTAAGATACTGGAGTTCATTCATAGTAAGAGAACCCACTATTTAATTCTATTTTTTTCATTTTACATTTTGGAATACATTTTAAGAGAGAAAATAAGAAAAAGTGAGCCTACCAATTTTTTTTTATTATAATTTTTGGTGGATACCATTATAGTAAAACTATAGGATATTTATACTAAATCAATTGTACTCACTTTCGAGAAATTATTATAATAGATAGTGAGGATCACTTTGTTTATAATTTACATATATTTTTTTATTCTTCCCATAGATATTGTGAATGGTTTCATTGTTTTCATTTACTTCATATGGGAATATAGATGTTACAAAATACCATTCAATAACTATATTGGAAATTAAAAAAAATATTATACAATTGAAAGTTTGGATTCAACAGTAGTATTCTCAACCAATTTTTCAATTATCATAAGGTGTCAATGTCTCTACTAAGGTGGAGACCTTATATTTAATTTGTATTTTACCACTCTGTATTGGGACACTAATCTTGGTTTCTATTTCATATATATCACTATCATAAAAATATTAAATTGTTAAAATAAACCCCTCTAACATTTTATAAAAATGTATGAAAACAATTATTTAAATTCCATACCATAATACATCCGAGGAATACTTGATATGAATATATACATATAATATTAAATGAAAAGACATTCCAAACTAGTGTCACTCTCATGAACTCCTTATGTATAAAATTTAAAATATTTTTTTCACCAAAATCATCATAAATTCATCCATATTCCACTTCTATTTAAAAAAAATATGTATATCCATCATTTTACTGATGAATGACGAGAACTACCATTTTTTCCTCTATGTATTCCTCTATCATTAACACTATACATGCTAGTTATTTTTTGTATGGTTTGGTGAAAAAATGATCCTTTACTAGAAAATAAATAAAAATTATTTTTAAAATAATTTTCATGTATCTATTATATTATATATAATCTAGAATATAATATAAATTCTGTGAAAACATTATGACACATGCTATGATATTCAACATTCCTTAATAAATTATCTAAAATCCATGAAATTAAAATAAAATTGACAACACATAAAATAAATAATTTGTAAATATAATATAAAATATGTTATAATAATTATATTTATTTAACCAAACAATAGTTGCTACCTCTTTACACTATTTTATAATTCCTTTGAATACATAAGATATACACTTTACTACAGAAGTATTTGGTGTTTGTATGAACTAGAAAATATTAATTATATATTTTAACTACATCTAAAACATTTGGTTTTAAACATAACCTCTAGAAAATTCCATATCTGACCAATAAAAATCCATAGATAAATATATTTTAATTTTACTATTCTCATTCACCTCTATAAAAATCATATGAATAAAAATTAAAATTTTATTTATCAAAAAATGATCCACAAATGAAATTTCCTCCATACCCATTATTTTCTAGTAAGAACCGTCTCATGTTGAATAAAAATTATAAAATTAAAAAATATTACATTTTAAAACAGTATATATTCTAATTATAATATATCGAAATTAAAAAATGATTATAATTATTCCATTAGTTTGAAATACATATAGAAGAGTTTTCATCAATGTTTGTATAAATTTTAAATCATTCCAATCATGGTTATTTCTATAAATTTCCATTCATTAGAAAACATTGATACACACTTTTAAAATCATAAATTATATTATTAATTGAAAATATTCACTTTTGAAAAGAAATCATTGGAAATACTTCTCATTATTGTGTAACAAAATAATATTTAACAGGTTTTGGGCCATAAATTTTGTTCTAAGAGATAAAATAATTAAAAAAAATTAAAATCTCAAATTCTTATGGGTAAGAAACTTTGAATAAATGAAAATTCTCTATACATTTATAAGGAATATTTATTTAATCCTAAAATTCTAATAAATTATTGTTTCCTATAATGAGTTTAACTAAGACTCTTTATTTGTATAATTTGAGTCCCAAACAACAAATTTTATAAAAATACCTTGTTCATACGATAAATAAACACAATACATAATATCTAATATATTTTTTTAAATTTTTTAGTTAGAAACTAGAATACTACGTCCCAAGAATGTGTCACTACATGATACCAATAATGCCCCTAGTTTCAAAAGGATAAAAACCCATATTGAGTGATAAAACTAATTATTTTAGAATACTATGGATTGAAATAAATAAAAACTTCCCCACAAGTAATCTCATAACGATAAATATTTTTTACACAATTCACATAAAAAAACATAAATTTTTTGAAAGCATTAAGCCAATCAATTTTATAAATTGACAAATAATAATTTAGTCATTATAATAAATTAAAATGAAAATTAAATACCACCAATATATACATGGGATACACCACTAAATATATATACATATCTCGATTATAGGATATATAAACCAACCACAAAAATTAATTCCACCATCACCATACCTATATCATGGCTAATAAAGGAAAATTATTCACCCACGTGTTGATATAGGGGTGAGAACATAGCTGAACTAGAAATTCAAAATTAATCATATTTATTTCCATGAGAAAAAATATAGTTTAAATGATAAATCCTATTAAGGCATTAAAAACATTTTGAATAACCCAAATATTAGAAATAATGTAAAAAATAGTTTTTACAACCATTGTATATAAAGAAATATTTTGAGAATATTTTTTTCAATAATCTAGATTTTTATTTCATTAAAAACA